>CM075732.1:38636001-39236001 GCA_037974335.1 Prionace glauca | reverse complement strand
TGACGCCCAAATCACATGAAAGAATAAATACCTGAGCTAGGTGTGTTAACAATTATGAGATGATTCAGATAGTTAGCCTAAACTTATGTTAGTGGATGGACTCCACAAGATCTTATACTTAAAGAATAGCAGGAACACTGAGGAGAATTGATGATTTCCTGAGAGCTGTGACACACCTTGGTTTGGTCCCAGAAGTGAAGGAATCAGCAAATCCTGTGAAGTATAGGGAATTTTTGGGTGGAAACAAAAGTAGAATGGAATGTGCTCTGTTGTCATTTTCAGGTTTAAAGTGTAAATTTATAGTGTTAAATTAGTAGTTTTGCATTTTAGAGCCTTGTGTAGTAAAAGTTTAAAACAAGAAGATTGTGTAATTTAATTCTTTGAGTTAATAACAGAGTTTGAATTTCTTTTTAAAAGTTATAAGCCTCCCTTGAAATCATAAAGAAAAATGAGTGGATGAGAGAATGAGAAAAATAGACAAAAGAATAAGAAGGAAAAGAAAAACAAAACATTGCAAACAAGTTGTGTTTGAAAATTGGTTTATTGGTTCTTGAAATCAATGATTGTACACTTTACGCACCTACCCTGCCAATTTTTTCTGATCCATGAAGTATAGAATGTAGGAACAGGAATTAGGCAATAATCTCCTGAACCCTGTTCTGCCACTCAGATAATAATAACCCCATCCAGGTGTCTTGGCTCCATATCCTTTTATCCCGTATCTATCAAATATCCATAGTTGCTTGGTGATACAAAACTTGAATATCACTGAAAAGAGAGACATGTTGCTGAGGTTTTTAATCTTGCACCCATTAGGACAAATATAAAAATGACAAACTTTGAACAATCTCATCAATTTACCGCAGGAGAAAAAGGGTTCTGATTGGTTGGCAAGCCAACTCCGGCTGAGGCATTGCTTTGGAGAAAGCAAATGGGAAATACAAATTCCCCACGCTTTTGGATAAAAAAAAGCTCAAGGCTTGAACATATTCCTTGTATTTGCAAAGAATACAACCCTTCGTATGAAAGCATGTTGTTTTTAGCAAGTGTAAATGAGCCCCAAATACAAGATGGGGTCTTCGTATGAGGAGGGAAAGGTTGGATCCAAGGTAAGAAGGCAAGCTTGGATTTAATCTTTTCAAATACCAACCTGCCACCTGGGAACAGGCTGATTGCCCTTTTCCTTGCACATCAGGGGGGCACGCTGGCACTCTGGTTAGCACTGCTGTCTCACAGCACCAGGGACATTAGTTCGATTCCTGGCTTTGGTCACTGTCTGTCTGGAGTTTGCACATTCTCCCTATGTCTGCTTGGGTTTCCTCCAGGTACTCCGGTTTTCTCCCACAGTCCAGAGATGTGTGGGTTAGGTGGATTGGCCATGCTAAATTGCCCGTTGGTGTCCTGGGATGTATAGGTTAGAAGGATTAGCAGGGTAAATGTGTGGGGTTGTAGGGAGAGGACCTGGGGTGGGATTGTTATTGGTGCAGGCTCGATGGGCTGAATGGCCTGCTTCTGCACTGTAGGGTTGCTATGATCTCTGAAAAATGGGGCAGTGGGGATTTGGAGGTAGGTTGGGGCTGCAGTTGAGATTTTAAAAACTAACAACTCACCTATCCACAAGTCGTACGTTTTAGTGGTTTAAAATTATTCTGTTGTCTTTAGCGTAGACCTATATTTGAATAAGGTTTAGGAATGTAAATCCAAATGTTTTCTTCTTCTAGAAGGGAGAAGTTGGTCCGGTTTGGGAATATCCCACTTGCTCACTGAGTTGTGTGGTGGCTGACCCAAAAAAGGGATCCAAGCTGTATGGATTGAAGAGTTACATCGAATATCAAGTGACACCAAATGTAAGTTTCTGAAATTCGCAAAAGGTTAGTAATTGAAATATGCAAACCTTAGTGTACCATTTATTTTACTTAACCCTAAATAATGTAAATTCTCTGATTTCATGATGGATTTCCTCACTTAAGAGAAATCACAATGCCGCTTTATTTTGGACGATTGAAGCAAATCTGTATTATTGTGAAACGAGACTGTGTTTCAGCAACACTTTCTGATTCCGAGTAATAACTGCTTTTGAAGATGTCTGTAAGGAATTCACCAGGCAACCTCTCTCTCTTGCTCGAGCATGCGTCTGACCGGAGGTATCCAATCTGCATAAAACAGTCATGTGTGGATTGATTAAAATAGTTTTTGGTAAGCAGGATTATCCATTACAAGTAGTACAATTGTTTTCTTTTCCAATAAAATGTTTACAACTTTGCTGAACATCTAAGAAATACATCAATAATTGTATCAATAATGCAATTATTGATACAATTATAATGCAAACACCAAAATATGCTAAAAATCTAAGTCAAAGAGAACAAAGAACAACCCAGCACAGGAAACAGGCCCTTCGGCCCAGCGCCGCCACATCACCCCACACCTATCACCCCACAACGCGGATAAATGTGTAGTAGTCCATTTCGGCAGAACCAACGGGATGAACGAGTACACTATTAAGGGCAGGGGTCTTAGTAGCGTTGAAGAGCAGAAGGATCTCGGGGTCCGGGTTCACAGGACTCTTAAATCGGCCTCGCAGGTGGAGGAGGTGGTCAAGAAGGCGTATGGTGTACTGGCCTTCATTAATCGAGGGATTGAGTTTAGGAGTCGGGAGGTAATGCTGCAACTTTACAGGACCCTCGTCAGGCCTCATTTGGAGTACTGTGCGCAGTTCTGGTCGCCTCACTATAGGAAAGACGTAGAAGCCATTGAAAGGGTGCAGAGGAGATTTACAAGGATGTTGCCTGGACTGGGAGGCATGCCTTATGAAGATAGGTTGAGGGAGCTGGGACTCTTTTCCCTGGAGAGGCGAAGGTTGAGAGGCGACCTGATAGAAGTTTATAAAATGTTGAGAGGAATAGATAAGGTGGACTCTCAGAGGCTATTTCCCCGGGTTGAAATGGTCGCTACGAGAGGACACAGGACACAGACACAGAAGGTTGGTTAGGACAAGATTAGGGCCAGTTACAGACAGTAGAGGGAAGTTGTGTGTGGAACCGGAGGAGATTGGAGAGGCGTTGAACCAATATTTCTCTTCGGTGTTCACGCAAGGGGACAGGAATGTAGCTGAGGAGGACACTGGGGTGCAGGGGTGTGAAATAGATAGTATTGCAGTTGATACGGGGGATGTGCTGGATATTTTAGAGGGATTGAAAATAGATAAGTCCCCTGGTCCTGATGGGATTTACCCTAGGATTCTTTGGGAGGCAAGAGGGGTGATTGCGGAGCCTCTGGCTCTGATCTTCAGGTCGTCGTTAGTCTCTGGTATAGTACCAGAAGATTGGAGGACAATTGTCCCATTGTTTAAGAAGGGGAGAAGGGACTTCCCTGGGAATTATAGACCGGTGAGTCTTACTTCTGTGGTGGGTAAGGTTTTGGAAAGGATTATTAGAGACAGGATTTATAGTTATTTGGAAAGTAATGAGTTGATTAGAGACAGTCAGCATGGTTTTGTAGCGGGTAGGTCATGCCTTATTAACCTTATCGAGTTCTTTGAGAAAGTGACCAAAGAGGTGGATAGGGGTAAGGCAGTTGATGTGGTGTATATGGATTTTAGCAAGGCGTTTGATAAGGTTCACCATGGTAGGCTTCTGCAGAAAATGCAGATGTATGGGATTGGGGGTGATCTAGGTAATTGGATCAGGAATTGGCTAGCAGATAGGAGACAGAGAGTGGTGGTTGATGGGAAATATTTGTCATGGAGTTCGGTTACAAGTGGTGTGCCTCAGGGATCTGTTTTGGGGCCACTGCTGTTTGTAATTTTTATTAATGATCTGGATGAGGGTATAGTTGGGTGGATTAGTAAGTTTGCTGATGACACCAAAGTCGGAGGTGTGGTAGATTGTGAGGAAGGGTGTCATAGTTTGCAGGATGACTTAGACAGGTTGCAGAGCTGGGCTGAGAGGTGGCGAATGGAGTTTAATGTGGAGAAGTGTGAGGTAATTCATTTCGGTAGGAATAACAGATGTGTTGAGTATCGGGCTAACGGGAGGACTTTGAATAGTGTGGAGGAGCAGAGGGATCTAGGCGTATGTGTACATAGATCCCTGAAAGTTGGGAATCAAGTAGATAAAGTTGTTAAGAAGGCATACGGAGTTTTGGCGTTTACTGGTAGGGGGATTGAATTTAGGAGTCGCAGCGTCATGATGCAACTGTACACATCTCTGGTGCGGCCACACTTGGAGTATTGTGTGCAGTTCTGGTCCCCACATTACAGGAAGGATGTAGAGGCTTTGGAGAGGATGCAGAGGAGGTTTACCAGGATGTTGCCTGGTATGGAGGGGAGATCCTATGAGGAGAGATTGAGAGATTTGGGGTTGTTTTCGCTGGAAAGAAGGCGGCTAAGAGGGGATCTCATTGAAACATATAAGATGATTAGAGGTTTAGACAGGGTAGATAGTGATAGCCTTTTTCCTAGGATGGAGAAAGCTAGCACGAGGGGGCACGATTTTAAATTAAGGGGGGGTAGTTATTGGACAGATGTCAGGGGTAGGTTCTTTACCCAGAGGGTGGTGAGGGACTGGAATGCCCTGCCAGCTGCAGTTGTAAATGCACCTAGTTTGGGGGCGTTTAAAAGATCTGTGGATAGGTTTATGGATGAAAAGGGATTGGTTTAGGCTAGTGGGTCATTGTTTTGTAACTGGTCGGCGCAACATCGTGGGCCGAAGGGCCTGTTCTGCGCTGTAATGTTCTATGTTCTATGTTCTATTTAAGGTGCGGGGAGGGAAGTACAGAGGTGATGTTAGGGGTAAGTTTTTCACTCAGAGGGTAGTGAGTGATTGGAATCGGCTGTCGTCGTCGGTGGTGGAGGCGAACTCGCTGGGGTCTTTTAAAAGACTTCTGGATGAGTATATGGGGTTTAATGGGATTGGGGGTTATAGATAGGTCTATAGATTGGTGGGGTTGATGCGATCGGCGCAACTCGAGGGCCGAAGGGCCTGTTTGTGCTGTAATGTTCTATGTTCTATGTTCTATGTTCTATTCTACCCTGCATATAGAACCAGCATAGAATCCTACTGTGCAGAAACAGGCCCTTCGGCCCATCGAGTCTGCACCGAACACAATCCCACCCAGAACCTATCCCCATATCCCTACACATTTACCTGCTAATCCCTCTAACCTACACATCCCAGGACACTAAGGGGCAATTTTAGCATAGCCAATGAACCTAACCCGCACATCTTTGGACTGTGGGAGGAAACTGGAGCACCTGGAGAAAACCCACGCAGACACGAGGAGAATGTGCAAACTCCACACAGGCAGTGACCCGAGCCGGGAATCGAACCCAGGACCCTGGAGCTGTGAAGCAGCAGTGCTAACCACTGTGCTACCGTGCCGCCCACTGCTGAAGTCCTCTAACTGCTGAAAATCCAAACCATAGGACTTGAAGTATGTACTTCAGTAGACTAAATTTCAGATAATCTCACAGCCAATCTCATAGCTCTTCCTCTCCCATTTCTGGTATGAATCCCTGAGCTCTCTTAACTCTTTCACCATTGATGGAAAATCAAAGTCCTTTCCATTGCAGTAAAAACTAAGCCAGTGCACTACCCGGTCATATTCAGTGAAACCTACTCCCAGTACACTTTATTGCTACTTAATGCTGTCTCTGCTGTAGTTGACCAGTTAATGTGCATGTTGTCAATGTATTCTCCTTGCCCTCTACTACCTGGGGGAAGGACCTGGGTGAAATGGAGTGAGTAAATGTCTGCAGCATCTTTATACTTCCTGTGCCTGTAGACTTAATGGAGCTGTTACCTAATGGATTTGCTTATTTAGACCAATGACATTACAGCCTCTTTTACATAATAAAGAGCAGCATCTTTTTCTAATTCTCAGACTTCGAAAGTCTAAATTGAAGAAGCAGATAGCGTTAGTATGCAATATAGAATCGAAGCTTGAGTTGGGGGGGGGGTTCAAGGCAGTTTCTTAGCCACTTGGTCAGAGTTGTGCTAGACTAAGAAAGCAGTGACTTGAAGAAATAAAAACAGAAATTATTGTAAAGCAACAGCAGATCTGGGAATATTGTGGAGAGAGAGAAAGAAAAAGAGTTTATGTTTCAGTCATTGATCTTCAGAAGCTGTTTGAGTTTTGGTGAAAGACCATTGAACCCAACTGCTTAACTGGGGGGACAGTAAAGAAACAAAAGATGTGTTTAGGGGAAGAATATTAAACAGCTATTGTCCTAAAACCAAAGCCTGCAGAGAAAAAGGAAAATAATTGGAAGAGATGTTCTTCCAAAATCTGTCTAAAAATTGTTCAAGTTGGAGGATGAGATGTTCCTTGAGCTTGCATTGAGCTTCATTGGAACACTGCAGAATTCAAAGGATGAAGAGGTTTTTGTGAGGAGGCAGAGAATTAAAAGGAGGCAACTGGAACTTTGAGGTCACCCCTGTGGACTAAACAGTGATATTCTGCAAGGTGGGTTACCCAATTTGCATTTTATCTCCCCAAAGTGGAGCAGACTACATTGTTAGCAGCAAATATAGTATAGATTGAAGGTGCATGAAGTGAGAGAAGATTGGGCAGTAATGGGGAAGGGAGTAATTCTATATTAGATAGGAGCAGACTAAGAAGGAAGTGGGACATGCAAAGAAAGGATTATAATGCATGCATGTAAATACATATAGAGTGGTGAATAACCTTGGTGAACTATAAGCACAAATAGTTGTGTGGGAATATAATTTAGTGGCAATAATGTAAATAAGAATGATGAGATCTGGGTGCTTAATATTCAAGGATATAAAGTGTTAGAAAAGATGGTTGCTGAAAGGAATGGAGGTGGAGAAAACAGTAGGGCTTGCATAATCTTTCTAACTTTCCTAGTCATGAGAGATGTACAAATGGCAAATGTAACATCCTCATTTAAGAAAGAATGTAAGGGTTGTTCGGCAACCATCAGCCAAGTAATTTAACATCAATAATGGATATGGTTTTGGAAACAATTATCGGGGGTGCTGGGAGAGGTTTGAGTTAATTATGGGTGGCACAGTGGTTAGTACTGCTGCCTTAGAGCACCAGAGACCTGGGTTCAATTCCAGCCTCGGATCACTGTATGTGTGGAGTTTGCACATTCTCCCCGTGTTCCCTGTCTCTCTCTGAAGATGTGCAGGTTAGATTGATTTGCCATCCTAAATTGCCCCCTTAGTGTCAGGGGACTAGCAATGGTAAATATGCACGGTTACGGGGATAGGGTCTAGGTGGGATTGTGGTTGGTGAAGACTTGATGGGCTGAATGGCTTTCCCTAGGGATTCCATGACCTAGTGATGAGTAAGGATAGTCAGAATGGATTTGTAAAAGGCAGATCATGTTCAACTAATAGAATATAGAACAGTACAGCACAGGAACAGGCTCTTCAGCCCACAATGTTGTGCTGACCATGATGCCAAATTAAACTATTCCCTTCAGCCTGCCCTTGGTCCGTATCTGTCTATACCTTCATAAAAACAAATTACTGTGGATGCTGGAATCTGAAAGCAAAAGAGAAAATGCTGGAAAGTCTCAGCCGGTCAGGCAATATCTGTAAGGAGAGAAAAGAGCTGACGTTTTGAGTCCAGATGACATTTTGTCGAGGCTAAAAGGCATAGAAAGTGGGAGATATTTATACTGCAGGATGAGGGAATGAAAGATGAGCGATAGCCACAGAAACTAGGGAAAAAGGCTGCTAATGGCTGTCCACAGAATAGAACATAGAACACTACAGCACAAACAGGCCCTTCAGCCCACGAGTTGCGCCGATCACATCAACATCTACCAATCTATAGATCTATCTATAACCCCTAATCCCATTAAATTCCATATACTCATCCAGAAGTCTTTTAAAAGACCCCAGCGAGTTCGCCTCCACCACCACTGACGGCAGCCGATTCCATTCACTCACCACCCTCTGAATGAAAAACTTACCCTTAATATCACTTCTGTACTTGCCTCCCCGCACCTTCAATCTGTGTCCTCTCGTAGCGATCATTTCAACCCGGGGAAATAGCCTCTGAGAATCCACCCTATCTATTCCACTCAACATTTTATAAACTTCTATCAGGTTGCCTCTCAACCTTCGTCTCTCCAGGGAAAAGAGTCCCAGCTCCCTCAACCTAACTTCATAAGGAATGCCTCCCAGTTCAGGCAACATCCTTGTAAATCTAAATAAAAAGTCTAAATAAATCTAAATAAAAATCTAAATAAAAGATATGAATTGCCAAATGGCAGAGAAGCTAAAATGAGAAGGTAAGCCGTGACAGTTGAAGATGTTGGATGGGACAGAGGTAAAATTTAGAAAAGGGGGAGAAAAGGAAGGTGGATAAAGTAGGGGGAAAAACTGTGTAAGAAAAATGAAGAAAGACAATAAAGAAAAAAAAAGGTAGAGAACTAAAAAAAAAACTAAATAAATTAGAATAGAAACAAAGGGGTTGAGGTGGGGGTAGAATGAATCATCTGAAGTTGTTGAATTCAATGTTGAGACTGGAAGGCTGTAAAGTGCCTAGCCGGAAGGTGAGATGATGTTCCTTCGGTTTGCATTGAGCTTATTGGAACGGTTGCCATTTTAACACACAATCCTGCTCCCATGCCCACATCCTTAGCCTGCTATATCCCTTTTGAACTTTCCCTCTCTCACCTTAAGTGCAGGCTCCTTAGTATTAGACATTTCAACTCTGGGGAAAAAAGATTCTGACTGTCAACCTCTATACCTTGTATAATTTTATCGACTTCTATCAGGTCTCCCCACAGCCTCTGCCTCTCCAGAGGAAACGATCCTAATTTTCCAGCTTCTCCTTACCACTGCTCATATCCTTTTAATCCTGGCAGTATCCTGTTACAGCTCTAATGCTTCCTCTCAAGTCTCCACATCCTTCCTGTAATGTGGCAATCAGAATTGAAGTGCGACTTAACCAAAGTTTTATAAAGCTGCAGCATGGCATCCTGACTCTTGTACTCAATGCCCTGACCAATAAAGGCAAGTATGCCATATGCATGATTTGATTGAATTTTTTGATGAAGTAGCAGAGAAAGTTGATGAAGAGAGTAAAGAGTAGAAACAGAAGTAGGTCATTCAGCTATTCGAGCCTGATTGCCATACAATATGATCAAGGCTGATCCTCAATCTCAAAACCATATTCTGTGCTCTCCCCATACTGCTTGATGCCTTTAGAATCTAGAAATCTATCTATTTCTTAGAGTCATGGAGGTTTACAGCATGGAAACGGTCCCTTTGGCCCAACTTGTCTATGCTGCCTTTTTTTTTAAAAACCCCGAAACTAATCCCAATTGCCCGCATTTGACCCATACCCTCTATACCCGTCATACCCAAGTTACTATCTAAATGCTTTTTAAAAAATAAAATTGTACCTGCCTCTACTACTACCTCTGGCAGCCTGTTCCAGACACTTGTCACCTTCTGTGTGGGAAAAAATTGCCCTCTGGACACTTTTGTATCTCTCCCCTCTCACCTTAAACCTATGCCCTCTAGTTTTAGACTCCCCTATCTTTGAGAAAAAATATTGACTACCTACCTTGTCTTTGCCCCTCGTTATTTTATAGACCTCTATAAGGTCACCCCTCAGGCTCCTACGCTCCAGAGGAAAAAGTCCCAGTCTATTCAGCCTCTCCTTACAACTCAATCCATCAAAGACTTGGCCTCCACAGCTTTCTGAAGTAAGAATTCCACAGGTTCAACACACTGAGTGAAGGAGTTTCTCCCCATATCCATAACACCTTGTTCTAGACCCCAACCCCCAAACATCATCCCTGAATACTGTAGATGTTGCCAATATGGATTTTTAGCAAGTGTTCAACAAAGTACCATATAAAAGGCTGATTAACAAAATTGAGGCTCATGGAATAGAAGTAGAGAAGAGGGATAAAGTGAGAGAAGGTTGAGTAATATGAGAGAAGGGAGTAATTTCATATTTGTAGGAGCCAACTGGATAAAAATCTATCGAGGGCCAGGAGACGTAGTGGTAGTGAATGATTATTTCTCATCTGGAGGATGATGGACCTTTTTGTTCCTGAGGGTCAGTGCTAGGATGAGTGCTTCTTTTATATAAATGAATTGGACCTTGAGTATAAGTTTTAAATTTGCCAATGATATCAAACTTGCAGGTCAAACAAGAAGGATGGTACAAATCACCTGCAACATGACATAGGCTGGCAGAATGGTCAGGCAACTGGAATTTAATGTAGAGAAGTGTGAACTGATGTGTTTTGATAGAAGGAATAGGGGGATACAACGTAAACCTAAGCACAGTTCTAAAAGAGTGTGCCACAAGGAGGGACTGGGATAGTTCCAGGAATAAGGGATTTCAATTAGAAGGTTAGCATGGGAAATTTATATTGTTCTCCTTGGAGAAAAAGAGATTGAGGAGAGATTTGACAGAAGTCTACAAGATTATGACAGGCTTGCGCGAGATAGACAAGGAAAAGCTAACGCTATAATGACTAAGGAATGCAAATTTGGGCAAGAATTGCAGGATGAAAGAGGAAAATGCTTTTATGTGGTGAGCGTTAGTGACCTGGAACACACTTCCTACAAGGATGATCAACAAATAAACAATTAATGATTTCAACAGAAAATTGGATGGACACTTGAAGGAAATAAATCCACAGAACTGTAGGGATCACAAGGGTAAGTGGGTTTGACAAAATTACTCCATGGAGAGCTGGCATGGACTGTGTGCTAGATGGCTTCCATTTATACCATAAATGAATCTCTAACTCTAAGAACACTTAAACTGCTGTTTCACTTGATAGTGTTTGGGGCTTTCATGAGGAGAAAGAGGGTAAAAGTGCGGATATTGCATATCCAGTGCTTGGGAAGGAAAGAGGGTGTTTGGGATGATTGAGGAGTGGATGAGGATGTTGCAAAGAGAAAGCTCCCTTCAGAACACTGGAAGTTTGAGGGTGCCCCTGAAGCATTTCTTCTGCCCTTCTGGGGCTCGCTTACCTTCTCAAAGCTCCATGAAGAGTGCTTATTTCAGGAAAAGTGCAACATCCCTGCCAACATCTGGGAAACAAAGAACAAAGAACAAAACAGCACGGGAAACAGGCCCTTCGGCCCAACGAGCCCGCGCTGCCGTCCCATGGTCAGTGACCTATTCATGACTCTAGTCTATGCCTAATGTGTGAGGATCAGGGAGGTCCAATATAGGGACAATTTGTTACCCAATCAATCTGCCTAAAAGCACATTTTTGGGATGTGGGAGGAAACCGGAGCACCCGGAGGAAACCCACGCAACCACGGGGAGAACGCGCAAACTCCCACGGACACAGGCCCAACTCCATGTGTCCGCACAGCAACAGAGATAGCCTCTGTGCTGCCATGATGCCCTCGAGATGGTAAGTGCCTGTGGATAAAAATTTCATTATTAAAGACTCTATATCCCTGAGGCTAAAACTGACCCCAAGCCTACAATGCTTAGTAAGGCCTGCTATATCCCCCTATATGTAGACCGCTCATGTGGCTGTCCAAGTGACTCTTGAACAACCCTAGCGTGCCTGCTTCCAACACCTTACTCGGCAGTGCATTCCACATCCCCACTACCCTTTGTGTGAAAAACTACCCTCTAACATTAGTCTTATATCTAGCCCCCATCACCCTAAGCCCGTGACCCCTCGTTCTATCCATTTCTAATAGCGGAAAAAGCTTATCACCATCTACTCTATCTGTCCCCTTCATAATCTTATAAACCTCTATTAAATCCCCCCTCAGCCGACGTCTCTCAAGGGAAAACAGCCCAAGTGCGTTCAATCTTTCCTCGTAAGACAGCCCTTCCATACCAGGCAACATCCTGGTAAATCTCCTCTGCACTCTCTCCAGGATCTCTACATCCTTCCGGTAGTACGGCGACCAGAACTGGACGCAGTACTCCAGGTGAGGCCTAACCAACGTTCTATACAACTGCAACATCAGACTCCTACTCTTATATTCTATACCCCTTCCTATGAAGGCTAACATGCCATACGCTTTCCTCATCACATTCTGCACCTGCACCAACACCTTCAGGGACTTGTGTACCTGCACCCCCAGGTCTCTCTGCGTATCTATACTCCGGATAGTTCTACCTTTTATCATATAACTCCCTTCCACATTATTCCGGCCAAAGTGCATCACCTCGCATTTCTCCGGATTAAATTCCATTTGCCATCTATCTGCCCAATCTACCAGCCTATCTATGTCCTGTTGCATTGCCAGGCACTGCTCCTCAGTACCCGCCAATCCAACCATCTTAGTGTCATCAGCAAATTTGCTGATCACACCACCTACCCCCTCTTCCAAGTCATTAATATATACTACAAATAGTAGAGGTCCTAGTACCGAGCCCTGCGGCACCCCACTGGTGACAGACCTCCAATTGGAAAAGGAGCCCTCCACTACTACCCGCTGTCTTCTCCTCCCAAGCCAGTTCTTCACCCATCTACATACCTGGCCTTGTATCCCATGAGCCTTCACCTTTTCTATCAGCCTACCGTGAGGGACCTTGTCAAACGCCTTACTGAAATCCATATAGACAACATCAACGGCTTGTCCTTCGTCAACCGTTTTTGTCACCTCTTCAAAAAATTCCAATAGATTCGTAAGGCACGACCTCCCTGTAACGAAGCCATGCTGCGTATCCCTGATCAGATTGCAGCGCTCCAGATGCTCATACATCCTATCCTTGAGGATCCTCTCCATTATCTTACCTATAACTGAAGTCAAGCTCACTGGCCTATAGTTCCCTGGGTTATCCCTCTGACCCTTCTTAAACAACGGTACAACATTTGCAATCCGCCAATCCTCTGGGACCTCACCTGTGTCCAAAGAAGAGACAAAGATTTGCGACAGAGGCCCAGCAATTTCATCCCTCACCTCCCTTAGCAGCCTAGGATAGATGCCATCAGGCCCCGGAGATTTGTCCGTCTTTATATTGTCTAAAAGTCCCAACACCTCTTCCCTCGTGATGACTATTTCCCTCAACGGATCCTCAAACTTCTCAAGCAGCAGAGGACTGACCCCTCTCCTGAGTGAATACTGACGCAAAGTATTCATTCAAGATCTCCCCCATTACCCCAGGCTCCAAGCATAGTTCCCCTCCTCTGTCCCTGAGAGGACCAATGTTCCCTCTAACTATCCTTTTGTTTCTAATATAAGAGTAAAATGCCTTAGGATTTTCCTTAATCCTACCCGCCAAAGCCATTTCGTGGCCCCTTTTTGCCTTTCTGATGCCCCTTTTAAGTTCTCTCCTACATTCTCTGTATTCTTCTAACGCTATCTCTGTCCTCAAATGCCTCGATCTAGTGTACGCTTCCCTCTTTCTCCTGACCAGGTCCTCAATATCCCTAGTTACCCACGGTTCTCTAATCCTACCTTTCCCATCCTTCCTCTTGACCGGCACATGTCTTTCCTGTAAAGATTGTAGTTTTCCCTTGAGAGACTCCCACATACCCAGCGTCGACCTACCGTTAAACAGCGTACCCCAGTCCGTATCTTTAAGATCCTGCCTAATCCGGCTGTATCTAGCCCTCCCCCAATTTAACACCCTCCCCTTAGGACAGGCTTCATCTTTAACCATTAATATCTTGAACCAGACAGAGTTGTGGTCACTGTTAGCCACATGCTCTCCTACCTCAACGTCAACCACCTGCCCAGGCTCATTCCCCAGACCCAAGTCAAGTATAGCCCCCTCCCTGGTCGGTCTATCCACGTACTGCTCCAGGGATCCTTCCATTACACACTGTACAAATTCCTCCCCGTCAGCACCCTCTGATCTCAGTACATTCCAATCTACCCTGGGGAGATTAAAATCTCCCACTACCACCACCCTATTCTTCCTGCACTTATCTAGAATGCGGATAAATGTGTAGTACGCGGATAAATGTGTAGTAGTCCATTTCGGCAGAACCAACGGGATGAACGAGTACACTATTAAGGGCAGGGGTCTTAGTAGCGTTGAAGAGCAGAAGGATCTCGGGGTCCGGGTTCACAGGACTCTTAAATCGGCCTCGCAGGTGGAGGAGGTGGTCAAGAAGGCGTATGGTGTACTGGCCTTCATTAATCGAGGGATTGAGTTTAGGAGTCGGGAGGTAATGCTGCAACTTTACAGGACCCTCGTCAGGCCTCATTTGGAGCACTGTGCGCAGTTCTGGTCGCCTCACTATAGGAAAGACGTAGAAGCTATTGAAAGGGTGCAGAGGAGATTTACAAGGATGTTGCCTGGACTGGGAGGCATGCCTTATGAAGATAGGTTGAGGGAGCTGGGACTCTTTTCCCTGGAGAGGCGAAGGTTGAGAGGCGACCTGATAGAAGTTTATAAAATGTTGAGAGGAATAGATAGGGTGGACTCTCAGAGGCTATTTCCCCGGGTTGAAATGGTCGCTACGAGAGGACACAGATTTAAGGTGCGGGGAGGGAAGTACAGAGGTGATGTTAGGGGTAAGTTTTTCACTCAGAGGGTAGTGAGTGATTGGAATCGGCTGCCGTCGTCGGTGGTGGAGGCGAACTCGCTGGGGTCTTTTAAAAGACTTCTGGATGAGTATATGGGGTTTAATGGGATTGGGGGTTATAGATAGGTCTATAGATTGGTGGGGTTGATGCGATCGGCGCAACTCGAGGGCCGAAGGGCCTGTTTGTGCTGTAATGTTCTATGTTCTATGCTCTATGTTCTATGTCCCTGCTTATCCCTTCTTCCACAGCCCTCGGGCTGTTGGGCGGTCTGTAGTACACACCCAACACAGTAACATCTCCCTTCCTTTCCTATTCCTCAACTCCACCCATAGCGACTCGATTCCTACGTCCTCCGTACCTCCCTCCCTCTGCACTGCTACAATGCAATCCTTAACTAACAACGCCACTCCCCCACCTCTCAGCGACCCACCCCTATCTCGCCTGAAACACTTATACCCAGGAACATTCAACTGCCAATCCTGCCCTTCCTTTAACCAAGTCTCTGTCACCGCCACCACTTCCAACTTCCTTTCAAACATTAATGCCTTCAGTTCATCTGTTTTGCCAGTCACACTTCTAGCATTGAAACACATGCACCGAAGACCCTCAGAAACAACCCGATCCTTCTTCCTACCCTCCGGGCCTACCCTATCCCCAATCCCAGTTCCGTCTACCTCCCCACCCCCCCTCCATATTAGTTTAAACCCTGCCGATACACACCAGCTACCCTTCCAGCTAAGATATGTATGCCCTTCCCAGTTAACTGTACCCCATCCCTCTTGTATATTTGCCGTTCTTTCATAAAGACTTCCCAGTGATCTATGAATATAAATCCCTCTGCCCTACACCAATCCTTCAACCAAGCATTTAATTGGATTATTTCATTATTTCTAGCCCTGCTAGCCCCAGGCACCGGCAGCAGCCCAGAGAACGCCACCCTGGAGGCCCTACATTTCAGCCTGGCCCCCAACTCCCTGAACTGCCTGCGTATGTCCCCCCTGCACTTTGTTCCTACATCCTTCTCTCCTACATGCACTATCACATTCGACTCAGTCCCTCCACCCTTCAAAATTCCCTCTACCCTTTCTGAGACATCCTGTACCCCTGCTCCAGGGAGGCAGACTACCATCCTGGAGTCCCGCTTTTGCCCACAGAATCGCCTGTCAGTCCCCTTGACATTCCCATCCCCACCACTATCTCACACCCTGCACTCTTCACTTTCCGATCTCCCTCCCTTACCTTCTCTACCCCAACTGTCACCTCACCCTTGACATTCCGGGGTAATTCATCTGGGGCGTTCCTAGTACTTTTCTTTTTGCTCTTCCTAACTGTAACCCATCCATCTATACTTGTAGGTTCTGGTATTAGCTCAGTGTTGCCGTTCCTCTCCATTACCTCCTCATTTTCCCTAACTAAAAACATATCCTCCAGCCTCAGTTCCAGCTGTCTCACCCGGGCCCTTAATCGCTGCACCTCTAGACATTTCCCGCATATGTGGGCTTTCGGGAGATGTGCTGTCTCCAGAAATGTCCACATATGACAACGAACACAGTGAACACGTGTAACCCTAGACCCTGGCATTATGTTTGACCCCTGTTATGGTGTGATATGAAGCCCTGTTACCAAGCCTGCGCTCGCCCAAGCCCAGTGAGCTTAAGCCCTTTTACCTCTCACTCTGCTTCCCTCCTGGCCTGGCCCTAGACCACCCAAAGCGGAGGAAAAGCATTTGGGGAGAAGCTGAGAGCAAGCCAAAGCCAAAGCCAAGTGTTGACATCAAATGAAATGCATAGCAACCTGCTCCTCGAGCTACTGTCTATCCCACCTGGAACAAAAACTGTAGATCACACATCGGATTCCTCAGTCACCAAGAATTCATTTTTAGTGTGAAAGCAAGTTGTGGAATCCGTACAATGCAGAAAGGGGCCATTTGGTCCATTGAGTCTGTACCAACTCTCCAACTGGGTGTCTTATCTAAGCTCAGGTGCAGCAGATGGTAAAGAAGGCAAATGGTGTGTTAGCCTTCATTGCTTGGTGTTTCAAGTACAGGAGCAGGGATATTTTGTTGCAGCTACACAGAGCTTTGGTGAGGCCACATCTAGAATATTGTGTTCAGTTTTGGCCTCCTTTTATTGAGGAAGATGTTCTTGCTCTTGTGAGAGTGCAGCAAATGTTTACCAGGCTGATTCTGGGGTTGATGTAACTGGTGTACGAGGAGAAGTTGATTAGGTTAGGATTATTTTCACTGAAGGCGGGGGGGGTGGGGGGCGGAATTGCAAGAGATTTATAAAATCCTAATAGGATTAAATAGGATAGTTGCAGAGAAGATGCGCACAATGGTGGGTGTATCCAGAACCAGGGGTCACAGTCTGAGGCACAGGGTAGACTATTTAGGACAGAGATAAGGAGATATTTCTTCATCCGAAGAGTGGTGAGCCTGTGGAATTCATTACCACAGTAAGTAGTTGATGCCAAAACATTGAATGTATTCAAGAGGTGGCTAGATATAGTGTTTGGGGCGAATGGGAATAGTGGTTGTAAGGAGAAAACAAGAGTAGGTATTGGCTTGAGTGATCAGCCATGATCATGATGAATGGTGGATCAGGCTTGAAGGACCAAATGGCCACCTCCTGCTTCTATGTTTCACCTCCTACCCTATCCCTGTAATTCTATGGGGTGATAGTAGAAATGAGGGTAATGGGATGTGCTCAGTTGAGGGCCCTGTCAGCCATGCTAAGGTGGGGCTTGCAATCCTTGACTGAGGAAAAAGAAAACATGCCAGATGTGCAGGTACGAACAGTTATTGCCCTTATAGAGGAACTGAAAGAATGGAATGGAACCCTTACAAGAAGTAGGGAGAAAACAACAGTTGCAATAGGAAGAAATAAATTGTGGAGTAGAAGGCAGGCTGAAACGATGGATCTACCAAGATAGTCCTTTTTTGTAAATCTTTGGAAAGAGGTAAGTGTGGGCTTTTGTTCAGGACTTCTCTGTTGGGAAAACACCCAACTTCAGCTCAGCAACTTAACCTGACTGGCTAAACTTCCAGGAGTTACTCAGATTATGCACTAAACTCAGAACTTGATGATTACCATAGATTTATTAATGATCTGGATGAGGGTATAGTTGGGTGGATTAGTAAATTTGCTGATGACACCAAAGTCGGAGGTGTGGTAGATAGTGATCAAGGGTGTCATAGGTTGCAGAGCTGGGCCGAGAGGTGGTGGATGGAGTTTAATGCGAAGAAGTGTGAGGTAATTCACTTTGGTAGGAATAACAGATGTGTCGAGTATAGGGCTAACGGGAGGACTTTGAATAGTGTGGATGAGCAGAGGGATCTAGGTGTATGTGTACATAGATCCTGAAAGTTGGGAGTCAAGTAGATAAGGTTGTTAAGAAGGCATACGGTGTCTTGGCGTTTATTGGTAGGGGGATTGAATTTAGGAGTCGCAGCGTCATGTTGCAACTGTACACAACTCTGGTGCGGCCGCACTTGGAGTACTGTGTGCAGTTCTGGTCCCCACATTACAGGAAGGATGTGGAGGCTTTGGAGAGGGTGCAGAGGAGGTTTACCAGGATGTTGCCTGGTATGGAGGGGAGGTCCTATGAGGAGAGGCTGAGGGATGTGGGGTTGTTTTCGCTGGAAAGAAGGCGGCTAAGAGGGGATCTTATTGAAACATATAAGATGATTAGAGATTTAGATAGGGTGGATAGTAATAACCTTTTTTCTCTGATGGAGAAATCTAGCACGAGGGGGCATGGCTTTAAATTAAGGGGTGGTAGTTATAGGACGGATGTCAGGGGTAGGTTCTTTACCCAGAGGGTGGTGAGGGATTGGAATGCCTTGCCTGCTGCAGTTGTAAATGTGCCTAGTTTGGGGACGTTTAAGAGATCCGTGGATAGGTTTATGGACGAAAAGGGATTGGTTTAGGTTAGTGGGTCATTGTTTTGTAACTGGTCAGAGCAACATCGTGGGCCGAAGGGCCTGTTCTGCGCTGTAATGTTCTATGTTCTATAGGAAGAGTTGTTTAGAAAGAATATACTTTATTTTTCGCCAGCACAAAACTGACTGAGGAGTTTTCAGTATGGACGAGTCTTAAGTTACTTGTTAAGGACCAGACCAGAAACTCTGAGGTATTATGCAGTTAGCCTAGACCCCAACTTTTGCATTTGATTTTGGTATTAGGGTGTTTCACTCCAGATAGCTTCCAAGTGGGCCACTTGAATCATTTCTCAAAACAAACTTTATTTAAGAACACAAAAGAATTAACTTATACCAATTAAGATATTTAAACATGAGAAAGTATAGTTCTTAACAACTAACTACTCTATTGTTCCAAATTAGCAGTATTTTCCCCCATAGATGTAAATTCCATCTGTGGAACCAGTTAGCACAGAAACCAAAGATGCTTACGTGATGCTAGATTTCTAGTTTTTTTAACACTTCTGGACAGAGATCCAGACAGCAGCTTTCAGAGAAAGATGTATCCTCAAAACTGCAGAACTTCAGAGAAATAAATCGAATCTTTGGCAGCTCTCAGTTTCCAGACTTCAGGGACGGAAAATGGATAGCTCTCTCTCTCTTTCTGCAGCTTCCAAAACAGGAACTCTCAGAAAGATCTCATACAGCAGAAACCCTGAGAAAGAAACTTTTTATTCCTAGCAGATTCTAGTTTCCAACTTCAGCGAGGGGGAGAGGCTATGTCTCAAGTCTAAAACAGCCTCTCAACTTGAATATTCTGTATAAAACTAGCTTCACCTCATCACATGACCATACCTGTCAATCATCCCAATCAAACCCTACCATGCAAAAATCCCAGGGCAACACTAAAAGCAAATGCTGTTTTAATGTGAAAACATTAGTCCAGATTAGATAAATATTCTAGCAATTACACAAATATACATAATGGCACTGATAAAATGGAAGGGACTGCTAGAAATGCCCTGCACAGAGACATGATTAAAATACATTTCTTAAAGGCACTGCTTTGTAACATAGTCAACAAGTTTTTTTCAATTGTTTGTTTATTAAACAGTTTTTTTCTCTTGCAATGTTGTGCAGATGACAGGTTTGTATTGAGCTAAAAAAAATTTCAATTCCGTCTAAAACTGGTTAAAATTAGTGTCGGTAATTTTTTACAAAATCTGTTCAGATTATATTACAGTCGTAATCTTGATTTTGTGCATCACAGTTAACTAGCTTTGTACAGCTGAAGACATGAGTCTGATGAATATGGATATAGTTTGTATAATGCATGCAGAAATCTGGGTTAAACTCTCGTTTTTATGTCACCCTTAAACAGAACACTAACCGATCAGTCAACCACAGATACAAGCATTTTGACTGGTTATATGAACGCCTGCTCATCAAGTTTGGTTCTGCCATTCCAATTCCTTCACTTCCAGATAAGCAAGTTACAGGTAATGGAAACATTGAGTCACACACATTACAGTGGTGAGATACTCTGCAACGATTCATGATACAAAAGCTTAGCGGTGCTTTCATGGTAATTGAAATGATTCCTGACATAGGAATGCTTGGAGAGCAACTTGGGGCATGGGGCAGTATCTGCCTACAGAACCAATGCCTTTCTATTTCTCTGTAGCCTTAGTCGATTACTTTAGGGTACATGTATGTGGAGGCAGCAAATGCAGACATCAATTCGCATGCTTTCAGTAGAGTGGAAGAGAAGGGTAATTGATGGAGAATTAGGAAACAAAGTGAAAATAAAGTTATGTACTCTGGCAGGATGTGGCAAATACTGTTTTCCAGATCTGAGTCTTGGCTTCCTGTTACCTTCGGACAAGTCATTGATTTTGTTGCGCGAGACCTTGTCTAGGTTAGGTAGATTACGGTTACGGTGATTTTGTGTCACCAGGGGTTGTGTGTGGGTCTGGGTAAGATGCTGAATTGATGAAGACTTAATGGGCTGAATGGTCTCCTTCTGTACTGTATGGATTCTAATAAATGACTCCTACTCTTCCAGTCCAGGTCTAACTCTAACAGGATTTTGAAAATTTAAAAGATGTGCTTTGTCAGTTCTGTAAGAGCCCCACTGTTTACACTTATAAATTGGTAAGAAATAGTCAAAGATTATCCTGTGATAAACAAAGAGCAAGCCAAGTTTACTGAAGCTATTTCTCTAAAAAGCACTGAGGTAAATCACAACCATAATTCATAATTCACACATTTGTCTATAGGATTTTTAACTTCATGAGAAAAAGAACAGAGTATATGGTTAATTATTTCTTGGCTGGTCTTGATGTGGTGATTCAATGTTGTGTTGTTCTGTTTAGTTGTCTTTTTGTTTAGTGTAGTTCGTTGGAGCAGATTACCATGGTTTTTCACCAAAGGTGTGCAGTAGATTTCTGTTTTTATGATGGTTATTTTGTAAAACTGAGCAAAACACTTCTGAGAGAGAAAGGTAGAAAAGCCATACAGTTTAAGACAGCCAGTCTTTTGTCCTTTTTCTCCTGCTTGGCAAGTGTCCTTAAAGCTACCTTGCTTGCTGTCTATTCCAGAGAAATTCTATTAATTTCTATCTGCTGCAGTGATTGTTGGGATGATGCGAAGCCAAAAGAGAATGGGGTCTTTCATGCTTCCCAGGGGTTTGAAATTCTGCTTTTCGTCCTTGGTGAAATGCAAATTTGTGTGCATTGTAGCAGTCCGGATGGTTTTCCAGTGCTATTTTCCAAAGGTCACAGTTTTTAAAAAAAATCTAGCCTGTAAAAGGAAATCTAGAAATTTAGTCTTTAAAAAGCAAATTGTCGTAATGCTATCTTCCTCATTGTTTACCATTCTTGCAAGTTCAATAAATTATGAATTTCAACACTGTCTTCCAGGATTCAAATCATTTATATATAGCAAAAAAGCAGTGGGCGTAGAACTCACCTGTGGGGAACACCACTGACTATCATCTTCCAATACTAAAAATAACCATCTACCACAGCTTTCTGTTTTCTGTCCTTAAAGCCTATTTTTCTCAATCCAGTTGAACACTGACTGTCCTATTCCATGAACTTCAATTTTATTTGCCAGCTATTAATATGGCACCTTGTTTCTTAAAATCCATTTTGACAATATCCATCACGTTACCTTCTTCAACCTTCTGTTATTTCATCAAAAAATTCAATGAGATTAGTCATGCATACTAAGCAGAAGCAAATAAATAATAAAAAAAGAAAAGCAAGATAGAGGCAGAGGTTATGATCTAAAATTGTTGAATTTGAGAGGCCAGGAGATTGTAGTAGAGTGTTGAGTTGATAGATAACCTGCTGTTTCTCGAGTTTTCATTGGGCTTTATTAGAACACACTGCAGCAGACCAAAGAGGGAAAGGCCAGTGTGTTAGATTTAAAATGATAGGCGATTGACTAGAAGTCAGGATTATGCTTGTGGACAGATTTTGTTTGGGAAAAATTTGTAAAGCATTCAATGTGGCATTGAACTGTACAGACTAGAGGGTTTCACTTGAATCTCCGGTTTGATTTTGAATTGATCTCAAGAACAGTGTTGGAATATGAAATTGGTTTCCATAAGACATAGCAGCAGAATTGGGCCACTGACCCATTGAGTTTGCTCCACCATTCAATCATGAGATTTTTCTCATTCCCATTCTTTTGCCTTTTCCCCATAACCCTGATCCCCTTATTAATCAAGAACCTATCTAGCTCTGTCTTAAAGACACTCAATGACTTGGCGTCCACAACTTCTGTGGCAGAGAGTTCCACTTCACTTTCTGGCTGAAGAAATTCCTCCTTACCTGTGTTAAAGGACCTGTCATCCCTTTAGCCTGAGGTTGTGCCATCTGGAGTATAAAAAGAAGGCCAAGGTGATAGCGGGCAGCGTCGGGAGCGGGCAGCGGAGTGAGGAGGGAAGCAGAGTGAGAGGTAAAAGGGCTTAAGCTCACTGGGCTTGGGCGAGTGCAGGCTTGATAACAGGGCTTCATATCACACCTTAACAGGGGTCAACCATAATGCCAGGGTCTAGGGTTACACGTGTTCACTGTGTTCGTTGTCATATGTGGACATTTCTGGAGACAGCACATCTCCCGAAAGCCCACATATGCGGGAAATGTCTAGAGGTGCAGCGATTAAGGGCCCGGGTGAGGCAGCTGGAACTGAGACTGGAGGATATGTTTTTAGTTAGGGAAAATGAGGAGGTAATGGAGAGGAACGGCAACAGTGAGCTAATACCAGAACCTACAAGTATAGATGGTTGGGTTACAGTTAGGAAGAGCAAAAAGAAAAGTACTAGGAATGCCCCAGATGAATTACCCCGGAATGTCAAGGGTGGGGTGACAGTTGGGGTAGAGAAGGTAAGGGAGGGAGATCGGAAAGTGAAGAGTGCAGGGTGTGAGATAGTGGTGGGGGATGGGAATGTCAAGGGGATTGACAGGCGATTCTGTGGGCAAAAGCGGGACTCCAGGATGGTAGTCTGCCTCCCTGGAGCAGGGGTACAGGACATCTCAGAAAGGGTAGAGGGAATTTTGAAGGGTGGAGGGACTGAGTCGAATGTGATAGTGCATGTAGGAGAGAAGGATGTAGGAACAAAGTGCAGGGGGGACATACGCAGGGAGTTGGGGGCCAGGCTGAAATGTAGGGCCTCCAGGGTGGCGTTCGCTGGGCTGCTGCCGGTGCCTGGGGCTAGCAGGGCTAGAAATAATGAAATAATCCAATTAAATGCTTGGTTGAAAGATTGGTGTAGGGCAGAGGGATTTATATTCATAGACCACTGGGAAGTCTTTATGAAAGAACGGCAAATATACAAGAGGGATGGGGTACAGTTAACTGGGAAGGGCATACATATCTTAGCTGGAAGGGTAGCTGGTGTGTATCGGCAGGGTTTAAACTAATATGGAGGGGGGGTGGGGAGGTAGACGGAACTGGGATTGGGGATAGGGTAGGCCCGGAGGGTAGGAAGAAGGATCGGGTTGTTTCTGAGGGTCTTCGGTGCATGTGTTTCAATGCTAGGAGTGTGACTGGCAAAACAGATGAACTGAAGGCATTAATGTTTGAAAGGAAGTTGGAAGTGGTGGCGGTGACAGAGACTTGGTTAAAGGAAGGGCAGGATTGGCAGTTGAATGTTCCTGGGTATAAGTGTTTCAGGCGAGATAGGGGTGGGTCGCTGAGAGGTGGGGGAGTGGCGTTGTTAGTTAAGGATTGCATCGTAGCAGTGCAGAGGGAGGTACGGAGGATATAGGAATCGAGTCGCTATGGGTGGAGTTGAGGAATAGGAAGGGTGATGTTACTATGCTGGGTGTTTACTACAGACCGCCCAACAGCCCAAGGGCTGTGGAAGAAGGGATAAGCAGGGACATTCTAGATAAGTGCAGGAAGAATAGGGTGGTGGTAGTGGGAGATTTTAATCTCCCCAGGGTAGATTGGAATGTACTGAGATCAGAGGGTGCTGACGGGGAGGAATTTGTACAATGTGTAATGGAAGGATCCCTGGAGCAGTACGTGGATAGACTGACCAGGGAGGGGGCTATACTTGACTTGGTTCTGGGGAATGAGCCTGGGCAGGTGGTTGACGTTGAGGTAGGAGAGCATGTGGCTAACAGTGACCACAACTCTGTCTGGTTCAAGATATTAATGGATAAAGATGAAGCCTGTCCTAAGGGGAGGGTGTTAAATTGGGGGAGGGCTAGATACAGCCGGATTAGGCAGGATCTTAAAGATACGGACTGGGGTACGCTGTTTAACGGTAGGTCGACGCTGGGTATGTGGGAGTCTCTCAAGGTAAAACTACAATCTTTACAGGAAAGACATGTACCGGTCAAGAGGAAGGATGGGAAAGGTAGGATTAGAGAGCCGTGGGTGACTAGGGATATTGAGGACCTGGTCAGGAGAAAGAGGGAAGCGTACACTAGATCGAGGCATTTGAGGACAGAGATAGCGTTAGAAGAATACAGAGAATGTAGGAGAGAACTTAAAAGGGGCATCAGAAAGGCAAAAAGGGGCCACGAAATGGCTTTGGCGGGTAGGATTAAGGAAAATCCTAAGGCATTTTACTCTTATATTAGAAACAAAAGGATAGTTAGAGGGAACATTGGTCCTCTCAGGGACAGAGGAGGGGAACTATGCTTGGAGCCTGGGGTAATGGGGGAGATCTTGAATGAATACTTTGCGTCAGTATTCACTCAGGAGAGGGGTCAGTCCTCTGCTGCTGTGCTTGAGAAGTTTGAGGATCCATTGAGGGAAATAGTCATCACGAGGGAAGAGGTGTTGGGACTTTTAGACAATATAAAGACGGACAAATCTCCGGGGCCTGATGGCATCTATCCTAGGCTGCTAAGGGAGGTGAGGGATGAAATTGCTGGGCCTCTGACGCAAATCTTTGTCTCTTCTTTGGACACAGGTGAGGTCCCAGAGGATTGGCGGATTGCAAATGTTGTACCGTTGTTTAAGAAGGGTCAGAGGGATAACCCAGGGAACTATAGGCCAGTGAGCTTGACTTCAGTTATAGGCAAGATAATGGAGAGGATCCTCAAGGATAGGATGTATGAGCATCTGGAGCGCTGCAATCTGATCAGGGATACGCAGCATGGCTTCGTTACAGGGAGGTCGTGCCTTACGAATCTATTGGAATTTTTTGAAGAGGTGACAAAAACGGTTGACGAAGGACAAGCCGTTGATGTTGTCTATATGGATTTCAGTAAGGCGTTTGACAAGGTAGGCTGATAGAAAAGGTGAAGGCTCATGGGATACAAGGCCAGGTGTGTAGATGGGTGAAGAACTGGCTTGGGAGGAGAAGACAGCGGGTAGTAGTGGAGGGCTCCTTTTCCAATTGGAGGTCTGTCACCAGTGGGGTGCCACAGGGCTCGGTACTAGGACCTCTACTATTTGTAGTATATATTAATGACTTGGAAGAGGGGGTAGGTGGTGTGATCAGCAAATTTGCTGATGACACTAAGATGGTTGGATTGGCGGGTACTGAGGAGCAGTGCCTGGCAATGCAACAGGACATAGACAGGCTGGTAGATTGGGCAGATAGATGGCAAATGGAATTTAATCCGGAGAAATGCGAGGTGATGCACTTTGGCCGGAATAATGTGGAAGGGAGTTATATGATAAAAGGTAGAACTATCCGGAGTATAGATACGCAGAGAGACCTGGGGGTGCAGGTACACAAGTCCCTGAAGGTGTCGGGGAATGTGATGAGGAAAGCGTATGGCATGTTAGCCTTCATAGGAAGGGGTATAGAATATAAGAGTAGGAGTCTGATGTTGCAGTTGTATAGAACGTTGGTTAGGCCTCACCTGGAGTACTGCATCCAGTTCTGGTCGCCGTACTACCGGAAGGATGTAGAGATCCTGGAGAGAGTGCAGAGGAGATTTACCAGGATGTTGCCTGGTATGGAAGGGCTGTCTTACGAGGAAAGATTGAACGCACTTGGGCTGTTTTCCCTTGAGAGACGTCGGCTGAGGGGGGATTTAATAGAGGTTTATAAGGTTATGAAGGGGACAGATAGAGTAGATGGTGATAAGCTTTTTCCGCTATTAGAAATGGATAGAACGAGGGGTCACGGGCTTAGGGTGAGGGGGGCTAGATATAAGACTAATGTTAGAGGGCAGTTTTTCACACAAAGGGTAGTGGGGATGTGGAATGCACTGCCGAGTAAGGTGGTGGAAGCAGGCACGCTAGGGTTGTTCAAGAGTAACTTGGACAGCCACATGAGCAGTTTACATATAGGGGGATATAGCAGGCCTTATTAAGCATTGTAGGCTTGGGGTCAGTTTTAGTCTCGGATATAGAGTCTTTAATAATGAAATTTTTATCCACAGGCACTTACCATCTCGAGGGCATCATGGCAGCACAGAGGCTATCTCTGTTGCTGTGCGGACACATGGAGTTGGGCCTGTGTCCGTGGGAGGTTGCGCGTTCTCCCCGTGGTTGCGTGGGTTTCCTCCGGGTGCTCCGGTTTCCTCCCACATCCCAAAAATGTGCTTTTAGGCAGATTGATTGGGTAACAAATTGTCCCTATATTGGACCTCCCTGATCCTCACACATTAGGCATAGACTAGAGTCATGAATAGGTCACTGACCATGGGACGGCGGCGCGGGCTCGTTGGGCCGAAGGGCCTGTTTCCCGTGCTGTTTGTTCTTTGTTCTTTGTTCTTGGTTCTAGTTTTTCTTACTAGTGGAAACATCCTCTCCATGTCCAATCTATCCAGGCTTCGCAGTATCCTGTAAGTTTCAATAAGATCCCCCCTCATCCTTCTAAATGCCAACGAGTACAGACCCAGAGTCCTCAATTGTTCCTCATACAGCAAGTTCTTCATTCCAGGGATCATTCTTGTGAACTACCTCTGGACCCCTTCCAAGGCCTTCCATTCTTCCTTGGTTATGGGGCCCAAAACTGCTCACAAGACTCCAGATGGAGTCTGACCAGAGCCTTATACAGCCTCAGAAAAACATTCCTGCTCTTGTATTCTAGCCTCTTGTCATGAATGCTAATATTGCATTTGTCTTCCTAAGTGCCAACTGAATCTGCACAATAATGTTGAAAATCCTGAACAATGACTCCCAAGTCCCTTTGTGTTTCTGATTTCCTAAGCATTTTCTCATTTAGAAACTGGTCTATGCCTCCATTCCTCCTTCCAAAGTGCATAACCTCACACTTTTCCACATTGTATTCCATTGTTGCCCACTCTCCTAACCTGTCCAAGATCTTCTGCACCCCCCCATACACTACCTCAATACTACCTGCCCTATTACACATCTTTGTATCATCTGCAAACAGCCACAGTGCCTCCAGTCCCTTCCTCCAAATTGTTAATATGTATAATGAAAAGTTGTGATCCCAGCACTGACCCCTAAGGCGCACCACTAGTCACTGGTTGCCATCCTGAAAAAGATCCCTGTATCCCCACTTCTGCCTTCTGCCAATCAGCCAACCCTCTGTCTATGCCAGGATCTTACCCTTAACACCATGGGCACTTAACTTACTTAACTGTCTCCTCTGTGGCCCCTTACCAAAGACCTTCTTTGGTTTCATCAGTCCTATTATTAGGAGGCAGACAATGGAAAATCTGAGTGCTAAGATTTGATCATTTACAATCACAAAAGCAATCCGAGGCTCAGGCAATCACTGAAAACAAATTTTTCTTTAAGTGACTGTTAGGTCTCTTAAGATTCACCAAAGAGGGCAGATGTAAACTGGGTTGAGGCAGCATCACCTCAGAATTGTTCACATTTCTACAGTGATTACGATCTGCTGAGCTCTAGCTTTAAGTATCTCATCGACTATAGGAAGAAACAAAAGCACAACAGTTGAATTTCACAGGTTTGAGGTAATGGGAATAATTTTTGAGGTGTGTTTTCAATACTGAGTATGAAAAATTAATTCATTTCTGCTAAAAGAAGTTTACACTGAAATAGAATTGTGTAGCTGGAGGAATAATAACATAAACAATTTCCTCCAAATATTTACTACATTCATCCAGTGTGCAGTTCATTGTTGGGAAGAATTTAAACTGTCATTTAGTACCAAGTAAGATGTTAAACTGTGAAACTGGCTTTGAAATTTGACATTATTGAGACATATTCAATTGATTTAATGTGATAAAGGGCGCTTTGAAGAGGAATTCATCAAGATGAGAATGGAGAGGTTGCAGGGTTGGATGAACAGAATGTGTCATCATCCAGTCGTTTCGAACAGTGAGGTGTTTCAGCTCTTCATCACTTACCGGGATGAAAAGGTAGGAAAAATAAGCCAACCAAATAATTGGCAGTGACAATGTGGCATTTTCTTGAAGTAAAGATGAAAAGAAAATGGTTAAAGGATTAATCCAAAACCTTTTTACCTTTCTTCACCATAGTATCTTGCTGTTGTAATAATTTACAAATGATCTCCTATCAGGTTTTTTTTCCCAATAGCCCTGTGGCTGTCATATGCAGCTAGATAGTTGCAGCCACTTTCCTGCTTTCATGCTCACTTAAGGTGAAAAGCTGATTTGGAGATTTTTTTTGTACTTAGTCCTAGGTGAGGGCGTGCTTTTTTTTAAACATTCAGTGAGAATTGTTAGTGGTGTAAGCTTTTAAATTGTTGCAATGCAAGTTGCACTATGTACCATTATTCAAATTTTACTCTATACTGTTTTAGTGAAAAATGAAATGGATAATGAAAAGTACCATTACAAAATGCAACAATTATAAATGACTAAGGCATTTACAGCCTTCAACATAATTGGTACAATTTGGGGTGGCACAGTATCACAGTGGCTAACGCTGCTACCTCACAGCACCAGGGACCTGGGTTGGATTCCCACCTTGGGTCACTGTCTATGTGGAGTGTTCACATTCTCCGTGTGTGCATGGGTTTCCTCCGAGTGTTCTGGTTTAAGTGGATTGGCCATGCCAAATTGCTTAGTGTCAGGGGGACTAGCTGGCATAATTGCCTGAAGTTATGGGGATCGGGCATGGGTGGGATTGTGATCAGTGCAGACTTGAGGGGCCGAATGGCCGCCTCCTGCACTGTAAGGATGCTATGATTTTGTGCTATGCTATGGTGAACTATTGCTCGTGATGTTTATACTGTAAACTGAAATTCAAGACTCTAAATTTATTTCGAAGCAAATGCAATATTATTTTTAAAATCAAGTATGTAATAAGGTTGACAATCTTGCTAATCTTGAATCATAGAATCCCTACAGTGCAAAAGGAAGCCATTCGGCCCATTGAGTTTGCATCGACCACAGTCCCACCCAGTCCCTTATTCCCATAAATTACTCTAGCTAATCCCCCTGACTAAAGATCAATTTTGCAAGGCTAATCCACCTAACCCCACACCTTTTGGATTGTGGGAGGAAACCGGAGCGCCTGGAAGAAACCCAGACATAGGGAGAAAGTGCAAACTCCACACAGATAGTGACCCAAGGCTGCATCCCTGGCACTGTGAGGCAACAGTGCTAACTACTGTGCCACCAGCCTCCCCCCAATCTCTTTGTTGTTGAACTGTTAATATTCAGTCTGCTTCTGGAACATCTTCCAGGAGAACAGAACTAGCAGGGAGGCACAGTTGGAGAATAATGGGTCTCTGTCTTAACCGTGATACGGAGATGCCGGCATAGGATTAGGGTAAGCACAGTAAGAAGTCTCACAACACCAGGTTAAAGTCCAACAGGTTTATATGTTAGCGCAAGTCACAAGCTTTCAGAGCACTGCTCCTTCATCAGTTGAACTCCCACTCACCTGATGAAGGGGCAGTGCTCCAAAAGCTTGTGCGAACAAATAAACCAGTTGGACTTTAACCTGGTGTTGTGAGACTTCTTACTCTCTCCCTTAAAATAGAGATTAGGAGAAATCTTTACATAGGAATTAGGAGCAGAAATCGGCAAATTCAGCCCTTCTCCTGCTCTGCCATTCATTCAGATCATAGCTGATCTCTCCCTGGTCTCAAGGACCAGGGTGGAAGAAAGAGGAAGAAAGAGGTGAAAGAGGTGATGCAACTGTACACAACTCTGGTGCGGCCACACTTGGAGTTTTGTGTGCAGTTCTGGTCCCCACATTACAGGAAGGATGTAGAGGCTTTGGAGAGGGTGCAGAGGAGGTTTACCAGGATGTTGCCTGGTATGGAGGGGAGATCCTATAAGGAGAGACTGAGAGATTTGGGATTGTTTTCGCTGGAAAGAAGGCGGCTAAGAGGGGATCTCATTGAAACATATAAGATGATTAGAGGTTTAGACAGGGTAGATAGTGATAGCCTTTTTCCTAGGATGGAGAAAGCTAGCACGAGGGGGCACGACTTTAAATTAAGGGGGGGTAGTTATAGGACTGATGTCAGGGGTAGGTTCTTTACCCAGAGGGTGGTGAGGGACTGGAATGCCCTGCCAGCTACAGTTGTAAATTGCACTTAGTTTGGGGGCATTTAAGAGATCTGTGGATAGGTTTATGGATGAAAAGGGATTGGTTTAGGCTAGTGGGTCATTGTTTTGTAACTGGTTGGCGCAACATCGTGGGCCAAAGGGCCTGTTCTGCGCTGTAATGTTCTATGTTCTATGTTCTCCATCTCTACCTATAGTCACCAAACACGAGATCACGTAATTCATGAATGGTCACAGGAGGACGGAACACAACTCACCAGTGAATAAAAAACTAAAACAGGGTCAGGAATGGATGTTGCAGGTCCCGGGGTACAAATGCTTTAATCGGAGTAGACAAGGAGGTAGAAGGGGGGGTGGGGTAGCATTATTGGTCAAGGACTGTATCTCAGTGTCAGAGAGGAACTTTGATGAGGACTTGTCTGTTGAGGTAGTATGGGCGGAGATTAGAAATAGGAGAGGAGAGGTCACCCTGTTGGGAGTCTTTTATAGACCTCCAAAAAGTTCTAGAGAGGTTGAGGAAAGGATTGCGGAGACGATCCTTGTTAGGAGTGAAAGTAATAGGGTAATTGTTATGGGGGACTTTAACTTTACTCATGTTCATTGGAATTGCTAGAGCTCTGGCTCGTGAGAGGGGTCAGTTTTTGTTCAAAGTGTGCAGGAAGGTTTTTTGACTCAGTATGTAGATAGGCCGACTAGAGGTGAGGCTATATTGGATTTGGTGCTGGGTAATGAGCCAGACCAGGTGCTAGACTTGGAAGTTGGTGTGCATTTTGGGGATAGTGACCACAATTCGATTACGTTCACCTTAGTGATGGAAAAGGATAGGCATGAACCTCGGGTCAGCAGTTTCAGCTGGGGGAAGGGTAATTATGAGGCTATTAGGAGAGAATTAGGAAGCATTGGTTGGACTAGGAGATTACAGGGACTGGAAACATCCGAGATGTGGAGATTTTTCAAGGAGCAGCTTTTGCGGGTCTGTGATAGGTATATCCCTGTCAGGCAAGGAGGATTTGGTAGGCCCAGGGAACCGTGGTGCACTAAAAAAGTTGATTCGTTGGTTAGGAAGAAAAAGGAGGCTTATGTTTGGATGAGGCTTGAGGGCTCAGGTAGTTTTAGATTGGCTAGGAGGGAGTTAAGAAGGGCTAAAAGAGGACATGAGATGACTTTGGCTGATAGGATTAAGGAGAACCCTAAGGCGTTTTACAGGTATGTCAAGAGCAGAAGGTTGGTTAGGGCAAGATTAGGGCCAGTTACAGACAGTGGAGGGAAGTTGTGTGTGGAACCGGAGGAGATTGGAGAGGCGTTGAACCAATATTTCTCTTCGGTGTTCACGCAAGGGGACATGAATGTAGCTGAGGAGGACACTGGGGTGCAGGGGTGTAAAATAGATAGTATTGCAGTTGATATGGGGGATGTGCTGGATATTTTAGAGGGTTTGAAAATAGATAAGTCCCCTGGTCCGGATGGGATTTACCCTAGGATTCTTTGGGAGGCAAGAGGGGTGATTGCGGAGCCTCTGGCTCTGATCTTCAGGTCGTCGTTAGTCTCTGGTATAGTACCAGAGAAGATTGGAGGACAGCAAATGTTGTCCCATTGTTTAAGAAGGGGAGAAGGGACTTCCCTGGGAATTATAGACTGGTGAGTCTTACTTCTGTGGTGGGTAAGGTTTTGGAAAGGATTATTAGAGACAGGATTTATAGTTATTTGGAGAGTAATGAGTTGATTAGAGACAGTCAGCATGGTTTTGTAGCGGGTAGGTCGTGCCTTACTAACCTTATCGAGTTCTTTGAGAAAGTGACCAAAGAGGTGGATAGGGGTAAGGCAGTTGATGTGGTGTATATGGATTTTAGCAAGGCGTTTGATAAGGTTCACCATGGTAGGCTTCTGCAGAAAATGCAGATGTATGGGATTGGGGTGATCTAGGTAATTGGATCAGGAATTGGCTAGCAGATAGGAGACAGAGGGTGGTGGTTGATGGTAAATATTCGTCATGGAGTTCGGTTACGAGTGGTGTGCCTCAGGGATCTGTTTTGGAGCCACTGCTGTTTGTAATTTTTATTAATGATCTGGATGAGGGTATAGTTGGGTGGATTAGTAAGTTTGCTGATGACACCAAAGTCGGAGGTGTGGTAGATTGTGAGGAAGGGTGTCATAGTTTGCAGGGTGACTTAGAAAGGTTGCAGAGCTGGGCTGTGAGGTGGCGGATGGAGTTTAATGTGGAGAAGTGTGAGGTAATTCATTTCGGTAGGAATAACAGATGTGTTGAGTATAGGGCTAACGGGAGGACTTTGAATAGTGTGGAGGAGCAGAGGGATCTAGGTGTATGTGTACATAGATCCCTGAAAGTTGGGAATCAAGTAGATAAGGTTGTTAAGAAGGCATACGGTGTCTTGGCGTTTATTGGTAGGGGGATTGAATTTAGGAGTCGCAGCGTCATGATGCAACTGTACACAACTCTGGTGCGGCCACACTTGGAGTTTTGTGTGCAGTTCTGGTCCCCACATTACAGGAAGGATGTAGAGGCTTTGGAGAGGGTGCAGAGGAGGTTTACCAGGATGTTGCCTGGTATGGAGGGGAGATCCTATGAGGAGAGACTGAGAGATTTGGGGTTGTTTTCGCTGGAAAGAAGGCGGCTAAGAGGGGATCTCATTGAAACATATAAGATGATTAGAGGTTTAGACAGGGTAGATAGTGATAGCCTTTTTCCTAGGATGGAGAAAGCTAGCACGAGGGGGCACGACTTTAAATTAAGGTGGGGTAGTTATAGGACTGATGTCAGGGGTAGGTTCTTTACCCAGAGGGTGGTGAGGGACTGGAATGCCCTGCCAGCTGCAGTTGTAAATGCACCTAGTTTGGGGGCGTTTAAGAGATCTGTGGATAGGTTTATGGACGAAAAGGGATTGGTTTAGGCTAGTGGGTCATTGTTTTGTAACTGGTCGGCGCAACATCATGGGCCGGAGGGCCTGTTCTGCGCTGTAATGTTCTATGTTCTAAACAGAGTCCCTATTTTTCATTTTGCCATTTGTAGTCAGAAAACCAAACTAAAATGCAAGGGGACACATAATATCCTTTGTAAGTAGGATTGGGACCATGTGCTTTGTTGCTGAGCTGGTGCTAGGTTGAGGGCTATTTTGAACCAGCTTGAAAGGCTCTTGGAGAGGGAGGAGGAAGATTCAGTTATGATGCACACAGGGACCAACAACATAGAGAAAAGCAGGCAAGAGGCTCTTTTTAGCAAGTGCCAGGGACTACAAACAAAGTTAAAGAACAGGATTTCAAGGTTATAATTTCTGGATTATTACCTGAATCTTGTACAAAATGGCACAGGATTGAACAAATTAGGGAGGCAAACGTGTCGCTGACAAAGTGGTCACGGAAAGTAGCATTCTTTGTAAAACACTGGTCAGCCTTCTAATGGCTTGAGATCTTTCATATTCTTCCATCTCATAAGAAGATGATTGTTTGCTCTTGACTCTGTGTTAAATATTACCTAGTGTTGCTCAGGGACCCCATTCTGGCATGGCAAATCTCTACCAGGTTTGCTGAGAATCAGTCTGCAGGTTCTTGGTGGGTACTTCTTTTGATAGCACTTTTGTTGATATCATCTGTCACTTTGCTGATTGAAAGTAGGCTGTTGGGGCAGTAATTGGCCTGATTGGATTTGTCCTACTTTTTCTGGACAGGGCACATCTGGACAATTTCCCTCATTGGCAGATGGTTTGTGGTGTTGTAGCTGTTCTGGAACAGCTTAGCTAGAGTCCTGGCTATTACTGGAGCTCAATTCTCCAGTATTATAGCTGAAATATTGTCCAGTGTCTTCAGCTATTCCTTGATGTCATTTGGAGTGAATCAAATGGCTGAAGAATGACATATGTTATGGCATTTCTGACTGTAATTATAAATGTTTTGGCTTTGTCTTTTGCACCAATGGTTCCATCATCATTGACATGTGAATATTCATAGATTCATTTTTCTCCAGTGATTTTCTGTGGCACGCTGGTTCAGCTTGCCTCCAGTCCTGCAAATTATGTACACCAGGTGAGCATTTAGTTTTGAGATGCCCGATGCTGCTCTTGGTATGCTTTTCTAAAATCCTCATTGAATCAAGCTTGAGGTTAATGGCAAAATGAGGATACAATAAAAAGTCTGACAACACCAGGTCCAACGCCGGCATACCCACAAAATGAGGATATTCAGTGAGGTTACAAATTGTGACTGTTGATGGATCACAGCACCAGATGCATGTCCAGTTTGGAGTTGCTAATTCCATTTTGGATCTGTCATTCAACTTTGTCGCCCAGGATTTGACCTGCTTAGTCACTAATGATGCTATGAAGCACTCTTGATAATGCACATTGGCGCCTCACTCAGTGCACATTCTGTGCCTTTGCTGTTGACCACGTGGAGGAGTATCATTCATCAGTACAGGGAAGATTGTAGGTGGTAATCAGCAGAGGGTTTTGTGGCCCACGTTGTTAGACGTTATGATCTGAGGCTTAATGGAGTTCAGATTCAATGTTAAGGACTCCCAGGACCATTCCCATTCTCTTTTGTGCCACTGTGCTGCCAGCTCTAGTGGATCTGTCCTGTTGGTGACGAGACATATGTAGGGATGGTAATGGCGGTGTCTTTGAACTTTGGTTGTATAATTCATTAAGTGGGACTGTATCAGTTTAAAGCTTGGCTGGTTCATGGACCAGCGCTCAGAATTTGGCACAAATCCCCACATGTCATGAGGAGGATCTTGCTGAGCTGTTCTTATTTTGTCCAGCCTAGGTTGATTCCACATGGTCCTCACTGTTCTATTACTATTTTTAGCTGTTTGATGCAGCTGAATGACTTGCTAGCCATTTCAGAGGACATGTAAAAGTCGACCAAACTTCTGTGACATGGGTCAGATATGAGACATACCAGATGAGTCCTGGAAATTTCACTAATTGACATTCTTGAACCCAATGGATTTTTATGACATGCATAGAATCCCTAAAGTTGGTTACCATTGCTCACACTTGCTTTTTATTCCAGATTTATTTAACTGAACTGAAATCCCCCTTCGACTTTGGCGGTATATAAACTCAAAGTGTAGATTTGGTTGGTTGGATTGTTGAATCCTGGTCCCAAACTGCCCAATTCCTCTTTTAACAGAAGCAGGGAATGAGCCTGCTCCCAGGAAGCAAGTTGGCAATGTCAATATCATAATGAGGGATGGTAGCCTCAGACTGATCCAAGATTTCAAATTAAACTCTTCCTAGCCTTTGGGATGCTTAGCAGCTAAAAGAAGACTAGGATTGTTGGATCCAGGAGATAAATATCTTTTCACTTACCTCCTAGGTCCAGCATCTTAAACCCCTCTCCTCCATCCCTTTGACTTCCTCTAAAAGGTCCAATCTTTCCCTCCCTTTTGTTCATTCTCCAACTGCAGCCAGATCCTAAAGACCTACTTACCAGATGGCAGGTGAACCCTTGATTTGCTCTGCTGAGTTTCCTGATCTCGATCCAGCACTTGAGCTGCCTCCCTGCAGCCGCAGGGAGAATGTATAAACTCCACACAGTCGCCCAAGGCTGGAATTGAATCCTGGTTTCTGGCGCTGAGGGATGGCAGTGCTAACCACTGTGTCACCATGCTGCCTGTGCTCAAAGGTTTTGACCCTCCATTAGGTCAAGCCTGGTGTTATGAGGTCTAACCTGCACATGTTGTGCTTTACATATCTGGGCCACCAAAATTAGACATGAGTGGAGACAGCTGCTCCTGCAAAATGTGCATACACAAGTACTGACCTGGGCCCATCCACTCTTGCACGTGGCACCTGCCATATTTGCAGCAGTGGGACTTACAGATTTCATAACGATGGATAAGTGTCATTGGCATGGATTTTTGCAATGTGCCAGCATAAGTCTGTCCTCTTTTTCTGAATTAATTTTAGTAGATTTGAGACATAGTTCATGTTCAATTGAACAGGATTCCTTAATACCATGTTAAAATCAAAACACATGCTTGGAATTTTATTATTTTACAAATGCTACTGTTTTTTGTGATGTGGGGGCTAGACCTCTACTACAAGTGCATTTTTTACTCCCTGCTTTTAGCTACTGTACCTTTTTATATCTCATACCCAAGTAATAGTTTTCCTTACTTATATACAGAGGCACATTTTTTGAATATTTCACAATTTTTTATTCAGATAATTTCCTTTCCTAGTTTGCTAAAGAAGTTTCAAGTTGTTCTGTGTACCATGGAGACTGGGTTCTGTTTTCCCAGCACAAAGCAAATACAGTAGATTCTGGAAATCTGAAATAAAAACAATATGCTGGAAGCACTCAGCAGGCCAAATAGTGAAGAGAGACAAAGGTAACATTTCAGTTTAACGACCCTTCATCAGATGAATTCACGACGTCTGTTGGTTCTGATGAAGGGTCATTGACTTGAAGCATTAACTTTGGGATGCATCTGTGGGGGAAAACAATCTGCTGATTTACAGCACTTTCTGCTTTTATTTCTGTTTCACTAGTAATGTACATTGGCCATCTATAATGACTATTTGGAATCCAGATATGTTTAATTCCATTTTGATTTTTTAAAAACTGAATAATTGGCAAATAATTTGTGGACATGTACTCAATGTTCATTTGCCTGCTTATGTACTTTAGCCTTTATGTTTTTTTGACACAATAGGAAGACAGAACAAGAGTTTGAACTGTTTCATTGTTTTTGTATTTTTTTTTACTTCCTTGCTGCTTGTCTGCCAGAATGCTGTCAAACTGGGGTGCAAACTGCAACCTTCAGTACAATGGAACACATGGCATGGAGAGAAGCATTGAAGTCAGCTTGACCATTAACCATTCCAGACCAGCAGAATATAGCAATCCCAGTCGGTGGCAAGCTCCTCTATAGGGCAAATCAGATAAAAGGCAGTTTTGGTGAACTGAGGAACTGGTGTAAATGACAAAGAAACAACAAGTTCTGTTGAGATGTGTCATGCATGATAAGTCCATGCCAGAATTACAAGCTGTTTTGAAAGAAAAAGATTGGATTCTTTTGCACATAATAGTTGATGTCTGTAAGAAAAAGAGTGAATTATATTTAACTGTGATGATCCCCATAGAGGTTGATAACTTAAAAAAATTGAAGTGATTGATGTAATGCACAAGATTACGAGTTTTAAGAAGTGTACTGAAACAAAAATCAACATCAATCAAACATTAGTCAGTACACAACTAATACAATGAACTACAAAACAGATTACCCGTATTTGTTTTAAAACAATCGACAACCCCACGTCACATCTCCGCAGAATAGCAGTCTTTGCAGGTGACAGTCACAACCAGTTTCCAGTTGATTCATTTCTCTGAGTCCTATTATCCAGTGGCCGTCAAACATAGAAAATAGAAACAGGAGTGGGCCATTCAGACCTTCAAGCCCATTCTGCCATCCCCCACCCCTTTCATTTTTTTATGCCCTCAGTTTTCTGAGAATTCCCAAATTGTCTTCCAGCAAGAAGCATTACTGCAGTGATTCCTTTGACTGGCATCACCAAAGCAAATCTTTAGTGATCTGCAGGTATCATCTCTTCATCCATCTTTCAGTAGAATTCTACTTGGTAACTAGTGGAAGACAGATTTCCCCTGAAGCTCACAATGACTGCTACACAATTTTCAAATTCTGTTTGCAACTCCTCATAGTGAAACCGTCTGTTCAATACATAGTAAGGCATGGTCAATGTTCTGGATTAGGCTGTAAAGTGGCAGGGAACAATTCACAGAACTGTAAAAAGGTTACGGTGCAGAATGAGGTCATTTAGTTCATCGTGTCTGCACCAGTCAAAAAAAATAAAATAAACAGCTGCTCATTTTAATCTCACATTCCATCACCTGGTCCATAGCTGTGCAGATTATAGCACCTCAGATAAAGATCCAGGTGCCTTTTAAATGAGTTGAGCGTTTCAACCTCAACCACGAATTTAACCAGTGAATTCCAGACATCCACAATCCTCTGGGTGAAAGAAACCTTCCTCCTTAAATCTATCCCCTGGTAATTGATTTCTCGGCTGGAGAAAACAAGTTTTTCCCGTCTAGGCCCCTCATAATTTTGTACATTTCAATTAGGTCACCTCTTAGACTCGGGTTGTGTTCCTTAGAACAGAGGAGGTTATCTAATCTCTTCTCATGCTGCAGTTTTCAAACGCTGGCAACATTCTTCTAAATCTCCTCTGCACTCTCTCCAGAACAATTATGCCGTTCGTGTAAAGTGGTGGCCAGACTGTATACAAAACTCCAGCTGTGGCCTAACTAGCATTTTATATAGTTTCAACATTACATCCTGATTTTGTATTCAATACCTCACCCAATGAAGAAAAGCATTCCATATGCTTCCTTGACCACCTTTGTCCCTCTGTCCTCCACCTTTGGAGACCTGTGGATATGCACTTCAAGGTCTCTCACTTCCTCAACCCCTTTCAATATCTTCCCATTTATTGAATATTCCCTTGAAATACAAGTACCAGGCAATGACCATCTCCAATATAACCATCTCCCCCTCGCATTCAATGGGATTAACTTCACTGAATCCCCCACTTTCAACATCTTTGAGGGTGTACAGAGAGGATTCACCTGGATGTTGCCTGGAATGGAGGTTCAAGAAGGTGGCTCACTACCACATTTTGAGGCAGTTCGGGCCAGCAACAAATGCTGATCTTACCAGCAATGCCCACATCCCATGAAAGAGAAATCCTCTGTTGCGCATAAGGCAAAAATCAATAGCGTGTTTGAAGTGGTGTTGCCATCCCTATGCCTCTGATTACTCAGTAACTTTCTCTGGTCATCACTGTTATGGCATACACAATTGTACGTATTTTTTAATCAGTATAATTTCAACCCAATAAAGGAGGAAACTGTATTGAGTTTTGTTCTGGAGAATGAAGTGGCATATGTTTCATTGGGAGGATACTTGGAATAATATGTTTGCTGCCAATGCACAGTTGTACTGTTTTTCTCTGACAATATTGCAAGAAACAGTGATCAAAATCCATATCAATTATATTTTTGTATTCCTTCTCCTCATGGGCCTAAGATTTTTATTTGTAATTAGATCAAATTGAATGCCTTCAGACATTAAATATATAATCCTCAAATTCAATATATAATGTTGTGCTGGCTTAACTCTAGATTATCTGTAAAGTTTATACATAACCTGACGGAAAGGAAGCTAATATAATGCAAAGATTTGTTAAAAGTGGAATCTATAAATTAACGTTCTTAGAGAATTGAATATTTATAGTTTTTGGACTTAAATTGTTTCGTTTGGAAATCTCCACAGAATTTTTTTTTAAAGACTTGTTTTATTGGCACTGTCTCAATGACGTCATTGGTTTTCTGCACTTGCATGGACAAGTGGGCATTGGTGGCCATCCTGTTTTGGCAACGAATAATATCTTTGGAAACCTGTGATCATTCCCATTAGATTTTAATTAATTGAGAGAATAGATCAGGAACAATCAAATGTTAAAATAACTACTGGGAAAGGATACATTTTACTGAGTTGCAAAGGAATCTGGCCCTGGTGGATTGGGTATCAAAGATTGCCAGGGAAGACAGTAACTGATGACAGTCAGTGATGAGATAGGAAAAATAGAAGAGGCAGAATAAAATTATACAATTTTAAAGGAAATGCGGGAACTGAAAAATTTCAGTTAATATATGCAAATATTTTAATATCGCAAGACAAGTTGATAAGGCTGTTTTTAAAAAAAATCCTTGGCTTTGTAAATAGAAGCTTAGAATATGAACGCAAGAGAGTTGTGCTCAATCTTTATGAATCATTAGTTGGGCCTCAGCTGGAATATTAGGTTCCTTCTGGATACCATGTTTCAGGAAGGATGTTGCCTTTGAAAGGGTCCTGAGAAAATTTACTGGAATGGCTTGAGGAATGACTGACTTCAGTTTTGTGGAGAGACGAGAGAAACTAGGAATGTTGTTCATAGAGCAGAAATGTTTAAGGTGGGATTTAATATAGCTCAAGATTTTGCTGCATTAAATAATGTGAAACCGTTTTCACTGGCAGAAGGTTTATTTGACTAGGGAACACAGATATTTGGCAAAAGAGCCAGAGAAGTGATGAGAAGATTTTAATTCGTGTATCAAGTTATTATGATTTGGGATACATTCATTGATGCTTTGAAAAATAATAAGATAAATATTTGAAGAGAGAAAACTGTAGGGGTTGGGAGAAGGTGGGGCAGAGGGGAGAGGAGTGTCCCAAAAATTAGCCAAATCATATCAAATCAAAGCACACCAAGGCTTTATTTCTGGAAGATCAGATTTGAAAAGGGAGTTATGTTCAATCTGTATTGAACCCTTGCCAGACCATGCTTAAGTACTTAATGCAGTTCTGGTCACCATATTATAAAACAGATTCACTGATGAGGTTGCAGAGAAGATTTACAAGGGTGATACCAAAAATGCGTAGTTGTAATTCAAGATAGAGCTGAAAAGATCTTAATAGAGATGTTTAAAATTGTGAAAGGTTTTGATACTACAGGTACAGAGAGAATGCATCCAGTTGTGGAGAAGAGCATGATGAGAGATCATTCATGTAAAGTAGTAGTTACCAAAAAATCCAATAGAGAAAGCAGAGGAAACATAGAACATAGAACATTACAGCACAAACAGGCCCTTCGGCCTCCAAGTTGCGCCGATCACATCAACCCCACCAATCTATAGACCTATCTGTAACCCCCAATCCCATTAAACCCCATATACTCATCCAGAAGTCTCTTAAAAGACCCCAGCGAGTTCGCCTCCACCACCGATGACGGCAGCTGATTCCATTCACTCACCACCCTCTGAGTGAAAAACTTACCCCTAACATCACCTCTGTACTTCCCTCCCCGCACCTTAAATCTGTGTCCTCTCATAGCGACCATTTCAACCCGGGGAAATAGCCTCTGAGAGTCCATCCTATCTATTCCTCTCAACATTTTATAAACTTTTATCAGGTCGCCTCTCAACCTTCGCCTCTCTAGGGAAAAGAGTCCCAGCTCCCTCAACCTATCTTCATAAGGCATGCCTCCCAGTCCAGGCAACATCCTTGTAAATCTCCTCTGCACCCTTTCAATAGCTTCTCCGTCTTTCCTATAGTGAGGCGACCAGAACTGCGCACAGTACTCCAAATGAGGCCTGACAAGGGTCCTGTAAAGTTGCAGCATTACCTCCCGACTCCTAAACTTCTTTACCCAAAGGGTGGTAAGAATATGGAAATTGCTACCACAGAGAGGTTGAAGCAAATAGTATGTGGTTAAGGGAAAAGCTAGATAAGCATTTAAGGGAGACAGAAATAGATATAATTGATTTAGGTGAGAAAAGATAGGAGAAGGCTGCGCTGGCAAGGACTGGCAGGCAAATGGACAGTTTCTGTGCTTTGTACCTGCCAGATTTTAACTTTACATTGGAAATGAGACGGGTCACAAAATGGATGGCTGATCAATTCCTTTCAGTGTCCAGCTGATTAAAATTAGCCCCATTGTAATTGAAAGGTCAAGAAATAAAGCAGAATTTATCCATCAAACCTCAGCCTAGCTTTTGCAGCTGTATTGGCTCCTTGCGTAGAATTGCATAAAGTGGACATCACAGATGCTCTGCATGATTCCTTTCACTCCAATGTATTTAATCCTCTATTCCTTTGTCCCTCATGTACCTACATAGCTTCCCCTTGCATGCATTTATGCTTTTGGCTTCAACTACTCCATGTGCTGGTGAGTTCCACATTCTTATCTCTCCACATAAACTAATTTATCCTGCATTTGCTATTGGACTTGTTGGTGATTATCATACATTCATAACCATTGATTTGCTCTCCCTGATAAGTGGAAACACCTTTTCAATATTTATATTTTCAAACTCTTCATTATCTGAAAGACACAAATCAGGTTGCATCTGAGCCACCTTTTTAGAAGAGATAACCCCTTGCCATTTGAACCTTTATTGGCTCCAAAGTTGGGCGCAATTGGTTAATTGGCTATGTAAAGTTGCCCCTTAGCGTCAGGTGGACTAGCAGGCTAAATACATGGGGTTAAGGGGATTGGGCCTAGGTGGGATTGTTGCTAGTGTAGGCTCAGTGGCCCACATGATCTCCTTTGAACTGTGTGGATTCTATGGATTCTAGTATTTCTTCCTAGCTCTGGTATAATTCTTGTGATTTTTTTTTGTTTTAAATTCATTCATAAGATGCATGCCTTGCTGGCTAGCCTTGCATTTATTGCCAGTCTCTAATTGCCCTTGAGTTGTTGATGGTAAGCTGCCTCCTTGAACCATTGCAGATCATGTGGTGTAGTACACCCAAAGTGCTGCTAGGAAAGGAGTTCCAGGATATTGATTCCGTGATAGTGAAGGAATGGCAATATAATTCCAAGTCAGGATGGTGATTGATTTGGAGGGGAACTTCCAGATAGTGATGTTCTCATGTGTCAGTTGCCCTTGTCCTTCCAGATGCTAGCTGTTGTAGGTTTGGAAGGTACTGCCTAATGGGTGTTGGTGAGTTTCTGCAATGCACCTTGTAGATGGTACACAGCTGCCAATGTGCATCTCTGGTCGAAGAAATGAATGGCACTTCAAGTGGTCTGCTTTATCCTGGATGGTGTTGAGCTTCTTGAGTGTTTTTGAAGCTGCATTATTCAGGCAAGTGGAGAATATTCTATTACATTTCTGACTTGGGCTTTTGGAGAATCAGGAATTGAGTTACTCCAGGATTATTAATCTTTGATCTGCTCTTGTAGCCACAGTATTTATATGGCTGATTCAGTTCTGTTCCGGTTAATGGTAGCCCTCTTGATATTGGTAGAGGGAGATTCAGCGATGGTAATGCCATTGAATGTCAAAGGGTGATGGTTAGTTGTTTTTTCTTATTGGAGATGGTCATTGCCTGGAGTGATTGTGTGGCATGATTTATACTTGCTACTTGTCAGCCCAAGTCTGGATATTGTCCAGTTCTTGCTGCTCTTGGACATGGACTGTTTCAGTATCTGAGGAGTTACCAATGATACTGGACGTCGTGCAGTCATCAGCAAACATCCCCACTTCTGACCTAATGATGGAAGAAAGGTCCTTGACAAAGCAGCTGAAGATGGTTGGGCCTAGGAAACTATCCTGAGAAATTCCTGCAGTGATGCTCCAGAACTGAAATGATTGAGCTCCAGTCACCACAACCAACCTCCTTTTGTGATTGATTGGTATGATTTCAAGCAGTAGAGAGATTTCTCCCTAATATCCATCACTTTTTTAGGGCTCCCTGATGCCATACTCAGTCAAATGCTGGTTTGATGTCAAAAACAGTCCTCTCACCTTGATTTGATTTATTATTGACGCATGTATTAACATACAGTGAAAAGTTTTTTTGTGTGCTATACAAACACAGCATACCATTCATAGAGAAGGAAACGAGAGTGCTGAATGTAGTGGTACAGTCATAGGGTGTAGAGAATGATCAACCTAATACAAGGTTAAGTCCATTCAAAAGTGTGACAGCAGCAGGGAAGAGTCGGTTGGTACGTGACCTCAGACTTTTATATCTTTTTCCCAACAGACAAAGGTGGAAGAGAGAATGTCCGGAGTGCGTGGCACCTTTAATTATGCTGGCTGCTTTGCCGAGGCAGCAGGAAGTATAGACAGAATCATTGGATGGGAGGCTGGTTTGCTTGATGGATTGGGCTACATTCATGACCCTTGCGGTCTTGGACAGAGCAGGAGCCAAAGCAAGCTGTGATACAACCAGAAAGAATGATTTCTATTGTGCAACTGTAAAAGTTGGTGAGAGTTGTAGCTGATATGCCAAATTTCCTTAGTCTTCTGAGAAAGTAGAAGTGTTGGTGGGCTTTCTTAACTATAGTGTTGGCATGAGAGGTGGATCCAAGACCGGTGGTTGGAGATTGGAATCCTCACAACTTGAAGCTCTCGATCTTTTCTACTTCATCCCCATTGATGTAGACAGGGGCATGTTCTCCTTTTATGCCTCCTGATGTAGATGACAATCTTCTTCATTTTGTTGACATTGAGGGAGAGATTATTATTGCCACACCAATTTACCAGATTCTCTATCTCATTCCTCTACTCTGCCTCGTCATTGTTTGAGATCCGACCTACTATGGTGGTGTCGTCAACAAACATGAAAATCGAATTGGAATGGAATTTGGCCACATAGTGATAGGTGTATACAGAGTACGGTAGGGGGCTGAGAACACAGCCTTGTGGGCACCAATGTTGAGGATGATTGTGGAGGAGGTGTTGTTGCCAATCCCTACTAATTGTGGTTTGTGGGCTAGGAAGTTAAGGATCCAGTCACAGAGGGAGGTGCCGAGGCCCAGGCCATGGAGTTTGGAGATGAGTTTCATGGGAATAATGGTGTTGGAGGATGAGCTGTAGTCAATAAATAGGAGTCTGACTTAGGTGTCTTTATTATCGAGATGTTCCAGGGTTGAGTGCAGGGCCGGGTAGATGGTGTCTGTTGTGGACCTGTTGTAGCGATAGGCAAACTGTAGTGGATCCAGGTAGTCCAGGAGACTGGAATTGATTTGTGCCATGACTAGCTTTTCAAAGCCTTCATAATGATGGATGTCAGAGCCACCGGCCGATAGTCATTAAGGCATGCTGCTTGGTTGTTCTTAGTACTGGGATGATGGTCATCTTCTTGAAGCAGTTAGGGACTTTACAACAAGAGAGGTTGAAGATGTCTGTGAATACTCCCATTAGCTGATCCCAACAGGATCTGAGTGCTCATCTGGGTACCCCATCCGGGCCAGTCGCTTTCCATGGGTTGACCTTCGAGAAAGCTGCTCTGACATCTGCAATGGTGACCCCCAGATACAGGTTCATCCTCACCTCTATTATGATTCAACTCTTTTGTCTGTGTTTGAGCCAAGGCTATAAGACCAGGAACTGAGTGCACCTTGTCTAATGCCTCTCTACCCTTTCTTTATAATATGGAGACAAGAACTGTATTTCCAAATGTGGTCCAACCAATGTTCAATGCAATTTTAGCATAATTTCTTTGCTTTTAAATTTTATCCCTGAAGAAGTAAACCTCATTGCACTGCTTGCTTTATTAATGGCTGTAATAACGTGTGTCATTATTTCAATGATTTATGTACCTCTTTGTTCCTCTACTGCATTTAATCTCTGTTTTCTAAGCAGTATGCGGCCTCCTTACTCTTGCAATCAAAATACAGAATTTCACACACGCCTGTATTAAAATTCATTTCTCAATTACATGCCAATTCTGCAAGTTTATTAATGTCATGCTGTACTTTACTGCAGCCTTTGCTCAGTATTCTATTTTGGCGTTGTCCGCAAATTTTGAAATGATATTACCCAGTGCTGAATCCAATTTGTTTACGTAAATTGTAAACAACTGTACTCTCAGCACTGAACCTTGTGAGCACTATTGTTCATTTAAATAGCAACCCTTAACCAATCTCTCTGGTTCTGTAATCAACTTCCAATTCATTCTGCTACACGACCTATAAAATTATAACAGGACTAGATAGGTAGATGCAGGCAGGTTCCTGAAGTTTGGGATGTCCAGAAGTGATAGTCATAGTCTAAGTAGACAGGGTAAACCTTTTAAGACTGAGCTGAGGAGGAATTTCTTCACTCAGCCTGTGGAATTCGCTACCACAGAAAGCAGTTGAAGCTGAAACATTGTATGTTTTCAAGGAGTTAAATGTAGCTCTTGGGACTAAAGGGATCAAAGGATATAAGGGGAAGATGGAATCAGATCATTAAATTGAATGTCCACCTTGATCATAATGAATGGCGGAGAAGGTCAAATGATCTACGCCTACTTCTAGTTTCTATGTCTGACCCTGTTAATTGTACATTTATTATTAATTATGTGCAAGTGGTGAGTATTAACAGGTGATTCACTTGAGTCCCTTTATAAGTAGGCAAAGACTAAAAGTGTGGTGATGAAGTAGGTGTATGCTTGTAATGCAAAAATAAATATAAATGTATTTAAGGAATGGGTCCAGTTCTGTCCTTCCAACTGGTTTTCTGGGAGAGAAGTCTGATTCAAGTTTCGAACCTGGTCATAAGTTTGCAATTTGAAGTTTCAAATATAGTATAACTGCTACATTGCTCTTGTCTACTCTTCCTGTTACTACCTCAAATATTTTGGAAAGATTGGTTACGCTTGACTTTCCCTTTTGAAATCCGTGCTGACTTTATTTTCACCTTGAGATAGGTAAGTCTGAAGAGAAACAGACTAAAGTCACAGTAGCAGATTTATTTAGTTAATGAATGTTACAGTAATGTGGAGAAATTTCATCATAACCGTTGCTCTGAAATTTATTGTGGAATAAAGCATGTACTTTAAACCCAACATAGGCTCAGTTAATATTCTATGAGCCTATCTTGAGAGAGTTACAGACAAAAAACTGTCCAACGATGTGCAGGTTAGGTGAATTGGTCATACTAAATTAATTGTAAATTCATGCTAAATTCCTTAGTGTCCCTAGATGTGTAGATTAGGTGGATTAGTGGGTCAAATACATGCAGCTATGTGGATAGGGCCTGGGTGGAATACTCAAGTCAGAAATTAGATCCAAACTCAACAAATCAAATTGTTCCTGCACTGCAGAGATTCTATGAAAAACACGTATAACACTCATTTCATACCTGAAGTTCTGAAGTCAGAAAGATCAACTTACTGAAGAGTAGCTGAAGGGAGATTTTATGTCTCCGTTTAGCATTATAGTATTGCTTAACAGGCCACTTGCCTATGATGATATCCCTTTAACTGTTCCTTCTGTGCTTCCTGTAAAACCAAAATTTGAGTAATTGTGAGCCATGTGCACTAGCCCTAGATCTGTGGGCACTATGCCAACTGTGAATTATATGCATTTTGAGTAACTGTAATTTTATCTAGAAAGCTAATCGATCTATCCCTGCTGGCAGAATTCATTGAAGAGTATCTTTAGCTCTTTCACCATGTGTCGCAACTGTTGTATCACTCGCCAATTTTCTATCCACACAGCTGCAACAAACAAAGATTAGAAAGAAGAATAGTGCTCTTTGTTGTGAATGACCTGCTATTAAACACAGCCAGGGGAAGGAAAATGAATGGAAAAGTTTTCAGTTTTTTTTCATTTCGTTCTTATTTGCATTTTTGTCTTTATTCACTGAAGGAATGGAAATTAGGCAAGAGGAAAACTGAAAAAGATGATATTGTTGGTGTCATGATCTTTTCAACAATGGAGCCACCAGCGGAGGATATTGGCTTACCAGAAGCGTATGTATTAATTTTATGGAACTACAAGTGCCAATAAGCTGAAAATCAGGACTAAAAGTTAAGAATATTTTGAGTATCAATTTTCATAATCTGCCTTTCCACATCACCAATGCTTTTATGTTTCTAGTTCTTCCTCTTTGCAGTCTTTTCTTTAGTTAATTCTAATTCAGCTTTGGAAAGGAATCAAGTCACTTTGATTGTGCCTTTGACCCTGCAGAGAACAGAAGGTTGAATTGTTCAGTAAATTTACAAAGGCCATGGATGATGGGGTTAAGGAGCTGCTCAATGTGGGACAGGAACATTGGAAAAGGTGCACAGGAGGTGAGTATGAAAAGCTTGTTTATATCAAAGCTGTTTTAAAAGCTTCAGAATAGTTACTGTGGCAAAATGCCTTGTCCAACCTTAGACTACATAACATCATATATACAATAAAGACCATTTGGCCCAGCATGTCTGTGAAAGAATCATCCAATTGGCCCCTTATTCTGTTCTTTCACTTCAGCCTGTAATGTTTTCTCTTCCAAGTACACATTCAATTATCTTTTGAAAGTTGCCATTGAACCTGCTTCCACCACCCTTTCAAGCAGTGCGTTCCAGATCATTGCTGTGTATAACAATTTCTCCTTATCTGGTTCTTTTGCCAGTTATCTTCATTCTATACCCTCTGGTTTTAATTCTTCCATTAATAGCAACGGTTGATTCCTGAATGTTCTATTTAACCCTTCAAGATTTTGAGCACTTCCATTGAATTTTCTCTTGCATTTTCTTAAATCAAGGCAAACAGCATCAGTTTCTGTGGTCTCCACATAATTTCACTTTTTTATCCTTGGAACCTTCTCTGTACTTTCTTAGACCTTGAAATCCTTCCTGAAGTCTGGTACCTAGGACTAGTAACAGTACTCCACCCGAGGCCTACACAGCATTTTATAAAGGTTTAACATATCTTTTCTGTTTTTGTTCTTTACCTCTCTATTTAAAAAGCCAAGCACTGAAATTCCTTTGTAACCAGGCTTTTTTGCTTGTCCTACTACCTTTTAAAGACTTGTCTCTAAGAACAAAGAAAATTACAGCAGCACCCCCCCCACCCCCATTTTGAGGCTGTGCCCTCTAGTTCTGGTTTCCTTTCTAAGTGGAAAGAATCTCTCTACTTCTACCCTATCTAGCCCCTTCACTATCTTGTAAGTCTCTATAAGATCCTCCCCTCAGCCTTCTAAACTCCATCGAGTACAGGCCCAGTCTATTCAATCTCTCCTCATAAGCTAACCCCCTCATCTCCAGTATCAGCCTGGTGAACCTTCTCTGTACTCCCTCCAAGGCCAATATATCCTTTCACAAATAAGAGGACCAAAACTGCACACAGTATTCTAGTTGTGGCCTCACCAGTGCCTTGTACAGTCGCAGCGAGACCTCCCTGCTTTTATATTCTATCCCCCTCGCTATAAAGGCCAACATTCCATTCGCCTTCTTGATCACCTGTTGCATTTGCAGACTGAGTTTTTGTAATTCATGCACAAGGACCCCCAGGTCCCTCTACACTGTAACATGCTGCAACTTTTCACCATTTAAATAATATTCCATCCTACTATTATTTCTTCCAAAGTGGATAACCTCACATTTGCTAACATTATACTCCATCTGCCACGTCCTCGCCCACTCACTCAGCCTATCCAGATCTCTCTGCAGACTTTCTGCGTCCTTTGCGCAATTCGCTTTTCCACTCATCTTCATGTCATCAGCAAATTTTGTTACCCTACACTCAGCCCCCTCCTCCAGATCATCTATGTATATGGTAAACAGCTGAGGCCCCAGCACCAATCCCTGCGGCATGCCACTAGTCACCGACTGCCAACCAGAAAAGCACCCATTTATTCCAACTCTCTGCTTCCTGTAGATAGCCAATCCTCAATCCACGCTAATACTTTACTCCCAACTCTGTGTACCCTAACCTTCTGCAGCAACCTTTCGTGAGGCACTTTATCGAACACCTTCTGGAAATCTAAAATCCCACATCCATCGGTTCACCTGTGTTTACTGCACTAGTCACGTCTTCATAGAAATCTAGTCAATCCGTCAAACACGACTTCCTCTTCATGAATCCATTCTGCACTTCAACCCTGGGAAAAAGCTTCTGACTATCCAATCTGTCCGTGCCCCTCAGCTTAAAAAACAAATTTATCATTCCACTTTACTTTCTTTCCCTTAGCCAAAATAATACCTATACAGTCTTTAATTTCATGGGCTATTTTGCTACTATGTATTCTTTTACCAAATTCCACAATTGGAATTTACACAATTCCAACTGCACAGCCTTTATCCACCACCTCCATTATTTCATAAAAGTATGAAGTATGGGTGGCATGGTGGCACAGTGGTTATCACTGCTGCTTCATAGCTCCAGGGATCTGGGTTCAATTCCCGGCTTGGGTCACTGTCTGTGTGGAGTTTGCACATTCTCCTTGTGTTTGTGTGGGTTTCCTCCCACAGTCCAAAGATTTGTGGGTTAGGTTAATTGGCTATGCTAAAATGGTCCATTAGTGTCCTGAGATGCATAGGTTAGAGGGATTACAGGTAAACATGTAGGGATATAGGGGTTGGGCCTGGGTGGGATTGTGTTCAGTGCAAACTCGATGGGCCAAATGGCTTCTTTCTGTACTGTAGGGTTTCTATGATTTCTATACTTAATCAAGTTAGTCACAACTTGCCTGTAACAAAGCCACTCTGATTGTCATTAATTAATCCATGAGGGATGACTTGTTTGAAGTATAAAAGATCTTGAATGGTATTGACAAGGTGGATATGGAAAGGATGTTTTATCTTGCAGGTAAGTCCAGAACTGGGGAAGTCATTGTTTTAAAATTAGGCATTACCCCTTTAGGACAGAGACAAGGAGAATTTTTTTTTCTGAGGGGTGTGCAACTTTGGAATTCTGCTTCAAAAATGGTGGAGGTGAGACCATTAAGGCGAAAGTAGGTGGTTCTTGTTAGGTAAAGAAATCAAATGTCATCGGGGGAAATGGGAATTTGGAATTCGAAACACAAGCAGATCAGTGATTTGATTGAATGGTGGTCTAGTCTCGAAGGGCTGAATAGTCTACTTCTGCTTCTATTTCATATGTTTGTATGTATTTCCTTGTGACGATTAATTTTCTTTAAGATTATCTGTATTTTTCCACCAATGACGTTAAACTACTTGGCCTTCAATTGCCACCTTTATTCCTGTGAGATGTAAAATTTAAAATTCTTCAGACTTCAAGCACCATATCTAAGAAGGGTTCCCAAAATTGCTTTCCTCAGTAATTTAGGATGCATCTATCCAGATTAGGTGACATTTTTAGGAAATGATGCCAACTTTTTAATGACCTCTATCTATTTTCTCCTTCATTGGCAACATCCTCATCTCCAGTGAAGACAGATGTGAAACATTCATTTTGTACTTCAACAATGTCTCCTTCTTAATCCCCAATTGTCCCCACCTTTTCCTTCAACTATCATTTCACTATTTATGGCCAAGATTTCCCCAGTCCACTGCGATGCTCGTGTACTGTGCTGGAAATTGGCGCAGGGCTGATTACCATACAGTACTGGACAATAAGCCTTTTCCCAAGGTGTAAGAATCCATTACGAGGGGCATAGGTTTAAGGTGCAAGAAGCAAGGTCTAAAGGAGATGTACGAGGCAAGTTTTTTTTACTAAGAGGGTGGTGGGTGCCTTGAACTTGCTGCCGGGGGAGGCAGTGGAAGCAGTTATGATAGTGACGTTCAAGAAGCGTCTGGACAAATACATGAACAGAATGGGAATAAAGGGATATGGTCCCCAGAAGGGTAAAAGGTTTAGTTCACACGAGCAGCATGGTTGCTGCAGGCTTGGAGGGCCAAAAAGCCTCTTCCTGTGCTGTAATGTTCTTTGTTCATATAGAAATCACCGTTTCCAAATGATTGATGAGCCCCGGATGATAGTGTCCTGGCCCACTAGTGCCTCCCCCACCTCATTGAGAGAGGTTCCCACCAGGGGGTTTACAAGTACTCTCCATTAATGGGGACCAAGTGTGCTTACCAGTTGGTGGGGCCAGAGGCCATTGAGGTGCTCCCGGGAGTTGGAGGCAGGGGTGGAGTGCCCCCTGGGCACCCTGGTGCCAAGGGGCAGAGCCAGAGGGGGTGGGGCCTACTATTGGGCTGATCAGTGATAGTGGGTTGGAACCTGGTGCACACTCTGCAATGGGATCAGTTGGATTGGGAGGGAGAGTGCGATATAAGTTGGCCATGGAATGGGGGTGGGATCAGGGATGGGGGGGCAGCAATTGGGAGGCTGGAGATTATGGGGGAGGGATATCAGGAATGACATTGGGAGGCCGGCAATGGGATGGAGGGGCCAATGCGCATGCGCCAATCTCCCCACTGACATCAGCTCATGCGCAGTAGTACACTCAGCATTACGCTGCCATTCTCTTGGGTGGGAGTAGGCCCCACGCCCCACTTTCTGGTGTGAATCTCTCTGAGGCACCTCTGTGATGCACAGTGTCGGAGATTCATTCCACTAAGTACACCCAAACATCGAGCAGGAAATTTTCTCGTTTTCCTATCCGTTGGGCTTTTTTTTTTGGAGAATCCCAGCCTATATGTTTCAACACGTGCTGAGGCCTAACCAGTGATTTATGAAGTTAATCGTGACCTTCTTTTGTATTCCCTTTTTATCAAGCCAAAGATCCATATACTTTATTAACTACAGAAGCAAAATACTGCTTACGCGGAAAGTCCAAAATCAATACGGTAATATGCTGGAAATACTCAGGCCAGTTAGCAGTTGTTAAGAGATAAAACTGGGTTAATATTTGAGGTCAATGACCATTGAAGATTAGGATAGCTGATTCTGAGCAATTTGAAGTGAAAGATATAGAAAAGCCAAATGCATGACTTATGAATAAGATCCCAGAAACTGCAAAGTGATAATGAGCAGGTAACTTCTTCTGATGTTGATTGAGGGATAAATAATGGCAGGATACTGGGAATAACTCATTGTTCTTCTTTGAAATAGTGACATGGAATCATTTGCATCTACCTGAGAGAGGAGAGGGTCCCAGTTTAATGTCTCATGCCAAAAACAATTCTATTAACAATGCAGCTTTCCCTCAACTCTGCACTGAAGTTATAGCCTTGAGTTTTATGCTCAAATGGAGTGGGATTTGAATCCACGCCCTGATTCAGAGGCCAGAGTGCTGCCAGCTGAGCCACAGTTGGTGCTTTATAAGGCCTTTCTGAAATACATTTGCGAAACTAAATGAAAAGGGTTTATGATATCGGTGAAGGCTGTGATTAGTTCCACAGGGATCAATTCTGGTACCTTTTGTTGTTCGTAGTATTTATAAATGATTTGGAGGAAAACGTAGCTGGTCTAATTAGTAAGTTTGCAGATGACACAGAAATTATTGGAGTTGTGGATAGTGAAGAGGATTGTCAGAGGGTACAGCAAGATATAGACTGATTGGAGACTTGGGCAGAGAAATGGCAGATAGAGTTTAATCTGGACAAATTTGAAGTAATGCACTTTGGAAGGTCCAATGTATTTGGAATTATACAGTAAATGGTAGAACCTTTAGGAGTATTGACAGACAGAGATCTGGGCGTACATGTCCACTGATCGCTGAAAGTAGCAACACGGGTGGATAAGAAAGTCAAGCAAGCATACAGGATGCTTGCCGCCTTGAGTCAGGTTATTGAGTATAAAAATTGGCAGATCATGCTGCAGCTGTACAGCCTCGTTTAGTTAGACCTCATTTGGAATATTGTGTACAATTCTGGTTGCCACGCTACCAGGAAATGAATGCTCTGGAGAAGGTACAGTAGAGGTTTACCAGAATGTTGCCTGGAATGGAGGGTATTAGCTATGAGGAGAGGCTGGATAAACTCTGTTCGTTCTCAGTGGAACAACAGTGGTTGAGGAGCGACCTGATAGAGGTTTTAGTTTAGGCAAGCATCATGATCAGTGCAGGCTTGGAGGGCCAAAGGACCTGTTCCTGTTATGTACTGTTCTGTGTTCTAGTGGATATGTGATGGGTTGAAACAAAATTATGAATGATCATAATCATTCGTGGATAGCGTGAATAGTCAAATGCTTTTTCTTAGGATAGAAAAGTCCAGTCAGTAGCATGTAGGTTTAACATTGGAACATAGAAGATAGGAGCAGGAGACGACCATTTGGCCCTTCATGCCTGTTCCGCCATTAATCATGATCATTGGCTGATCATCCGACTCAGTAGCCTAATCCTGCTTTCTCCCCATAACTTTTGATCCCGTTTGCCCAAAGGTTTAAGGTGCGTGGGGAAAAGTTTAGAGGAGATGTATGAGACAAGATTTTTCCAGAGGGTGGTGAAAGTCTGAAACATGCTGCCTGGGAGATAGTGGGAACAGATACAATAGCAGCATTTAAGGGGCATCTAGATGAATACATGAATAGGATGGGAATGGAAGGATACGGACTCCATAAGTGCGTACGGTTTTAGTTTAAGCAGGCATCATGATCAGTGCAGGCTTGGAGGGCCAAAGGACCTGTTCCTGTTATGTGCTGTTCTTTGATGTAGTGGATGTATGATGGGTTGGAACAAAATTTTTTAAACTGTTAATCCTTATAATTTTTAAAGCATCTGAAAATCTTCCTCCGTTGCTATTCTTTATCTTGTCCCTTATGTAGACATTCTATTCTTCCAGCACCAGTTCAAAGTGATTCTTAGTTCTGAAGGCATGCTTTCCTTCTTTTCTTTTTCTGGCTGGATAACTTCTATTTGCTGAACAGGCTTTAATGGTGAGGATTACTGCGAAATCTCTCCCTCCAAACAAAGCTAGACAAATCTTACAGTTTCATTTAATTTGTAGAGAATGCAGAACTCTATGGCACAGAAGGATCTGGATCTCCAGGTACATGAATCTCAAAGTGTTATCCCCCTCATGATAATTGGTGTTCTGTTCAGCATCAATACTTATGTCTCCAATTTCTGTGCCATAAAATCATATCGTCCCTACATTGCAGAAGAGGCTATTCAGTCCATCATGCTCTCTGACAGGATAATTTACCCAGGCCCTCTCCTTTGCCCTACTCCTGTAGTCCCACACATTTACCATGGCTAATCCCATCTAACTTTCACATCTTTGGACACTAAAGGGCAATTTAGGCTTGCTAAATTGCACATCTTTGGACTTTGGGAGGAAACTGGAGCACCTGGAATTAAACCTGGATCCCTGGAGTTGTGAGACAGCAGTGCTCATTACTGTGCCACAGTGCCACCCATCTGCCATAGCAGCAGTTTCTCTTACCTCAGAAACTTTAGTTTTCTAGGTGGGACTTCACTGTTTTTAAATTTCTCCATGAACATCTCTCTTAGGTTTTCAAATTCTTACCCTAACTTCTGGCCTACACTACCTTATCCTAAAACTCTACTCACCTATGACTGATCCTTCCCATCCATCGACTCAGTCTGCATTCCAGTTGCCTTGGAAAAGCAGCCAGCATAATCAAGGATCCCAGACGTACACTCTTCCACCTTCTTCTGTCAGGGGGAAGATACAAAAGTCTGAGATCAAGTAATAATCAACTTAGAAACAGCTTCTGATTCTGATAGACAAGGGAATTAAGGGTTATGGGGAGAAAGCGGGAAAGTGGAACTGATCCACTTCAGATCAGCCATGATCTTGTTAAATGGCAGGGCAGGCTCGAAGGGCTAGATGGCCTACTCCTGCTCCTATTTCTTATGTTCTTCCCTGCTGCCATCAGACTTTTGAACGGATCTACTTTATATTAAGTTGATCTTTCTCTATGCTGTTGCTATGACTGTAACACTATGTTCCGCACCCTCTCCTTTCCTTCCCCCATGTACTCTGAGTGGAATGCTTTGTTTGTACAGCACACAAGAAACAATACTTCTCACTCTATATCAATGTACATGACAATAGTAAATCCAAGGGGAATGGCTGCTCCCTACTCACCCTTTACATACCCCTCATAATCTTAAACACATCAATCATGTCACCCCTCAGCCTAGCGAGTCTCCCCTTTTAGGTCAAGTGCTCTATCCCTGGCAACATCCTGGTGAATCTTCTCTGTTCCCTCAAGTGCAATCACATTCTTCCTAAGATGAGGTAACCCCTCTCTGTCAAAGATACGCTGACTCCCTAATCAACCTTTCCAAGTGGAGATTAATTCTCTCCTTCAGAATTTTCTCCAATAATTTCCCTATCACTGACATGAGACTCACTATTCGTCTATAATTTCTTGGTTCATCTCTACTACCTTGGTTGAAAAGTGGAACCACTTTAGCCAAACTCTAGTCCTCTGTCCTGTGTCACAGCCCCTGAAATTTCCTGCCCTGCCTTCCACAGCAGCGCAGGATGCAATTCATCAGGGCCTAAGGATTTGTTCACTTTCAAACCCATCATAGCCCCTCCATTTTCCATGTCAAAGAATAAAGAACAAAGTATAACCCAGCACGGGAAACAGGCCCTTCGGCCCAACGAGCCCGCGCCGCCACATCACCCTACACCTATTCTACCCTGCATATCTACGAATGGAACCCTACTCAGTCAGATTCAGGGAAGAAATAGTGTCAATTTGGTAAAAACCGATTAGCCTGAGAGCACATCTTTGGGGTGTGGGAGGAAACCGGAGCGCCCGGAGGAAACCCACGCAACCACAGGGAGAATGCGCAAACTCCCACAGACACAGGCCCAAATCCATGTGCCTGCACAGCCAGCAGTGCTAGTCACAGCTGTTGCGGCGCCCATCTACCGGTCCAGGATCAAGCACACACACCGACATGAAGTACTAGGCCACTCCTGGAACTTCCAAGAGCAGCCCACGCTCGACCCGCCGTGTGAATGCCCCTCATTTGACACGAGGTGGACCTCCACCTGTGGAATAAAGACAAAAATATTAATCTTACAGCCTGCCTTTCCGGTGTCTCCTGAGGTTTAACCCTATTTAATAGCCCCTACCATATCCCTCCATTCTCGTTTCACTCATGTGCCTATCTAACTGCATCTTAAACGAGTCCAATGTTCCTGCCTCCACCACCCTACTCGGTAGCGCGTTCCAGACCCCCACAACTCTCTGCGTAAAGAACCTTCTTCTCACCTCCAAATTATACCTCTCCCCCCTCACTCTTAAATGATGACCTCTCGTGTTCGTATCCAGTCTAGGGAGCAGTCTCTCACTATTAACTCTATCCATTCCCTTCATTATCTTATATACTTCTATCATGTCCCCTCTCAATCTCCGTCTTTCCAAGGAGAATAGTCCCAGTTTCTTCAACCTCTCCTCGTAACCCAGTCCCCCCATGCCAGGCAACATCCTGGTAAACCTCCTCTGCACCCTTTCCAGAGACTCCACGTCCTTCCGGTAGTAAGGTGACCAGAACTGGACGCAGTACTCCAAATGCGGTCTAACCAACGTTCTGTACAACTGAAGATTAGACGGCAGCTTTTATACTCTATGCCCCTTCCTATAAAGGCCAACATCCCATAAGCCTTCCTAACAACCTTCTCCACTTGTGACGCAACCTTCATGGATTTGTGAACCTGCACTCCCAGGTCCCTCTGTATGTCTATACTCCTAATCGGCCTCCCTTTAATCACATAGCTCCTCTCTGCATTATTCCGTCCAAAATGCATCACCTCGCATTTGTCAGGATTAAATGCCATCTGCCACCTATCTGCCCACTGCACCAACCTATCTATATCCTGTTGTATCACCTGACTGTCCAGTTCCGTACCCGCCAACCCTGCCATCTTGGTGTCATCAGCAAACTTGCTAATCACACCACTTATGCCCTCTTCCAAGTCATTTATGTAGACTACAAAGAGGAGAGGTCCCAGTACTGAGCCCTGCGGCACACCACTGGTCACTGGCCTCCAGCCCGACAAGGTTCCCCCCACAGCTACCCTCTGTCTCCTATTTAACATAGAACATAGAACATAACAGCACAAACAGGCCCTTCGGCCCTCGAGTTGCGCCGATCACATCAACCCCACCAATCTATAGACCTATCTATAACCCCCAATCCCATTAAACCCCATATACTCATCCAGATTTCCCAGCCAGTTCTCAATCCACCTAGCTACCTGGCCTCGTATCCCATGCGCCTTAACCTTTTCTACCTTCCTACCGTGAGGGACTTTGTCAAACGCCTTACTGAAATCCATATAGATGACATCAACGGTTCTCCCATCGTCAACCGTTTTTGTCACCTCCTCAAAGAATTCCACCAGACTCGTAAGGCAAGACCTCCCTCTAACAAAGCCATGTTGCGTATCCCTAATCAGATCGCAACGCTCCAAATGCTCATACATCCTACCCCTAAGTATTATGTCAAACTGCAAGTTCTTCACAGTCCCCGTCCTGAATTCTGAACCTACATTCTCCTTTTCCTGAATGAAGACCAATGCGAAGTATTCAGTTAACACTGCGGCTTCATATACAGAATGCCTTCTTCATCTCTAAAGGCCCTACTTTTTACTTGGTTAACCTCTTCCCCTTAACTATTTATAAAATATCTTGGGATTCCCCTTAATCTTATTTGCAAGTCCTTTTTCATGCTTTTTTGCCTTTCTAATTGCTTTCTTAAGTTCCCTCTTGCACTTATTCCTTTAGGGCCGCAGTTGAATTGCTTCTTTTGGACGTACTAAAAGCTTTTCTTCCTTGAATTATCCTAGACACCCAGGGTTCCCTGAACATATTGCTCCTACATTTCCCCCACAGGGAACATGTTGGACTTGTTCTCCCCATTTCCTTTTTGAATGTCCCCCATTGCTCTGCTGTAGACTTATCCACAGGGAGCTGTTCACAGTCAACTTTGGTCATATCCTGCCTTATTTTGATAAAGACTGCCTTTCCCAATCTAAAGCCACCTTTTGCAGGCCGTCTTTCTCCTTGTCCATAACAAACTCGTGAGATCAAAAGCAGGAGTTAAATCTGACCTGTCATCAAGTACATCTGCTGCTCGTAAACAAAGCCTTTCTTTTGATTTCCCTTTCTCTTTGCAATTCAAAGTTTTCCTTTTCTCTTGTTCCTTGAATTAAGTTTTCACATTTCCCTTTTTCTTCTCTTTGAAGTTCAAGGTATTTCATTTCCCTCTCTTCAACTCAAATTTTTGCTTTTCTCTATCTTTTTCTCGATTTGCTTCATTTATAACTGAGTTTTATCTGGATTAATTTTTTTCTTCCTCAAGGCTCAGATGTTGAGCCACTACCTCAATTATCTCTACTTTCTTAGTGCCTATCTTTCCAACTCCTGCCACAGCCTTGAAATTAACCTTTGTTCAGTGTTGCAAGGCACAAAGTCCTTTCAAGGGATACTTCAGCTATAGGCACAGGGCCAAATTCTTTGACCTCGCTTGTGGCTGGCATTCTCTGATCCCGCTGCAGTGAATGGAGATTTGGCTAAGTGCCAAATTCTCCATTCCCGCTGGCAGTGGCAGTGGGACATGAATAGCCGGAGAAGTCCGGCCATCGTTTTTTTCAACAAATACAGCAAAGGTCACCAAATAATTTTATTAATTTAAACTTGAGAAAATCTCAATGTACTGGTTTTCACCTGTAGAGTCACAATCTTGCAGGAACTCCTGTTTTGTTACAAACTTTGTAGAGATCGTTAACTTTAAAAAATAAATAAATTTAAGTTCCTAGTGGAGAATTTAAAGAAATTGTACAATAAAATTTCAAGTCTTGGGACTTTTATTGTAACAAATAGCTAAAAACAATGTTGGCTAAAACTCTTTTATAGGCAATTTTTACTCCAAACTACTGAAAAATTGAGGCATGTCAATTTTTAACATGATTGGAAATCTTTGTTTGCACTTTTTTAGTGGACACTCCATTCTCCCAGAACCAATCCAATGTGATTCTTAACTCAAGGGCCTTGCTTCCTTTCTTTTCCTGCCTCTATTGCTTTTTCTGAAATTTAGTGAATTTTTGTGATTTTTTAGGAAAACCTGTAACCTGATCTGATAGTGGCTTCCAATAGACTCTTCCCACTCAAAGTCCATCTCTATGGTAATTTGTATCACAGTGAGCCTTGATCCAGGTAAAAACACTAATTAGCAATCCTTTAAACGTCCGGTTTCACTCACTCACTCATGAAATTAAGTAAATAATTTAAAGGATGACTGATAACAAAACCTAACATTCTTAATAGCTTCCTGAGACTTTGGAAGAGTAAGTCCATGTACCATGGCTGTTTTTGCCATTGTTTACAAGTGTGAACACCTTACACCTTCTTCCCAGTAAAACAATCTGGTTCCCCATTTAATCTTTAAGAACCAAGCCACAGGCCTGTTATCAGCTGAATTCAGAACAGGCCACATGACCGTTTTCATTTCTCCATTTTACCTTAACTTAAAGACACAATCCCAAAACATCACAATCTTATAAAAAATTGTATTTGTAACAACTTGCTCTTCTATCTCTTGCTCCTCTTCCCCACCATGCACTGCCATTCCTTCTCAATACTGGTTTCCAAATTTCTCATGGCATTTATACCTCTTATTCTCCCCTCCCTGTCTCGCCTTTTCTCTTTTTCCTTCCTATTGCATTATTTTTATTTTTTTTTGTAAAAGATATTATTCCATTCTTAAAGTTACAAAGCCAGTGTGCAGAATGGACATGGCAAGCCCTTAATCCATCTCCTCGATTGCTCCAAAAACTAATTCAGTTTCAAATCAAATCCAATTCTTGGCTAATTCATGAGGCCATGGTGTTGTGTGATTTCAGGAAGAAATTAGATAAAGCTTTTGGGGCTACAGGGATGTGAGGAGAAGGGGGGATCAGGATACTGAATTTTATGGTCAGTCATGATCATAATGAATAGCGGAGCAGGCTCAAAGGGCAGAATGGCATACTCCTCCTTGTTTCCATGTTTCTATGTCCCCATAAGAGAAACCTACTAGATCCAAGCTAACGAGAGCAGGTATTACACCTGATCTCGGGCTTTATCTCCAACAAAAGACCTTCTTCTCATAACCATTTTTTTAGTTTCTTGAACTTAGTGTCATAGTCATTTGAGGTTTACAGCATGGAAACAGGCCCTTCGGCCCAACTTGTCCATGCTGCCTTTTTTTTTAAAACCCCTAAGCTAATCCCAATTTGCCTGCATTTGGCCCATATCCCTCTATACCCATCGTACCCATGTAACTATCTAAATGCTTTTTAAAAGACAAAAAGACACCTCTACTACTACTCTGGCAGCTTGTTCCAGACACTCAACACCCTCTGTGAAATAATTACCTCTCTGGACACTTTTGTATCTCTCCCCTTTCACTTTAAACCTGTGCCTTCTAGTTTTAGACTTCCCAACCTTTGGGAAAAGATATTGACTATCTAGCTGATTTGTGCCCCTCGTTATTTTGTAGACCTCTGAGGTCACCCCTCAGCCTTCTATGTTCCAGAGGGGAAAAAAAAAGTCCCAGTCTAATCAGCCTCTCCTTATGAAGCCGCACTTGGAGTTTTGTGTGCAGTTCTGGTCCCCACATTACAGGAAGGATGTAGAGGCTTTGGAGAGGGTGCAGAGGATGTTGCCTGGTATGGAGGGGAGATCCTATGAGGAGAGATTGAGAGATTTGGGGTTGTTTTCGCTGGAAAGAAGGCGGCTAAGAGGGGATCTCATTGAAACATATAAGATGATTAGAGGTTTAGACAGGGTAGATAGTGATAGCCTTTTTCCTAAGATGGAGAAAGCTAGCACGAGGGGGCACGATTTTAAATTAAGGGGGGGTAGTTATAGGACAGATGTCAGGGGTAGGTTCTTTACCCAGAGGGTGGTGAGGGACTGGAATGCCCTGCCAGCTGCAGTTGTAAATGCACCTAGTTTGGGGGCGTTTAAAAGATCTGTGGATAGGTTTATGGATGAAAAGGGATTGGTTTAGGCTAGTGGGTCATTGTTTTGTAACTGGTCGGCGCAACATCGTGGGCCGAAGGGCCTGTTCTGCGCTGTAATGTTCTATGTTCTATGACTCAATCCATCAAGTCCCGGTAGCATCCTAGTCAATCTTTTAGAATCATAGAATCCTACAGTGCAGAAGGAGGCTATTCAGCCCATCGAGTCTGCACCAACCACAATCCCACCTAGGCCTTATCCTCGTATCCCTACATATTTACCCATTAATCCCTCTAACCAAAGAATCCCAGAACGCTAAGAGGCAATTTAGAATGGCTATTCTACTTAGCCCACTCATCTTTGGACTGCGGGAGGAAACTGGAGAACTCAGAGGAAACACACACAGACACAGGGAGAATGTGCAAACTCCACACAGACAGTGAACCAAACCAGGATTCGAACCCCAGGTCCCTGGAGCTTTGAAGCAGCAGTGCTAACCACTGTGCTACCATGCTGCCCTTTTCTGCACTCTTTTTAGCTTAATAATATCCTATCTATAATAGGGTGACCAGAATTGAACACAATATTCCAAGTGTGGCCTTACCAATGGCTTATACAATTTCAACAAGATATTCCAATTCCTGTATTCAATGTTCTGACCAATGAAACCAAGCATGCTTTCATGCTGAAAGTAATAGCTCCACTTTGAAGGAGCTATGAACATGTACCCCTAGATCTCTTCTGCAACTCTCCTCAATGCCCTACCATTAACTGAATATGTCCTGCCTTGGTTCAATCTACCAAAATGCATCACCTCGTCTTTGTCTAAATTAAACTCCATCTGCCATTTGTCAGCCCACTGGCCCAATTGATCAATATTGTATTGCAATTGGAGACAATGTCCACTATGCCACCAATTTTAGTTCATCTGAAAACTTACTTACCATGCCTCCTATATTTTCATCCAAATCATTAATATAAATGACAAATAACAGTGGACCCAGAACTGATCCCTGAGGCGCACTGCTGGTCACAGGCCTCCAGTTTGAAAAATAACCCTTTTACAACCATTCAAAAGAAGCCAATTTTGTATCCATTTAAATACCTGGATCCTGTGAGATTTAACCCTATGCAACAACCTACCATGCGGTACTTTGACAAAGGCCTTGCTGAAGTCCATGTAGACAACAACAACTGCACTGCCCATCTACCTTCTTGGTTACCCCTTCAAAAAACTCAATCAAATTTGTGAGACATCATACTCAAGTCTCATGATACTCAACTTGTACTCAAGTTCACGGGAGTGGCATAGTGGTGAGCACTGCTGCCTCAAGGCCCAGGGACTCGGGTTCGATTCTAGCCTTGGGTGACTGTGAAGTTTGCTCATTTTCCCTGTATCTGCAAGGGTTTCCTCCAGGTGCCCCGATTTCCTCCCACAGTCCAAAGATGTACAGATTAAGTGGATTGGCCGTGCTAAATTGCCCCTTAGTGTTCAAAGGTGTGTAGATTAGAGGATTAGTTGGGTACGTGTGTGGGGTTAGGAGATAAGATGGGTCTGGGTACATTGCTTTGTGAAAGAATCGGTGCAGACTTTATGAACCAAATGGCCTCCTTCTGCACTGTAGGAATTCTGTGATTTCATTTAATCTTATTCCTCAGTCCATATTTTGCTTTCCCTGCTTTCTGTCATTCTTGCTCGTTCCCTCATTCGTTAGCTGCAGCTCTTTGTCCCGTGCTGCAGTTGACCTAATTTACCTTCAACATTTCCAAAAGAGTCAGTGAGGTACAAAAATCTTACTGCACAAGAGCTCATAGTATTGGATTAATATATTAGCAGTGATAGAGGACTGGTTAAATGACAAGAAACTGAGTGTCAGGATAAATGAGTCATTTTCTGAATAGCAGACTAATTAGTAGAGTGCCACAAGGATCAATGCTAGAGCCCGAACTGTTTACGTTCTATATTAATGAATTAGATGAACAGACAGATTATTGTAGCCAGATTATTAATGATGCAAAGACAGATATGCAAGTAAGTTATGAGGAAGATACGGATGGTCTGCAATGAGCTATGGATGGGTTAAGTCAATGGGCATACATTTGTCAGATGGAGTATAATGTGGATAAATGTGAGGCTATTCACTTTGCTAGATTAGACATCAGAATATTATTTAAACAGAGGGCCCATGGTGCTGTGATACAGAGGATCTGGGTATTCTTTTACATCAATCACAAAAAGTCGACATGAAGACCAGCAATTAATTAGGAAATTATGTGGAATGTTACGAGGGGGATATAGTGTAAAAGTAAAGAAGCCTTAATACAATTGGGTAGGGAGTTGGTGAGACACTATTAGAGTACTATGTACAGTTTTGGTCTCCTTGCTTAAGAAAAGATCCACTTGCATTGGATGGCCAAAGAGGTTCATTTGGTTGATTCATGCAATTACATCTGGATCTTCAGTGTATTTTACCCTCAATGTATTTGGGCTGTTTGCACCTCCCACGTTCTGTGACTCTAGAAATTAGTATCTGTATACTTCCACTGATCTTCGTCATCTAGGTAAGCTGTTTCCTGATGATAGCTACTGACACCTGAGTCTGTCAGTTAATTTTGTTACTAGGAAAGGTCTAATCTCATCAATCCCTTGGAATGCTAGGTGCTGCTGTTACTAGGCAGATCCATGACACTAGTGTTTTCCTGCACTCTGGTTTGGGCAATCCTTGATCCCACCTGACCCAGCACAGCCTTATCTGCCCAACCTTAGTTGCCTGACCCGAAAACAGACAAGATCCATAATCTGGCACAGACTTGATCCTGAAGCTGCCAGTTTTGAGACACTATACCTGTATACAAATAGCGGTACATAACCTAATTGTATGACAAATATATATGGTTAATTTTATAGTTTAGCAATATCAAATTGTGCTAGGTTGATAAATAAAACCATGATTTTTCTATGTGCATTTTCAAACTGTCTTTGTACAAATTGAGTAATACTTTGAATTATTGAGAACATTTGGTACTGAATGATACTCAGTTTAAAGCTTTTCTGACTTTGTTTTCTGCAATCAGAAGCGCAGACAGTATCTTATTGGTGAACTGCAAAGAATTCTAATATATCTTAAGAAGCAACCAAATTATAGTTTTATCTATCGATTTGTGTTTTCCATTATGCAAGTAGTGTTGGCTGGAAGGGTGTTTGACCCACTTCTGGGACTTTGAACTAACACTGTTGCTATTTTTCTGCTCTGCCCAAATATTTATTAAACACTCGCGCAGTGGCTCCCAACTTGTATGCTGTGAAACCACCCCCCCCACCCCAAAGATTAAAAATTCATATAACTAAATTAAAACTAGCTTTTGTCTAAAGTTCTGTGGTCGCATCTCTAAGACACAATGAACCACAGGCTCCCATACATTTGTGGCTGGGCAAGAGCCACGTGTGTGTTACTTAGATTTTTTACTTTGGTCAGGCCCTTATGCATGACTGACAGGACTTGGAGCTGAAGGCATAGGCCTCATGCACTCCCAAAAAAGTGAAAACTCAAAAACGGCACAAAAACCCTGAGAGGTCAAAAAAAGATAGGAGGAGAAGGAGGAGTTAAAAATGAGGTTCACAGTAAGCGAAGAAGAAAAGGTGTGAAACAGAAATCAATCAAATTAAGAAAAAAAAACAACCTCCAGTTAGAATGTGCTGCAAGGAGCAGACCTTAGGTGAAGTGGGCTTGAGAGAACAGGCTGAAAATCACCCCAAAAAAGTATTTTGCTAGAGTGCAGTTCAGAGAAAATAGGAGCGCCTCAAAAATTTTTTTTAGTGTAAAGGTGCGTTGTGACATATTAAAGCTTGGGAGCTACTGCACATAAGTGTGACGAAACATCTGAATATTTAAACCATTTTCAAAAGATTATCTAGATTATTCTTGCATGTATTAGCCCTTTATTTAAAGCCCTGAAACTTTGAATGCATGTTTTACTGATGAAAAAATTATTCAAGAGGTTAAGTGGGTGGGGTAGAGCTAAGAAATTAGTTCTCATGGAACCAGTAGTTTGGGCCATTTTGCATGCAAGACAGCGTACATTTACACCCTAATATGTGGCACCACTAATGTCCTCGTGCTGTACTGAGGATTGTTGAACTGATTGATGTTATTTTGATAGAATGAGGCCATGCTAGATGCCAAAAGGATGGGGCTAACAAGAAAGTAAGTGAAGTTTCACAATCTTAATAATATAAAGGAAAAGTAATTAATTTGGTGTATATGTGCTCAATAAATTTGAAATAATTGAAAATTATTTCAATTTTCAGTAAGTACAAACCTCTTCCTCCTTTTAGGTTTGCTAGTAGCATATGCCATTGCTTGGGAGGATGAATAGCTTACACTTGGGACTTCTGATGGCACTGTTGTGCGCAGCTGGCAAACCAGACATGTTGTCTATAATCTATTTTATTGTTCAATCGGTAATATCTCATATCTATCTCCTGGGAGCAAACACACAGGGGGAAAAATGCAGTTCAAAGGGAGTGTGAACAAAGCAGATTGAAAATAATGGAGCTACAACTGGAAATCAGTGCTATCCTTCAAAGAAGCATTAGATACCGACAATTGTTTTTCTTGCCTAGGTGACTGCTTTTGAATGCAACACATGTTTATTACTCACCTACCAGTTTTCAGTACAAAGCACAACTAATATCTATTGCTGCCTCTGACCCTCGCACACTTAGTAGTGTCAGAAGCCTTAGACCTTGAATGTAATTTGTTGTTTAATAGAGAAAGCTACATCAGACTTCAACAGATTTCATTGCACTGATTGACACTCAGTCTCTCTTGCACGATAAGATGGCACACACTTAGAGGTAACAGCAACTAACCAATTTGGGACAGGCACAGTTGTATGTCCACAGTCCCATGCTGGAGAAGGTGATTGTCATCATTGCAGCAGCTGTCAGTGGGGCTGTAGCCAGTGGTGGGCCATACACACAGAAGATTATAGTGTATTTCAACCTAACTAACATCTTGCATCTCTTAATCTCTTTTATTCAAGCTGCTGATGATACCAGCGTGCACTTCTTGCTCAGCACCACCTCTGCAAATCAACACAACCCTACCTATGTACCATTCTACATTCAGTTACTCAAGAACATGCCTAGGTGGTAATGTGGGAGCAGTCTGACTAGGAGATTAAACAAACATAAACTTGCATTTACAGGCACCAGCTCTGATACTGGTACTGCAAGTGTTTAGAGAACAGCATAAAGCAAGATCTGCATGTGGTGAAGCGCTGGGCATGAGTGGCATGTAGCTGGACTGCTGGAAAAGATAGTCCGGGTGCATGCTTCATAGACAGTAAAGTTATGCACACATTCTGTTGCAGGGACTTCAAGAGGAGATCCATGTGCAGTGTACAAAAGAAAGCTCATGACTGCACGTTGAAATGCTTGGTGCACTGACTAACCATTCCCCAACCTGTTATCACTTGTAAGAAGCATAGTGAAGTCTTGCTCTTACTTAGTAAAGGACTTTTTGCAGAGCTTGGAGCCCAGCCTTTCCAATAGGAAAGTGGTGGCTTACTCTCAGGGAGCTTTACAGGGTAGATGCTGAGAGGTTGTTTCCTTGTGTGGGAGAATCTAGGACCAAATGGCATAATCCCTAAGTAATGGCTGCCCATTTATGACAGGTGAGGAAGAATTTCTTCACTCAGAGGGTAGCGAATCTGGAATACTTTGCTACAGAGAGCTGTAGAGGTTGGATCATTCAAGGTTGAGAGAGACTGATTTTTAATCAATAAGCGAGTTGAGGCTTGTGGGGATAAGGTGGGAAACTGGAGTTCAGGATTATTGAATTGAGTGCCCGTAAAGGAATTCTGGGATTTTGATCCAACTACATTGAAGGAACGGTGATTATAGTTCCAAGTCAGGATGGCATGTGACTTGTATAGGAACTTGCAGGCAGTGTTGTTCCCATGCATCTGCTTCCCTTATCCTTCGAGGTGCTATAGATTGTATGTTTAGAAAGTTCAGTTGAAGGAGCCTTTGGCAGGATGCTGCAGTGCATTGTGTCTACACATCTGCCATTATGCATCAGTGATGAAAGGAGTGAATGTTTATGGGAGTGGAAGTGGGCTGCTTTGACCGTGGTAGTGTTGATCTTTTTGAAGCCACACGTCCAGGAAAGTGGAATTTATTCTATCACACTCCTGATGTGTACTTTGATGGTGAAAAGGCTTTGGGGAGTCAGGAGATGAGATACTCGCTGCAGAATTTCTAGACTCTGACATATTTTCGGAGCTGCAGTTTTTATATGGCTGGCCTAGTTTGGTTTCTGCTCAGTTAAAACCCAAGATGTTGATAGCAAGGATTCCGTGAGGTAATGCCATTGAAGTCCAGGGAAGATGGTTAAATTTGCACTTGTTGAAGTTGGACATTGCCTGGTATTCATGTTGCCCAAACATTACTTGCCACTTATCAGCCCCGGCTTTTGAGTATTGTGCAGGTCTTGCTCTATTTGGACAAGGACAATTTTGGAGTCTGAGGAGTCGTGAACGGTGCTGACCATTGTGCATTCGTTAGCAAACATCCCACTTCTGACATTATGACCACTGAAGCAGCTGAAGATCGCAGAGACCAGGACACTACCCTGAGCAATGATGCCCTGGGTCTAGAATGATTGGCTTTCAACAATCATAGTTATTTTCTTCTATATGAAGCGTGACTCCAACTAGTGGTACATCTTCCCCTGATTCCCATTGACCTTATGGGAAGCGGTTCCTAATTTTGCTAGGATCCTTGATGCCACGCTCAATCAAGTGGTAAACTCATAAATGCAGTCACTCTTAACTAACTTTTTTGAGTTTATCTCTTTTGTCCAAATTTAGACACAGGCTGTAATGAGGTCAGTGTTTGCGATTGTAACCAAACAAACTGGAGTTGAATGAACAATTCATAGAACATGGGTATACCAATTGCCATCGTTCCACCTCCTGCTGTCCCACCTCCCCTTTTGACCCACTCTTTCTGTCTTCCCCTGCTGCCCTCGCCCTTTTATTTTCCTTCCCACTGCCTTGCTCTTCTTGCTCCCAACCAACCTACCCACTCCCTTCCCCCCAATTTTCCCTTTTTTGCTCACTGCCCCCACTGCTGCTGCCCTGCTCCTTCACTACTACTCGCCACCAGCACTTCCAATCCATCAGTTTGCTGCCCCCATCCCTTCTCTTCGTCCTTTCCCCACCCCGGCACTTGTAGCGACAGAAGTACAAAGTGCGATGTCGTGACCTCTATACCAGTCCAGTGTATGTCTGTTTTATTTTTATAATTCTGTTTATCTCTTCTGTAGTCATCTGTCTCTTCACCTATATCTATTTCCAATTTTGCTGCTTGTTATTCATTTGTTCTTTTGCCATCCTCTGCTGCAAAACCAGCTACTGGAAGTTGAACGAGTGGCTTTGGATGGGATACTACTCGGCTGGGACTTCTACTCTACAGCTGCCTTTGATGTAAAATAAGGTTGGGTATTGAATCTTTGGGAGAATATGAGCACAATGCCATTTCCTGCCACTTTCTGTCATGAGTAGATGCTGTAGCGATCAGTCTGAACTGTCATTCCCTTCTGTCCAGATCAGAAGCAGAGATTTGCAATGTATAGGTGTGTCCTAAAGCCAATCTGCTATTTTTAATTTTAGAAATAAATATATTAAATAATGGATATGGTTTGCTCAAACTCTTGAAGTTAAATGTGAAAATATTGCCAGGTGTAAATTTTATTTTTACACTTTTTTTTTGCAAGCTAACTTTTGGTATTTAGTAGTTGCTTCTATGTCTTAAATTAAGTGCATTTGAAAGAATCTCATTTCTCCTTAGGATTTGATTTGATTTACTATTATCACATGTATTAACATACAGTGAAAAATATTTCTTGCGCGCTATACAAAGCATACTGCTTATAGAGAAGGAGATGAAAGCGTGCAGAACGTAGTGTTACTGTCATAGCTAGGATTTAGTGAAAGATCAACTTGATGCAAGGAAGAATGAAGAAGACTAGGATCACAACTTGATAGTGTATTACACAGATTACATTTATCTATGTCATATTCTATAGCAGCTATTCTATAGTTGTTGATTGATGTACAATAATTATACTTAAGGTATAAAATTTAAGGTTGTAAGTTTTTCTGCATTTGTTTGTGTATCTGACCCAAATCCATTCTACGGTATCATTGAATCTATTTGGGAAAGATTTTCTAAATGGCAAGGGGCTAAGAACATTATTTGAGTAGAAAGATTGTGTGACCTAAGTAAAGGAATCACTAAAAACTAGTTGGTAGATTAAGATGACGTGCTGGAAGTTATGTCACAAATATTTGGTTAGAGCCCATCCTGGAGCATTGCATTCAGTCTGAGCAAGGCACCTCATGAAGGATATTTTGGTCTTGGAGGGGATGTAATGCAGATTCACTAGAATAATACTAAGTAGTTTAAATTGTGAGAAATATATGCTAGGTTTGTATTGTCTGAAGATTAAGGGGTGGTTTAATTGAGGTGTTTATAATGACCAAACCTTTCCTCTGGAGAAATCCAGACCAAGATGCTATAACTTTAAAATTAGAGTTAGACTGTTTAGAGGTGCCATGAGAAAGTACTTCTTCACACAAAGGATGGTGAAGTTTGGGACACACTTCCCCAAAAAGCTTTTGAGGCTGGATCAATTGAAAATTTCAAAACTGAATTTGATAGATTTTTGTTCGGTAAATCTACTCAAAGTTTGAAAGCAAATGGCTGCAGTTAAGATACAGATCCACTATGATCTAACTGAATGGCTGAACAGGTTGAAGGAGCTGAATGACCTACTTCTGTTCCAGTGTTTTAGAGGGGCTGGAGACACTTGTGTACAATTGGTATTGACAACTTTAAAGGAATGAGGATGGTCTGTGCTGATCGTGTTTTTTTTTCTCTTAAAGCACTGCCTAAGGAATATCAGAAGATAGGAAAAGCTTTGCAAAACCTTTCACAGGTCTTTACAACTAGTGGTTATGAAGGTAATGTGTTGTTATTATTAATGTTTCAGGGTATTCTGTGTGCTCATTTGCTAGCTGCAGTCTAATAAGTGTTCAAAATGAAGATGATGGTAATCTATATGAAATAAAATGACCAATTTTTAAAACTGCCTTCTGAAATGGTTTAAAATTGTTTTCTTTTACATTCAACCTGCCCTTCCCTGTAGCTATATTTGGTTAATAGTATTTCATATAATACTCCTTGACAATTGTTCTCCAAGCTAATGAGTGGAATTGGACAGTAGTTAGGACAGATGATTTAAATGATTTTTCTGTTAGTTCATACTGTATGTCTAAATAGGTTTTAATTTCCTTGATTTTCAGAATGTCTCTTATTTAATAGTAGATTGCTCTTTGACAGTTTCCAAGATATACATTACGTCTTGCCTTTGTATTGTCTCATATGGGCTTTCCATAGAATCCCTATAGTGCAGAAAAAAGCCATTCAGCCCATCAAGTCTGCACCAACTCTCTGCATCCCATCAAGGTCCTCCCCTTGTAATCCTCCCCTCAAAAAAGATAGTAGGACTAGGGGGCACAGCCTCAAGATAAAGGGGGGCGTTTTAGAACGGAGTTGAGGAGGAACTTCTTCACTCAAAGGGTGGTGAATCTCTGGAATTCTCTACCCGTTGAAGTGGTGGAGGCTGCCTCGCTAAATATTTTCAAGAAGCGGGTTGATGGGTTTTTGATAAGAGAGGGGATTAAGGGTTATGGGGAGAGGGCGGGAAAGTGGAACTGAGCCACGACAGATCAGCCATGATCTTATTGAATGGCGGGGCAGGCTCGAAGGGCCAGATGGCCGCCTCATGCTCCTATTTCTTATGTTCTTATGTAACCCTGCCCACCTAACATAGACTTCTTTGGATTCTAAGGGGCAATATATTTGAAGTAGATAGATGTGTCACAGTCATGAAACTTAATCACAAAAGTGAGCTTGTTAACATATGTATAGAAATTACAGTAATCCTTTTATAGATACCATTTCTGGCTGTTGATTTTTAAAATTACAAAGTCAGATTTTGAGGGGGGAAAATCTATTTTTAAAATAAAATCATAACTAAGCATTTTGATAGCTAAGTGGGTAACTTGACATTTTGGAAAAAGTGGTGTTTTGATGCTTAATTTTCCTTACTTACAAAAATATAAAATTAACATTTCAACAAGAACACAGAACTCAGCAGTATCTTTGCACAGGTCTCTTGTGGCAACAATAATAACCCATGTAAGCCCAAACGACTGATAATGTCATTCATGTATGCTCGCACTTACGAGAGACATCAGTATGCACAGTCAAATTGGAAGTTGCTCATTTTGCCCACGATAACACTCTATAACGCTAAGCATAGATGAATAATTGATATCTCTAATCTCATTGCAGGATACAGTAAATCTCTCAAATTGCACAGAAAAAGATTCAAACAGTTGCAAACCATTTAATCAAACCTGCTGCAATTACTGGCACAGGAGTCATTATTATAATGTTTTAATCATGCCAGTATAGCTGTTAAACTTAAAGCATATGCATTTACTCTATCAGGCCTTTGTACCATCAGAGAATTGTCATCTTGTAGAGAATTTATTTCATAATAAAGTCTATCTGTCATAATATTTGTAATATAATCAGCTAAAAGATTCTCAATCAGTGATTTGTGTTTCAGGTGAATCCATTTTGACAGACCCTTTAACTGAAGCAGGAAAGACATATGAAGAAATTGCTAACCTCTTTGCAGAACAGGTGCCAAGATATATTTAATTTGGTCGCTGTATTGAAAATGTAAAATTGCTTTGTAACATTTCTAATAACAGACTGTAAACTGTGATATTAAAACTCAACAAGGGGAAAGGTGGGGGGGAAGAAAAATTGGTAGTGTGTACAGTGCTTAGGACAGTTGCGTCAAACTCTCGCTTTACTGCGTGAATTGTGGTTGTGAAGCTTATTTGTACTGAAAAAGGAATGAATGGTAGAAGATTCGTTTAACTTTGCAATTTGTATGTATGCTGCTTTGCTGATACATTGGAAATACTGCTTTGAAACAAGATCCTGTCTTGGGAAGCAACTTGTCTCTTACCTTCTGTGCATGGCACAGAAAGATCAGGGAAGAAAAAATGCTTAAAAATATAAGTTGTCTTAAGAAAAATTAGGTGCAACATGTCTTTTTAACATTGTTCTTTATCACATTACAGTAATGGAACTTAAAATGATGAAAACTGAGTTATGTAACAATGTCATATAAAATTGTGTTTTCAACAGCCCAAAAAAGATCTGCATTACCTGATGGAAACCAACCAAGAGTACAAAGGATTACTAGGATGTTTCCCTGATATCATCGGTGTCCACAAGGTAAAAAAAATTCATGTGAATCAAAATGTTCCATTATAGATTTTATTATCTTTAATTTGATAGCAATAAAAACCAAAGATAAATAAAACTAATCTAAAGCAAAATTCAGCTTATTTGAAAATGTTTGTGCAAAAGATCTGAAAGCTATCCAGATGATTTATGTGCTGTGGGTTGTTACTGTCCAAACTAATTCACATAGGATCACTCAGCTGATAGAGGAGACCAAAGATGTATAGATAGCAGGAAAACAGAATAAATGCTTATCATTGTGGGTTGGATTGAATCCAGATTTCAAAGGTATTAGATTAATGTGCTCTTTCTCTTGCACAATTTTTTTAAACTGGCATATGAATGGATCATTAATTTATAATGATGCATAGATTAAACATGTATACTTCAGAGCAGAGACTATATGCGGATCCACAAGAGATGGGTGAGATCCTAAATGAATATTTCTCATCAGTATTTTCTGTTGAGAAAAGCATAGATGTTGTTAGGGAACTTGGGGAAATAGATAGTGATGCCTTGAGGGGTGTACATATTACAGAGGAAGTGATGCTGGAAGTCTTAAAGCCTCTCAACCTTTGTCTCTCCAGGGAGAAGAGCCCTAGCTCCCTCAACCTATCTTCATAAGGCATGCCTTCCTGGCAACATCCTTGTAAATCTCCTTTGCACCTCTCAGTAGCTTCCACATCCTTCTTGTAGTGAGGTGACCAGAACTGCACACAGTACTCCAAATATTGTGAGATGAGCAAATCTTTCGCAGGAAGAGGTTTTTTGGGAGAGTTTGGCAGAAAAGGAGACAGGACCAAGTTGACTAAAATAATTTAAACCCTAGAAGACTATGTGAATTGCTAAAAAGCTGATTATTTGCTCAGAAGTGACCAAACCATTAATCAGTTGGAAAGGAACCTTGCAAAGCCACACCATCAGGACTGTTGTGACCAGAGAGGAGAGGATACCTAAAAGTGCACCATGCAGAAGATAATTGAACTTGTGAAACTGAGGTTGTTTATGGTTTTCCCAGTAAAAAGTCTGACAACACCAGGTTTTAGTCCAACCGATTTATTTGATATTCTCACAAGCAAGCAAGCTTTCGAGGTTACCCTCTTCGTCAGGTGAATGGAACTCTCCATTCACCTGACGAAGAGGGTAACCTCGAAAGCTTGCTTGCTTGTGAGAATATTATCAAATAAATCGGTTGGACTAAAACCTGGTGTTGTCAGACTTTTTACTGTGTTTACGCCAGTCCAACGCCGGCATACCCACATTATGGTTTTCCCCACAGGGAGTGAGTTGATGGGTCCATATAGTTGAACCTGTGACCAAACCAGCTTGGTTGTTGTGTTCAATATAGCAGTCTTAATTACAAGAAATGTAAATATGTGAAACAACATGATGAATTCTTGTTGCATACCTTGGTTTCTGCTACAGTATTCATCTACTGATAGAACATAGAACATAGAACATTACAGCACAAACAGGCCCTTCGGCCCTCGAGTTGCGCCGATCGCATCAACCCCACCAATCTATAGACCTATCTATAACCCCCAATCCCATTAAACCCCATATACTCATCCAGAAGTCTTTTAAAAGACCCCAGCGAGTTCGCCTCCACCACCGACGACGGCAGCCGATTCCAATCACTCACCACCCTCTGAGTGAAAAACTTACCCCTAACATCACCTCTGTACCTCCCTCCCCGCACCTTAAATCTGTGTCCCCTCGTAGCGACCATTTCAACCCGGGGAAATAGCCTCTGAGAGTCCACCCTATCTATTCCTCTCAACATTTTATAAACTTCTATCAGGTCGCCTCTCAACCTTCGCCTCTCCAGGGAAAAGAGTCCCAGCTCCCTCAACCTATCTTCATAAGGCATGCCTCCCAGTCCAGGCAACATCCTTGTAAATCTCCTCTGCACCCTTTCAATAGCTTCTACATCTTTCCTATAGTGAGGCGACCAGAACTGCGCACAGTACTCCAAATGAGGCCTGACAAGGGTCCTGTAAAGTTGCAGCATTACCTCCCGACTCCTAAACTCAATCCCTCGATTAATGAAGGCCAGTACACCATACGCCTTCTTGACCACCTCCTCCACCTGCGAGGCCGATTTAAGAGTCCTGTGAACCCGGACCCCGAGATCCTTCTGCTCTTCAACACTACTAAGACCCCTTCCCTTAATAGTGTACTCGTTCATCCCGTTGGTTCTGCCGAAATGGACTACTACACATTTATCCGCGTTGAAGTCCATCTGCCACTTCTCCGCCCATTCCTGCATCCTATCTATGTCCTGCTGCAACTTTTGACATCCTTCCAGACCATCCACAACACCGCCGACCTTCGTGTCATCAGCGAACTTGCTAACCCATCCCTCCACTTCCTCATCCAGGTCATTTATGAAAATGACAAACAACAAGGGTCCCAGAACAGATCCCTGGGGCACCCCACTGGTGACTGACCTCCATTCCGAAAAAGTGACAGCCAATGATGGAAGTAAAGTGCAGCCTATTTAAACTTGCCTCCTGCCTATTTAGTTTTATTCAATGAGTAACTGGAATTGAATGGAAAAGAAACTTGAGGGCCTTAAGTATTATGAATATAATATTGTGGGTCTTTATAGGACATATAGCTACACAATTTTTTAAATGTGATTTTAGTTTTAATGTACCTTTTTTGTATAGTGATCCTATATTCATAATCCGAGAATGTAAAATTTTAATCTCACTGGAACTCTGAAAGAATATTTTTAGGTTTGAAGAGAAATTATGTTCTTGATATTTTTAATAGTTTTCATTGATCATGTTGTGGGTTTATGTATTGTACCATTACTTTATAATAATAGGGAGCTATAGAGAAAGCGAAAGAAGGTGATAAATTGGTTGCTTTAAATAAAGTAACACCACAGGAAAAGAACACCATGGTGAATCGAATCGGAACAATGTCCTACACGTTCCAAGGTAGGCATAACATTTAAAAAATGACTTTGTCTACTTTGATTTCAAAAAAGCATATATGAATTTATTCTTTCATGTGGGGAAATAGAACAATTTGGAAGAACAGTTAACCGTATGACAGCTGCTTCATAGCGATATTGGTGGAAATTTGGGAGCTACCCACATATTTGGTCACTGTTAGGTTTCCCAACTCTGCTTGGAGGCATTTTTAGACATTTGATCACATGTCATTCTGAACCCATGCCCTCTAGAGCTGAGTAATGTTCCTTGTAGTTTCACATTATTGCACCAAAAGAGCTAGGAGGACACTGATGGGTAGATGAAGGGAAACAGGTAGGGGTTGGGAGAAAACTGAAGATCGTGGATTGAGTTTCAGAAGGGAAATCAAAGGAACTTTTATTATTTCAGTACTAATGATAAATCATTGAAATTATACTGATGTCTTAATAACAGTAATAGTAAAATGGGGTAACATACAGAGTTACCAACAGTAATAAAATGTACCACTATATTTAACTTTATTAGTTAGGATATTTGTACATATCCTATCTGTGATAAATAGCAACAGTCACTAACCGTAACCCTGAATCCCCCTACACTGTCCAAAGTATAGTCAGGCTCCACAGTCAACCATTTTTAATGGCCCTGCTCTCTTCTCCTCCTCCTCCTCCTCCTCCTCCTCCTCCTCCTCCTCCTCCTCCCCCCCCCCGTCTTGTTCTGATTTGTGAGAAAGTGACGTCTCTGAACTTAGAACCTCATTCGGAGCAAATCTTGATTTGCATAAGTCAGTTAAAACCAAAAAATGTATTTGTGGTTCTAGACACAGTGCATGTTGCCCTAGACTCAGCACAGGACTAACCATTCTAAGTCACTTCCTAACCTTGGATTCTATGAAGAAAATATTCAATCAAATTGTAGAAGTTACAGCACATAAGACCAACAATCATTCCCCTATACTGCATTCTCTTGTGTAACATTATCCACTCCACCCCATAACCGTTTTATTTTCCTCCTTTTCAAACTGATATCCTATTCCATTTGAAGTGAAATTTGTCTTCACCTTAATCACCACTGAAGGAAAATTTTCCATGTTGCCATAGTTCACTATCCAAAGACTTTATTCCTCCCTTCACCTTTGTTCTTTCTAGTGAGAATCTTTATTTTCCAGTCACTAGTTCATCAAATCACCCACAATAAGGTTCTGAAGTTTCACTCAACCTTTTGGTGGCTGCTTCCCTCTACTGCAGACATTTGCCACTTTGCTGCCGCTCCTGACTCTGAGAAATGTTGGTCCCCATGTCCAACCCATTACCTGTCTCCCTTGCTTGAACTCCATTTCAGAACACAATACTCCTTTCTTTCTGTAAACTCTGGTCCTTGGTCTCTATTGTTCCCCCGGTTCCCAATTTCAACTCACATGCTGCCATTCCTCTCTCTCCCCTTGTTAGCCAACTCCTCCCCTTCAGCTTCTCCTATTTCCTGGAGCTCTTGAGTTCAGAGATTCCTGAATGGATTCCCGAACCTCCTAATCCACAATTCGGAGGTCTTTCTCCAGCTCCCTGCCCACAACACAGTATAAAGTTCTGGCTCTCTGCACTGGTGGTCAAGTATATCACTTGAGCCGTACGCTTTAACTATGACCATGTGAGGGATGGAGAGAGGTAGGAGGGTGGAATTGCCACCGCACTGTGCTGAAATATTTAACTCGCTGATCTCCCAGCTGGAAATAACATTCTGAGAGGTACGAAATTCCAAAAAATGCCTGGTTATTCGAGGATGGCCGAGAACCCAGTTATTTTGCATGGCACTAAGAAATTGGCAAAAATAAAAAAAATCTGATTCTTATTTAAAACAACATATTTATTTAAGTTTAATTTTTATTCTAAAGTGCAAAGCATAATCATTTGCTTTTTTTCATCACGTGTTGCTAACTTTCTATCCGACATCAGTAACCTCATTCAAGAGGATAAAGTGCGAGATGGAAGGGAAAGATTTTTAAAATCTAAAGTTTGCCTTTCCTACATGAGCATTTCCTGTCCTGCATGCTAAGATCAAACTTCCAACAGCATTAATAGGTAACTAGAACGTTCAGTTCCAGGTTTCTGACCATCTGATCTGTGATTGTTGTTCCAATAATTTCACCAGCTTTTATACCACAAGACATGGCAACATGGGGAAGTAAAAGCAGATCTGACTAGGCCTGTTGTGCGGAAGTGACCTACCTGCTGTACATTGATAGGAAGCCAACATAGGAACAGGAGTAGGAGCTGCTTTAGCCTGTTTAGATTATGGGTTATCTGTACCTCAATTCCATTTACCCGCTTCTGCTCCGTATCCCTTCACAGTCTAGGTTGCTCTATCTTCCTGGAATGGGGAGAAATCTGAAAGCAGAAAAGGTGGGTATAAAAAAAAATTATAGTGTAGATAATTGAGAATATTTTACTAGGTTTTGCCTTATTTTATTTGCATTTAAGTTTCAATGATTAAAGATAATTGTACGAGGGTTATTAAGTCAAACTTTATAATTTTATTACAGCTGAAATGAATCACTTTCACAGTAATCGAATTTATGATTACAATTCTGTCATGCAACACTACCTACAGCAGCAAGTTGAGTTTTATGAAACGGTAGGTTGTTTAACAAATCAACTTTTAACATGCCGTTGGGACAAAAGACATATAAATTAATGATTTAATTTGATCTGATAGAGGTTTTAAAATCAGAAAAATTTAGGCAGAGTAAATTAGAGGAATTGTTTCCAATGACTGAAAGGTTGATGATCAGAGGGACAAATTTAAGGTGATTGAGAAAAGAATCAGAACTGACACTTTATTACACAGTGGTTAGAATTTGTCATGCACTGCCTGATTGGGTGGTGTGAACAAATTAAATAGTAACTTTCAAAGCTGAATTGGATAAAAATTTGAAGAATTTAAAAACTGTAAAAACAGGAGATGTTGTCTAACTGGTTCAAAACTAGTGTCTGTTTATCCTTTGCTCCAAATGATTTTGGTTCATTTTTGCACACTGGATAAGTCCAATCTTTTAAATGTAACTTCTTAACAGGATTGGAAAGTGACAATGTTTTTTCAATTATGAAAATTATTAACCAGAACAACATAGCATGTTTAATATTGTTCATTGTTCTTGTGCATGTCTCTTTCTCACCACTATGGGCCAATTGTTTTTATCACTTGCTTCTAATTTTCTAGACTGTATTTCAATGCCCCAACTAGATCTGTTTCCTCTTGTTTTACTATATATAACTTCTCCCATCCATTTTCCTCTCTAGATTCTGTTATAATATGTGGGAATGTCAGTGCTAGATAGATCCTTTTCCAAAAGTAACCCCTCATTACTACCCTTCTAAATACAGCCTAAAAACTGTAGAGAAAATGTTCTTGAACCAATTAGCTACAAAGCAAACTGTTTAATTATTCTAACTAGCTTGTTTATATATTTTTAAACCATACTTTCAGAGTTTGTGTAGCTTGTTCATTCTGAGTCCGTGCCTGCCGAGTAAGAGCTGAGCTGACTCATTGGTTTTCTTGTATAAAATTCAAATGTTCTCTCGCCCTGTTTCTCAAGCTCTTAGCCACTCTTATCCTCTTCTCTCCCTTTGAGCAATAGGATTCATTGTCTTCACGTTCTAATTTAGTCTAAACAGCAGCACTGTAATCTGAATGAAAAGGGCAACTATATGTTGCAGCTATACACACTCGATTCCAAGATTAATGCATGATGTTCCAGACAAGAGATGGGTTAATTTAAGCATCTCAAATTTCTCCCCTCACTATCTGTACATTACCCAAAAGGTATTTTGTTGTGATTCAATTTTCTATTAATAACCCCACAGCAGACTTGCGATAGGATGAACTCAAAAGGTTAGTTTATTTGCACATACTCAAAATACCCGCCTCTACTACTAACTCTGGCAGCCTTTTCTAGACATTCACTCTGTGGCTTCTTCTGTACCGTAGGGATTCTATGATAAACTATGAGCCTCACATCTATAGTGGGTATGTTGTTAAGTATTTTGAGAGTCAGGATCTACAACTTGGTTTTAAAATTAGGCCCATAGTTTCAGTTTTTGGATAGCAATGATCTCTTAGCGTATATTTTATGAAAATATTAATGTAGGGTGAGGTTATACTGAAGTGAAATCTTTGCGGATTGGTGAAATAATACTATAAACCAACTAATTCAAATCTTGGTGCTAAATTGGGGATCTTATTGAAACATATAAGATGATTAGAGGTTTAGATAGGGTGGATAGTGATAGCCTTTTTCCTCGGATGGAGAAAGCTAGCACGAGGGGGCATGGCTTTAAATTAAGGGGGGGTAGTTATAGGACAGATGTCAGGGGTAGGTTCTTTACCCAGAGGGTGGTGAGGGATTGGAATGCCCTGCCTGCTGCGGTTGTAAATGCGCCTAGTTTGGGGGCGTTTAAGAGATCTGTGGATAGGTTTATGGACGAAAAGGGATTGGTTTAGATTAGTGAGTCAGTGTTTTTTTTAAAATTGGTCGGCGCAACATCGTGGGCCGAAGGGCCTGTTCTGCGCTGTAATGTTCTATGTTCTATGTTTAAATGCACTGCAGATTATGGAATTAACACCAATTAGAAAGTAAGCCAGTGTTAGCCAGTGAATAGTGGTCCTATTTTTAATATCTATCCAGTTACCTGTGGCGTAAATGTAATGGCAGGACTGATGCCCCTGAATACTCTAGCACTTGCCCCAGGGATTAATAAATGAAGAATGGTCACTTGGATAAGGTAATAGATGCCATCTACAAAGCCATACTGCAACATAATTTAGTTCATCCAGAATAGGACAAATGGTTTAGTTTTTTTAAAGATCAGCATCACAAATAGCTAAAGGGTTCATACAAGGATCAATGCGAACATCATCCCTGTAGATGTTGCCAATATGGATTTTTAGCAAGTGTTCAACAAAGTACCATATAAAAGGCTGATTAACAAAATTGAGGCTCATGGAATAGAAGTAGAGAAGAGGGATAAAGTGAGAGAAGGTTGAGTCGTACGAGAGAAGGGAGTAATTTCATATTAGTAGGCGCCAACTGGATAAAAATCTATCGAGGGCCAGGAGACCTAGTGGTAGTGAATGATTATTTCTCATTTGGAAATAGACTTCAAATTTTGAAGATGACACCAAATAGATAATGCCACAAAGTAAGAGAACATTAAGGAATTTGCAGTCTTTATTTCATTCATGGTATTTCATTATTGGCTAATTCATTGTTATTTTTCTGGAGGAGTATAATTCCCTTGGACTGGATCACTTTCAAATACTTTGCATTATTTTATATGTGTTTGTCAATATTATTTTACCATTCACATTCATTCGAATTGTGATCTCTATTGCTGAGGTGTTCCTTATCTTGACTACATTATTCTGTCTTGGTCCCTTCCCTACTACGAGATACAGTATTGCTGTGGACTAATGTGATAAATGTCCTGTCTCCTTTCCTTCCAAATTCTACCATTTGCACATTAATTTGTTCTGAAAATTGATTTCTACTTGCATCTCTCCACCCCTAGCTCTTTCTTGCGCTGTTTCAGTTGCAGCCAGGGAGATTTAAGGGCTGATTTAATGGAGGGGTTTAAAATTATGAAGAACTTAGACAAAGTAGATAGAAATACAGTTTCTAGTGCTTACAAGGTGTAGAAGGTGGAGAATAGGTATATGATTAAATATATGATTTAGGACAGAGAGCTAGAGAAACCTTGTTTTGTATACGAGTTTGCAGAGCTGTGGAATATACTTCTGAACAAAGCAAAGACAATATTGATAGAGTAGATACGTATTTAAAGGAAAGGTAAATAAACAAAATGAGAAACATCTCAGAACATCTGAATAGGATTGAGAACATGTGGATGATAAACACAAGCTTGAATCAAATTACATGTTTCCATGATGTAATTTGTTTCTAATGCTACATCGAAATCTCAGAAGGAATCTTTTCCTGTATTCTGCAAGCATAACACCTTGAAAAACTGAAATGATAGATTGGTATATGTGGTGGTGAGGGCTTGGGTCAAATGCCCTTTCCTTGGGTCAGTGCAGACTCAATGGGCTGAAAGAATCTCTACAACGCAGAAGGAAGTCGATGTTCGATTGCTGCTGACTGGAGAGCACAGCATTATGACGAATGGGGAGAGGGAAAAAGCGCAAATGGAGAAAGTAATACTAAACAAAAAAGGGAACCAACCTTTTCAGTAAGGTTGCTAGTGAAATATTTAATTGATGAACCACAAATTTTGTTGAAAGATCTTTTGAAGGAAAGGGGCATATTTCTTGAAATGTATTTCAATTAAGAATGTTTTTGTTGTTTCCTACTAGATTGCAGCAAAGCTGAAGCAAGCATTGACCCATTTTACAGTACAACAATAAACCATGCCAACACACTTAGCCTTAACTACTTGGTGGAGGAATCGTATGCTCTAAAGTGTGTTTATGACCAGGAAAGAAAAAATAACAAATACATCTCAAAATCAGGTTTTGTTTGAGATAATGTTAAACATGCAAAGCAATTGTTTGGACCATATGGGTTATTTTTCTACTTCTGTGCAAATGGTATGAAACTTCCAGTAAAGTTCTGTAACTCTCTAAGTGTAAATACAAGTGAACTTCTTTATTACTTTACCCATTTAGTTCTATTTTTGTAACGCTTTATTTTCTGTTCCTTATTTTTGTGATACATAACTTTGAGCAAAATACTTTTGTGGAAGACATTGACATGATTTCAGTTTTTTTATTTTGTGCAATTTTAAACATTTTCTGTCTGTGATGCATTCTGTGAATGATTTGGAAAGGAAGGAGATTAATCTTAAAACCAAGTTGAGATTACAAAGAAAAGGCCATTTCAGAAAGGATTCCAAATATCAACACAGTCATATATACGGTCATATAAAATCCAGCATAAAAGTCCAGCACATTTGGACAGGAAACATTACACTGAATAAACTTCTTTTCATTCTGAATTACTATTTTTGTAATAAGATACCAAGAATGCACCAGGCCCCCAAAATGTGTCTTAAGCATTCCAACATTGAGCTTTCCCATTCATTCTTGACCAAATTTTAAACCATTACAAAACTTCATTTGTTCCCTTTAGTGCCAGCTTTAGTAAAATCGTGTCAAAGGTTACACCTTGAGGTGACATTCTGAGAAATTGTCGGTTTGAAATTTGTATTTTGTCTTGAAGTACATGAGATTTTGTTTTGAAACATCACTTTTCTTTTGGTTGCCTCATTATTATTGCTTTGGTTATCAAGCTACCAGAGGAAATGCTATTTAGAGGGTTAAATGTTAATACTGTTTCAGACAGAATGAGTGCTGTTCTCAAATGGTTATCAGTTATTTTCAGAGTGTAGCCCCAGAACTTCAGGGACTTTGAGCTCTATGCAGTTGCCAAAAATATGAAAGCCATTCTGGGTAGAAGTTTTTTTTTGTTGCCTATAGCTTTGCTTATATTTAAATTTAATATACAAAGATACAGATACTTTTATGAATCTAGGAGAATTATAAGAGCACGTTTGCACCAAAGATAAGTATTTAATTTTGTATTTACATTATTTTTGGATTATGAACTAATAAATGTTCTAAGCTAATACATTTTTGAAATTTATCTTCATATTATACAAGCAGTAAGCTTGAGAAAAGAAAATTTTAATTCTTTGGAAAATGTATGTAATGGGGGAGAGAGAACGTGTTTGCATTGGATGAGATGAAGAAACCTCTGTACATAAAGTAATTAAACTGGGATATTTTAGAAATATAAATGCTTTCACTAATTGTATTTGCCTCCAGTGCTTAGGTTAAGATGCATGAAAATTGCACTAAAATGGAAATCTTAAATTGCTGAGATATATGTGAACTTTAATTCTTCCTGATTCATTATGAAATATATTTTCTGGAGTGCTAATTGTACACAATGTATATAAAAAAATAATGTAAATTATCACTATTGTTCTTTTTGTTAAATGCCATGTGAGGAAGTTTTGTTAAAATCAAATATCAGATGTACCTTCTTGATCCTTCCATTATAGTGCAGAACTCCTGCTGTGAAAGGATTCATATTTCTTTTGTGGCCCTGTAAAATGCAATTCAGAAGAGAGAAAATCTTTTCATCAAACTTTGCTTTTAGATAATGAAATAGTTTGGCGAATAAATAATTTTATGGAACTGACGGTGTGTACATGAGCCAAATTGGAATGAGGTTGTACACAACCAGTTTAAAGGTGAACACGAGAAAAAGGAAATAAAGTGTCCTTAAGGTTATCTAAGCAATCTCAGCAGTTTCATTAACTCTTTGCACCAATTGACATTTCATTCTCAATGTGGATTAACTTAAATTGACAAGAAAATGTATGAAATGGGTAATGAATGCATGCCTGCAAAAGCACCTTTTATATCAGTGACTGACCATCATGTCAGTGCACCCTCTTCCTCTGATGCTGTTGAGCATCAGATTTCAGTTCAGCAAATGATTCAATTCTGCTGTGACTTGAACTACAAAACAACAGTAGGAAAGCCAGTAGCACAGTTGGCATGTGCCTTGTTTTACTAATTGTATTCGTGGTCCACATCCCTCTTTCTCTCTCATGTGTTACTGAGTCAACCTGACCAGGAAGGTTCCAGATTAATTCTAGTTTACAGTATGAGAACCACTATTTGCTGCAATATGCTTTAGCTAGTGAAGCTAAAGCTCAGCCATTTTGAATGTTAACTAATAGCCCAGGCTGAGCTATTGGGAGATGACAAATGAAAGTCAGAAATGACGTCTTATGGTCTTATAAATAGATCAGGAATTATCTTATTGAGTAGCAGAGCAGGCTGAAAGGGCTGAATGGCCTACTTCTGTGCAACTATTTCATTTTTAACAAGAGATGAGTGTATTATTGAAAAATGCACAGGGATGGATAATAACTATCTGCCTAAAGTGATGCACAACAAAACATGTTTGCCTGTTTATAGAAGCAGCAAATTTCACCGGGCCTTTCTGTGAACGTTATTAAAAGTATAGTAGAATAGAAGAAATTGGAACAGCCATTTGGTCCCTCTGTCTGCTCTGCTATTCAATAAAAGTATAACTCTCCTGATTGTGGCTTTAATTGTCCTTCATAAACCTTTGACTCCCTTATCAATCAGAGATCTGTCTAATTTAGCCATGAATATATGCAGTGACCCAGCCTTCACTATTCATATGGAAAAGAATGTCGAAGACCAGCAACTCAGAAGAAATTCCTCCTCATCTGTCTTGAATGGGAGATTCCCTATTTTTAAACTCTGACTTTCAATTCTAGATTTCTCAATGAGAACAAACACCCATCCAGCATCTATATTGTCAAGACATCTCAGAATCTGATATGCTTGAATAAGCATCATTCCTGAACTGAGGACACCACCCCCTGCCCCGCCCCATTCGGGTTAGATGTGGTTGAATACCTGTCGACCAATCTCCTGAATCCTGGCCCTCAGCCCTGCCCCTCCCTCCTAGGGGTTCCCATTGTTCTCACTTTTCACCCCATCAATTTCTGCATTCGAAGATTCATTTTCTGCCAACTCCAGCATGATGCCACCACGGAATGCATCTTCCCCTCACCCTCCCCCATCAGCATTTTGCAGGGACTACTCCTTCCATGACAAGAATTGAAGCGAAATGGGTCACATTGCAAACTATACCAGCTTCTCTTGAGAATGTTCAGGAGAATCTGGGTGCTTTCAAGAAGAACAATTTGCCTTCTAAAAAAAGAGTTTACAACATGGAAGAAAATGATTACAACTGTGAAGAGAATGTCAAGCAATATGCAGAAAAGCTCCAATTGAGGGTGAATCATAGATTGTTGGTAATTCAAAGTTAAGTAGATAACTATTAGGATGGAGGTTGGTACTGGAGCTGTTATATTTTTAATTCCTGAGACTACATACCAACAAAAACTGAAGCATCTGCTTTTAAAACCGGCTGATGTGATTTTTAGTGATATACGCAGAAGAGATCATGCCGTTAAAAGTTTACACATGGTCAAACAAGTGGCACAATGGTTAGCACTGAGGCCTCACAGCACAAGGGATCCAGGTTCAATTCCAGCCTCAGGTCACTGTGTGTGAGTGGAGTTTGCACATTCTCCTTGTGTCTGAATGGGTTTCCTACATTCCAAAGATTGTGTGGGTTAGGTTGGTTGGCTGTGCTAAATTGATATTTAGGGTCCTATTTTACTATTTTGATTCTAGGGGCTAGGCGCACTTGATATTACCTTCGAAAACATCTTGGGGATAGTGATCATAACTCTATCTCCTTTATGCTAGCATTAGAAAGAGATAGGATCAGGCAAATGTTTATCTGGAGTAAGGGGAAGTATGAAGCCATCAGGAAGGAAATTAGACAAGTAAATTGGAAGGTGGTGTTCTTGGGGGGGGCGGGGGGGGGGAAAGTAAGGTGGCAGATTTTCAAGGAATTTTGGCTAGAGTTCTGCACGAAAATGTTCCGATGAGACGGAGGGTTTGATAGGTTACAGGAACTGTGGTGCACGCAAGTTGTAATGAACCTAGTCAAAAAAAGTAAATCGTACAAAAGGTTCAGAGAGCTAGGAGATGTTACGGAGATACAGGAGTATACGGCTTGTAGGAAGGAACTTGAGAAGGAAATTAGGAGAGCCAGAAGGGGTCATGAGAAGGCCTTGGCAGGTAAGATTGAGGAGAATCCTAAGGCATTCTACAAATATGTGAAGAGTAAAAGGATGAGATGCGAAGGAATAGGAACTATAAAATGTGAAGGTGGGAAAGTTTGTACAGAACCGGTAGAAATAGCAGAGGTGCTTAATGAATACTTTACCTTGGGCTTCACGGTGGAAAAAGATCTGGTGGTTGTACTTACTGCAGCCTTGCGGCAGACTGAACAGTTTGAGTATATGGACATTAAGAAAGAGGATGTGTTGGAAGTTTTGAATAACATCAAGATAAATAAGTCGCTGACTGTGCTTCTCCGTCGACATAAAGAAAATAAAACTGTGCCGTTATTGAACTTCACCCTGAGTCCGTAGTGGTCATTTCGCCACCAACAGAAGCAACATTGCAATGAATATAAGTACATGGTCCGCATATTCGGAGAGAAATGTGTGACTTTTTCCAGATGTCAGCCCAGTAGTTGGGACATGTTATTGATAGTAAAGGCCTACATAAAGCATCTAAAAAGATGGAAGCTGTTTTTAGAAGTACCACATCTGACGAATGTAACGCAATTGAAGTCCTTTCTAGGTTTAATAAATTATTATGGCAAATTTGTTCCTAACTTAGCTACATTATTGAAGCCATTGCATAATTTACCACGTGTGAAACAGTCATGAGACTGGACAAGAGAATGTGAGAAAACACAGAGGATGTCAAAGATGCCTTCAACAAATTTGAAGTATTCGTTCATTTTAACTTGAAGCTACCATTATTGTTTGCTTGCTACACCTTATGAAATAGGGGCAGTTATTTCATATGTTACGTCTTTGGCAGAGAAACAGCCACTGGCTGTTCACTCTCTCCCTCCTGTAGCCACTGCGAGACATCCTTGATCCTAGTGCCAGAAAGGCAACATACTGCACAGGAGTCTCATTTGTGGCCATAAAAACTCCTATCTATTTCCCTTACAACTGAATCACCTATAACTATTAAATTCCCTTACTTTTTACTCCTCCCCTGTGTAGCAAAACCAACTTTGGTGCAACAAAGAAGGCTGTTGCTGGTTACCCCTGAGATCACTTCCCTCAACAGTATCCAAACTGGTATATCAGTTTTGCAGGGAATGGCCACAGGGGATTTTGGCATAGTCTACTCAGTTTTCTTTTCTGTCTGGTAGTCACCAATTCCCTTCCTGCCTGTGGTATCTTAGTCTACATTGTGACCAACTCTCTAGACGTGCTAATTAAAACTCTATCCATCTCCTCCTTAAATTTATTCAATGTCTCAGCATCCACTGCACTCTGGGATAGTGAGTTCTATAGATTCATGACCCTTTGAGAAGTAGTTTCTCCTCATCTTTATATTAAATCTGCCCCCCTTTACCCTAAAAACTTTGACCTCTTGTATGGGATTGTCCCACAAGAGGAAGCATTCGCTCTATGTCTACTTTTTCATTCACTTTTATCATCTCATGTACCTCAATTAGATTACCCCTAATTCTTCTAAACTCATGAGAGTTTCAGCCTAAACTGTTCAATCTATCTTCTTAAGACAAACCCCTCATCTGTGGAATCAATCAAGTGAATCTTCCCTGAACTGCCTCTAATGCCATTACACAGTCCATGTGGATAGTCCAGAGATGTGCAGGTTAGGTCAATTGGTCATGCTAAATTGCCCTTAGTGTCGCAAGATGTGTAGTTTAGGGGGGTTAACATGGGGATAGGGGCTAGGTGGGATTGCTGTTGGTGCAGTCTCGATGGGCCAAATGGCTGGTTTCTGCACTGTAAGGATTCTATGATCCTTCCTAAAATAAGGGGACCAAAACTGTACATAGTACTGCAGGTGTAGTCTCACCAATGCCTTGTGTAGTTGCATCAATATGTCTTATACTCTATTCCTTTAGCTACAAACGCTAAAATCCCATTTGGACAAAGAACAACACAGCACGGGAAACAGGCCCTTCGGCCCAACGAGCCTGCGCTGCCGTCCCATGGTCAGTGACCTATTCATGATTTTAGTCTATGCCTAATGTGTGAGGATCAGGGAGGTCCAATATAGGAACAATTTGTTACCCAATCAATCAGCCTAAAAACACATTTTTGGGATGTGGGAGGAAACCGGAGCACCCGGAGGAAACCCACGCAACCACGGGGAGAACGCGCAAACTCCCACGGACACAAGCCCAAATCCATGTGTCCACACAGCAACAGAGATAGTCTCTGAGCTGTCATGTTGCCCTCGAGATGGTCCAGTTTAAGCACACCAACGACATGAAGCAGTAGGCAACTCCCGAAGCAACATCCAAGAGCAGCCCACCACAACCTGCCGCATGCATGCCCCTTGCTGGACTTAAATGCCTGTGGAGACAAAAAATTCATTATTAAACAGGCAAAGACTCCACATCCCTGAGGCAAAAACGGAATCCCAAGCCTACAATGTTTAGTAAGGCCTGCTATATCCCCCTATATGTAGATCGCTCATGTGGCTGTCCAAGTGATTCTTAAACAACCCTAGCGTGCCTGCTTCCACCACCTTACTCGGCAGTGCATTCCACATCCCCACTACCCTTTGTGTGAAAAACTGCCCTCTAATATTAGTCTTATATCTAGCCCCCCTCACCCTAAGCCCGTGACCCCTCGTTCTATCCATTTCTAATAGCAGAAAAAGCTTACCACCATTTACTCTATCTATCCCCTTCATAATCTTATAAACCTCTATTAGATCCCCCCTCAGCCGACGTCTCTCAAGGGAAAACAGCCCAAGTGCGTTCAATCTTTCCTCGTAAGACAGCCCTTCCATACCAGGCAACATCCTGGTAAATCTCCTCTGCACTCTCTCCAGGATCTCTACATCCTTCCGGTAGTACGGTGACCAGAACTGGACGCAGTACTCCAGGTGAGGCCTAACCAACGTTCTATACAACTGTAACATCAGACTCCTACTCTTATATTCTATACCCCTTCCTATGAAGGCTAACATGCCATACGCTTTCCTCATCACATTCTGCACCTGCACTGACACCTTCAGGGACTTGTGTACCTGCACCCCCAGGTCTCTCTGCGTATCTATACTCCGGATAGTTCTACCTTTTATCGTATAACTCCCCTCCACATTATTCCGGCCAAAGTGCATCACCTCGCATTTCTCCGGATTAAATTCCATTTGCCATCTATCTGCCCAATCTACCAGCCTTTGCTGGTATATTTGCTTCCCATACTACTTGCTGTTCCTATATATCAGTTTTCTGCAACTCATACATGAAGGCACCCAGATCCCTCTGCACTAAAGGCTCCCTCCCTTTAGGTAGTAAATTGCTCTTCCATTTTTCTGACCAAAATGGATAACCTCACACTTATCCACATTAAACTCCATCGGCCACATTTTTGTCCATCTAACCTATCTCTATCCATTTGTAAATTTCTCATTTCCTCTTTGCAATTTACTATCCCACCAATTTTAGTTCCATCTGCAAATTTGCCTTCTATCCCTGTATCCAAGTCATTGATATAAATTGTAAATAGTTAGGGCCTGAAGACTGAAGCCAAAGGCATTTCAATAGTGACATCTGTGGCCAAATGGGCCATCTAAAATGGTGATGTGTAAAGCATTCTGGGACAATTTGGCAAGAACTAAAACGAAAGGCTGCAGCCTAAAAGACAGAGATAAACAGGCTGTAACCCAGACGGGTGAATAACCGGGATATGGGGTCATCTCCAGGACAAAAGAGACTTTCTGGTCAAACTGGGTTGTTTACCAGACATAAGGGCGCCTTAACCCCTTATTTTGGAGGGACACCTATGTGCCCCCAGCATCTGCAGATATGGCCACTGGGGACACACCCAGAGATTGTTGTGGCAGCACCCGATTGAACTTTATCACTCAGGGTGATCAAGGCCTGATCGATTGATTGGCAATGGCCAAAAGGAGCACGAAACCCAATGGGGTATAAAGGGTGCTGCACAACTAAGAATCTCTCTCTCTCTCTGACCTCACGGACGAGCTACAACAACGGTGACCATCGCCAGTGACGACCAGCATGAGGAGAGCCACCACATCCGAGAAGGAAGACCAGAGCCAGAGTGCCTAACCAGTCCAAAGGACCAGACTGCGGAGAGGACAACTGAGACCAGCACACAGATATTTGCTTGGGTACTTGTCAGTCGCGCAATGTTAAGTCAAGATCTAGTATTGGATTTGAACTCTCATATTTTCTGTAAAGATAACTTTTTGTTTTGTTGGGTGAGTGATTATTGATTGTCTTAAATAAATGTTGATTGAACTAACCAGATATCTACTTGCAGTTATTTGTCCACCATATAAGGGTTAAAACAGACTGTGTGGCAGGCATAACACATCTGGCCAACCAGAAAAAGACCCACTAATCCCGACAAGAGAAAGTTTACTTGATTAAAATCTGGAATGGGCAGGTTGTCGTACGAGGAAAAGTTCTACAAGCTAGGCTACATCTGCTAGTGTTTAGAAAAATAAGAGGCGGTTTGATTTAAATATACAAGATCCTGAAGGACCTCATAGAACCCTACAGCGCAGAAAGAGGCCCTTTGGCCCATCAAGTCTGCACCGAACACAATCCCAGGCCCTACCCCCATATCCCTACATATTTTACCCACTAATCCCTCTAACCTAAGCATCCTAGTACACTAAGGGGCAATTTTAGCATGGCCAATCAACCTAACCCTCATATCTTTGGACTGTGGGAGGAAACCGCAGCAAACCCATGCAGACACGAGGAGAATGTGCAAACTCCACACAGACAGTGACCCAAGCCAGGAATCGAACCCAGGTCCCTGGAGCTGTGAAGCAACAGTGCTAACCACTGTGCTACCATGTCGCCCAAACTTAACAGGGTGGATATAGGGAGATTGTTACCTCTCGTGTGAGCCTCTCGGGGTCACTTTTTAAAAATAAGGGGTTGCCCGTTTAAAACCTAGATAAGGCAATTTTTTTTCTCTGTTGTTCATAATTCTCTGGATAATATTTCCTGAAAAGCTGGTGGAAGTAAAATCTTTGATGTTTTTTAAGACAGAGTTGGATATAGATTCTTGGTAAGCACGGAGGTTATAGAAACATAGAAAATAAGTGCAGGAGTAGGCTACCTGGCCCTTCAAGCCTGCATGGTTGATCATGCACAGTCAGTATCCTACTCCTGTTTTCTGCTATCCTTTTTTTATATTTTGTGCTAGTTTTCTTTCATCATTTACCTTCGCTCTTTTTACTACTTTGTTGATATTTAAAAGTTTCTCAATCTTCCAGCCTGCAACTGGCCTTTGCAATATGGTGTTGCATATGTTATATGGCAAAGAGGAACTGGAACGCACTGAACTACTTTTGAAGTTGCCTGCAGCTCCTTGTGGTCTAACGTTCCACCCATATGAAGTGGCTCTGAAGTATTTGCATTTCATTACAGGTCATATAAAGTGATAGAATTAAATGTTTTCATCTCACAAAAAAAATAAACCTTTTTCTCTCTGACCACTCTCACCCTTCCATCTGTGTCCGAAAAGCTCTTTGTATGCGATAAGCATATTTTCAGCAATTAGCTGCACAAAGTCACTACTCTAACAAGTGAAGGAAAAATTTTTAAAGCATTTTATTTAAATGTCCTAAATTGCAGACCAGGTTTGCTGCAGATTTTGCATTCATCAACGTTCAAATAAGTTTAGTGATCACATGGATACTTTTTAAAATTGATATGGTCTGCAGTTTGTACCAGCATCCAGGGGCGGCACGGTAGCACAGTGGTTAGCACTGCTGCTTCACAGCTCCAGGGTCCTGGGTTCGATTCCCGGCTCGGGTCACTGCCTGTGTGGAGTTTGCACATTCTCCTCGTGTCTGTGTGGGTTTTCTCCGGGTGCTCCGGTTTCCTCCCACAGTCCAAAGATGTGCGGGTTAGGTTATGCTAAAATTGCCCCCTAGTGTCCTGGGATGTGTAGGTTAGAGGGATTAGCAGGTAAATGTGTAGGGATATGGGGATAGGGTCTGGATGGGATTGTGTTCGGTGCAGACTCGATGGGCCGAAGGGCCTGTTTCTGCACTGTAGGGTTCTATGTCTTCTATGTCTAATCTGTACCCCAAGCCGTAAGAGCCATGGGGCCCAATAATACTGTTACAGACAGTGAAATCAAGTGGGGTTTAAAACCAGTATTGCTCTACATAATATCAATTTGCTGACAGATGGGTTCGGTTAAAGTTGTTCCCACATGTAATTTTTGTCAAAGCAGATCTCAGTTCAGCTCCTAGTCCCACTATCCAGTGTTAGAAAGTGTTAAGAACAAAGAACAAAGAACAACCCAGCACGGGAAACAGGCCCTTCGGCCCAACGAGCCCGTGCCGCCACACCACCCTACACCTATTCTACCCTGCATATCTATGAATGGAACCCTACTCAGTCAGATTCAGGGAAGAAATAGTGTCAATTTGGTAAAAAACCGATTAGCCTGAGAGCACATCTTTGGGGTGTGGGAGGAAACCGGAGCGCCCGGAGGAAACCCACGCAACCACAGGGAGAATGCGCAAACTCCCACAGACACAGGCCCAAATCCATGTGTCTGCACAGCCAGCAGTGCTAGTCACTGAGCTGTTGCGGCACCCATCTACCGGTCCAGGCTCAAGCACACACACCAACATGAAGTACTAGGCCACTCCTGGAACTTCCAAGAGCAGCCCACGCACGACCCGCCGTGTGAATGCCCCTCGTTTGACACGAGGTGGACCTCCATCTGTGGAATAAAGTCAAAAATATTAATCTTACAGCCTGCCTTTCCGGTGTCTCCCGAGGTTTAACCCTATTTAATAGCCCCTACCATATCCCTCCATTCTCGTTTCACTCATGTACCTATCTAACTGCATCTTAAACGAGTCCAATGTTCCTGCCTCCACCACCCTGCTCGGTAGCGCGTTCCAGACCCCCACAACTCTCTGCGTAAAGAACCTTCTTCTCACCTCCAAATTATACCTCTCCCCCCTCATCCTTAAATTGTTAAATTGGCAGAGATACAAAAAAAGTGACAGTTGCCCAACTTTAGGTGGATTTGTCGGTGATACATTTCTAACAGTGGATTGCTTTATTTCAGCATTGACATTTCCTCTCTCCAATGAGCACAGTGATGTTTTCCTCCCTCTTTTCTTGGGTAATTCCACACATTTCAATATTGCTGAAATTGTGTTGGAGCAGCCCAGAATGATTCTAGCTTCTGCTTTATTTCCCCACACAATTACCACCACAGCGGCTTGATTGGTAACGGTTACTAGTCGATGATATCCTAGGAATGAGTTAACACTGGTATTGCACTGGAAAGATGCTGGGCCTCAGTGAACCTGACTTTAACTGCACAAGCGGATGAATTTTGAGTTAAAATCTCATTCAATGTTGCTAAAAAGTTTAAAACGGTCCTTTAAATAATCAGTTTTGCATGATGGTCTTTTGACAGGTTTTTATTAAACAGTAAGTGTGGTCATTGCTCACACATATACTTGAAGATTTGCAGACCTTGTCTCTCAACCCACTCCAACAAGATCAGTTTCACTTTTTGAATTGTTACGTTCCACACTGTACAAGATGATTTAATTTTGAAATCATCTTGAATAATAAAAAATGGACTTTTTCATCTCATTACCCACTCACTGCTATGAAAGTAATGTCATTGGCACTGCTGGCCGTGAGGTGGGAAATCTCTCGACTTGCACCCCCAAGATGAAAACTCAGCTTGTGATGTAGAATCATAGAATCCCTACATTGCAGTTGGAGGCCATTTGGCCCATCGAGTCTGCACCAACTTTCTGACAGAACATCTTACCCAGACTCAAAGAAGAACAAGAACAAAGAACAACACAGCACGGGAAACAGGCCCTTCGGCCCAACGAGCCCGCGCCGCCGTCCCATTGTCTCAGTGACCTATTCATGATTTTAGTCTACGCCTAATGTGCGAGGATCAGGGAGGTCCAATATAGGGACAATTTGTTACCCAATCAATCAACCTAAAAGCACATTTTTGGGATGTGGGAGGAAACCGGAGCACCCGGAGGAAACCCACGCAACCATGGGGAGAACGCGCAAACTCCCACGGACACAGGCCCAAATCCATGTGTCCGCACAGCAACAGAGATAGTCCCTGAGCTGTCATGTTGCCCTCGAGATGGTCCAGTTTAAGCACACCAACGACATGAAGCAGTAGGCAACTCCCGAAGCAACATCCAAGAGCAGCCCACCACAACCTGCCGCATGCATGCCCCTTGCTGGACTTAAATGCCTGTGGAGACAAAAAATTCATTATTAAACAGGCAAAGACTACATCCCTGAGGCAAAAACGGAATCCCAAGCCTACAATGTTTAGTACGGCCTGCTATATCCCCCTATATGTAGACCGCTCATGTGGCTGTCCAAGTGACTCTTAAACAACCCTAGCGTGCTTGCTTCCACCACCTTACTCGGCAGTGCATTCCACATCCCCACTACCCTTTGCGTGAAAAACTGCCCTCTAATATTAGTCTTATACCTAGCCCCCCTCACCCTAAGCCCGTGACCCCTCGTTCTATCCATTTCTAATAGCGGAAAAAGCTTACCACCATTTACTCTATCTGTCCCCTTCATAATCTTATAAACCTCTATTAGATCCCCCCTCAGCCGACGTCTCTCAAGGGACAACAGTCCACGTTCGTTCAATCTTTCCTCGTAAGACAGCCCTTCCATACCAGGCAACATCCTGGTAAATCTCCTCTGCACTCTCTCCAGGATCTCTACATCCTTCCGGTAGTACGGTGACCAGAACTGGACGCAGTACTCCAGGTGAGGCCTAACCAACGTTCTATACAACTGCAACATCAGACTCCTACTCTTATATTCTATACCCCTTCCTATGAAGGCTAACATACCACACGCTTTCCTCATCACATTCTGCACCTGCACCGACACCTTCAGGGACTTGTGTATCTGCACCCCCAGGTCTCTCTGCGAATCTATACTCCGGATAGTTCTACCTTTTATCGTATAACTCCCCTCCACATTATTCCGGCCAAAGTGCATCACCTCGCATTTCTCCTGATTAAATTCCATTTGCCTTCTATCTGCCCAATCTACCAGCCTGTCTATGTCCTGTTGCATTGCTAGGCACTGCTCCTCAGTACCTGCCAATCCAACCATCTTAGTGTCATCAACAAATTTGCTGATCACACCACCTATCCCCTCTTCCAAGTCATTAATATATACTACAAATAGTAGAGGTCCTAGTACCGAGCCCTGCAGCACACCACTGGTGACAGACCTCCAATTGAAAAAGGAGCCTTCCACTACTACCCGCTGTCTCCTCCCCCCAAGCCAGTTCTCCACCCATCTATATACCTGGCCTTGTATCCCATGAGCCTTCACCTTTTCTATCAGCCTACCATGAGGGACCTTGTCAAACGCCTTACTGAAATCCATATAGACAACATCAACGGCTTGTCCTTCGTCAACCGTTTTTGTCACCTCTTCAAAAAATTCCAGTAGATTCGTAAGGCACGACCTCCCTGTAATGAAGCCATGCTGCGTATCCCTGATCAGATTGCAGCGCTCCAGATGTTCATACATCCTATCCTTGAGGATCCTCTCCATTATCTTGCCTGTAACTGAAGTCAAGCTCACCGGCCTATAATTCCCTGGGTTATCCCTCTGACCCTTTTTAAACAACGGTACTACATTTGCAATGCGCCAATCCTCTGGGACCTTACCTGTGTCCAAAGAAGAGACAAAGATTTGCGTCAGAGGCCCAGCAATTTCATCCCTCACCTCCCTTAGCAGCCTGGGATAGATGCCATCAGGACCCGGAGATTTATCCGTCTTTATACTGTCTAAAAGTCCCAACACCTCTTCCCTCGTGATGACTATTTCCCTCAACGGATCCTCAAACTCCTCAAGCACAGCACAAGACATCAGACCCCTCTCCTGCGTGAATACCGACGCAAAGTATTCATTCAAGATCTCCCCCATTCCCCTGGGCTCCAAGCATAGTACCCCTCCTCTGTCCCTGAGAGGACCAATCTTCCCTCTAACCATCCTTTTGTTTCTAACATAGGAGTAAAATGCCCTGTCTATTCCTGTAAACCACATTCATCTGCTAATCCTCCTACCCTACACATCTTTGGACACTGAGGGGTGGCTCTTCACATTTTTGGATACCCAGGGGTGATTTAATATGGCTAATCTCCTTAACCTGCACATATTTGGATACTAGGGGTGATTTAATGTGGCTAATCTCCTAACCTACACATCTTTGGACAATAAGGGGTGATTTACTATGGCTAATCGCCTAACCTATACACCTTTAGACAATAAGGGGTGATTTACTATGGCAAATCCCCTAATATACACATCTTTGGACAATAAGGGGTGATTTACTATGGCTAATCCCCCTAACCTACACACCTTTGGACAATAAGGGGTGATTTACTATGGCTAATCCCCTAATATACACATCTTTGGACAATAAGGGGTGATTTACTATGGCTAATCCCCCTAACCTACACACCTTTGGACAATAAGGGGTGATTTACTATGGCTAATCCCCTAACCTACACATCTTTGGACAATAAGGGGTGATTTACTATGGCTAATCCCCCTAACGTACACATCTTTGGACAATAAGGAGTGATTTACTATGGCTAATCCCCTAACCTACACACCTTTGGACAATAAGGGGTGATTTACTATGGCTAATCCCCTAACCTACACATCTTTGGACAATAAGGGGTGATTTACTATGGCTAATCCCCTAACCTACACATCTTTGGACAATAAGGGGTGATTTAATATGGGTGGTGAGTGAATGGAATCGGCGGCCGTCAGTGGTGGTGGAGGAGAAATTACTAGGGTCTTTTAAAAGACTTCTGGATGAGTGTATGGGATTTAATGGGATTGGGGGTTATAGATAGGCGTATGGATTGGTAGGTATTGATGTGATCGGCACAACTAGTGGGCCGAAGGGCCTGTTTGTGCTGTAGTGTTCTATGTTCTATGTTCTATGGCTAATCCCCTAACCTACACATCTTTGGACAATAAGGGGTGATTTACTATGGCTAATCCCCCTAACCTACACACCTTTGGACAATAAGGGGTGATTTACTATGGCTAATCCCCTAATATACACATCTTTGGACAATAAGGGGTGATTTACTATGGCTAATCCCCTAACCTACACATCTTTGGACAATAAGGGGTGATTTACTATGGCTAATCCCCCTAACCTACACACCTTTGGACAATAAAGGGTGATTTACTATGGCTAATCCCCTAACCTACACATCTTTGGACAATAAGGGGTGATTTACTATGGCTAATCATAAGAACATAAGAACATAAGAACATAAGAAATAGGAGCAGGAGTAGGCCATCTGGCCCTTCGAGCCTGCCCCGCCATTCAATAAGATCATGGCTGATCTGTCGTGACTCAGCTCCACCTTCCCGCCCTCTCCCCATAACCCTTAATCCCTTCTCTTATCAAAAACCCATCAACCCGTTTCTTAAAAATATTTAGCGAGGCAGCCTCCACCACTTCAACGGGCAGAGAATTCCAGAGATTCACCACCCTTTGAGTGAAGAAGTTCCTCCTCAACTCTGTTCTAAACCGCCCCCCCTTTATCTTGAGGCTGTGCCCCCTAGTCCTACTGTCTTTTTTGAGCGGGAACAGTCTCTCCACCTCTATCCTATCCATCCCATTCATCATCTTATACGTCTCAATGAGATCTCCCCTCATTCTTCTAAACTCTAACGAGTACAAGCCTAGTTTATTCAGCCTCTCCTCATAGCTCAGTCCCCTCAACTCCGGTACCAGCCGAGTAAACCTCCTCTGCACTCCCTCCAGGGCCAAAACATCCTTGCGCAGGTGCGGCGCCCAAAACTGCACACAGTACTCCAGCTGCGGCCTCACCAATGCCCTATACAGCTGCAGCAAGACCTCCCTACTTTTATATTCAATCCCCTTCGCTATGAAGGCCAGCATCCCATTCGCCTTCCTGACCACCTGCTGCACCTGCAAGCTGGGTTTTTGCGACTCATGCACAAGGACCCCGAGGTCCCTCTGCACCGTCGCCTGCTGCAGTTTTTCGCCCCGTAAGTAATAGTCCTTCCTACCATTCCTCCTACCAAAGTGGACCACCTCACACTTGCCAACATTGAATTCCATTTGCCATTTCCTGGCCCATTCGCCCAGCCTATCTAGATCCTTCTGCAGACTCTCCACACCCTCCGCACAATTTGCCTTTCCCCCAATCTTGGTGTCATCAGCAAATTTCGACACCCTGCACTCGGTTCCCTCCTCCAGATCATCTATATAAATGGTAAATAGCTGAGGCCCCAGCACCGACCCCTGGGGCACCCCACTAGTCACCAACCGCCAATCCGAATAGCATCCATTGACCCCCACTCTCTGCCTCCTATTTGACAACCAATCCTCTATCCACGCTAACACCCTACCCCCAACTCCATGTCCCCTGACCTTCTGCAATAACCTCTTGTGAGGTACCTTGTCAAACGCCTTCTGAAAATCTAGAAAGACCACATCCACCGGCTCTCCTCCATCCACTGCCCTAGACACATCCTCATAGAACTCCAGTAAATTTGTCAGACACGACTTCCCTTTAATGAAACCATGCTGCGCCCGCCCTATCAAGCAATTCCCCTCAAGATGCCTCGCTATTTCCTCCTTAATGACGGTTTCTAACATTTTACCTACCACAGACGTTAAACTAACCGGCCTATAATTCCCCGCCTTTTGCCTGGCACCCTTCTTAAACAACGGCGTAACATTAGCCGTTTTCCAATCTTCCGGCACTTCCCCGGAATCCAGCGACGTCTGGAAAATAACCACCAAGGCATCCACTATCACCTCCGCCATTTCTTTCAGAACCCTCGGATGCATTCCATCCGGTCCTGGGGACTTGTCCACAATCAGCCCCTCCAGTCTGTCGAGCACCACCTCTCTAGTAACAGTAATGTCATTAAGACCCTCCATTCCTACCACCTTTCCATCGCTAACACCCGGCAAATTATTCACGTCCTCCTCCGTGAAGACAGAAACAAAGAAGTTATTCAAGACCTTAGCCATATCCCTATCCCCTACCACTAGCTCCCCTTTCTCATCCTCTAAAGGACCAACGTTTATCCTAGCCAGCCTCTTCCTTTTTATATATTTATAAAAACTCTTGCTATCCTTTTTTATATTAAGTGCTAGCCCAGCCTCATAGCTTCTCCTACCCTCCTTTATCAATTTCTTTGTCAATCTTTGTTGACATTTAAACCTTTCCCAATCCTCTTCTCGCCCACTGCTCTTAGCTACTCTAAACTTCTCCGCTTTTAATTTAACACTTTCCTTCACCTCCTTCGTTATCCACGGCTTATTACCTCTCCTCCTACTGTCCTTTTTAACCATCGGAATAAATTTCTGCTGAGCACCAAGAAAGATCTCCTTAAAGATCCTCCACTGCTCCTCAGCAGACCTACCTTCCAACGCGTTCCCCCAGTCCACATTCGCCAATTCTTCTCTCATCCTACCATACTCCCCTCTATTCAAACAAAGGACGCGTGTCTGGGAACCCACTTTCTCCTCCTCCATCTGCACCAGAAACTCCACCATACAATGATCACTCTCTCCAAGAGGATCCTTCACCGCAAGGTCCCTAATTCTACCCGCCTCATTACATAGCACCAGATCCAAGATAGCTCGCTCCCTCGTCGGCTCCAACACACACTGTTCAAGGAAATTATCCCGGCAGCATTCCAAGAACTCCTCCTCGAGCCCACCGTGTCCAACATGGGTCGACCAATCAATATGCAGATTGAAATCTCCCATAACTACTGCCGTCCCATTCCTGCACGCTGCACTTATTTGCGCGTTAACAGCCCGCCCCACCTCCAGATCATTATTCGGGGGCCTATAGACGACACCCACTAGCGTCTTCCTCCCTTTTCTGTTCCTAATCTCCACCCACAACGATTCCACTTTCTGCTCCTTGGCTCCGATATCATCCCTTGCTACCACCTTGATACTATCCTTAATCAGCAGAGCTACTCCACCCCCTCTTTCCTCCTGCCTATCCTTCCTGAACACTTGATAACCCTGTACATTCATCTCCCAGTCCCTGTCACCTTGCAGCCATGTCTCTGTAATGGCCACCAGATCGTATCCATTTGTGTCGATCTGCGCCATCAGCTCATCCATTTTATTCCGAATGCTTCGTGCATTCAGATAAAGCGCTTTCATCCCAGCCTTCACCTGGACCCTACTTGCCGTAACGCCACCAATTGGGACATCCTTTGCCTCTTCCCTTACCTGTACCCTATCCTTAACTTTAGACCTCATAGCGTCATCTACCCTCGCACCCTCCCCCCCCCTAATTAGTTTAAAGCCTTGTCTACAGTCCTCTTTACTCGATTCGCCAGCACTCTGGTCCCAGCATGATTCAGACCAACCCCATCCTGCCCGAACAGGTCCCACCTACCCCAATACTGGTGCCAATGCCCCATAAATTCGAACCCATTCCTCCCACACCAATCCCTGAGCCACCCATTTACTTCCTTTATCCTATCAACCCTACACCCGTCTGCCCTCGGTTCAGGCAGTAGCCCAGAGATAACCACCTTGTCGGTTCTATTTTTTAATTCCATTCCCAGCTTCTCATACTCCCTTCCCAGATCCTCAGTCCGCATTTTGCCTACGTCGCCGGCACCCACATGTACTACAACGACTGGGTTCTCACCCTCCCACTCCAGATTCCTCTGCAGCCCAGATGTGACATCCTGTACCCGAGCACCAGGCAGACAACACACCCTTCTGTGCACTTTGTCATTGTGACAAAGGACAGTGTCAATACCCTTCACCCCACTATCCCCAATCACTACTACGTTCCTTTTCCCCTTCTCTTTGCCTATGTCCTGCTGCATCACTGTACCGTGTGCAGTTTGCTCACCAACCTCTCTTGCCTCGTCCTCTTCCAGACTGGAAGCAAGAACCTCAAACCTGTTATGCAGGTTAAGAGGCTGAGGCCTCCTCTCCTCACCCCCCTTCCTCCTCCCAGCAGCCCCCTTTTGTCCCTGACCCTTAGATTTAGCCAGTCTAGGGGCACCCTCTCTCCCCCTGATGAGCCTCAGTGTCTGTAGCTCAGAGGCCAGCTCATCCACCTTGAGCTGAAGCTCCTCCAGCAACCTGCACTTACTGCAGACATGGTCACTGGGAAGGACCCTGGGGTCCACCAGTTCCCACATCATACAGAAACCACACATCACATGCCCCTCCATTATTCACTGTAATTTTTTATGTGAAAAAAATTTTTTCCTTGTTTCTTGCTGTAGTAGTATTGGGGAAAAAAAAATTTTTTTTTTTTCCTTGTTTTTTTTTCAAACGAACTCACCTGTCCTTTTTTCCCTCAAGCCCTTTTTGATATTAAGCCCTATTAGCTCACTCTGCTTCCCTCTCACTCCACTGCCCGCTCAGACGCTGCCCCCTTCCTACACCAGGCCTCCTTTTAAACCTAGCGCTGATTAGAAGCAGGCTCGTCCACAACTCGGTTCTAAACTAGCAGTAAAGACAATAAAATAAATGCTTTAAACAGTTCTACAAAGAACAAAGTGCTTTAAACTTATTTTAAACAGGTTTTTAACAGGTAAATTCTTAGCTCTCTCTCTCTCTGCTCAGTAAACAGTGAAAGGCTTCACCGTGTGGCCCTGATAATTAATTTAAATTAAAGGAGCTTCGTCCACAACTCGTTCTAAACTAGCAGTAAAGACAATAAAATAAATGCTTTAAACAGTTCTACAAAGAACAAAGTGCTTTAAACTTATTTTAAACAGGTTTTTAACAGGTAAATTCTTAGCTCTCTCTCTCTCTGCTCAGTAAACAGTGAAAGGCTTCACCGTGTGGCCTCTCCTAACCTACACACCTTTGGACAATAAGGGGTGATTTACTATGGCTAATCCCCTAATATACACATCTTTGGACAATAAGGGGTGATTTACTATGGCTAATCCCCCTAACCTACACACCTTTGGACAATAAGGGGTGATTTACTATGGCTAATCCCCTAACCTACACATCTTTGGACAATAAGGGGTGATTTACTATGGCTAATCCCCTAATATACACATCTTTGGACAATAAGGGGTGATTTACTATGGCTAATCCCCCTAACCTACACACCTTTGGACAATAAGGGGTGATATACTATGGCTAATCCCCTAACCTACACATCTTTGGACAATAAGGGGTGATTTACTATGGCTAATCCCCCTAACCTACACACCTTTGGACAATAAGGGGTGATTTACTATGGCTAATCCCCTAACCTACACATCTTTGGACAATAAGGGGTGATTTACTATGGCTAATCCCCTAATATACACATCTTTGGACAATAAGGGGTGATTTACTATGGCTAATCCCCTAACCTACACATCTTTGGACAATAAGGGGTGATTTACTATGGCTAATCCCCTAATATACACATCTTTGGACAATAAGGGGTGATTTACTATGGCTAATCCCCCTAACGTACACACCTTTGGACAATAAGGGGTGATTTACTATGGCTAATCCCCTAATATACACATCTTTGGACAATAAGGGGTGATTTACTATGGCTAATCCCCCTAACCTACACAGCTTTGGACAATAAGGGGTGATTTAATATGGCTAATCCCCCTAACCTACACATCTTTGGACAATAAGGTGTGATTTACTATGGCTAATCCCCTAACCTACACATCTTTGGACAATAAGGGGTGATTTACTATGGCTAATCCCCCTAACCTACACACCTTTGGACAATAAGGGGTGATTTACTGTGGCTAATCCCCTAATATACACATCTTTGGACAATAAGGGGTGATTTACTATGGCTAATCCCCCTAACCTACACATCTTTGGACAATAAGGGGTGATTTACTATGGCTAATCCCCTAACCTACACACCTTTGGACAATAAGGGGTGATTTACTGTGGCTAATCCCCTAATATACACATCTTTGGACAATAAGGGGTGATTTACTATGGCTAATCCCCCTAACCTACACACCTTTGGACAATAAGGGGTGATTTAATATAACTAATCCCCTAACCTACACATCTCTGAACAATAAGGGGTGATTTACTATGGCTAATCCCCTAACCTACACACCTTTGGACAATAAGGGGTGATTTACTATGGCTAATCCCCTAACCTACACATCTTTGGACAATAAGGGGTGATTTACTATGGCTAATCCCCTAATATACACATCTTTGGACAATAAGGGGTGATTTAATATGACTAATCCCCTAACCTACACAGCTTTGGACAATAAGGGGTGATTTACTATGGCTAATCCCCCTAACCTACACAGCTTTGGACAATAAGGGGTGATTTAATATGACTAATAAGGGGTGGGGGGGGGGGGGGGTGGGGGTGGGGGGGGGGGGGGTGGGGGTGGGGGGGGGGGGGGGGGGGGTGGGAGTGGGAGTGGGGGGGGGAGTGGGAGTGGGGGGGGGGGTGGGGGTGGGGGTGGGGGTGGGGGTGGGGGTGGGGGTGGGAGTGGGAGTGGGAGTGGGGGGGGGGTGGGGGGGGGGGTGGGGGGGGGGGGTGGGGGTGGGGGTGGGGGTGTGGGGGGGGTGGTGTGGGGGGGGTGTGGGGGTGGGGAGGGACGGGGGGGCTGGGCAGTGGTGTGGGGGTGTGGTGTGAGGGGGTGGTGTGGGGTGGGGGGGTGGTGTGGGGGGGTGGTGTGGGGGTGTGGGGGGTGTGGGGGTGGGGGGGTGTGGGGGTGGGGGGGGGGTGTGGGGGTGGGGGGGGTGTGGGGGTGGGGAGGGTGGGGGGGGTGGTGTGGGGGTGGGGGGGTGGGGAGGAAGGAAAATTTGATTGCAATCTACAGTAACTGGGACAGGTTTGGGCCTGAGAAGTGGCTCAGGAATTGTTTGACCCAGTTAACAGCATGCTTATTTTTTAGGCATCATATTGTGAGTTTAAATCCACTTCCGGTTTCTAGCACATAACCTAAGGCTGCTTTGCCCAATAGAAATTGACAACTAACTACAGACGTGGCTATGGTGGGCATTTATTATCTGTAGTAGAAAACACCGAAATATAGTCTGTGTATATTTCACATGTGCATGTTATTACATCCGTACCGTATGTCCATGACCTTCTGAAGAAGAGGGACATTTTACTTTTAAAAAGAAGCATGGAATATTACCTTGACAAGGTGGACTCCTAGTGGTCAGGTCTTGGTCGAGTCTCACAAACTTGATCAAGTTTTTCAAGGAAGTGACGAAGATGATTGATGAGGGTAGGGAAATGGATGTTGTCTACATGGACTTCAGTAAGGCCTTTGACAAGGTCCCTCATGGCAGACTGGTGCAGAAGGTGAAGTTGCATAGGATAGAGGTGAGCTGGCAAGGTGGATACAAAACTGGCTCAGTTAAAGAAGACAGAGGGTAGCAGTGGAAGGGTGCATTTCTGAATGTAGGGTTGTGACATGTGGCATTCTCCAGGGATCAGTGCTGGGACCTTTGCTGTTTGTAATATATATAAATGATTTGAAGGAAAATGTAACTGGATTGATTTGTAAGTTTGTGGATGACACAAAGGTTGGTGGATTTGCAGATAGTGATGAGGACCATCAGAGGATACAGCAGGATATAGACTTGGACAGAGAGATTTCAGATGGAGTTTAATCCGGACGAGTGTGAGGTAATGCATTTTGAAAGCTCTAATACAGATAGGAAATGGAAAACCCTAAAGAGTGTTGATAGGCAAAGGAATTTGGGTGTACAGTTACACAGGTCACTGAAAGTGGCAATGCAGGGGGAAAAGGTAGTCAAGAAGGCATCAGCCAGGGTATTGAGTTTAAAAATTGGCAACTCATGTTGCAGCTTTTTAGAACCTTAGTTAGGCCGCATTTGGAATATAGTCTTCAATTCTGGTTGCCACACCACCCGAAGGCTTTGGAGAGAGTACAGAAAAGATGTTGCCCGGTATAGAGGGCATTAGCTATGAGGAGAGACTGGAGAAACTTGGTTTGTTCTCACTGGTGACCTGTGGTATTTTATGTACAGACAGGAATTGGCATGTCTCGGGAAGTCATTAAAATATAAAGAACTTGTTGGGGACATTTCACTGCAGCGGCATCAGAATGCAACAAATTCCTTGTGGAACGAACAGTTACTATTGTTTAGATTGTCTACAGAAACTGAGATGTAGTATATTGGTTATCCATCTCTAAATTGAAATTCCACAAAGGTGGGTTTGAAGAAAATCACTTTATCACAGGAAAGTGTAAATGGATGACATTTGTTCCTCAATGTGTGATAATTGCTGAAATATTTGTATGGGCAACAGAATGCTGCAACTTTACAGGACCTAATGCTGCAACTTTACAGGACCCTTGTCAGGCCTCATTTGGAGTACTGTGCGCAGTTCTGGTCGCCTCACTATAGGAAAGACGTATAAGCTATTGAAAGGGTGCAGAGGAGATTTACAAGGATGTTGCCTGGACTGGGAGGCATGCCTTATGAAGATAGGTTGAGGGAGCTGGGACTCTTTTCCCTGGAGAGACGAAGGTTGAGAGGCGACCTGATAGTAGTTTATAAAATGTTGAGAGGAATAGATAGGGTGGACTCTCAGAGGCTATTTCCCCGGGTTGAAATGGTCGCTACGAGAGGACACAGATTTAAGGTGCGGGGAGGGAAGTACAGAGGTGATGTTAGGGGTAAGTTTTTCACTCAGAGGGTGGTGAGTGAATGGAATCGGCTGCCGTCATCGGTGGTGGAGGCGAACTCGCTGGGGTCTTTTAAAAGACTTCTGGATGAGTATATGGGGTTTAATGGGATTGGGGGTTATAGATAGGTCTATAGATTGGTGGGGTTGATGTGATCGGCGCAACTCGAGGGCCGAAGGGCCTGTTTGTGCTGTAATGTTCTATGTTCTATGTTTTATGTTCTATGAATACTGATACAATGGTCACACAGCAGAAATTAACTTTTATAGTTGGAAACAATTTATTGGGCCCTATTCTACCGTTTGATTCTAAGTGCTGGGCTGACTTGAATGTGGGAGTGTTTCATATCCCACTTTTAGACCTGTTCTCCAGCGTTCCCATATGTACACTGCCTGAAAAAAATCAGCCATTCTGAATGACGCTGCAGAAGCCTGTTGGGGGGAAGGGGGTGGGGTGGGTGGGGGCAGGGCTGGGGGGGGGGGGTGGAGGGGTGCGGCCGGGGGCTGGGGGGGTGGTGCAGGGCTGGGGGAGGTGGAGGGGTGCAGGGTTGGTGGGGGGGGGTGCAGGGCTGGGGGTGGGGGGTGGTGGAGGGGTGCAGAGTTGGTGGGGGGGGCAGGGCTGGGGGTGGGGGGGTGGAGGGGTGCGGCCGGGGGCTGAGGGGGGGGGGTGCAGGGCTGGGGGAGGTGGAGGGGTGCAGGGTTGGTGGGGGGGGGGCAGGGCTGGGGGAGGTGGAGGGGTGCAGGGTTGGTGGGGGGGGCAGGGCTGGGGGAGGTGGAGGGGTGCAGGGTTGGTGGGGGGGGGGCAGGGCTGGGGGAGGTGGAGGGGTGCAGGGTTGGTGGGGGGGGGGGCAGGGCTGGGGGAGGTGGAGGGGTGCAGGGTTGGTGGGGGGGGCAGGGCTGGGGGAGGTGGAGGGGTGCAGGGTTGGTGGGGGGGGCAGGGCTGGGGGAGGTGGAGGGGTGCAGGGTTGGTGGTGGGGGGCAGGGCTGGGGATGGGGGGTGGTGGAGGGGTGCAGGGTTGGTGGGGGGGGGGCAGGGCTGGGGGTGGGTAGTGGTGGAGGGGTGCAGGGTTGGTGGGGGGGGGCAGGGCTGGGGGTGGGGGGTGGTGGAGGGGTGCAGGGTTGGTGGGGGGGCGGGGCAGGGCTGGGGGTGGGGGGTGGTGGTGGCCTATCACGCTGGAAACATTGCTACTCCGATCGGCACCTCCAACTGCGTACGCTCACAAAAAGAATGATAGAATGCTGCTCCTCTACAACACTGCACCCAGGCTGGATAATGCCTCTCCCTGGCCCCCACACCCACAACATTACGGACCACTTTATCCCCCCCGCACTCACCTGCCACCCAGACTGATTGTGGCCCCCCTCCCCGCTGACGATCTCAGACAGAGTGGCAGTGGACTGCCCTTTCCCCTCACTTATCTCAGGCAGAGAGATCCACCCACCCCTCCGCCTACAGATATCAGACAGGGTGATTCCTCCTCCCCCCCACCCCGGACTCTCCCGCACAGGGCTCCCATCTCCTCCGGACTCTGATGGCTGTCTGACACCTCCTTCTCTGTCCCCAGTCACCACCCATCCCCTCCCCATCAGCACACCTGCAAATGCTCACTCTCCTTCCCCTCAATGCAGACAAACTATATGGAACTTGCTGGAACGCTCTGCCAAACTGCCTGCAGCTTGATCCGCCCGAATGAGGGGCATCTCCATGAAAAACTCAGGAATAAACAGCGGGCTTTCCTGCACAAAATTTGGGGGCGTTTAAGAGATCCGTGGATAGGTTTATGGATGAAAAGGGATTGGTTTAGGTTAGTGGGTCATTGTTTTGTAACTGGTCGGCGCAACATCGTGGGCCGAAGGGCCTGTTCTGCGCTGTAATATTCTATGTTCTATGTTCTAAATGTGTGTACAATCAGCTCCCCCCCCCACCCCGATTCTCTGAGAGCAACCTGGGGAGGCTGCTGGATGCAGCAGGACACCCTCTTCCCCCTGTAAGGAGGACACAGAACCAGGGATTCTGATGGAAATGCGGCCTGGGAGGCAGTTGCCACCTCGGTCTGTGCCAGGGCACTGGCCCCCCCCCGAACCGCGAGGCAGTACCAGATAAAAAACCAAGGTGAGTGCTGAGCCTCATTTTGCATCTTTCCCCCAGATCCTCCCATCCCCAACATTCTGCATTCCTCCAGCTCCTGACCCCCAAGCAGAGATGGGCTTTGAAGCCGTCCTCAACTGATCGTCATCTATTAATGATGAGGCAATAGACAGGATTCCCCAAGTTGATATCAACAGTGAATCAACATGAATGGCCCGCCAGTAGTAGCCGAAGTCACGAAAGCTGTCAGCCAGCTATCCAGTGGCAAAGCCCCAGGGGCAGATGCCATAGCCGCAGAGATCTATAAAGCTGCTGGTCCTGTACTTAGAGAAGCTCACCAAGTTGTTCCAGTCCCTTTGGAAGCAAGGATCCATTCCTCAGGAACTTAAAGATGCTTCCATTGTACACCGCTACAAGAGGAAGGGCAATCGGCAAATATGTGACAACCACTGAGAAATCGCGCTGCTCTCCATCACAGGAATAACCCTCAAGAGTCCTGCTAAACCATCTGGTCACTCATCTGGAGCACTGCTGCGGCAGTGTGTGCAGAGGGGGAATGTGTGCTTCCAGAGTCACAGTGTGGCTTCCGCAAAGGTTGTAGGACTATTAACATGATTTTTGCTGCGTGCCCTCAGAAGTGTCAGGAGCAGAATTGCAAGCTCTACGCAACCTTTGTTGACCTCGCGAAAGCCTTCAACACTAAGCCGACAAGGCCTGTGGAGGATCACGTCAAAGTTCAGCAGCCCCCCCCCACAACCCCCAAACTCATACAGATGGTACGCCAGTTCCATGATAGCACGATGACTAGAGTACTGGATGGCAGAGAATCCTCTGAGGCATTCCCAGTCACCAATGGCGTCAAACAGGGCTATATGCTCGCACCCACACTGTTCAGCATGATGTTTACTGCCATGCTGAATGATGCCTTCCAGGACAGTACCGGGGCAGCACGGTAGCACAGTGGTTAGCACTGCTGCTTCACAGCTCCAGGGTCCTGGGTTCGATTCCCAGCTCGGGTCACTGCCTGTGTGGAGTTTGCACATTCTCCTCGTGTCTGTGTGGGTTTTCTCCGGGTGCTCCGGTTTCCTCCCACAGTCCAAAGATGTGCGGGTTAGGTTCATTGGCTATGCTAAAATTGCCCCTTAGTGTCCTGGGATGTGTAGGTTAGAGGGATTAGCAGGTAACTGTGTAGGGATATGGGGATAGGGTCTGGGTGGGATTGTGTTCGGTGCAGACTCGATGGGCCGAAGGGCCTGTTTCTGCACTGTAGGGTTCTATGTAGGGTTCTATGTAAATCAGTGTTGCTGGAATCAGCCTCAAGTACAGAGTGGATGGGAAGCTCTTCAACCTGACGAGACTTCAAGCTATTACCAAAGTGAAGGAGACTGTTCTGAGAGATTTCCTCTTTGCCGATGACTGCGCCCTGTATACTGACTCACATCATGACTACTATCGCGCCGGCATACCCACATCATACTGGCTCAGAGCCAGAGATGCAAGTCAGTATGGACAAATTTTCCACGGCTTGTGATAACTTTGGACTCACCATCAACATTAAAAAGTCCAAAGTCATGCACCAGCCTGGTCCTCATGCACCGTACACAGAACCCATAATCACAATCAAAGGGCAGAAACTACAGGCAGTGGACCAGTTCACTTATCTTGGCAGCACTCTCTCCCAAGCAGTGACTATTGACACAGAAGTTAACTGCAGAATAGCAAAGGCAAGTTCTGCTTTCGGTAAACTGTGCTCCACTGTATGGGAACGTCGAGGAATCAGCCCAACAACAAAACTGAAGGTCTACAGTGCCGTGGTTCTCACTACCCTCCTGTATGCCTGTGAAATGTGGACTGTGTATCGAAGGCATGCAAGACAGCTCAATCATTTCCACATGACTTGTCTTTGCAGAATATTACACATCAGATAGCAAGACAAAGTACCAGACACTGAGGTTCTCTCCAGAGCAAGTCTACCATCAGTCCACACACTGCTGATGAGAGTGCAGACCCGATGGGCAGGTCATGTTATCCGTATGTCAGACAAGCACATACCCAAGCAGCTCCTTTTTGGGGAACTCTCTGCTGGAAAATGCTTGCACGGAGAGCAGAAGAGACATTACAAAGACACTCTCAAGGCCTCCCTGAAGTAACGTGACATTGACACGACCAGCTGGGAAACGCTGGCACAAAACTGCCCTACCTGGCACTGCCTCATTCACAAAGGCTGTCAAGCTCATGAAGGAAGGTGTATTGCTGAAACATAGCTTAAGCGCGAGCTGCACAAGTCCACAGCCACCAGCGCAACAACTACAGTGTCTAAACAAATCTGTCTAATATATGCCAAGACATTCTGTGCCCGAATTGGCCTGATCAGTCATCTTTGGACACACGGCATCCAGCCTCAAAATGACTAACGGTGTTGAGGTCCTCATCAACGACAATGGAAACCCCAGTCCAGTGCCAGCATCTCCACATCATGATCTTCTGTCTCCACAGAAGAAGACTGAGCACAGTGAGAGGGTGAAGGCAGGGGGTGGTGAGCCAGACCTCTGGGTCCTCACCCCTCACCTCTGCCCTGTCATGCCTGAGCTTAAAAGGCCATTTCTTATAAGTAAATATCTTACCAGTTGCGTACCAATCAGCTTCAAAGTTAAAAATTAAACACCTGTACCGACGGCTGAAAAAAATAGAAAAGAAAGAGCATCTCCTTCCCCCATGGGTTTGCTATGAGTCTGGGACACCCAATATAGAACATAGAACATTACAGCACAAACAGGCCTTTCGGCCCTCGAGTTGCGCCGATCACATCAACCCCACCAATCTATAGACCTATCTATAACCCCCAATCCCATTAAACCCCATATACTCATCCAGAAGTCTTTTAAAAGACCCCAGCGAGTTCGCCTCCACCACCGATGACGGCCACCGATTCCATTCACTCACCACCCTCTGAGTGAAAAACTTACCCCTAACATCACCTCTGTACTTCCCTCCCCGCACCTTAAATCTGTGTCCTCTCGTAGCGACCATTTCAATCCGGGGAAATAGCCTTTGAGAGTCCACCCTATCTATTCCTCTCAACATTTTATAAACTTCTATCAGGTCGCCTCTCAACCTCCGCCTCTCCAGGGAAAAGAGTCCCAGCTCCCTCAACCTATCTTCATAAGGCATGCCTCCCAGTCCAGGCAACATCCTTGTAAATCTCCTCTGCACCCTTTCAATAGCTTCTACATCTTTCCTATAGTGAGGCGACCAGAACTGCGCATAGTACTCCAAATGAGGCCTGACAAGGGTCCTGTAAAGTTGCAGCATTACCTCCCGACTCCTAAACTCAATCCCTCGATTAATGAAGGCCAGTACACCATACGCCTTCTTGACCACCTCCTCCACCTGCGAGGCCGATTTAAGAATGCTGTGGACCCGGACCCCGAGATCCTTCTGCTCTTCAACGCTACTAAGACTCCTGCCCTTGATAGTGTACTCGTTCATCCCGTTGGTTCGGCCGAAATGGACGACTACACATTTATCCGTGTTGAAGTCCATCTGCCACTTCTCTGCCCATTCCTGCATCCTATCTATGTCCTGCTGCAACTTTTGACATCCTTCCAGACCATCCACAACACCACTGACCTTCGTGTCATCAGCGAACTTGCTAACCCATCCCTCCACTTCCTCATCCAGGTCATTTATGAAAATGACAAACAGCAAGGGTCCCAGAACAGATCCCTGGGGCACCCCACTGGTGACTGACCTCCATTCTGAAAAAGACCCATCCACAACCACTCTCTGCCTTCTGCAGGCAAGCCAGTTCTGGATCCACAAGGCCAAAGGCTCTTGGATCCCATGCCCTCTCACCTTCTCAAGAAGTCTTGCATGGGGGACCTTATCAAACGCCTTGCTGAAGTCCATGTACACTACGTCCACGGCACTTCCTTCATCAATGTGTTCAGTCACATTATCGAAGAACTCAACTAGGCTCGTAAGGCACGACCTGCCCTTGACAAATCCATGCTGACTATTCCTGATCATGTCAAACCTCTCCAAATGCTCGTAGATCTTGTCCCTCAGAAGCCTCTCCATCAGCTTACCAACCACTGAGGTCAGACTCACCGGGCGGTAATTTCCCGGGCTATCTCTGTTCCCTTTCTTGAAAATAGGGACTACATCCGCAATCCTCCAATCTTCCGGAACCTCTCCCGTCTCCATTGACGACGCAAAGATCATCGCCAGGGGCTCTGCAATCACTTCCCTGGCCTCCCACAGTATCCTGGGGTACATCCCATCTGGTCCCGGCAACTTATCTATTTTGATAGAATTCAAAAGTTCTAACACATCCTCCTCCTTAATGTCCACGTACTCAATCTTTTCCATCTGCTGCAAGACCATAGCAAGATCTCCCAAATCAGCTTCCACTGTGAATACTGAGGCAAAGTACTCATTAAGCACCTCCGCCATTTCTTCTGGTTCCACACAGACCTTTCCCCCTTCACCTTTTATAGGTCCTATCCTTTCCCTTCTCACCCTTTTACCTTTCACATATTTATAGACGGCCTTGGGATTTTCCTTAATCTTACCAGCCAAGGTCTTCTCATGACCCCTTCTGGTTCTCCTAATTTCCCTTTTAACCTCCTTTCTACAGTCCTTATATTCTTCAAGATCCTTAACCTCTCCTAGTTCCCTGAACCTTTTGTACACCTTCCTTTTCCTCCTGACTAGGTTCAACACAGCCTTCGTGCACCACGGTTCCCACGACCTACCAAAACCCCCTTGTCTCATCGGAACATTGTCATGCAGAGCGCCAGACAAACATTCCTTGAATATCCGCCACCTTCCTTCGGTACTTTTCCCTAAGAACGCCTCCTTCCAGTATATTTGTCCAAGTAACTTCCTGACTTCTTCGTATCTCCCCTTACTCCAGACAAACACCTTCCTAGCCTGCCTGATCCTATCTCGTTCCAATGCAATTGTGAAGGAGATAGAATTATGGTCACCATTTCCAAGATGCTCTCCTACCGAGAGATCCATCACCTGCCCTGGTTCATTCGCCAGTACCAGGTCAAGTACAGCCTCTCCCCTCGTAGGCTTGTCCACATATTGTGTCAGGAAACCTTCGTGAACACACCTAACAAACTCCTCTCCAGCCAAACCCCTTACCCTAGGGATATTCCAGTCGATGTTTGGGAAATTGAAGTCTCCCATCACGACAACTCTGTTTTTAATACATTTCTCCAGAATCTGGTTCCCTATCTGCACTTCAACTTCCCTGTCACTATTGGGTGGCCTAAAGAATACACCCAGCAAAGTTTTCGACCCTTTGCTGCTATTTTTGTGACCTCAGTGGCAATATGGGAGTCTGCAACAAAGGAACTCTGTCACCATCCAAATTTTCTCCACCGGTGGATTCTTCAATATTGGCAAACTTACCATTTCTTTTTCAGGGACCTTGCGGTGAAGGATCCTCTTGGGGAGAGTGATCATTGTATGGTGGAGTTTCTGGTGCAGATGGAGGAGGAGAAAGTGGGTTCCCGGACATGCGTACTTTGTTTGAATAGAGGGGAGTACGGTAGGATGAGAGAAGAATTGGCGAATGTGGACTGGGGGAGCACGTTGGAAGGTAGGTCTGCTGAGGAGCAGTGGAGGATTTTTAAGGAGATCTTTCTTGGTGCTCAGCAGAAATTTATTCCGATGGTCAAAAAGGACCGTAGGAGGAGAGGTAATAAGCCGTGGATAACAAAGGGGGTGAAGGAAAGTGTTAAATTAAAAGCGGAGGCGTTTAGAGTAGCTAAGAGTAGTGGGCGAGAAGAGGATTGGGAGATGTTTAAATGTCAACAAAGATTGACAAAGAAATTGATAAAGAAGGGTAGGAAAAACTATGAAGTTGGGCTAGCGCTTAATTTTTATAAGTATATAAGAGTTTTTATAAGTATATAAAAAGGAAGAGGCTGGCTAGGGTGAACATTGGACCCTTAGAGGATGAGAAGGGGGACTTAGTAGTAGGGGATGGGGAAATGGTTGAGGTCTTGAATAACTTTTTTGTTTCGGTTTTCACAGAGGAGGACGTGAATAATTTGCCGGGTGTTAGAGATGGAAAGGTGGTAGGACTGAAGGGTCTCAATGACATTACTATTATTAGAGAGGTGGTGCTCGACAGACTGGAGGGGCTGATTGTGGACAAGTCCCCAGGACCGGATGGAATGCATCCGAGGGTTCTGAAGGAAATGGCAGAGGTGATAGTGGATGCCTTGGTGGTTATTTTCCAGACATCGCTGGATTCCGGGGAAGTGCCGGAAGATTGGAAAACGGCTAATGTTACGCCTTTGTTTAAGAAGGGTGCCAGGCAAAAGGCGGGGAATTATAGGCCGGTTAGTTTAACATCTGTTGTAAGTAAAATGTTAGAATCCGTCATCAAGGAGGAAATAGCGAGGCAACTTGAGGGGAATTGCTTGATAGAGCAGACGCAGCACGGTTTCATTAAGGGGGAGTCGTGTCTGAGAAATTTACTGGAGTTCTATGAGGATGTGTCTAGGGCGATGGATAGAGGAGAGCCGGTGGATGTGGTCTTTCTTGATTTTCAGAAGGCGTTTGACAAGGTACCTCACAAGAGGTTATTGCAGAAGGTCAGGGGACATGGAGTTGGGGGTAGGGTGTTAGCGTGGATAGAGGATTGGTTGTCAAATAGGAGGCAGAGAATGGGGGTCAATGGGTGCTATTCGGATTGGCGGTTGGTGACTAGTGGAGTGCCCCAGGGGTCGGTGCTGGGGCCTCAGCTATTTACCATTTATATAGATGACTTGGAGGAGGGAACCGAGTGCAGGGTGTCGAAATTTGCTGATGACACCAAGATTGGTGGAACGGCAAATTGTGCAGAGGGTGTGGAGAGTCTGCAGAAGGATTTAGATAGGCTGGGCGAATGGGCCAGGAAATGGCAAATGGAATTTAATGTTGGCAAGTGTGAGGTGGTCCACTTTGGTAGGAGGAATGGTAGGAAGGACTATTACTTACGTGGAGAAAAACTGCAGCAGGTGACGGTGCCGAGGGACCTCGGGGTCCTTGTGCATGAGTCGCAAAAACCCAGCTTGCAGGTGCAGCAGGTGGTCAGGAAGGCGAATGGGATGCTGGCCTTCATAGCGAGGGGGATTGAATATAAAATTAGGGAGGTCTTGCTGCAGCTGTATAGGGCATTGGTGAGACCGCAGCTGGAGTACTGTGTGCAGTTTTGGGCGCTGTACTTACGCAGGGATATTTTGGCCTTGGAGGGAGTGCAGAGGAGGTTTACTAGGCTGATGACGGAGTTGAGGGGGTTGAGCTATGAGGAGAGGCTGAATAAACTAGGCTTGTACTCGTTAGAGTTTAGAAGAATGAGGGGAGATCTCATTGAGACGTATAAGATGATGAATGGGATGGATAGGATAGAGGTGGAGAGACTCTTCCTGCTCAGAACGGACAGTAGGACTAGGGGGCACAGCCTCAAGATAAAGGGGGGGGGGGCGTTTTAGAACGGAGTTGAGGAGGAACTTCTTCACTCAAAGGGTGGTGAATCTCTGGAATTCTCTGCCCGTTGAGGTGGTGGAGGCTACCTCGCTAAATATTTTTAAGACGAGGGTTGATGGGTTTTTGATAAGAGAAGGGATTAAGGGTTATGGGGAGAGGGTGGGAATGTGGAACTGAGCCACGACAGATCAGCCATGATCTTATTGAATGGCGGGGCAGGCTCGAAGGGCTAGATGGCCTACTCCTGCTCTTATTTCTTATGTTCTTATGTTCTTTTTGATTTTCACTTTAGGCTGTCAGAGGAATTTAGACTACAGGAAGTTTTTATACTCTCCCTTTGTCAAATTTCTCTATCAAGCCAATGATCTAGATAATCCTGACAGAGTTTCTTTCCAATCTTTGATAGATATATACTATGTTATTTATTATTTTCTTTATTCTTTCATGGGATGTGGGTGTCAAAGGCCATCCTTTGAACTGAACATTCCAGAGGTCAGTTAGAGTCAACCACATTGTTGTGGCTCTGGAGTTACATGTCGGCCAGGTCATGTAAGGTTAGTGGACGAGTGAATATGTCACTTACTGTGGAGGATTGGAGCAGGTTGTAACTCTTTTCCTGCACTGCATTCAGCGAAGGGGCCCCTGGTTGCTTAACTCTCTCTTCTACAATCTCCATGCAATCTTCATTGGTCAATGTGATGTGTGTAGTGGATTGGTGTATGGACTGCCCCTTTAAGAGTGCAGATCAGTTGAACCCCACCCCCCCCCGGACTATGAGCGCTGTCCAGTGTGGGACTCTGTTGGGCAGTCTGAGAACTGGCTGTGAAACAGTGCATACCTCTAATAGAATTCAAGTTATCAACCCTGTCTCATGATTTCTTTGTGTTGCCTTAGTTCATAGTCATAGGGACATACATTCAGACTTTCCCATTTGTGGGAAAGAGCTTTGCCTGCTGTTCCCTGACAGCCCGGAGGAGAATCTAAGAGAGGCATTAGATATAAGTGCAGTTGATGTGTGTGTGTGTGTGTGTGTGTGTGTGTGTGTGTGTGTGTGTGTGTGCTGGGGGGAGGTGGCGGGGAGCAGAATTAGTGGGGATGGTCTCCAGAACATATGGGAATAATAAGGGGCCATTTGAGGAGGAAACAATTTGGAAGGGCATGAGGGTGAGGGTGGTGAAGGATTGTATCAACAATTGTAAGGAAGTACAGACTGGACGGTGGTAGACAGCAAACCTGTTGTCATGTTGCAAAGTAAGCCCTTTTGTCCAAGAGACTCTTTTAGACGTTCCCTGTGCCTGCTGCATTGTTAATTGACAGGGAGATCCATATGTGAATACTTGCCATTAATATGTAATCTCATGTATCTCTCATGCCTACCACAAGCAGAGATTGCACCTCCTTTTGGTTCCACCATCAGTAAATTCTGCCCCATATTCCATCCCGATTAGTTCCATATAAACATGTAAACTACACCGTTAGCTTGTGCTGTCAAAACATGGACAGAAGCCTAATAGTACAGAAAGTGAGAGATGCAAATTTAGTCTGATGGTCAGAAAACAGCATTAAATAGGGACGATAAAGTCAGAGAATCATATAATACAAGATCTAATATGCCTGCTCTGTAACTGTTTTCTTTTCAAGCGTATGTCCAATTTGTTTTTGGAAGTTACTATTGAATGTGCTCCCAACACTTTTTCAGACACTGCATTCCAGATCATAACTACATGCTGGGTAAAGATATTTCTCATCATCATTTTTTTTTTGCCTATTATCTTGAATCTGTGTTACTGACAATTCTACCAACTGAAAACTGTTTCTCTCCACAGATACTGCCCGACCTGCTGAGCCTATCCAGCATTTTTGATTTTTATTTCCAGCTGCTACAGTCTTTTGCTATTATTATTATTGAAAACAGCTTCTCCTTATTACTCTATCAAAACCCATCGTAATTCCGAACACTAAATCTCTCTTTAAACTTATTTTCTCAAGCAAGATTAAGAAATCCATAAAAGTTGCTCAGGGGTCAGTTAAAGAATTGAGTTCCTCTAGAGTCATAGAGGTAGAGTCATAGAGGATTACAACATGAAAACAGGCCCTTCGGCCCAATTTGTCCATGCTGCCCTTTTGTTTTTAAACCCCTAATCTAATCCCAATTGCCTGCATTTGGCCCATATCCCTCTATACCCGTCTTATCCATGTAACTATCTAAATAGATGATGACTTCTTGTAAAAATCAACTTACTTTAAGTAAGTGATCATACAACCAAGCTGCCTGGGAAATAAACAATAATAAAACAAAGAGTGAACAATAATTACAGGGAGAGGTAGAGAGCTGTGTGTGGTTCGCTTGTCAAGTAATCTTAGTTTAGAGCTGCGTGGAAGAAATATATTTTTCAAGCAGAATTCAGTTGACATTCTGTCTGCTTGCTAAAAGGTTCAAAACTCTTGATAATTGAAAGATTATATTAGCAGTGACTTGGACTTTTGGGATAGCCACCTGAGAAGAAAGAGAGAGAAAATTGCTGGAATCTAAACTAAACATTAGAACAAGGAGTGTTCTGACTTGAGGTGATTACGCTTAAGATGTTAACAGGGAGTTGACAATTGTGGGTCAATTGGAGGAGATTTGAAGGAACAGCTCACTGAGGTAAACAGAAGCCCAAAGAAATTTCAAATCTGATGCAAATCTTTGAAAAAGTGCTCAGGCCAAGTAGTCATAGAGTCATAGAGGTTTACAGCATGGAAACAGGCCCTTTGGCCCAACTTGTCCATGGCACCCTTTTTTTCTAAAACCCCTAAGGTAGGCTCAATTGCCCGTATTCGGCCCATATCCGTTTGTTTCGTTTGATAAGGTTCACCATGGTAGGCTTCTGCAGAAAATGCAGATGTATGGGATTGGGGGTGATCTAGGTAATTGGATCAGGAATTGGCTAGCAGATAGGAGACAGAGAGTGGTGGTTGATGGGAAATATTCGTCATGGAGTTCGGTTACAAGTGGTGTGCCTCAGGGATCTGTTTTGGGGCCACTGCTGTTTGTAATTTTTATTAATGATCTGGATGAGGGTATAGTTGGGTGGATTAGTAAGTTTGCTGATGACACCAAAGTCGGAGGTGTGGTAGATTGTAGGAAGGGTGTCATAGTTTGCAGGATGACTTAGAAAGGTTGCAGAGCTGGGCTGAGAGGTGGCGAATGGAGTTTAATGTGGAGAAGTGTGAGGTAATTCATTTCGGTAGGAATAACAGATGTGTTGAGTATAGGGCTAACGGGAGGACTTTGAATAGTGTGGAGGAGCAGAGGGATCTAGGTGTATGTGTACATAGATCCCTGAAAGTTGGGAATCAAGTAGATAAAGTTGTTAAGAAGGCATACGGAGTTTTGGCGTTTATTGGTAGGGGGATTGAATTTAGGAGTCGCAGCGTCATGATGCAACTGTACACATCTCTGGTGCGGCCGCACTTGGAGTTTTGTGTGCAGTTCTGGTCCCCACATTACAAGAAGGATGTAGAGGCTTTGGAGAGGGTGCAGAGGAGGTTTACCAGGATGTTGCCTGGTATGGAGGGGAGATCCTATGAGGAGAGATTGAGAGATTTGGGGTTGCTTTCGCTGGAAAGAAGGCGGCTAAGAGGGGATCTTATTGAAACATATAAGATGATTAGAGGTTTAGATAGGGTGGATAGTAATAGCCTTTTTCCTAGGATGGAGAAAGCTAACACGAGGGGGCACGATTTTAAATTAAGGGGGGGTAGTTATAGGACAGATGTCAGGGGTAGGTTCTTTACCCAGAGGGTTGTGAGGGACTGGAATGCCCTGCCAGCTGCAGTTGTAAATGCACCTAGTTTGGGGGCGTTTAAAAGATCTGTGGATAGGTTTATGGATGAAAAGGGATTGGTTTAGGCTAGTGGGTCATTGTTTTGTAACTGGTCGGCACAACATCGTGGGCCGAAGGGCCTGTTCTGCGCTGTAATGTTCTATGTTCTATGTTCTATGTTCTATCCCTCTATACACATCTTACCGATGTAACTGTCTAAATGCTTTTGTTCCAAACACTCGCCATCCTCTGTGTGAAAAAACTACCCCTCTGGACACTTCTGTATTTCTCCTCTCTCACCTGAAGCTATACCCTCTAGTTTAAGGCTCCCCTATCCTTGGGAAAAGATATTGACTGTCCAGCTGATTTATGCCCCTTATTTTATAGACCTCTATAAGATCATCCCTCAGCCTTCTATGCTCCAGAGAAATGCCTGTCTCCACAGGCATTTAAGTCCAGCAAGGGGCATGCATGCGGCAGGTTGTGGTGGGCTGCTCTTGGATGTTGCTTCGGGAGTTGCCTACTGCTTCATGTCGTTGGTGTGCTTAAACTGGACCATCTCGAGGGCAACATGACAGCTCAGAGACTATCTCTGTTGCTGTGCAGACACATGGATTTGGGCCTGTGTCCGTGGGAGTTTGCGCGTTCTCCCCGTGGTTGCGTGGGTTTCCTCCGGGTACTCCGGTTTCCTCCCACATCCCAAAAATGTGCTTTTAGGCTGATTGATTGGGTAACAAATTGTCCCTATATTGGACCTCCCTGATCCTCGCACATTAGGCGTAGACTAAAATCATGAATAGGTCACTGAGACAATGGGACGGCGGCGCGGGCTCGTTGGGCCGAAGGGCCTGTTTCCCGTGCTGTGTTGTTCTTTGTTCTTGTTCTTCTTTGAGTCTGGGTAAGATGTTCTGTCAGAAAGTTGGTGCAGACTCGATGGGCCAAATGGCCTCCAACTGCAATGTAGGGATTCTTTGATTCTACATCACAAGCTGAGTTTTCATCTTGGGGGTGCAAGTCGAGAGATTTCCCACCTCACGGCCAGCAGTGCCAATGACATTACTTTCATAGCAGTGAGTGGGTAACGAGATGAAAAAGTCAATTTTTTATTATTCAAGATGATTTCAAAATTAAATCATCTTGTACAGTGTGGAACGTAACAATTCAAAAAGTGAAATTGATCTTGTTGGAGTGGGTTGAGAGACAAGGTCTGCAAATCTTCAAGTATATGTGTGAGCAATGACCACACTTACTGTTTAATAAAAACCTGTCAAAAGACCATCATGCAAAACTGATTATTTAAAGGACCGTTTTAAACTTTTTAGCAACATTGAATGAGATTTTAACTCAAAATTCATCCGCTTGTGCAGTTAAAGTCAGGTTCACTGAGGCCCAGCATCTTTCCAGTGCAACACCAGTGTTAACTCATTCCTAGGATATCATCGACTAGTAACCGTTACCAATCAAGCCGCTGTGGTGGTAATTGTGTGGGGAAATAAAGCAGAAGCTAGAATCATTCTGGGCTGCTCCAACACAATTTCAGCAATATTGAAATGTGTGGAATTACCCAAGAAAAGAGGGAGGAAAACATCACTGTGCTCATTGGAGAGAGGAAATGTCAATGCTGAAATAAAACAATCCACTGTCAGAAATGTATCACCTACAAATCCACCTAAAGTTGGGCAACTGTCACTTTTTTTGTTTCTCTGCCAATTTAACACTTTCTAACACTGGATAGCTGGGACTAGGAGCTGAACTGAGATCTGCTTTGGCAAAAATTACATGTGGGAACAACTTTAACCGAACCCGTCTGTCAGCAAATTGATATTATGTAGAGCAATACTGGTTTTAAACCCCACTTGATTTCACTGTCTGTAACAGTATTATTGGGCCCCATGGCTCTTACGGCTTGGGGTACAGATTCTGTCTGGATACAGTCAGCAATGCTGTTACAAACTGCAGACCATATCAATTTTAAAAAGTATCCATGTGTTCACTAAACTTATTTGAACGTTGATGAATGCAAAATCTGCAGCAAACCTGGTCTGCAATTTAGGACATTTAAATAAAATGCTTTAAAAATTTTCCTTCACTTGTTAGAGTAGTGACTTTGTGCAGCTAATTGCTGAAAATATGCTTATCGCATACAAAGAGCTTTTCGGACACAGATGGAAGGGTAAGAGTGGTCAGAGAGAAAAAGGTTTATTTTTTTTGTGAGATGAAAACATTTAATTCTATCACTTTATATGACCTGTAATGAAATGCAAATACTTCAGAGCCACTTCATATGGGTGGAACGTTAGACCACAAGGAGCTGCAGGCAACTTCAAAAGTAGTTCAATGCGTTCCAGTTCCTCTTTGCCATATAACATATGCAACACCATATTGCAAAGGCCAGTTGCAGGCTGGAAGATTGAGAAACTTTTAATTATAAACAAAGTAGTAAAAAGAGCGAAGGTAAATGATGAAAGAAAACTAGCACAAAATATAAAAAAAGGATAGCAGAAAACAGGAGTAGGATACTGACTGTGCATGATCAACCATGCAGGCTTGAAGGGCCAGGTAGCCTACTCCTGCACTTATTTTCTATGTTTCTATAACCTCCGTGCTTACCAAGAATCTATATCCAACTCTGTCTTAAAAAAGGAGGAGGATGTGTTGGAACTTTTGAATTCTATCAAAATAGATAAGTCGCCGGGACCAGATGGGATGTACCCCAGGATACTGTGGGAGGCCAGGGAAGTGATTGCAGAGCCCTTGGCGATGATCTTTGCGTCGTCAATGGAGGCGGGAGAGGTTCCGGAAGATTGGAGGATTGCGGATGTAGTCCCTATTTTCAAGAAAGGGAACAGAGATAGCCCGGGAAATTACCGCCCGGTGAGTCTGACTTCAGTGGTTGGTAAGCTGATGGAGAGGCTTCTGAGGGACAAGATTTACGAGCATTTGGAGAGGTTTGACATGATCAGGAATAGTCAGCATGGATTTGTCAAGGGCAGGTCGTGCCCTACGAGTCTAGTTGAGTTCTTCGATAATGTGACTGAACACATTGACGAAGGAAGTGCCGTGGATGTAGTGTACATGGACTTCAGCAAGGCGTTTGATAAGGTCCCCCATGCAAGACTACTTGAGAAGGTGAGAGGGCATGGGATCCAAGGGCCTTTGGCCTTGTGGATCCAGAACTGGCTTGCCTGCAGAAGGCAGAGAGTGGTTGTGGATGGGTCTTTTTCGGAATGGAGGTCAGTCACCAGTGGGGTGCCCCAGGGATCTGTTCTGGGACCCTTGCTGTTTGTCATTTTCATAAATGACCTGGATGAGGAAGTGGAGGGATGGGTTAGCAAGTTTGCTGATGACACGAAGGTCGGTGGTGTTGTGGATGGTCTGGAAGGATGTCAAAAGTTGCAGCAGGACATAGATAGGATGCAGGAATGGGCGGAGAAGTGGCAGATGGACTTCAACGCGGATAAATGTGTAGTCGTCCATTTCGGCAGAACCAACGGGATGAACGAGTACACTATCAAGGGCAGGAGTCTTAGTAGCGTTGAAGAACAGAAGGATCTCGGGGTCCGGGTCCACAGGACTCTTAAATCGGCCTCGCAGGTGGAGGAGGTGGTCAAGAAGGCGTATGGTGTACTGGCCTTCATTAATCGAGGGATTGAGTTTAGGAGTCGGGAGGTAATGCTGCAACTTTACAGGACCCTTGTCAGGCCTCATTTGGAGTACTGTGCGCAGTTCTGGTCGCCTCACTATAGGAAAGACGTAGAAGCTATTGAAAGGGTGCAGAGGAGATTTACAAGGATGTTGCCTGGACTGGGAGGCATGCCTTATGAAGATAGGTTGAGGGAGCTGGGACTCTTTTCCCGAGAGAGGCGAAGGTTGAGAGGCAACCTGATAGAAGTTTATAAAATGTTGAGAGGAATAGATAGGGTGGACTCTCAGAGGCTATTTCCCCGGGTTGAAATGGTTGCTACGAGAGGACACAGATTTAAGGTGCGGGGAGGGAAGTACAGAGGTGATGTTAGGGGTAAGTTTTTCACTCAGAGGGTGGTGAGTGAATGGAATCGGCTGCCGTCATCGGTGGTGGAGGCGAACTCGCTGGGGTCTTTTAAAAGACTTCTGGATGAGTAAATGGGGTTTAATGGGATAGGGGGTTATAGATAGGTCTATAGATTGGTGGGGTTGATGTGATCGGTGCAACTCGAGGGCTGAAGGGCCTGTTTGCGCTGTAATGTTCTACGTTCTATGTTCTAAACATCAAAGATTTTACTTCCACCAGCTTTTCAGGAAATATTATCCAGAGACTTATGAACAACAGAGAAAAAAAATTGCCTTATCTAGGTTTTAAATGGGCAACCCCTTATTTTTAAACAGTGACCCCGAGAGGCTCACATGAGAGGTAACAATCTCCCTACATCCACCCTGTTAAGTTTGGGTGGCATGGTAGCACAGTGGTTAGCACTGTTGCTTCACAGCTCCAGGGACCTGGGTTCGATTCCTGGCTCGGGTCACTGTCTGTGTGGAGTTTGCACATTCTCCTCATGTCTGCAAGGGTTTTCTCCGGTTTCCTCCCACAGTCCAAAGATATGAGGGTTAGGTTGATTGGCCATCCTAAAATTGCCCCTTAGTGTACTAGGATGCTTAGGTTAGAGGGATTAGTGAGTAAAATATGTAGGGATATGGGGGTAGGGCATGGGATTGTGTTCGGTGCAGACTTGATGGGCCAAAGGGCCTCTTTCTGCGCTGTAGGGTTCTATGAGGTCCTTCAGGATCTTGTATATTTCAATCAAACCGCCTCTTATTTTTCTAAACACTAGCAGATGTAGCCTAGCTTGTAGAACTTTTCCTCATACGACAACCTGCCCATTCCAGATTTTAATCAAGTAAACTTTCTCTTGTCGGGATTAGTGGGTCTTTTTCTGGTTGGCCAGATGTGTTATGCCTGCCACACATTGCGTGACTGACAAGTACCCAAGCAAATATCTGTGTGCTGGTCTCAGTTGTCCTCTACGCAGTCTGGTCCTTTGGACTGGTTAGGCACTCTGGCTCTGGTCTTCCTTCTCGGATGTGGTGGCTCTCCTCATGCCGGTCGTCACTGGCGATGGTCACCGTTGTTGTAGCTCGTCCGTGAGGTCAGAGAGAGAGAGAGATTCTTAGTTGTGCAGCACCCTTTATACCCCATTGGGTTTTGCGCTACTTTTGGCCATTGCCAATCAATCGATCAGGCCTTGATCACCCTGAGTGATAAAGTTCAATCGGGTGCTGCCACACCAATCTCTGGGTGTGTCCCCAAGTGGCCATATCTGCAGATGCTGGGGGCACGTAGGTGTCCCTCCAAAATAAGGGGTTAAGGCGCCCTTATGTCTGGTAAACAACCCAGTTTGACCAGAAAGTCTCTTTTGTCCTGGAGATGACCCCATATCCCGGTTATTCACCCGTCTGGGTTACAGCCAGTTTATCTCTGTCTTTTAGGCTGCAGCCTTTCGTTTTAGTTCTTGCCAAATTGTCCCAGAATGCTTTACACATCACCATTTTAGATGGCCCATTTGGCCACAGATGTCACTATTGAAATGCCTTTGGCTTCAGTCTTCAGGCCCTAACTATTTACAATTTATATCAATGACTTGGATACAGGGATAGAAGGCAAATTTGCAGATGGAACTAAAATTGGTGGGATAGTAAATTGCAAAGAGGAAATGAGAAATTTACAAATGGATAGAGATAGGTTAGATGGACAAAAATGTGGCCGATGGAGTTTAATGTGGATAAGTGTGAGGTTATCCATTTTGGTCAGAAAAATGGAAGAGCAATTTACTACCTAAAGGGAGGGAGCCTTCAGTGCAGAGGGATCTGGGTGCCTTCGTGTATGAGTTGCAGAAAACTGATATATAGGAACAGCAAGTAGTATGGGAAGCAAATATACCAGCAAAGGCTGGTAGATTGGGCAGATAGATGGCAAATGGAATTTAATCCGGAGAAATGCGAGGTGATGCACTTTGGCCGGAATAATGTGGAGGGGAGTTATACGATAAAAGGTAGAACTATCCGGAGTATAGATACGCAGAGAGACCTGGGGGTGCAGGTACACAAGTCCCTGAAGGTGTCGGTTCAGGTGCAGAATGTGATGAGGAAAGCGTATGGCATGTTAGCCTTCATAGGAAGGGGTATAGAATATAAGAGTAGGAGTCTGATGTTGCAGTTGTATAGAACGTTGGTTAGGCCTCACCTGGAGTACTGCGTCCAGTTCTGGTCGCCGTACTACCGGAAGGATGTAGAGATCCTTCATAACTCAAACCATCAAATCCTAGTAGTAAATATTTTTTATACTCTTCCTAGTTTAATAATATCCTTTCTATAATAGGATGACCAGAAATATATGCAGTATTCCAAGTGTCAATCATTCAATTTCTGATAAGTATGTGACTTGACTTTTTCTGGGGGGTGTAAGTCAAACTTGACTTGAGAAGTTTAGTTTACAGTATAACTAATTATCGGCATTGTACTTTTAGTATCTTTGACATCACATATCTTTGACAAGGGCCTCGCAGGTGGAGGATGTGGTCAAGAAGGCGTATGGTGTACTAGCCTTCATTAATCGAGGGATTGAGTTTAGGAGTCGGGAGGTAATGCTGCAACTTTATAAGACCCTTGTCAGACCCCACTTGGAGTACTGTGAGCAGTTCTGGTCGCCTCACTACAAAAAGGATGTGGAAGCTATTGAGAGAGTGCAGAGGGAACTTACAAGGATATTGCCTGGATTGGGAGGCATGCCTTATGAAGATAGGTTGAGGGAGCTAGGGCTTTTCTCCCTGGAGAGACGAAGGTTGAGAGATGACCTGATAGAGGTTTATAAGGTGTTGAGAGGAATAGATAGGGTGGATTCTCGGAGGCTATTTCCCCGGGCTGAAATGATTGCTATGAGAGGACACAGGTTTAAGGTGTTGGGGAGTAGGTACAGAGGAGATGTCAGGGTTAAGTTTTTCAGTCAGAGGGTGGTGAGTGACTGGAATCGGCTGCCATCGGTGGTTGTGGAGGCGAACTCATTGGGGTCTTTTAAGAGCCTTCTGGATGAGTACATGGGATTTAATGGGATTGGGGGTTGTAGATAGGCGCGGTAGGTAGGGATATGATCAACGCAACTTGTGGGCCAAAGGGCCTGTTTGTGCTGCAGTGTTCTATGTTCTATGTAGGGGCAAACTTTACCATTGCGCTGACATAGAAATCAGAGCGGATGAGGGACGGACTATGGAAAGGTTCATTGATTTCAGATGTGATTTTCAAATTTCAGGTGAATGAGTCTAGAAAATCCAGCCCAGAGTGTAGCTACTGATATTTGTGTTCTTTGAATTTTTGGAGTAAAATTCTTTACTTTTGAACAGTGGACTTTGTGACTTCATTCTTTTGATACATATTTGGGTTTTCAAAGAAAAAGTGTTCTGGTGTCCATCAAGACCATAACAAGTAGAAAAAATCTTGTAATCTTTCTTCAGAAACTCAGCATGACAGTTATAGGGTTTAAAATTAAAGAGCGAAACACCCTAACCATAAATAGAAGCTGTGATTGTCATTTGGCTAGCACTTGGCAATTCTTTAAGAGGAGTGGTCAACAGTAAGCATTTGAGTTGTCTAAATATTTTAGTACATGCCGTTGTGTAGCCTAGAGGTGATCCTGGATAGCAAAGTGCATTAATTTCAATGGATGTCATAATATCGACAATCAGAGAGACCCAGAAGTGCTTGGTATGAACATGTGGTGGCCAATTTTTACCAGTAGGAAGTGACAGCGGATAACAATCTGGTGTTTGGGGTCAGAAACCTGACAGATTTGAAATGCGACACCTCATTTGTGAGGAAGGGTGTCATAGTTTGCAGGGAGACTTAGACAGGTTGCAGAGCTGGGCCGAGAGGTGGCGGATGGAGTTTAATGCGGAGAAGTGTGAGGTAATTCACTTTGGCAGGAATAACAGATGTGTCGAGTATAGGGCTAACAGGAGGACTTTGAATAGTGTGGATGAACAGAGGGATCTAGGTGTATGTGTACATAGATCCCTGAAAGTAGGGAATCAAGTAGATAAGGTTGTTAAAAAGGCATACGGAGTTTTGGCGTTTATTGGTAGGGGGATTGAATTTAGGAGTCACAGCGTCATGATGCAACTGTACACAACTCTGGTGCGGCCGCACTTGGAGTACTGTGTGCAGTTCTGGTCCCCACATTACAGGAAGGATGTGGAGGCTTTGGAGAGGGTGCAGAGGAGGTTTACTAGGATGTTGCCTGGTCTGGAGGGGAGATCCTATGAGGAGAGACTGAGGGATTTGGGGTTGTTTTCGCTAGAAAGAAGGCGGCTAAGAGGGGATCTTATTGAAACATATAAGATGATTAGAGGTTTAGATAGGGTGGATAGTAATAGCCTTTTTCCTCGGATGGAGAAAGCTAGCATGAGGGGGCATGGCTTTAAACTGAGGGGGGGTAGTTATAGGACGGATGTCAGGGATAGGTTCTTTATCTAGCGGGTGGTGAGGGATTGGAATGCCCTGTCTGCTGCAGTTGTAAATGCGCCTAGTTTGGGGGCATTTAAGAGATCCGTGGATAGGTTTATGGACGAAAAGGGATTGGTTTAGATTAGTGGATCATTGTTTTGTAACTGGTCGGCACAACATCGTGGGCCGAAGGGCCTGTTCTGCGCTGTAATGTTCTATGTTCTATTTGATGCTGCACCTTTATTAACACTCTATTTGGACAGTTGGCTAGTAGATAGCTCTGGTTGACTGCTGGATTTTCCACACCTAATTGAAGGCATTTGGTCTAGGGAAGTCATTGGGAGAAGGGAGGTAAGACCTTGCAGATGAGGAACATGTTGTAGAGATGTCGGCGTTGGACTGGGATAGACACAGTAAGAAGTCTCACAACACCAGATTAAAGTCCAACAGGTTTCTTTGATAGCACGAGCTTTTGGAGTGTTGCCCCTTCATCAGGTGAGTGGACGAAGATCAGGAAGACTAGGGCAGGAGAGGTCTAAACTTCCCTTGTTGGTGGGAAACAGCAACCCTGCCTGTCATCACTGAGGATTAAAAAACACCATATCTGCAGTTACCTAATGTGACATCTTTACATTCATCACATTTCCACCCGTCTTCAGTTCTGTAGACTCAAAACATTAACTCTCTTCATATATGGGTGGTAGTTATAGGACGGATGTCAGGGGTAGGTTCTTTACCCAGAGGGTGGTGAGGGATTGGAATGCCCTGCCTGCTGCAGTTGTAAATGCGCCTAGTTTGGGGGCATTTAAGAGATCCGTGGATAGGTTTATGGACAAAAAGGGATTGGTTTAGATTAGTGGGTCATTGTTTTGTAACTGGTCGGCGCAACATCGTGGGCCGAAGGGCCTGTTCTACGCTGTAATGTTCTATGTTCTATGCTGCCAGACTTGCTGAGTTTATCCAGCTTCCTTTGTTTTAATATCTTTACACAGCATCAGCTCAGGAATAGACAAGATATTCTATGTATGCTATGGTACCCTGATTTACACTGAGGCTGCAGGCAAACCCGTAGTGATAAAGTGTTTTTGATAAGAGAGGGGATTAAGGGTTATGGGGAGAGGGCCGGAATGTGGAACTGAGCCACGACAGATCAGCCATGATCTTATTGAATGGTGGGGCAGGCTCGAAGGGCTAGATGGCCTACTCCTGCTCCTATTTCTTATGTTCTTATAAAACTGGTGATAATCCAACAGGCATTGGAGCAGCTTCATTTTCACTGAATCTATACTAGTTAAATCGGGAAACATTCTTCCACTTGGTAGAGTACATAGAACATAGAACATTACAGCGCAGAACAGGCCCTTCGGCCCACGATGTTGCGCCGACCAGTTACAAAACAATGACCCACTAGTAGTTTGAAACTTAGTTCTCATGACTCATTGGAAGATGTGTAAAGCCCTATTTGGCTCCACCTGGAAGAGTGAAAAGGCTGGGTTTGAAAGTTAATGATGAGCATTGCTGGATTGACTGTGACCTGTCGATGGCGCTCCAGGTTGATTGAAAGTGGACTCGGATTGAAATGAGGTTGTAGTTAATTCAGTGAAGGATCAAACTGTATTCCCCATTGGTTACTCTGAGCTGGACTGCCTTTACCTGAGACCGGATACAAAGTGGCCTAAAGGAAGGTTTGGAGTTGGGCGGTTGTTTCGCTGGACAGGAGCTTGGAATGACTTTGAGAAATTACTGGGAAGGTTGGGGTTGAGAATGTGAAATTTAGGAATCGGATTTGGGAAGCGGCTCCCCAAATGAAGGCGCCGAGCGCTGAAAGTGAAAGCTGATTGCTGCTTCCCCACTCTGGGTGTTCTTTAAAAAAACCCTGTGTGAAGTGTTTGAGCTGTGTGAAGGTCTGGGAGATGGCTCTCAGTAAAGGATTCCGAGTGTTTGAAAAGCAGGAAGCGGGGAGCTGCAGTGTGCTGCTGGAGTGCCGGAATCGGCAGGACTGTCTGCTATTCGAGGCTGGGGCTGTGGCCATTCTCAGTGAGTACAGTCAGAGAGACTCTTCAATATACCAGAGAACCCCGCACAGACTGTAGCTGCATCTGTACCCCTTACCACATCTGCATGGGTACCCCTTACCACATCTGCATCTGTACCCTCTACCACATCTGCATCTGTACCCCCTACCACACCTGCATGGGTACCCCCTACCACATCTGCATCTCTACCCCCTACCATATCTGCATCTGTAACCCCTACCACATCTGCATCTCTACCCCCTACCACATCTGCATCTGTACCCCCTACCACATCTGCATCTGTACCCCTTACCACATCTGCATCTGTACCCCTTACCACATCTGCATCTGTACCCCTTACCACATCTGCATCTGTACCCCTTACCACATCTGCATCTGTACCCCCTACCACATCTGCATCTGTACCCCCTACCACACCTGCATCTGTACCCTCTACCACATCTGCATCTGTACCCTCTACCACATCTGCATCTGTACCCCCTACCACATCTGCATCTCTATCCCCCACCACACCTGCATCTGTACCCCCTACCACATCTGCATCTGTACCCCCTACCACATCTGCATCTGTAACCCCTACCACATCTGCATCTCTACCCCCTACCACATCTGCATCTCTACCCCCTACCACATCTGCATCTGTACCCCCTACCACATCTGCATCTCTACCCCCTACAACATCTGCATCTCTACCCCCTACCACATCTGCATCTATATCCCCTACCACATCTGCATCTGTACCCCTGACCACATCTGCATCTCTACCCACTACCACATCTGCATCTCTACCCCTACCACATCTGTATCTGTATCTGCACCTGTACCCCTCCCGGTATCTGCGTCTGTACCACCCCACCCACCACCCGCATCTGCATCTGTACCTGCAGCTTTACCCCCCCACATCTGTACCTGCAGCTTTACCCCCCACATCTGTACCTGCAGCTTTACCCCCCCGCATCTGTACCTGCAGCTTTACCCCCCCACATCTGTACCTGCAGCTTTACCCCCCACATCTGTACCTGCAGCTTTACCCCCCCACATCTGTACCTACAGCTTTACCCCCCCCACATCTGTACCTACAGCTTTACCCCCCCACATCTGTACCTGCAGCTTTACCCCCCCACATCTGTACCTGCAGCTTTATCCCCCCACATCTGTACCTGCAGCTTTACCCCCCCCACATCTGTACCTGCAGCTTTACCCCTCCACATCGGTACCTACAGCTTTACCCTCCCACATCTGTACCTGCAGCTTTACCCCCCCACATCTGTACCTACAGCTTTACCCCCCCACATCTGTACCTGCAGCTTTACCCCCCCGCATCTGTACCTGCAGCTTTACCCCCCCGCATCTGTACCTGCAGCTTTACCCCCCCGCATCTGTACCTGCAGCTTTACCCCCCCGCATCTGTACCTGCAGCTTTACCCCCCCACATCTGTACCTGCAGCTTTACCCCCCCACATCTGTACCTGCAGCTTTCCCCCCCCATCTGTACCTGCAGCTTTCCCCCCCCATCTGTACCTACAGCTTTACCCCCCCGCATCTGTACCTACAGCTTTACCCCCCCCGCATCTGTACCTGCAGCTTTACCCCCCCACATCTGTACCTGCAGCTTTACCCCCCCACTTCTGTACCTGCAGCTTTACCCCCCCACATCTGTACCTACAGCTTTACCCCCCCCATCTGTACCTGCAGCTTTACCCCCCCCACATCTGTACCTGCAGCTTTACCCCCCCGCATCTGTGCCTGCAGCTTTACCTCCCCCGCATCTGTACCTGCAGCTTTACCCCCCCACATCTGTACCTACAGCTTTACCCCCCCACATCTGTACCTACAGCTTTACCCCCCCACATCTGTACCTGCAGCTTTACCCCCCCCACATCTGTACCTGCAGCTTTATCCCCCGCATCTGTACCTGCAGCTTTACCCCCCCACATCTGTACCTGCAGCTTTACCCCCCCCTCATCTGTACCTGCAGCTTTACCCCCCCACATCTGTACCTGCAGCTTTACCCCCCCACATCTGTACCTGCAGCTTTACCCCCCCCACATCTGTACCTGCAGCTTTATCCCCCCGCATCTGTACCTGCAGCTTTACCTCCCCCACATCTGTACCTGCAGCTTTACCCCCCCACATCTGTACCTACAGCTTTGCCCCCCCCACATCTGTACCTGCAGCTTTGCCCCCCCCACATCTGTACCTGCAGCTTTACCCCCCCCGCATCTGTACCTGCAGCTTTATCCCCCCACATCTGTACCTGCAGCTTTACACCCCCCGCATCTGTACCTGCAGCTTTACCCCCCACATCTGTACCTGCAGCTTTACCCCCCCCCACATCTGTACCTACAGCTTTACCCCCCCACATCTGTACCTACAGCTTTACCCCCCCCCGCATTTGTACCTGCTGCTTCCCCCCCCCCCCCCTCTCGGCATCTGCATCTATACCTGCAGCGTTTCATGAATCCAAGTTGTGTAATTGATATCCCACTTTGGTGTCGTTAGCAAACTTGAAAGTCGAGTTGGAGGAGAATTTGGCCACACAGTCATAGATATATAAAGAGTACAGTAGGGGACTGAGAACACAGCCTTGTAGGGGACTGAGAACACAGCCTTGTGGGGCACAAGTGTTGAGGATGATTGTGGAGATAGTGTTGTTGCCTATCCTTACTGATTGTGATCTGTTCTTACAGATGGAAGGTTCTATTGGGAAATATCAAATGTAACTCCTTTACTCAAAAAGGGAGGGAGACAGAAAGCTGGAAACAGCAGGCTAGTTAGCCTATCATAGGGAAAAAGCTAGAAGCCATTATTAAAGATGTAGTAGTGGTCCTCTTGGTTTAAAAAAAACAAGGTAATTGAGCAGAATCAATATGGTTTTGTGAAGAGGAAGTCATGTTCAGCCAATTTATTGGTATTCTTTGAAGAACTCACATGTGCTGTGGATAAAGGAGATCAAGTGGATATACTGCACTTAAATTTCTGAAAGGCATTTGATAAAGCACCGCATCAAAGATTATTGTGGAGAATAAAAGCTCATTGTACAGGGAGTAACATTGGCATGGATAAAAGGTCGACTAGCTGCCAGGAAACAGTTGCCCTAAATGGATCTTTTTCTGGTTGGCAGGATGTAATAAGTGGTAGCTACATGGGTTAGTAGTGGGGCCTTGAACATAGAACATAGAACATTACAGCGCAGAACAGGCCCTTCGGCCCACGATGTTGCACCGACCAGTTAAAAAAAAAACAATGACCCTCTAACCTAAACCAATCCCTTTTCATCCATAAACCTATCCGCGGATCTCTTAAATGCCCCCAAACTAGGCACATTTACAACTGCAGCAGGCAAGGCATTCCAATACCTCACTACCCTCTGGGTAAAGAACCTACCCCTGACATCAGTCCTATAACTACCCCCCCTTAATTTAAAGCTATGCCCCCTCGTGCTAGCTTTCTCCATCCGAGGAAAAAGGCTATCACTATCCACCCTATCTAAACCTCTAATCATCTTATATGTTTCAATAAGATCCCCTCTTAGCCGCCTTCTTTCTAGCGAAAATAACCCCAAATCCCTCAATCTCTCCTTGACTTTTTACAATTGATATAAATGACTTGGATAAAGGCAAGGTTGCCAAATTTGCTGATGGCACAAAGATAAATAGGAAAACAAGTTGTGAAGAGGGGGTACAGAGATTTCAAACGAAAATGATTAAATGAGTGGGCAAATATCTGGCAAATGTGAAATTGTTCATTTTAGCAGGAAGAATGCAACAGAAGCATATTTTCTAAATGCTGAGAGATTCCAGAGGCTCTGGAAATTCAGAGGGATCTGGCTGTCCTTGTGCATGAATCACAAAAAGGCTAGTATGCAGATACAGCCAATAATTAGGAAATGAAATAGAATGTTATTGTTTTATTGTGAAGAGAATTAAATACAAAAGTTGTACAAGGCATCGTTGGGACTACACTTGGAGTTCAGTGTACAGTATTGGTCTCCTTATTTAAACAACTGCATTGGAAATGATTTAGTGAAGGTTTATTAGACTTATACCTGGGATGGGAGGGTTATCTTATGAGGAAAGACTGGACAGGTTAAGCTTGTATCAAATCAAGTTTGGAACAGTAAGAAGGAACTTGATTGAAATGTATATGATGCTGAGGGGTCTGGACAGAGTGGCTATGGAAAGACACTTCCTCTTGTGGGAGAACCTAGTATGAGGGGTCACTGTTGAAAAATAAGGCCTCTCCCATTTAAGACAAGTGAGGAGGATATTTTCTGTCAGAATAATGAGTCTTTGGAAATCTTTCTCAAAAGACAGCAGAAGCAGAATATTTTCAAGGTAGAGCTAGATAGATTTGTGATAAACAAGGAGGTGGAAGGTAATAGGCTAAGTGAGAATGTGGAGTTGAGGTCATTATCAGCCATGATCGTAGTGAATGACAGAGCAGGCTCAAGTGTCTGAATTCATCTGCATTTGTTCTCAGCAATGTTGGCAATCGGCTTGGGGCAGGGAGGGGACCTACCTACTTGTTTGCCACTCTAATCATTAAAAGCGAACCTTTTCATGGAATATACTCCTGCTAACCTAAATTTCCAGTGTTTGCTTTGCCTGGGCATTCTAATATATCCAGGCATAGAAAGAAGAAAAAATTGCCTGTAATCTATTCGGAACTGGAAATTGAAGGATGGGTAAAAAAATCTAACGTGTGTGGTGGTGTAGGGATGAAATGCTTTTCATCTCATGGATAATCCACTGATTTATATCAAGAAGTCAGGTATCTAAACAGTTGACAAGATCCTTTCCACGTGTCTGCTACAGGATTTAGTGGCTGTGGCTGAGAATTAATTGAAGTACATTTTTGCAGTTATTTTGTTGGTGGCTGCACATTGAGATCTCTGATAGCCACTGCATTAAGTGGGTTAGTTTCAGTGCAGATGTATCATCTGTAACCTGAGCATCCATGACGTACAGTGAATCATCATCATCAGCAGCAGCAGAAATCTGTAATCTCATGGCCTCACTTTGCCATTACCAGCCCTGGTTCATGAGGAGTGTGGGGGAGAATGTCAGGAGTAGCAAATGCAATAATAAATTGCCAACTGGATTATGTTTATTCTAACCTGTGTAAACTACTTATAGTGGACAGAACTAAGTGATCATAGAACCAGTGGGTCAGATCAAAACTCTGCATTCCTGTCACATCCAGTTATAAATTGTGTGGACAATTAAATCCACAAATCATAGGATCCCTACAGTGCGGAAGGAGGCCATCGAGCCTGCACCAACAGCAATCCCACCCAGACCCTATCCCAATAACCACAGATATTTACTAATCCCCCTACCCTACACACCTTGGGACCCTCAGGGGCAATAGAGCATGGCCTAGCAACCTACCCTGCATATCTTTGGACTGTGGGAGGAAACCCACGCAGACACGGGGAGAGTGTACAAACTCCATGCAGACAGTGACCCAAGGCTGGAATTGAACCAGGGTCCCTGACGCTGTAAGGCAGCAGTGCTAACCGCTGTGCCACTGTGCGGCCCCAAATACCCTCCTCCTCATGATGGAGGCACCAAGTATTTCAATAGAAAAGGCAAAGCTGAAGCTTTTAAAATATCTTCAGCCAGAAATGCCAAGTGGATGATCCATCCTGCCCTCTTTCTGAGATCCAGTCTTCAGCCAATCTGATTCACTCTATGTGATATCAAAAAATGGTTAGCCACATTGGATACAGCAAGGACTGTGGGTGCTGATAATATCCTGGCTGTTGAGTTCCAGAACTATCTGTGTCCATAGCCAAGCTGTTCCAGTACAGCAACACTAATAAAATGCCCAGAGAGCAGGACTAATTCAATTTGGCCAATTACTGCCCATCAGTAAAGTGATAGAAGGTGTCAACAACAGTATTATCAAGTGACGTTTGATTAGCAGTACCCTGTTAACTAATGCTGAATTTGGTTTTTGGCAGGACCACTCAGCTTCAAGTGTTATTTCTGCCTTGGTTCAAGCATAGACAATAGAGTTGAACATGGGGTGAAGTGAAATTACTGCCCCTGACATCAATGGAACTTTTGCTCTTAACAAAACTGAAGTCAAAACAAATGTTACATATACATATACCAAATGGAATGCAGCAGTTCAAGAAAGTGGACAGCACACACTTCTGAAAGGTAGTCAGGGATGGGCAATAAATACTGCCCTTGCCAGCAATGCCTGTATCTCAAGGACGAATAGAAGAACCCCATCTATTTCTGACTTCTTGAGCATAGCTATATCATTGGCTGTTCTTTCAGTGCTCAAGGCCCTAAACTTTAAATCCCCTCCCTAAACTTTCACCTTCCCTTCCTCCTTCATGACACCCTTTAAAAATCTACTTCTTTGACCAGCTTTTGATCATTGGCTTTGCTGTCTTCTTATGGTTTGAAATTTTTGTTTCGTGATGTTCCTTTGAAACACTTTGGGACATTTCATTACATTGAAACGGTTTTAAACATTCAGCTTGCGTTCATTCAGGAGGGTGAGGGTGCAGTTCCCATGGTCCGTACAGTTTAGCAGAGATTTGGGTACAGGCCTTACTCTGGATGTACCAGGAGTTGGGAGGTAAATTAGAAAGCAGGATATCATGGGTCATATTTGATCTACATGCAAACTGGCATAGGAACAAACAGATTAGGAAAGTCAACATGCAATTAATGAGTGGTGTGGGGAGGAGTTCCATTTCACGTGCCTGTGGCACCAGTCCTGGGTTGGACTGGACCTGAACAGATTGGGAACAAAGTCCTGATGGAAAGGATGATTAGGGCTATAAATGTGACCTTAAAGAGGGAACTGCTAGAAATGGTTGAAACCTAACAATGAAAGAATCAGGAAAAGAGAGTAAAGGAAGGAATAAAGATAACAGATCAGATTTACTCATTGAAAATCAAGGTAAGAATAACTACTAATAATGAGAGAGGAATAAAAAACAATCTGAAATATTTATATACCAATGTACAGTGTATCCAAAAACAAAATGAAAAATAATTTCTGGAGAGGATGAGGATATAGTAGGAATAACTGAAATGTGGGGGTGAGTTTTATATTGAGAATCAGGATGGCTGTGTCTCCCCAGCATGATGATTCTGGTTGCAAATCTAATGACATCATGCTGGTCTTCAATAAAATGGAACATGCCGAAATTGACTGGCCATTTTAACAAATTTGTTGACAAGACCAGGGTGGTGAGGGATTGGAATGCCCTGCCTGCTGCAGTTGTAAATGCGCCTAGTTTGGGGGCGTTTAAGAGATCTGTGGATAGGTTTATGGATGGAAAGGGATTGGTTTAGGTTAGAGGGTCATTGCTTTTTAACTGGTCGGCGCAACATCGTGGGCCGAAGGGCCTGTTCTGTGCTGTAATGTTCTATGTTCTAGACCAGAATATTATGTTGCCCACTCCGTACTTTGGGCACACATGTGAAAACTATTGGAAAGGAGTCATGGCAGGTACCAAGATGTGTTACAGGTACAAGATGTGATCCTGGACCGGTAGATGGGCGCCGCAACAGCTCAGTGACTGCTGGCTGTGCAGGCACATGGATTTGGGCTTGTGTCTGTGGGAGTTTGCGCATTCTCCCTGTGGTTGCGTGGGTTTCCTCCGGGCGCTCCGGTTTCCTCCCACACCCCAAAGATGTGCTCTCAGGCTAATCGGTTTTTACCAAATTGACACTATTTCTTCCCTGAATCTGACTGAGTAGGGTTCCATTCGTAGATATGCAGGGTAGAATAGGTGCAGGGTGATGTGGCGGCGCGGGCTCGTTGGGCCGAAGGGCCTGTTTCCCGTGCTGGGTTGTTCTTTGTTCTTTGTACAGATATAAAAGACTTAAAGCGAGTCTGTGGCTGCATTCAGTAGAAAATTCTGATACTGAACTTCGGAGAGTTTCATAGTGCTGCTATTTTTAATTTTCATGGTTTTCAGCTTGCTTTTACTTGGGGAAGTACACATTCAGAATGTGCTACAATCAACTTTGTGTAGTCCCACATTTAAGTTTTACATCACTTTACCCCATTGGAATCATTCATTCTGTAGGAAACCCCTCCTTCAGTGAGGAGGATAGAATCGTACAGTGCAGAAGAGGCCCTTTGGCCCATCGAGTCTGCACCGACATGCGAGGAACACCTGAACTCCCACCCAATCCTATCTGCCAGCACTTGGTCTGTAGCCTTGAATGTTATGATGTGCCAAGTGCTCATTGAGGATGTGAGGCAACCCACCTGTACCACCTTCCCCCTCATCCTGCTAAGCTCCACTGAGTACAGAAGATTGCCTCTAATTGTGGGGGTGGCCATCCAATGCCTGTGATGTTAACAGTATCTGTGGTCTTGAACTTCTTCACCTGTGGGCCATTCCAAACATCTTGTGGAGATCTTAGATTTTTCAGCCTGGGGCCCATCACCGTATAAATGATTCTATAGATGCCATATTCAGGCGCTCCTATGACCACATCTCCTTTACAGTAAAAAGTCTGACAACACCAGGTTTTAGTCCAACCGATTTATTTGATAGTAAATGCACAAGCTTTCGGGGTTACCCCCTTCGTCAGGTGAATGGAGAGTTCTGGCCTCAGACAGAGCATATAAAGCACAGACAGTTTAGAGATTACTGATTAGAATGCGAATCCTTACACCTAACCTGCTGTTCAAGTCTTAAAGTGGCTGATAATGTGAGTGGAAGGAGCACTGATCACAATTTAAAGAGATGTGTATTGTCTCCAGACAGTACAGTAAGTGAGGTTTTGCAAACCCAGGCAAGTCACGGGGGTTATTGATGAAGACGAACATCTCGCCAGGGCTATCCCCACACCCCCACTTCTTGCTTTCAGACAACCACACAACCTCAAACAGACCATTGTTCGCAGCAAACTACCCAGCCTTCAGGAGAACAGTGACCACAATACCACACAACCCTGCCACAGCAACCTCTGTAAGACATGCCGGATCATCGACATGGATACCATCATCACACGTGAGAATACCATCCACCAGGTACATGGTAAATATTCTTGCAACTCGGCCAACATTGTCTACCTGATACATTGCAAGAAAGGATGTCCCGAAGCATGGTACATTGGGGAGACCATGCAGACGCTACGACAACGGATGAATGAACATCGCTCGACAGTCACCAGGCAAGACTGTTCCCTTCCTGTTGGCGAACACTTCAGTGGTCACGGACATTCAGCCTCTGACCTTCGGGTAAGCATTCTCCAAGGCGGCCTTCACGACACACGACAGCGCAGAGTCGCTGAACAGAGACTGATAGCCAAGTTCCGCACACATGAGGACGGTCTCAACAGGGATCTTGGGTTCATGTCACACTATCTGTAACCCCCGCAACTTGCCTGGGTTTGCAAAACCTCACTTACTGTACTGTCTGGAGACAATACACATCTCTTTAACCTGTGATCAGTGCTCCTTCCACTCACATTGTCGGCCACTTTAAGACTTGAACAGCAGGTTAGGTGTAAAGATTCGCATTCTAATCAGTAATCTCTAAACAGTCTGTGCTTTATATGCTCTGTCTGAGGCCAGAACTCTCCATTCACCTGACGAAGGGACTAACCCGAAAGCTTGTGCATTTACTATCCAATAAATCGGTTGGACTAAAACCTGGTGTTGTCAGACTTTTTACTGTGTTTACCCCAGTCCAAAGCCAGCACATCCACATCATCACATCTCCTTTACCAGTGATACCATCAACTAGACAGAGTCAGAAGCTTTACAGTTGTGCTGGATTTCCGAGGGTGCAAGGGGTACAGATTGTACACGTGGCAATTCAAACACCATTGGAAGAGCCTAACATTTGCCAATAGAAAAGAATATCACTCCATCAATATGCAGATTGTGTGTAACCAAGGTGTGTGCACCTGAGCCTGGCAGCAGGGATGATCAGTGGACTGGAACTCTTGGATGGCTAGCGTCTCGGTGACAAAGAAAGGCTCATGATCCCAGTCCAGAATCCATGCAGGGAGGTACAATGCAAGTCACCCTTCAACCAAGGTCATCACTGACCAATCACTGGTCTGCTCCAAATGTGATTTAGTTGTTTGAAGCAGTTAGCTGTTGCTCTTCAATACTTTCCAGCTTGAGTCTGACTTGTGGTCATGGTATGTTGTGCCTTGCGCAACCTGATGCAGCAGAGAGGGGAGCCCTTGCAGAGGAGGATGCCTCTGATGGTGAGGCTGAGCCATGCCAGCCAGCAGTACATGATGCATGAAGCTAGAGAAATGTGAGATTTAACCAGCAATCTCTAATTTGATTTTCAAGACCATCTCAACTCTCTGTCACCTTCTCTGGGTATCTTCGAATCATCAGCCTGTGCGTACACCATCGTTGAGGTACCAAATAAGATGAGAGGGGCCACAGGAGCATAAACTCCCTAAAGCACATGCAGTCAATCCAAATCAATACCAACACATCACAAACATGAAACACTAATATGGCTGGTGTATAGAACAAAGTGCAAAGAACAATTATTAACAAAATAAATCAAATTTCACAAAACTAAGCAATTGCCCTTATGAACGTGTGATTAATCTGTGCAGAAGCATCTGCTGCCTGATGGGTGACTAGGGGTAAGGCAGTTGATGTGGTGTATATGGATTTTAGCAAGGCGTTTGATAAGGTTCACCATGGTAGGCTTCTGCAGAAAATGCAGATGTATGGGATTGGGGGTGATCTAGGTAATTGGATCAGGAATTGGCTAGCAGATAGGAGACAGAGAGTGGTGGTTGATGGGAAATATTCGTCATGGAGTTCGGTTACAAGTGGTGTGCCTCAGGGATCTGTTTTGGGGCCACTGCTGTTTGTAATTTTTATTAATGATCTGGATGAGGGTATAGTTGGGTGGATTAGTAAGTTTGCTGATGTCACCAAAGTCGGAGGTGTGGTAGATTGTGAGGAAGGGTGTCATAGTTTGCAGGATGACTTAGAAAGGTTGCAGAGCTGGGCTGAGAGGTGGCGGATGGAGTTTAATGTGGAGAAGTGTGAGGTAATTCATTTCGGTAGGAATAACAGATGTGTTGAGTATAGGGCTAACGGGAGGACTTTGAATAGTGTGGAGGAGCAGAGGGATCTAGGTGTATGTGTACATAGATCCCTGAAAGTTGGGAATCAAGTAGATAAGGTTGTTAAGAAGGCATACGGAGTTTTGGCGTTTATTGGTAGGGGGATTGAATTTAGGAGTCGCAGCGTCATGATGCAACTGTACACATCTCTGGTGCGGCCGCACTTGGAGTTTTGTGTGCAGTTCTGGTCCCTTCTTACAGGAAGGATGTAGAGGCTTTGGAGAGGGTGCAGAGGAGGTTTACCAGGATGTTGCCTGGTATGGAGGGGAGATCCTATGAGGAGAGATTGAGAGATTTGGGGTTGTTTTCGCTGGAAAGAAGGCGGCTAAGAGGGGATCTCATTGAAACATATAAGATGATTAGAGGTTTAGACAGGGTAGATAGTGATAGCCTTTTTCCTAGGATGGAGAAAGCTAGCACGAGGGGGCACGATTTTAAATTAAGGGGGGGTAGTTATAGGACAGATGTCAGGGGTAGGTTCTTTACCCAGAGGGTGGTGAGGGACTGGAATGCCCTGCCAGCTGCAGTTGTAAATGCACCTAGTTTGGGGGCGTTTAAAAGATCTGTGGATAGGTTTATGGATGAAAAGGGATTGGTTTAGGCTAGTGGGTCATTGTTTTGTAACTGGTCGGCGCAACATCGTGGGCCGAAGGGCCTGTTCTGCGCTGTAATGTTCTATGTTCTATGTACACAGGCTTATCATTAGCCTGGTTCACTCCTTTTGAGTGCCAGAGGATTGCACTATCTCAGCCTCTGATAGCTGGTCTTTCGACTGTGGTGTGTTCACACCTGTATGTGGTAGGCCTTCAGCTGACATGCACATCGCCATTGAGGCGCAAGTGTCTATTGCAAGGATGTGATGGTGCATTCCCGTGAGACTTCCTCCTCCTCCCAGATTAATATTGATTCCTCAGTGTTGGTGGCTGCAGCTGCTCTTGGAATCTTGCCACCTTAGGACCACTGGCCTGATAGAGCAACTCTGGTTGTTTGCTGCCAACTCTAACCCTTACCCTTCTAGCGGGGTGAAATTGCCAAGAAGGTTGATCACCTCCAGTCCCTGGCCCCCTTCTCGGGCATCTTGTGCCTTTTCCTCTTGCAAATAAAAAGGGGCATTGCTAATGACGAATGATATGTGCCCTACCTGACATTTGTCATCAGCAGGAAAAATTCTCAAATGATCCCACTAACATGTACTGCAATTCGTAATCCATCCCCTCATTCCCCTGGTGCTATGGCAACATGGCATCGCTGCTTCATACGCCTTTAGCCAAGATGATAGATAATCCCATACTTGACACGCATCACACCGTTCTGTGTAGGTCTGTCTACAAAATGGTTACACACTCAAGACCCCTCACTATTCTCTCTGCCATAGGGAGGCCTTGCGGCCCCTGTGGAGGGACAGAGAGTTGAAGAGTGGAATGTGAGTCGTTTCCTAAACATTTGGGAGGGAAATGGGAAAGATGTGCTTAAAGGTTCTTTTCTCCTCAGCAACGGTTCCAAATAATAGCACTGGTGCAGTAGTCACCAAAATTTAAAAGACAAGCTCTTACCTGCTGCCCCAGTAGATCAATGGATTTACAAGTCCCCTTGATCCACATACCTGCCTCCAGAGCACTAATTCACAGAATCACAGATCACAGAAACCCACAGTGCAGAAGAGGCCCATCGAGTCTGCACCAACACATGGAAGGCCCTGCCCACCTAATCTCACTTGCCAGCACTTGTCTCATAGCCTTGAATATTATGGCATGCCAAGGTACTTTATAAAGGATGTGAGGCAACCCACCTCCACCACCCTCCCAGGCAGTGCATTCCAGACCGTCACCACCCTCAGAGTAAAAATGTTTTTCCTCAAATACCCTCCTAAACCTCCTATCCCTCACTTGTGTCCCTTCATAACTGATCCTTCAACTAAGAGACCAAAAGAGAAAATGCGGGTTAATCTTAGCAAGCCTGGCAGCATCCGTAAGGAGAAAAAAAGCTGACGCTTCGAGTCCAGCTGACCAGAACTGCACGCAGTACTCCAGCTGTGGCCTCAACGAAGGTCTATACAACTCCATCACTGCTTTTGTAATCTATACCTCGATTGATAAGGGCAAGTGTGCCATATGTGTCGAGTGTAGGGCTAACGGGAGAACTTTGAATAGTGTGGATGAAACTGTACACTACTCTGATACGGCCGCACTTGGAGGTTTAGACAGGGTGGACAGTGATAGCCTTTTTCCTCGGGGGCCGAAGGGCCTGTTCTGCGCTGTTATGTTCTATGTTCTATATGCCTTTTTCACTGTCCTATTAATCTGCCTTTCCAGCTTCAGAGATCGATGGACAAACATACCAAGGTCACTTTGTTCTTCAGAACTTCTCAGTGTCAGATCTTTTCATAGTATATTTTGTCGCCTTACTCCTTCCAAAGTGCATCACCTCAAAATTTTTGAGGGTTAAATTTCCATCTGCCACTTATCCGCCCATTTGACTATCTCATCCATATCTTCCTGTAACCCAAGACACTCACTATTAACCACTCGGCCAATCTTTGTGTCATCGGTAAACTTACTGATCCTACCTCTACATAGTCATCTACATCATTTATATAAAAGGGGGCCCGGCATGGCTCCTTGTGGTATGCCACTGGTCACTGGCCTCCAAACAGCCATCTGTCACCACCCTCTGTCTCATGATTATGTGTGTGGGGGGTAGGATCAGTAAGTTTGCCAATGACGCGAAGATTGACTGGGTTGTTAACAGTGAGGTTGAGTGTCTTGGGTTACAGGAAGATATAGACTAGATGGTCAACATGCTAGTGAGGCTAGGGATAGGCAGGTAGTGCAGCTCGACGTGTAGCTAAACAGCTGGTGCAGGAGGGAGGGTTTCAGACAATTGTGGTCTCTTCCAGGGCAGATGGGGCCTGTACAAGAAGGATGGGTTGCATCTAAATATTTAGGCTGGGAGGTTTGCTAACGTCACACGGGGGGATTTAAACTAGTTTGGCAGTGGGGGTAGGACTCGAAACAAAGGGAACACATGAAGCAAGTGTGGAATACAAGGAAAATAGAAAGAAGCTTAAGCAAGGAGTAAGAAGAGCTAAAAGGGGTGATGAAAAAGCATTGGCCAGCAGGATTAAGGAAAGTCCCAAGGCTTTTTACACATATGTAAAGAATAAGAGGGTAGCCAGTGAGAGGGTTGGCCCACTCAAGGACAAGGGAGGGAATCTATGCTTGGAGCCAGAGGAAATGGGTGAGGTATTAAATGAGTACTTTGTGACAGTATTCACCAAAGAGAAGGATTTTGTGGATGATGAGTCTGGGAAAGGATGTTAGATAGTTTGAGTCATGTTGAGATCAAAGAGGAGGAGGTATTGGGGTTCCTGAGAAACATCATGGTAGACAAGTCTCCAGGGCCTGATGGGATATACTCCAGAATACTGAGAGAGGCAAGAAAAGAAATTGCTGGGGTCTTGAGAGAAATCTTTGTATCCTCACTGGCTACAGGGGAGGTCCCAAAGGATTGGAGAATAGCCAATGTTCTTCCTTTGTTTAAGAAGGGTAGCAAGAATAATCCCGGTAATTACAGGCCGGTGAGCCTTACATCAGTGGTAGGGAAATTATTGGAGAGGATTCTTCGAGACAGGATTTGTTCCCGCTTGGAAATAAGTGGACATATTAGTGGGAGACAACATGGTTTTGTGAAGGGAGGTCGTGTCTCACAAACTTGATTGAGTTTTTCAAGAAAGTGACGAAGATGATTGATGAGGGTAGGGCAGTGGATGTTGTCTACATGGACTTCAGTAAGGCCTTTGACAAGGTCCCCCATGGCAGACTGGTGCAGAAGGTGAAGTCACATGGGATCAGAGGTGAGCTGGCAAGGTGGATACAAAACTGGCTCAGTCATAGAAGACACATCTTTGGTCACCTTCTCAAAGAACTCAGTAAGGTTTGTGAGACATGATCTATCCTTCACAAAACCATGCTGACTATCCCTAATCAAATTATTCCTTTCTAGATGATTATAAATCCTATCTCTCATAATCCTTTCCAAAACTTTACCTGGAACAGAATTAAGGCTCACTGGTGTATAATTACCAGGGTTATCTCGACTCCCCTTCTTGAACAAGGGGAAACATTTGCTATCCTCCAGTCTTCTGGCACTATTCGTGTAGACAATAACAACCTAATGATCAAAGTCAGAGGCTCTGCAATCTCCTCCCTAGCTTCCCAAAGAATCCTAGGATAAATCCCATCTGGCCAAAGGGACTTACCTATTTTCATACTTTCCAGAATTGCTAACACCTCCTTCTTATGAACCCCAATCCCATCTAGCCTAATAGCCTGTATCTCAGTATTCTCCTTGACAACATTGTCTTTTTCCTGTATGAATACTGATGAAAAATATTCATCTCTTTGGACTCCACGCACAACTTCCCACTGCTGTCCTTGACTGGCCCTAATCTTACCCTAGTCATTCTTTTATTCCTGCCATGTGTATAGAAAGCTTTAGGGTTTTCCTTGATCCTACCTGCTAAAGACTTCTCATGTCCCCTCCTGGCTCTCCTTAGCTCTCTCTTTAAGTCCTTCCCGGCTAACTTGTAACTCTCAAGTGCCCTAACTGAGCCTTCATGTCTCATCTTGACATAAGTCTCCTTCTTCCTCTTCACGAGATTCAAATTCTTCAGAAAACCTCGGTTCCCTCTCTCGACCACTTCCTCCCTGCCTGACAGGTACATACTTATCAAGGACGCGCAGTAGCTGTTCCTTGAACAAGTTCCACATTTCAGTTGTACCCATCCCCTGCAGTTTCCTTCCACATCCTAAATCTCGCCTAATCGCATCATTATTTCCTTTCCCCAGCTATAACTCTTGCACTGCAGTATATACCTATCCCTTTCCATCGCTAATGTAAATGTAACCGAATTGTGGTCACTATCACCAAAGTGTTCACCTACCTCCAAATCTAACATCTGACCTTGGTTCATTACCCAGTATCAAATCCAATGTGGCCTCACCTCTTGTTGGCCTATCTACAGACTGTGTCAGGAAACCTTCCTGCACACATTGGATAAAAACTGACCCATCTAAAGTACTCGAACTATAGCTGTTCCAGTCAATATTTGTGAAGTTAAAATCCCCCATAACAACTACCCTGTTACTTTCGCTTCTATCCAGAATCATCTTTGCAAACCTTTCCTCTACATCTCTGGAACTTTTTGGAGGGTTATAGAAAACTCCCAACAGGGTGACCTCTCCATTCCTGTTTCTAACCTCAGCCCACACTACTTCAGTAGATGAGTCCTCATCAAATGATCTTTCTGCCACTGTAATACTGTCCCTGACTAACAATGTAAGAAGTCTCACAGCACCAGGTTAAAGTCCAACAGCTTTATTTGGTAGCATTTATTTATGTTGGACTTTAACCTGGAGTTGTGAGATTTCTTACTTACCCCAGTCTAACGCTGGCATTTCCGCATCTTGACTAACAATGCCACATCTCCCCCTCTTATACCACTTTCCTGATCTTACTGAAACATCTAAACTCCAGAATCTGCAACAACCATTCCTGTCCCTAGAAAGGTAGTCAAGAAGGCGTATGGAATGCTTGCTTTCATTGGCTGGGGTATTGAGTTTAAAAATTGACAAGTCATGTTGCTGCTTTATAGAACCTTAGTTAGGCCGCACTTGGAATAGAGTGTTCAATTCTGGTTGCCACACTACCAGAAGGATGTGGAGGCTTTGGAGAGGGTACAGAAAAGATTTACCAGGATGTTGCCTGGTATGGAGGGCATTAGCTATGATGAGAGGTTGGAGAAACTTGGTTTGTTCTCACTAGCGCGACAAAGGTTTGGGGGCAGACCTGATAGAAGTCTACAAGATATTGAGAGGCATGGACAGAGTGGATAATCAGAAGCTTTTTCCCAGGGTGGAAGAGTCAGTTATTAGGGGGCATAGGTTTAAGGTGCGAGGGGCAAGTTTTAAAAGAGATATACGAGGCAGATTTTTTACGTAGTGTGGTGGGTGCCAGGGGAGGTAGTGGAAGCGGATACAGTAGTGACTTTTAAGGGGCGTCTTGACAAGTACATGAATGAGATGGGAATAGAGAGATGTAGGTCCCTGGAAGCGAGGGGGGTTTTAGTTAAAATGGGCAGCGTGGTAGGTGCATGCTTGGAGGGTCGAAGGGCTTGTTCCTGTGCTGCAATTTTCTTTGTTCTTTGTCTCCTACCACTAAGCCAATTATGAATCCACTTCATGTAATTACCCTCTATCCCATTAGTCTTTTTAATAAGTCTCCCATTGATGTGCAATGCTCCCAGCCCATGTGAAGATGCCTTTAAATGGGTGCTGTGACTGACTGCCACTTCATGGCTTGATGCCTTTTTCCACCTCTTGGACATCCTTACCTGGGATCATGGTTGGGTGCACTGCTCACCTTTCTTGTAGATTGTTGGCTGACTTCCTGCCGGTGGCAGCTAATCGGTTAATACATGCTTTATTTGGTGTTTTTAAAAGGTGAGCTGCACACTTCCACGTCAGTCTCTGCCCCCCCCCTCCCCCTGGCCAAAGAATGTAAAGTTCACTCTGGCTACATAGAGAATTGTTTGGCAGTTAACTATTGCAGAATGCAACCCGTCTAAGAAGGAGGGCAGGTGGAGAAGTTGTACTAGTTAAGATAACATGATGGTAATACCAAGAAAAGAATGTAATGAGCTCAAAGATAGATATGGAATTCAAATGAATTGAGTTAAAAGGGATCCATCGTCCTTCCAGAAGAATATTTTTGCCCAAATAATAGGTAATTGGAGGAATAAATATGTAAGAAAATCTATGAGAAGTGAATTAGACTTGGAATATAAATTGTGGAAGGTTCAGCTACCCCTGAGAAACCAGCAGAATAAAAGAGTGGAAGGTAAGAAGGGAATGAAGTTTTCTGATGTACACAGGACTATCTTCTCATTCAGGATGTGAGGTGTCTAAAAAGAAAATAATCTTACAGAAGGTGCTGTGTTTTAACTCAATAGAGAATTCTGAGTTCACAGTTTGATTGTTTAAAAAGGCTACTAAAGGATGAGCTGTCTTTGTGGGGTTGGAATAGAAGTTCACTTTTGTAAGAAATTAACCACTTGAGATTCTAGACGAATTTTACGAATGGGAGTGTTTTTGAGTGGAAGCTGGAATCTTATACTGTTAAAAGTTTACTTTTCCATTTCCATATGGCTCCAAGTGTTTGCCTCATGGGTGAGTAGCGTGGGGAGTATGGGGCAGTGGAGGGTGGTTGGTGGTATGAGTTGGCTTTGGGTTGGCATGAGAGCATGAAGGGGCGTGGGATTAGGTGGGCAATGAGGAGTGAAGTCTTAACAACTTCTGAAACAACTGGGACAAAGTCTCAGAACCAGGGTGTCTGACCAGTCAGTCTTGGCACTCGCCCATCCCCCTGAAGCCTACTCTCTGCTTCTGGGATCAGTGCCCTCTCAAGTTGGGGTACTTCTTATTGAGGTGAGTCAGGAAATTTCCCAATGTGAGTTACTAGTAGCAAAACTCTGGTCCTGGAGTAATATCAACTATACCATGAAGCAAAAGGTAACACATCGTGTTAAAGTCACTTGCCATTGAGGCAATGCAGCTGATTATTTTTAGTTTTAGACAGCCAAAATTTTCCTGCAGCCAGATACCAACAGGCACAGTCATTAACACGTAGCATTATTCACAGATAATATCTAAAGATGAATCTCTGTTCAGAAATAAAAGGGACACTCTCCGATTCTTTTCAAACCTTTCCTCCGAACCACACAGTAGCAGTTTGCTTCTACACTATTCAGATCCATGCCCGCTCTCCGTAACAGCAACGTAACTAATTTCACTTGCCAACTCTTGTGATCATGTATCGTTTTTCTCTCCAAGCACTTATCGAATTTCCTTTTGAAAGCCACAACTGAACTTGCCTCCACCACCACTACCACATTGTAACCACTTACCAGGTGAAAAAGATTTTTCTCATGTCAACTTTGTACTGTTTACCAATCACTTTGACCCAGTGTCCTCTGGTTCCTGATCTTTCTGCCAATGGGAAGAGTTTCTCTCAGTCAGCTGTGTCTTGACCCCTCGTGATTTTGAACACTTCTCCCAAATCTCCCCTCAGCTTTTCCAATCTATCCATGAAATTTCTTATCCCGAGAAACAATGTCATGAATCTTTTCTGCATCCTTTTTTCTGCTGTCACGTCCATCCTTCAGTGTGATGTACACTGAATTGGGCACAATACTCCAGTTGAGGTCAATCCGTCATCATTTCCATGTTTTTGTAAACTATGTCTGTTTATAAAGGCCAGAATCCCTTTTCACCATTTCTCAAGTTGTTCTGCCATGATCAATGATACGTGCTGAATAGTACCCATTACCTCACATTGAAGACCTATTTGCATGATTGGCAGGAGGCCAAAGCCTGAGTCAGGCTTACTTGCAGATGAATGTGGATAAAAAACCATAGAATCCCTACAGTGCAGAAGAGGCCATTTGGCCCATCAATTCTGCACTGACTCTGATTATCTTACCCAAATCTGTTCTAAATCCTCTGCCCTGCCCGCTGCCCATAACCCCACATATTTCCCATGGCGAATCCACCTAACCTACACATCTTGGGACACCTAAGGGACAATTTAGCACAGCCAATCCACCTAACCTTCACCAAAGTAACATTCGCGCCACACAATGCCAGGCAATGACCATCACTTGGAGTACTGTGTGCAGTTCTGGTCCCCACATTACAGGAAGGACGTGGAGGCTTTGGAGAGGGTGCGGAGGAGGTTTACCAGGATGTTGCCTGGTATGAGGAGAGATTGAGGGATTTGGGGTTGGGGTTGTTTTCGCTGGAAAGAAGGCAGCTAAGAGGGGATCTTATTGAACATAAGAACATAAGAAATAGGAGCAGGAGTAGGCCATCTGGCCCTTCGAGCCTGCCCCGCCATTCAATAAGATCATGGCTGATCTGTCGTGGCTCAGCTCCACCTTCCCGCCCTCTTCCCATAACCCTTAATCCCTTCTCTTATCAAAAACCCATCAACCCGTTTCTTAAAAATATTTAGCGAGGCAGCCTCCACCACTTCAACGGGTAGAGAATTCCAGAGATTCACCACCCTTTGAGTGAAGAAGTTCCTCCTCAACTCTGTTCTAAACCGCCTCCCCTTTACCTTGAGGCTGTGCCCCCTAGTCCTACTGTCTTTTTTGAGCGGGAAGAGTCTCTCCACCTCTATCCTATCCATCCCATTCATCATCTTATACGTCTCAATGAGATCTCCCCTCATTCTTCTAAACTCTAACGAGTACAAGCCTAGTTTATTCAGCCTCTCCTCATAGCTCAATCCCCTCAACTCCGGTATCAGCCTCGTAAACCTCCTCTGCACTCCCCCCAGGAGTGCAGAGGACATATAAGATGATTAGACATATAAACATGATTAAACATATAAGATGATTAGAGGTTTAGATAGGGTGGATAGTGATAGCCTTTTTCCTCTGATGGAGAAAGCTGGCACGAGAGGGCATGGCTTTAAATTAAGGGGGGGTAGTTATAGGACGGATGTCAGGGGTAGGTTCTTTACCCAGAGGGTGGTGAGGGATTGGAATGCCCTGCCTGCTGCAGTTGTAAATGCACCTAGTTTGGGGGTGTTTAAGAGATCCGTGGATAGGTTTATGGACGAAAAGGGATTGGTTTAGGTTAGTGGGTCATTGTTTTTTATCTGGTCGGTGCAACATCGTGGGCCGAATGGCCTGTTCTGTGTTCTATGTTCTATCACCAATAAGAGACGTTCTAACCACCTACCCCCTTGACGTTCAATGGTGTTACCATCACTGAATCCCTCACAGTCAGCATCCTTGGGGTTACCATTGATTAGAAATTGGACTTGCCACATAAACAGTGATTACATGAGCAGGTCAGAGGCCAGGAATACTGCAGTGTGTAACTCGCCCCTTAACTCCTCAAAGCCTGTCCACCATCTGTGTGGCACTAGTTAGGAATGTGATGGAATACTCCCCACTTGCCTGGAGGGGTGCATCTCCAACAACACTCAAGAAGCTTGACATCATCTAGGACAAAGCAGCCTGCTTGATTGGCACCACATCTACAAGCACCCACTCCCTCCACCACCAATGCTCAATGGCAGCACTGAGTACTATCTATAAGAGGCACTGCAGCAATTCACCAAAGATCCTTGCAGATACATAGAAACACCACCACCTGCAAGTTCCCCTCCAAGCCACTCACCATCCTGACTTGGAAATACATCGCCATTCCTTTGCAATGGCTGGGTCAAAATCCTGGGATTTCCGCTCCGACGGCATTGTGGGTCAACCCACAGCACGTGGGCTGCAGAGTTTCAAGAAGGTAACTCACCACCACCTTCTCAAGGGATGGGCAATAAATGCTGGCTAGCCAGTGATGCCCATGTCCCACGAATGAATAAAAAAAAAGCTGCACATCTTTGGAGTGTGGGAGGATATCGGAGGAGCCAGGGGAAACCCGTTCAGACTCGGAGAACATGCAAACTCCACACAATTGCCCGAGTGCCTGGCATCATGAGGCAGCCCTCCTGACAATTGAAATACACAAAAGCTTGTTCAGGTACTAAAAATTTGCATTAGGTATTACATCTTCTCCTGCACTTTTTCAAAGGGCAGTGGATCAGATTCTGAGTGGACTGAACAGAGTCCAGTGCTATCTGGATGATCCTAGTCTCTGGAAGGGATGAAGAGAAACACCTTGAAAACTTGGATGCCACTCGCCAGAGATTGGAAGACTATGGTCTGAGAGTCCATATGGACAAGTCTGAGTTCTTCTAATCCTCCGTTGAGTATTTGGGACATATGATTGATGGCACTGGCCTTCACAAACCTCCTTCTAAGGCCGTTACAGAGGCATTTGTACCTTAGAATATTAATCCAGTTATGTTTCTTCTGAGGATGTTGAATTATTATGGAAGATTTGCCCCAAACTTGGCAATGATTGATAACCTCTTTGTGCCAGAACAAAATGTGGAAGTGGTCAGACCAATGTTATACCGCCTTCATAGAAACATATCATAGGAATTAATAGAAGGGAGTAGGCAATTCAGTTTCTCAAGCCCACTCTTCTATTTAATATGATCTTGGCTGATTTTATCCTAATCTCAACTTATTCCGCTTTTCATCAGAAACATTACTATTTCTTGATTCTGTGGATTGATTCTATGTTCTGAGTCAATGACTTCCACAGATACACGACCCTCGGAGAGAAGTAGTCTTGAATCTACCTCCTCTCACTATATTATCTATAACCTCTTGTTCTAGACTTCATGTAAGCCATAGAAGTGTTACTTCATTCTGACACTCTCACACACTTTGATCCTATTTTAACCTTACAGTTAGCTTGTAACACATTCCTTATGGTGTAGAAGCGGTGGTCTTCCACATCATGCCACCGTGTGAAGGAAGACCCATTAGTTTGCTTCTTGAAATGTCCAGATTAAATGGGAAGCACAAGGGATCATTTCCAGAGTCATACAGGTTTGCAGTATGGAAACAGGCCCTTCAGCCCAACTTGTCCATGCTGCCCTTTCTTTTAACCCCGAAGCTAGTCCCAATTGCCAGCATTTGAACCAGGAGAGGTTCCGGAAGATTGGAGGATTGCGGATGTAGTCCCTATTTTCAAGAAAGGGAACAGAGATAGCCCGGGAAATTACCGCCCGGAGTCTGACCTCAGTGGTTGGTAAGCTGATGGAGAGGCTTCTGAGGGACAAGATTTACGAGCATTTGGAGAGGTTTGACATGATCAGGAATAGTCAGCATGGATTTGTCAAGGGCAGGTCGTGCCTTACGAGCCTAATTGAGTTCTTTGATAATGTGACTGAACACATTGCGAAGGAAGTGCCGTGGACGTAGTGTACATGGACTTCAGCAAGGCTTTTGATAAGGTCCCCCATGCAAGACTTCTTGAGAAGGTGAGAGGGCATGGGATCCAAGGGCCTTTGGCCTTGTGGATCCAGAACTGGCTTGCCTGCAGAAGGCAGAGAGTGGTTGTGGATGGGTCTTTTTCGGAATGGAGGTCAGTCACCAGTGGGGTGCACCAGGGATCTGTTCTGGTACCCTTGCTGTTTGTCATTTTCATAAATGACCTGGATGAGGAAGTGGAGGGATGGGTTAGCAAGTTCGCTGATGACACGAAGGTCGGCGGTGTTGTGGATGGTCTGGAAGGATGTCAAAAGTTGCAGCAGGACATAGATAGGATGCAGGAATGGGCGGAGAAGTGGCAGATGGACTTCAACGCGGATAAATGTGTAGTCGTCCATTTCGGCAGAACCAACGGGATGAACAAGTACACTATCAAGGGCAGGAGTCTTAGTAGCGTTGAAGAACAGAAGGATCTCGGGGTCCAGGTCCACAGGACTCTTAAATCGGCCTCGCAGGTGGAGGAGGTGGTCAAGAAGGCGTATGGTGTACTGGCCTTCATTAATCGAGGGATTGAGTTTAGGAGTCGGGAGGTAATGCTGCAACTTTACAGGACCCTTGTCAGGCCTCATTTGGAGTACTGTGCGCAGTTCTGGTCGCCTCACTATAGGAAAGACGTAGAAGCTATTGAAAGGGTGCAGAGGAGATTTACAAGGATGTTGCCTGGACTGGGAGGCATGCCTTATGAAGATAGATTGAGGGAGCTGGGACTCTTTTCCCTAGAGAGGCGAAGGTTGAGAGGCGACCTGATAGAAGTTTATAAAATGTTGAGAGGAATAGATAGGGTGGACTCTCAGAGGCTATTTCCCCGGGTTGAAATGGTCGCTACGAGAGGACACAGATTTAAGGTGCGGGGAGGAAAGTACAGAAGTGACGTTAGAGGTAAGTTTTTCACTCAGAGGATGGTGAGTGAGTGGAATCGGCTGCCATCAGTGGTGGTGGAGGCGAACTCGCTGGGGTCTTTTAAAAGACTTCTGGATGAGTATATGGGGTTTAATGGGATTGGGGGTTATAGATAGGTCTGTAGATTGGTGGGGTTGATGTGATCGGCGCAACTCGAGGGCCGAAGGGCCTGTTTGTGCTGTAATGTTCTATGTTCTATGTTCTATGTTTATTTGGCCCATACCCCTCTGTACCCATCTTACCCATGTAACTGTCTGTTGTTGTTGTTGTTGTTGTAGTTCGTCCATTGTCATCGTTGAGGACCTTGACACCATTAGTCATTTTGAGGCTGGTTGCGGTGTGTCCGAAGATGACTGATCAGGCCAGTTTGGGCACGGAATGTCTTGGCACATATTGGACAGACGTGTGTATGTATTGTAGTTGTTGCGCTGGTGCTTCTGGATTTGAGCTGCTCATGCTTAAGTTGTGTTTCAGCAATGCACTTTGCTTTGTAAGCTTGACAGCCGTTGTGAATGGGGCAGTGCCAGGTAGGGCGGTTTTGTGCCAGTGTTTCCCAGGCAGTTGTATCTATGTTCAGTGACTTCAGGGAGGTCTTGAGAGTGTCTTTGAAACATTTTTTCTGCCCTCCATGCGAGCGCCTTCCAGCAGAGAGCTCCCCAAAAAGGAGCTGCTTGGGTATGTGCTTGTCTGACATACGGATGACATGACCTGCCCATCGGGTCTGCGCTCTCATCAGCAGTGTGTGGACTGATGGTAGACTTGCTCTGGACAGAACTTCAGAGTCTGGTACTTTATCTTGCTATCTGATGTGTAATATTCTGCAAAGACAAGTCATGTGGAAATGATTGAGCTGTCGTGCATGTCTTCGATACACAGTCCACATTTCACAGGCATACAGGAGGGTAGTGAGTACCGCAGCACTGTAGATAGTTTTGTTGTTGGGCTGATTCCTCGATGTTCCCATACAGTGGGGCACAGTTTACCGAAAGCAGAACTTGCCTCTGTTATTCTGCAATTAACTTCTGTATCAATAGTCACTGCTTGGGAGAGAGTGCTGCCAAGATAAGTGAACTGGTCCTCTGCCTGTAGTTTCTGCCCTTTGATTGTGATTATGGGTTCTGTGTACGGTGCATGAGGACCAGGCTGGTGCATGACTTTGGTCTTTTTAATTTGATGGTGAGTCCAAAGTTATCACAAGCCGTGGAAAATTTGTCCATACTGACTTGCATCTCTGGCTCTGAGCCAGTATGATGTGGGTATGCCGGCGCGATAGTAGTCATGATGAGAGTCAGTATACAGGGCGCAGTCATCGGCAAAGAGGAAATCTCTCAGAACAGTCTCTTTCACTTTGGTAATAGATTGAAGTCTCCTCAGGTTGAAGAGCTTCCCATCCACTCTGTACTTGAGGCTGATTCCAGCAACACTGTCCTGGAAGGCATCATTCAGCAAGGCAGTAAACATCATGCTGAACAGTGTGGGTGCGAGCATATAGCCCTGTTTGATGCCATTGGTGACTGGGAATGCCTCAGAGGATTCTCTGCCATCCAGTACTCTAGTCATCGTGCTATCATGGAACTGGCGTACCATCTGTATGAGTTTGGGGGGGTGGGGGTGGTGGGGGGGGGGGGGGGGGAGGGCAGCTGAACTTTGACATGATCCTCCACAGGCCTTGTTGACTTACAGCATCAAAGGCTTTCGTGAGGTCAACAAAGGTTGTGTAGAGCTTGCGATTCTGCTCCTGACACTTCACCTGAAGTTGGCACGCAGCAAAAATCATGTCAATAATCCCGTGATCTTTGTGGAAGCCACACTGTGACTCTGGAAGCAGGCCCAGCTCCAGATGAGTGACCAAATGGTTTAGCAGGGCTCTTGAGGGTTATTCCTGTGATGGAGAGCAGCGCGATTTCTCAGTGGTTGTCACATATTTGCCGATTGCCCTTCCTCTTGTAGAGGTGTACAATGGAAGCATCTTTAAGTTCCTGAGGAATGGATCCTTGCTTCCAAAGGGACTGGAACAACTCGGTGAGCTTCTCTAAGTACAGGACCAGCAGCTTTATAGATCTCTGCGGCTATGGCATCTGCCCCTGGGGCTTTGCCACTGGATAGCTGGCTGACAGCTTTCGTGACTTTGGCTACTACTGGCGGGCCATTCATGGCACTGTTGATATCAACCTGGGGAATCCTGTCAATTGCCTCATCATTAATAGATGACGATCAGTTGAGGACGGCTTCAAAGTGTTCAGCCCATCTCTGCAGGATCTGAGCTTTCTCTGTAATGAGAGTTGTACCATCTGTACTCAAGAGGGGGGAACTCCTGAGAGACTGAGGTCCGCAGAGAGCGTTGAGGGCTTCATAGAACCATTTCAAGTCGTTTCTGTCAGCGTATCTCTGTATTTCATCTGCCTTGGCGCTCAGCCAGGCACCCTGCATTTTACACAGTTTATTCTGGACTGTCCTGCGAGCACTGGTAAAAGCATTTTCCTTGGCAACTGAAGATGGGTCGTTCTGACAGGCCCGATGAAGACGGTGCTTTTCAACAAGTAGAGCCTGTATCTCTCCTCATCATTCTCATTGAACCAGTCATGCTGCTTGCGGGTAGAGGGCACGAGCATCTTCAGTGCAGATGTATGGACAGCATCCCTGAAACATTCCCAGTCGTCCTCAGCGCTTGCCTGCTGGTGTATGTCAGCAAGCTTAATTTCTAAGTCTTCAGCCAGTGCTGAAGCTATGCTGGGGTTCTTTAGCTTAGCCGCATTGATTCTTTTCATAACCTTCCTTCCTTATGGTCACCTCTTGGGTCTGATGTGGAGCCTCATTTTGGAGACAATGAGCCTGTGATCTGTCCAACAGTCAGCACCACACATGGCCTTGGTCACTCTGACATCCTGCCTGTCTTTTCTCCTGACAATGACATAGTCAATAAGATGCCAATGCTTAGAGCAGGGGTGCATCCAGGGGGTCTTGTTATGGGTAGGCAGATGGAAGGTTGTGTTGGTGATGAGGAGGTCGTATGCTGCACAGGTCTTCATTAAGAGTAACTGTCTAAATGCCTTTTAAAAGACAAAATTGTACCTGCCTCTACGATTACCTCTGGCAGTTTGTTCCAGACACTCGTCAACCTCTGTGTGAAAAAACTGCCTCTCTGGACACTTCTTTGTATCTCTCCCTTCTCACTTTAAACCTATGCCCTCTAGTTTTAGACATTCCTACCTTTGGAAAAAGATATTGATTATCTAGCTGATCTATGCCACTCATTATTTTATAGACCTATATTAGATCACCCCTCAGCCTTCTACGCTGCAGAGAAAAAAATCCCAGTCTATTCAGCCTCTCCTTGTAACTCAAAGCATCAAGTCTCGGAAGCATCCTAGTAAATCTTTTCTTTTTAGTTCAATAATATCGTTTCTATAATAGAGTGACCAGAACTGTACACAGTATTCCAAATGTGGCCTTACCAATGTCTTGTACAACTTCAACAAGACGTCCCATACAATGTTCTGACGAATGAAACCAAGTATGCTGAATGCCTTCTTCACCACTCTGTCCAGCTGTGACTCCACTTTCGAGGAACAATGAACATGTATCCCTAGAGTAAAGAATTTGTTCCTGTACGGGGAGAGTTTACATTGTTGACGTACTGTATCATCCATTCACTACCCTTTTTGGGCCACATGTGGGAATTCCTTCACTGACAGCAAGTTGGATGCAAAGATGGGCAGTGCTCTTGTCTGCACACACTTACATTATCAAGTACTGACAATCAAGTCTACGTGGTAATATGGATGGACTTTCAAGATTGCCAGTATCAGGCAGTTCATCAGCCTGCTTGAGGAGGAATATCTTCAACTTTGAACAAGTATACAACACACCTGTCATTTCTAAACAAGTACGAAAGCAGACTTGGAGCAATCCTGTGCTCTCAGAAGTGATGGGTCTGGTTTTATGAGGAGAGACTTTGGAATCTGAAATCCTACTACTGAAGAACAGAGTTGCCAGTACAATTAAGATTATTTGTACAGGGGCTTGGAGTGACCATCCACCACCACAGACAACACAGGACAGAAAGAGAAAATCTCAGCAGATCTAACAGCATCTTTGGAGAAAGAATAGAGCCAACATTTTGAGTCTAGATGACCCTTCATTAGAGCTCAAGAGCCCTGGAAGTAGGATGAGATTTCTACCCTTGGCGGGGGGGGGGGGGAATAGAGCAGTAAGGGCTGGATATACCAGCAGTGATGGGTGGAGGCAATTAGATTTACATTGCATTTACATTCTCTTTGACCATGTTGTCTTTGTCAACCACTCCCTAGCCTCCACCTATCGCTGACCCTGTATCCAGCCCCTTATCTTTGCGCAGGAAGAATGTGTTCTGGCTCTCTTCAATTTCCATTCAGTTCAGACCACCAGAAACAACTGAACCAGCATAGAACCCTAGAACCCTACAGTGCAGAAACAGGCCCTTCGGCCCATCGAGTCTGCACCGAACACAATCCCACCCAGACCCTATCCCCATATCCCTACACATTTACCTGCTAATCCCTCTAACCTACACATCCCAGGACACTAAGGGGCAATTTTAGCATAGCCAATGAACCTAACCCGCACATCTTTGGACTGTGGGAGGAAACTGGAGCTCCCGGAGAAAACCCACGCAGACACGAGGAGAATGTGCAAACTCCACACAGGCAGTGACCCGAGCCGGGAATCGAACCCAGGACCCTGGAGCTGTGAAGCAGCAGTGCTAACCACTGTGCTACCGTGCCGCCCAAAAACAGAAAATGGGGCTGGATACAGGGTCAGCGATTGGTGGAGGCTAGGGAGTGATTGACAAAGACAACATGGTCAAAGAGAATGTAAATGCAATGTAAATCTAAGCCCACCCCACAAGGATATAAAGCTCATCCTATTTCCAGTTCTCTTTGGCTCTGATAAACGGTCACCCAGACTTGAAATGTTGGCCCTATTCTCTCTCCACAGATGCTGTCAAGCGTGCTAAGATTTTCCATCATTTTCTGTTTTTGCTTCAGATTTCAGCATCTGCAGGAATTAGTTTTTAACCGAGGAAATGGATGTTGGAGAAGCTACCTGCAGCCACTGTGGATTCATCTGCATGAAGGAAATAGTGAGCAGTTGTTTCTGGTGGTCTGAACTGAATGGAAATTGAAGAGAGCCAGAACACATTCTTCCTGCGCAAAGATAAGAAACCTGCCAGCCTTAGCACTGCTATGTCCGTGAGAGTGGTCTGAAGAGGCTTGGCAATGTGTGCATGGGGATTTTGTAAGACCCTTCTAAGGACATATGTTCTCAGTAATAGTTGATGCTCATACCGAATGGCCAGAGATCGCTGTGATGACATCTGCCTCGCCTGAGAAGACTACTGAGAGGTTCGGAGAAGTATTTGGCCACTTTGGATTTCCTGAACAGCTGATAAGTGACAAAGGACCTCAATTTGTCTTGCAGGAATTTGAGAACTTCCTACAAGAAAATGGTATTCAATGCATTTCCACACCATATCACCCTGATGCTAATGGACTCACAGAACATTTCATCCGAACCTTGAGACACACTTTGAAAGCAACCAAGGAACAAGTTTCACTTATTGTGGGCCTTAATAAATTCTTGCTGGTCTACCACAATAAGGAGATTGTGCAACAGCAAAAACAAGCAAAAGTGGAATGGTGGGAAGGCAGAATACAGAACACCTCACCCTCTGTTCAGACGCAGAGACAACCACTAGTTTCAATGTCAATGCTGGTTAAACCAACCACTAATGACATCAGTGGAAAGTTGATATCAGAGGTTCCCAGCAGTGTGAGGAAGAAGATCGGAGATGTTCGCCATCAACTGTTCTGAGAGTGACTATCTCCAGACTTACTAATAGTGACTGACTTATTGACTATTGCCCATATTCAATTTGTTTTGAACGTGTGGGGACGTTCAGTTTAGGAAGGAAGGAAATATTGCATACTTGTATTTATTTCTATTGGCCCACTGAAGCTATGTTGTATTAAAGTAGCACCAGAAGTGAGGTTAAAAAACCTAACGTGGGAAACAGAGAAGCAGCTGCAATGCAAGAGATCACACACCATTCATAAAACTCTGTTTTTAACCAAAGTCTGTCCTGCTTCTCCAATGATGTGGAGATGCCGGCGTTGGACTGGGGTAAACACAGTAAAAAGTCTGACAACACCATGTTTAAGTCCAACCGATTTATTTGATAGTAAACTCACAAGCTTTTGAGGTTAAGCTCTTCTTCAGTTGAGTATGAAGAAACTCGAGTGCTGGAGTAGGAATAGGGCGAAAAGAACTCAAAGATCCAGTCAATGGCTAGATTTTGAACTTATATTTCACTGATCACTTCCCTGCACTTTGGAATTACATTCTAGATCCCAGCTACCTTGCTCTATTTGTCCACTTGAAAGCCATTTGCTTTCGAGTGCATTTTCTGTTAGTTTACCCTAAAGTCGTGTTCAAAATGCACAATTCACCCTGCAGCAAAGAAACACCTTGTGATTTGTTGCAATATGAATTTTATCTAATGCCAGTGCTTATAGCCAAAAAGTTGACCTTGTCTGTTGGTTGTATTCTTTTCCAGTAAATGGTATATCCTCATAGGATTGTATCCATTTCACGACACATCAGCAGAAATTAAAAGACAGATTTCTAAAGGATACAAAATCGAAATAAAATTAACACCAATTATGGGGGCGATTTTCCCAGAAAGAAACTAAGTGCCCAACTGGGCAGACTTTTCCTGCCTGTTTTTTGGGCACACTTAGTTGAATGAATTTCTGGGATTCCGTGCTTCAATGAGTCCACTGGGGAATCACGCCGGGTGGGTGGGTGGGTGGGGGGGGGGGGTGTGGCCACCACGGGCCTGATCTCACCTGAGAGGGTGACATTAGCGTGCTGAGTGGGCCCCTGGACATGCACCCGATCTGTCAGTAGGAAGATCAGCCCCCCCCCGCCATCGCTGGCCTTCCAATGTCTCCCCCGGCACCATCCCCCTCCCCGATTTTCCCCCGTCGATCACACCTATCCCCTTTGGGAAATAGCTTTAATTCTTGCTGGTGGGAACTGCTCCTGGCGGTGGGGTTGGAGGTGTGCTGGGGAAATATTAGCAACCCCAGATGATACTGTCCTGGGCTTGCTAATGACTTGGAAATTCAGATTTGAATATTGTAATCAGCCTTGCACTGATTTTTGGTGCAATATATTTTTTTTAAAATGGCCTGGGGAAAGTCACGACTGGCTGGATACCAGTCGTGAATCCTGTGCTACGTTTCCTGGCCAGCTGCACTATTCGAGCAGCAGGCTAAGAAAATCCCACCCATATTTCTAAAATGGGGGCATATTTCTATAGTCATCTTTGTAACTTTCCAACAAATGTTTGGTAGAAATGTTCCAAGATTATACAATACTTTAATACACTGCTAGCATTTTACATCAAGTCTTCACTTCCTTCAGTATGAAGGATCAGTCTTTATCACAAAGTACTGGAAAAACCTCCCATTTGTTTACAAACCCAGATGCAATGACATAAGTTATGTGAAGAAAATGAGCTTTCTGAACATATTTTAGATTACATAATATTTGTTTTTCATTCTGATTTAACCAAGTTGAAATATTGCACCACAAGGAAAATTGCAGAAGTTTAAATGCACCAACGTTTGAATTCTTTAAGTTCAGGATGTTACATACGAACGTATGAATTTGGAGCAGGAGTAGGCCACTCGGCTCTTTGAGCCTGCTCTGCCATTCCATGAGATCATGGCTGACCCTTGACTCCATGCCTCATGGAGTTACACAGAGGGCTGGATTTTCTTGTGTACTAAATACCTGGAGATATGCACAAAATTACCATAAAGACCTGGAGATGAGGATTGAGTGTTCAGAAGCCTATGGGATTATAATAGTGGTGACAGTGGCAGTGTTGATGTGAGATTGGTTGAGAAAGTAGTGCAGAATGGCTGATTTTTCAGATTGGAAAGAATTACAGAGTTGTGTACCATCAGGTTGGCCTTAGAACCATTGCTCTTTGATATATCTTAATGGCTTGAACTTGGATATAGAGAGAATAATCTCAAAATTTGCATGATACTCAAATGATGAGAAGGATATTAATAGCCTTTAGGAGGGATCAAAAAACTGGTAAGAAGAGCAGTTATATGGCAGAAAAAGTATGATCGATTAAATAAAGAGAGGCAGTGGAATTTTAAAGATGGTGGTGCAAAAGACCTGAGGGTGTGTGTACATAAATCATTGACGGTGGCACGACAAGTTGATAAGGCTGTTCAGAAAGCATTTGTGAGCCTTTGCTTTATCAATAGATACAAAGAAAGCCCAAGCAAGGAAGTTATCGGAAAATTTTAGTTCAGCCTCCATTCTTGGCATCTTACAGGACTAAGACACTTCAGTTGGGTGGAGAAATTGGGGTTGTTCTCTAAATAGAGAAGGTTAGAAGGAAATTTGATGAAGTCTTCAAAATTATGCAGATTTTGACAGAGAAAATGAGGAGAAACTACTGCAACTGGCAGAAGGATCAAAGAGTGTACTGAATTGTAGGGGAAAAAAAGACAAGCGTTTAAATAGGCATTGTTGGAATGTCAGAAAAACAGTAGCCAATTTGTGCATAACAGAGTTCCACAGATTATCTGTTTTGTCATATTGTTTGAGGGATAAATATTGGACTCTGCAGCTCTGAAACAGGATTTTTTATGTCTTAAAGGGAAGACTTAAAATCTTTATCTAAAACTTGTGAGTACAGCACTCGTTAGTGTCTGTGAAGTAAAGCTTGAACTTCAGAGGCAAACGTGCTGCCACTGAGCAATGGCCACCACAACATCATGGTTTGCTGGTGTATGATGGAGTGCATAACTTTATGTATTGGTGTGGAGTCTGCACTCTCCTAGCAATTGCTTACTAGCATCAGGGTTTCATTGACATCTGATCCCCACTGTAGCACACCATGGACTTGGAACTGTGACAGAATTTAGCAGTTCCTGGCGGCAACAGACTAACTCATGTTCTGTTGATTAATGTTAAAATCAAGGCCATTGTGATGATGAGAACCTCTACCCAATTGGTTGGCTAAAGTATTAACATTGTGGAAATATTTTCACTAATTAAATTTCACATAAGAGCTTCGATTAGCATCTTATGGTTTGCCTGGTACTATGTATACAAGATTAGCTGAAATTTAATGTCACTGCAAAAATCTTCTGAATATAAACTCAACATTAAATGCCTTTCAAATCTGAGACCCGATTTTATATTCAAGCCAAACAGAGAGAATTAGAAGCCTTACCAGGCTGTAAAGGTGAGCATTGCAATATATAGTTTTCATGACTTTTCCTAACTCAGCAATGTTTGAGTTATAAGGAGAGACTGGATAGACGAGACTTTTTTTTCCTGGAGGGTAGGAGACTTAGAGGTAGTCTTATAGAGATCTATAAAAGGCCGAAGGGCCTGTTTGTGCTGTAATGTTCTATGTTCTATGTTCTAAAATAATGAAGGGCATTGGTCAGCTAGATAGTCAACACTTTTTCCTAAAAGTAGGGGGGTCTAAAATTAAAGGGCATAGAGTTGAGGTGAGGTGGAGAGATACAAAAGTGTTCAGAGGGGCAATTTTGTCACACGAGGGTGATGAGTGTCTGGAACAAGCTTCCAGAGGTAGTAATAGAGGCAGGTACAATTTTGTCTTTTAAAAAGCATTTAGACAGTTACATGGGTAAGATGGGTGTAGAGGGATATGGGCCAAATGTGGGCAATTGGGATACCTTACTGGCTTTAAAAAACAAAGGGCGGCATGGATAAGTTGGGCCGAAGAGCCTATTTCCATGTTGTAAACCTCTGATTCTAATGCTGGTAATGGGAAAACCAACGACTTAGTGCTGCCCTTGATGGAATGGGAATTGAGACAGTGCAGATCTCATCTAGTACCCATCTCTGGGAAAATGTCACCTACTGAGTTTGTGAATGCTGGAGGAAACTCAGGAATGAATGAAAATAAGAACTCTAGAGGGGAGATGACAGTTCAAGCACATATTTAACCAACAGGGTCTTGTACTACACAACATTTCTTCCATTATTTAACACATTATTATCTGAAATCTGTGAGATTCCACATGTCAAATGCTTTATCAGTGTCTTTTTTTCAGCATCTGAGGAAAAGGAGGTTGTGAAGAGTCATTATGTGAAAATAATGGATGCATATGGCTGTTTGGGTGTTCTCCGTATGAAGAGTGGTAAGTGGAAAGATGATCTTGTATAACCTTACTTGTCTAATGAAACACAATTTGTTAAAACTAGAATTTTGCTAGATTTAGCAAGGACATACCCATTTTTATAAATTCAGGATCTATCTTCAAACCAGCATAATCACCCACCTCATCCCAAAATATAGTAGCTGATAGAATAACTATTTCCATTCCATCACCCGGATAAACGTTTTCTCTAGATTTAATGAAATTGTCAGGCTATCTATTGATTGTTTTTGAGAAAGCTGAATGATGTTGAATAGCCTTCTGACATTCATAGACTCATTCAATCATAGAATCCCAACAGTGCAGAAGGAGGCCATTCAGCCCATCGAGTCTGCACCGACAGCAATCCCATCCAGGCCCTATCCCCGTAACCCTAGATAGTTACCCCGCTAATCCCTCTAACCTACATAACTCAGGACACTAAGGGGCAATTTAGCATGGCCAATCAACCTAACCCGCACATCTTTGAACTGTGGGAGGGAAGTAGAGCACCCGGAGGAAACTCGCACAGTCACGGGGAGAATATGCAAACTCCGCACAGGCAGTGACTGAGGCTGGAATTGAATGTGGAGGCCCCTGGAGCTGTGAGGCAGCAGTGCTAACCACTGTGCCACCCTGCCACTGTGCTGTGCTGCCCTGCCCTGCCCTGTCACTGTGCCATCCTACCACTGTACCACCATGTTACCTGAATTTCAGCCTTTTATAAACTCGGTCTGATCACCCTGAATAATCAAGGGAAGAATTTTGTGCAGATGCAGTGCTAGTATTTTAGATAGTCATTTCACATCTAAATTTAAAAGTGAGACAGTTCTGTAGAATGCACACTCCTCTGGACTCTTGCCTGTCTTCAAAATCAGAGATATTTGCTTCTTTAAGCAATTGAGTCAACTGTCATGCTTCAACTGAGTGGTTATGAATTCTAATCAGAGATTCTATTAGCTTGTCTTTGAATTCCTTAAAAAATTCAGTTCTAAAACTATCACGTATTGAAGTCTTATCAGACTGAAGCTGTCTCGAAGTAGATAACACCCTTAGAAATGGGAGCATTTAAGGTTGATCTTTGGTGTTCAGAAATTGTTGGGCGTTCCAAAGAAGTGAAAACTGGTTTCACATGCATGAATGCATTGCCAGACTGATCAGTTTTATATCAACCAACATAAAAGCTTTTAAATGCCTTAAGCATCCAGTGCCCTTTGAATCCAGTGGAATGGAGACAATCTGAGAGTATACTTCCTTTTTTGAAAGGAGAACTAAATATCTACTTGGTTCAAGTCAGCAAGGAGTCCAGTGCTGTTCAAATTGCACTAATTTCTTTCAGTAAGATTCTCACCATACTCTCTGTTTTGGCCAATTTTACTTTTAGCTGGTGCTATCGCTCCAGCAGCAAAGAACAAAGAACAATACAGCACAGCAAACAGGCCCTTTGGCCCTCCAAGCCTGCGCTGCTCATTGGTCCAACTAGACCATGCTTTTATATCCCTCCATTCCCAGTCTGCTCATGTCACTATCCAGATAAGTCTTAAACGATCCCAGTGTGTCTTCCTCCACTACCCTGCTTGGCAGTGCATTCCAGGCTCCCACCATCCTCTGTGTAAAATACGTCCCTCTGATGTCTGAGTTAAACCTTGCCCCCCTCACCCTGAACCTGTGACACCTTGTGTTCGTCACCTCCAACCTGGGAAAAAGCTTCCCACTGAGGGGGTTGAGCTATGAGGAGAGGCTGAATAAACTAGGCTTGTACTCGTTAGAGTTTAGAAGAATGAGGGGAGATCTCATTGAGACGTATAAGATGATGAATGGGATGAATAGGATAGAGGTGGAGAGACTCTTCCCGCTCAAAGGACAGTAGGACTAGGGGACACAGCCTCAAGATAAAGGGGGGGGGGCGATTTAGAACGGAGTTGAGGAGGAACTTCTTCACTCAAAGGGTGATGAATCTCTGGAATTCTCTGCCCGTTGAAGTGGTGGAGGATACCTCGCTAAATATTTTCAAGAAGCGGGTTGATGGGTTTTTGATAAGAGAGGGGATTAAGGGTTATGGGGAGAGGGCGGGAAGGTGGAACTGAGCCACGATAGATCAGCCATGATCTTATTGAATGGCGGGGCAGGCTCGAAGGGCTAGATGGCCTACTCCTGCTCCTATTTCTTATGTTCTTATACCCCTCGTAATTTTATACACCTCTATTAATCTGGAATTCTCTGCCCGTTGAAGTGGTGGAGGCTACCTCGCTAACTATATTTAAGTCACGGGTAGATAGGTTTTTGATAGACAAGGGAATTAAGGGTTATGGGGAGAAAGCGGGAAAGTGGAACTGATCCACTTCAGTTCAGCCATGATCTTATTGAATGGCAGGGCAGGCTCAAAGGGCTAGATGGCCAACTCCTGCTCCTATTTCTTATGTTCTTATTAGGTCTCCCCTCATTCTCCGTCTTTCCAGGGAAAACAACCCCTGTTTATCCAATCTCTCCTCATAGCTAACGCTTTCTGTTGGCCATAAACAAAATGGCCTTGCAACTCTCCCAAAAGACCCCAGAACTCGCTGGAGTCTTTTAAAAGACTTCTGGATGAGTATATGGGGTTTAATGGGATTGGGGGTTATAGATAGGTCTATAGATTGGTGGGGTTGATGTGATCGGCGCAACTCGAGGGCCGAAGGGCCTGTTTGTGCTGTAATGTTCTATGTTCTATGTTCTAAAAGATCAAGGGGCTGACTTCAGAAAGAGGATCAATTGAATAAAAAAGGTCAAATTTGAAATAGGAAATAAAGTTATGATTTTCATGCAGAGAAGCATTAAATCTCCATATTCTAGAATATATTCCCTTGAGCTTAAGTTCCAGCAAGATCACAATAGTAACCATAGAGCAGGAAATCAGTGACTGTGATATTGTTTTTGGCATGAAAACATAATCAATTCTAGTATTACATTGGTGGGGAGCAATGAAAAAGGTGAACTCTTTATTCTTGGGATGTAATATTTTCCAAACATTTAACTATACAGTTCTGGTCATGCTAAATGGCGGAGGTGATAGTGGATGCCTTGGTGGTTATATCGCTGGATTCCGGGGAAGTGCCGGAAGATTGGAAAACGGCTAATGTTACGCCGTTGTTTAAGAAGGGTGCCAGGCAAAAGGCAGGGAATTATAGGCCGGTTAGTTTAACGTCTGTTGCAGGTAAAATGTTAGAATCCATCATCAAGGAGGAAATAGCGAGGCATCTTGAGGGGAATTGCTTGATAGAGCAGACGCAGCATGGTTTCATTAAAGGGAAGTCGTGTCTGACAAGTTTACTGGAGTTCTATGAGGATGTGTCTAGGGCAGTGGATGGAGGAGAGCCGGTGGATGTGGTCTTTCTTGATTTTCAGAAGGCATTTGACAAGGTACCTCACAAGAGGTTATTGCAGAAGGTCAGGGGACATGGAGTTGGGGGTAGGGTGTTAGTGTGGATAGAGGATTGGTTGTCAAATAGGAGGCAGAGAGTGGGGGTCAATGGGTGCTATTCGGATTGGCGGTTGGTGACTAGTGGAGTGCCCAGGGGTTGGTGCTGGGGCCTCAGCTATTTACCATTTATATAGATGATCTGGAGGAGGGAACCGAGTGTAGGGTGTCGAAATTTGCTGATGACACCAAGATTGGTGGAACGGCAAATTGTGCAGAGGGTGTGGAGAGTCTGCAGAAGGATCTAGATAGGCTGGGCGAATGGGCCAGGAAATGGCAAATGGAATTTAATGTTGGCAAGTGCGAGGTGGTCCACTTTTGCAGGAATAATGGTAGGAAGGATTATTACTTACGTGGTGAAAAACTGCTGCAGGCGATGGTGCAGAGGGACCTCGAGGTCCTTGTGCATGAGTCGCAAAAACCCAGCTTGCAGGTGCAGCAGGTGGTCAGGAAGGCGAATGGGATGCTGGCCTTCATAGCGAGGGGGATTGAATATAAAAGTAGGGAGGTCTTGCTGCAGCTGTATAGGGCATTGGTGAGGCCGCAGCTGGAGTACTGTGTGCAGTTTTGGGCGCCATACTTACGCAAAGATATTTTGGCCTTGGAGGGAGTGCAGAGGAGGTTTACTAGGCTGATGCCGGAGTTGAGGGGGTTGAGCTATGAGGAGAGGCTGAATAAACTAGGCTTGTACTCGTTAGAGTTTAGAAGAATGAGGGGAGATCTCATTGAGACGTATAAGATGATGACTGGGATGGATAGGATAGAGGTGGAGAGACTCTTCCCACTCAAAGGACAGTAGGACTAGAGGGCACAGCCTCAAGATAAAGGAGGGGGCGGTTTAGAACGGAGTTGAGGAGGAACTTCTTCACTCAAAGGGTGGTGAATCTCTGGAATTCTCTGCCCATTGAAGTGGTGGAGGCTACCTCGCTAAATATTTTTAAGACGCGGGTTGATGGGTTTTTGATAAGAGAGGGGATTAAGGGTTATGGGGAGAGGGCGGGAATGTGGAACTGAGCCACGACAGATCAGCCATGATCTTATTGAATGGCTGGGCAGGCTCGAAGGGCTAGATGGCCTACTCCTGCTCCTATTTCTTATGTTCTTATGTTCTTATTATAGAAAGGATATTATTAAACTAGTAAGAGTGCAGAAAAGATTTACTGGCATTCTGCCGGGACTTAATGGTTTGAGTTATTGGAAGGGGCTGGATAGACTGGGACTTTTTTCCCTGGAGCATAGGAGACTTAAGGTGATCTTATAGTGATCTATACCATAATGAGGGGCATAGATCAACTAGATATTCAACATCTTTTTCCAAAGGTAGGGGAGATAGAGAGCATAGGCTTAAGATGAGAGGGGAGAGATACAGAAGGATTCAGAGGGACAATTTTTTCACAGAGAGTGGTGAATGTCTGGAACAAGCTGCCAGAAGTAGTGGTAAAGGTGGGTATCATTTTGTTTTTAATAGGCATTAAGACAGTTACATAGGTAAGATGAGTATAGAGGTTTTGGGCCAAACGCAGTTAATTGGGACAATCTTGTGGTTAAAAAAAAGGATGGTGTGGACAAGTTGGACTGAAGGTCTGTTTCCATGCTGTAAACGTCTGACTCTTGAGAATCCTAATTTATCACATACAATGCTAATGCCGTCGCCTGTTGAGTGGATGGACTTCTAGTTATGGGAAGCTTGTGTATCAAAGGACTTGATTCCTATAAAAGAGTTTGTTGGTGCTAATTCAACAAAATCCGTAAAGATTTAAGCAGGAGAATAATTTGGAAGGCCATACACATTCATTATCGAAATACCTTCCCCTTTAACAATCGCTCTTTCCCTTTTTTCCCTTCACAGCAGATGCTCTGAGGATGATTTTACCAATCCTCAGTAGATACAGAGGTGGTACTGGAAGACTGGAGAAATGCAAATATAGTTCCATTATTTAAAAAAGAATTGAACGAAATCCCAAACAATTAAAGGACAGTTAGTCTTACACAGGTGGTGGGCAAGATAGTAGAGTCAATTCTGAGGGATAGGATTAACTGTCACATAGAAAGGCCTGTCAGCGATGGTCAGATGGATTTGTTAAAGGAAGGTTTTGCCTCTCAAGTTTGACTGAATTTTTTGAGGAAGGAGGGTTGATGAAGGTAGTGCAGTGGATGATGTATACGTGGATTTTAGCAAGGTGTTTGACAAGATCCCACACGGCAGATTGGTCAAAAAGGTAAAAACACATAGAATTCAGGTTATGAGTCAAACCAAATAAAAAGTTGGTTTGGTAACAGGAAACAAAGGTAATGGTCGATGGATGTCCTTGTGAATGGAAAGTTGTTTCAAGTGGTGTTCCACAGAGCTCGTGTTGGGACCCTTACTGTTTGTGTTACATTTGGATGTGAACATGGGGGGCACGATTAGGAATTTTGCAGGTGACACAAAGATTGGTTAATGTAGAGGATAGCTATAATCTCTAAAATAATATAGATGGATTGGTGGAGTGGGTAGTTAAGTGGCAGATAGATATAAGGTAAGGCATTTAGGGAGGTGAAACAGATGTAGGGAATAAATACAAAATGGGAATATACTAAGAGACGCAAATGAAGTAAGAAATTTTGTCATACAAGTGCACAGGTTTCTACAGGCAGCAGTTCATAGAATCATTGATCTCTTCTGCCTTGTAGGGATTCTTTCAGCCCATAGAGCCTGTGCCAACTCTCTGATAGAGTATCTTACCTGTTGAGGACCAGATCAGAAACTCCAAGGTATTTTATGAAGTTAGCCTAGACTTTAACTTTTATATTTGATTTTGGAATTAAGGTGAGCGTAAGTTGTTTCACTCAAGGTATGATTCAAGTGACCCACTAGGAAGCTGAACACAGTTAGAATAAAACAAAAAAAGCATAACTTTTATCATTTACAAGACTTAAACATGACAAAATAGATTACTGAACAGCTAACTATCTCTATTGTTCCAATTCAACAGTATCCCCCATAAAACTGGTTCACACAGGAACCAAAGATGCTTACGTATTGCTAGATTTGCAGCTTTTTAACACTTCTAGATAAAGACTCGGACAGCGATTTCCAGAGAAGGATAGATCTTCAAAACAGCAAAATCTCAGAGAGGTAAACCTAGTCTCTGACAACTCCCAGTTTCTAGACTTCAGAGGTGAAAAGAGAGACACTGCTGTTTCGCAATTCAGAAGTAGCATCTAAGGTTGAATACTCTGTTTAAGCCTGTCACGATTTTTTTGACGTTTACTAGTGCTTACGTTAGCACTGCGATGAAGTTACTGTGAAAATCCCCTAGCTGCCACACTCCAGCACCTGTTTTGGTGTGCTGAGGGAGAATTTAGCATGGCTAATGCACCTAACCAGCATGTCTATTGAACTGTGTGAGGAAACCGAAGCATCTGGAGGAAACCAATGCAGACATGGAAAGAACTTGCGGACTCCGCACAGACAGTGTCCCAAGCTGGGAATCAACACTGTGCTATTGGGCCACGACTGGAGTATTGTGTGCAGTTCTCATAGAACCCTACAGTGCAGAAACAGGCCCTTCGGCCCATCGAGTCTGCACCGAACACAATCCCACCCAGACCCTATCCCCATATCCCTACACATTTACCTGCTAATCCCTCTAACCTACACATCCCAGGACACTAAGGGGCAATTTTAGCATAGCCAATGAACCTAACCCGCACATCTTTGGACTGTGGGAGGAAACCGGAGCACTCGGAGAAAACCCACACAGACACGAGGAGAATGTGCAAACTCCACACAGGCAGTGACCCGAGACGGGAATCGAACCCAGGACCCTGGAGCTGTGAAGCAGCAGTGCTAACCACTGTGCTACCGTGCCGCCATTTTACAGGAAGGACATAATTGACCTGGAGAGAGTGTAGAGGAGGTGCCTTCTAGTTTTGTTAGTACTCTGCAATATATGTACACTTTATAAAAGCTGAACATCTAAATATAACATTAGTTTAGTCCGTTGTCTTCCACCATTCCTTTTCCTTTGTTTTTTTTGACATGCTGCTGTTATTCAGCTGCTTCCTTATTCCTTTCTAAAATCCTTCTTCAGTCTTTAATCCTGCTTTAATTCTAAATCGGAGCTCAATCTCGTCGTTACGATTATAAATTAGCTCTTGTAATGTCCTCAGAGGCCAGATTAGGAGACAATAAAACTTCATATGTTTGTTGTCAGGGCTATTCAGAACGATCACTTTATATCTGGCTCCTTTCTTGTCACTTAGCTTTGGCTCTGTCAGACAGTCCAAATCCTTTGTTTTCTCTGGATGTTCACCATCACTTTCTGCACTCTCTTTGGCAAAGGCACACAGCAGATTGACGTCCTTGGTGTCAGAATATCCTCTGGGAGGCCTGTGAGGATGCATTTTTAAACTTCTCCTCTGATTCCTGCCAGCTGCCATTTTCTTCAGGTCAGGAAACATGGCAGATTAGCCAAATGTTTACTTAGTATGACATCTGATTTATTATTTAAATGCTGACTATGACTTCAAAGTTTCCTTGTAATAGCTGTTTTTGTGGAGGCAGATGGGTCCCTGAAACATTTGGGATCTCTGCCAGCCAAGTCAGATCTTGATCCTTGAGGGAGAATGGAGAATCATTTGGCACCCAAGCTTAAAAGCTCTTGTCAACTTTAACTGTCATAATACAATGGTGTTTGATACTTTAAGTATAATTCAATGCAGGGACTGATCATAGGGCTCTGCTCTGAAGCAGTGAGAGACCATTAAATTGACCAGAACTGAGGTTTGGATGCATTTAGGTCCTTTATCCAGTAGACAAAGTCCTTCTCTGCACTGCACAGTATGGAAAATCAAACCTGCAATAGGTACAGAAGTAGTGAGTCATATAATAACACTGACAACTCCCTCCAGTGCTGAATGCATTTGTTAGCCTTGGAGCTCAGCCTCAGACTTATAATGGAGCTGCCTGGCCTCTTCAGCTTCATTTTGTTGATAAAAGCTATCAGCCTGATAACAAATATCTGGGTGAGCTCCAAGACTGACTCATGCATTCAGTTCTGTGGATCAGATCTGTTATTCAGATTGCAATAAGTTTGACCTTTTGTGTGCTTTTTCAGTGCTTGTTTGTTTATTTGGACAAGATTAATAGTTATTAAGCTGATTAAATGGTATGGAGGGGAGATCCTATGAGGAGAGACTGAGAGATTTGGGGTTGTTTTCGCTGGAAAGAAGGCGGCTAAGAGGGGACCTTATTGAAACATATAAGATGATTAGAGGTTTAGATAGGGTGGACAGTGATAGCCTTTTTCCTCGGATGGAGAAAGCTAGCATGAGGGGGCACGACTTTAAATTAAGGGGGGTTAGTATTAGGACGGATGTCAGGGGTAGGTTCTTTACCCAGAGGGTGGTGAGGGACTGGAATGCCCTGCCAGCTGCAGTTGTAAATGCGCCTAGTTTGGGGGCGTTTAAGAGATCTGTGGATAGGTTTATGGACGAAAAGGGATTGGTTTAGGCTAGTGGGTCATTGTTTTGTAACTGGTCGGCGCAACATCGTGGGCCGAAGGGCCTGTTCTGCGCTGTAATGTTCTCTAAATATTTTATCAATGAGACTTTCACTTCTGATAGTTTTACAAGAATATAAAATGGTATTTTTTTCAAAGGCATTTTGAGTGGCTGATCTTTTATTTCCCAAACATTTAAAAGACTGTCAGTACTAACATATAGCTCATTGGTTGTGTGCTTAGTCCATACTGGATAAATGGGCATGGAGTGATCAAGTGAGACATGAGGAGGGAAGCAGGGAATTAGGGGGAGGGTAAGGGTTGAGGACTAGAGGACATAACAACCATCAATAGAACTGGGTCCATGTCTGACAAATGGAGGCAGGCTTTCATAGTCATGGAGGTTTACAGCATAGAAACAAACCCTTTGGCTCAACTTGTCCAAGCCGCCCAGTTTTTACCATTAAGCTAGCCCATTAAGCATTTGGCCCATATCCCTCTATACTAATCTTACCCACGTAGCTGTCTTAATGCTTTTTAAAAGACAAAATTGCAGCTGCCTCTACTACTGTCCCTGGTAACTTGTTCCAGACACTCATTCACGTTTGATGTGAAAGAATTGCCCTTCTGGACCCTTTTGTATCTCTCCCCTCTCACCTTAAATTTAGATGAATTAGTGATTTTATTGACATATGAAAGATCCTGAGGAGACTTGATAGGGTGGATACGTGAAGGAAACTTGTCTCAAGGGTACACTAGAACGAGGGGATGCAATTTAAATTAAGGGATCTCTCTTTTAAGACAAAGATAAAGAGAACTTTATCCCTCAAAGGGTGGTTGGTGCATGGAATTCTCTCCCTCGGAAAGCACTGGGAATTGACTCCTCGTCCTTGGAAAGCACTGGGAATTGGCTTCTCGTCCTGGGAAAGCACTGGGAATTGGCTCCTCGTCCTGGGAAAGCACTGGGAATTGGCTCCTCGCTCTGGGAAAGCACTGGGGATTGGCTCCTCGCACTTGGGCGACACTGGGGATTGGCTCCTCGTCCTCGGTTAGCAAAAGGGAGTTGAGAGCCATGGTGGGCAAACTGGAAAGGAGTTGAGATCCCAAGCAGATAAAGTTATTGAATGTCAGAGCAGTCTGAAAGGTGCAAATGGCCTGTTGCTGCCCACATGCGCCTCCTTCCTATGTCTTCAGAAGTTTCTAACTTCAGGAAGTGGCCCAACGCACAGTTCCTGAACTGAGGGTGAAAATCTGGCCCCTCATGTAATAGTCCTCTCATTTCCTTACTGAATTTTAGAATAGCACAGCATAGAAGGAGACTATTTGGCCCATTGAGTCTGTGTTGGCTCTTCTAAAGAGCAATCGGTTAGTCCCACTCCTCTTGCCCTTGCCTCATATCCCTGCAGGTTTTTCTCCTTCCAAGTATTTATTCACTTTTGTTTTGAAGGTATTTATTGTATCTGTATCCACCAACTGGCCAGGTAATTCATTTTAAAGCCTATAGAAAAAGGTTGAGGAGGGATCAACTGGGGATAACCAAAGGGAGCAGGTCTCTGGGGATGAGCCTACTGTAAAAGCTCAGGTGGTTAGGGGTAGTAAAAGATTAGGACTTGTAATTGGGGACTCCACCGTTAAAGGGACGGATAGGAGAGTCGGTAACAATGATAGGAACTCAGGGCTGGTGTGTTGCCTACCTGGGGCTGGGGTCCAGGACGTATCAGAGAGGATATTCAAGACTCTCAGGGGAGAGGGGGATCAACCCCAAGTTATAATTCATGTGGGGACGCATGATATAGGAAGGTTAAGGGAAGGGGACATTAAGCAGAGTTTCATGGAGTTGGGGTGGAAGCTAAAGGCCAAGTCAGACAGAGTGGTTATCTCTGGACTCTTGCCTGTGCCACGGGATAGTTTAGAGAGGAATAGAGGGAGGGAAAGCTTGAACTCGTGGCTGAGGGGATGGTGCAAGAGGGAGGGGTTCCAGTACTTGAACAATTGGGGCTCGTTCTGGGGAAGGTGGGACCTTTATAAGAGGGATGGGATTCACCTGAACCAAAGGGGAACAAATATCCTGGGAGGTAAATTTGTTAAGGTTATGCGGAGTGGTTTAAACTGATTCAGAGGGGGGGTGGGATCCTGAGTAGAGGGGGTGAAAGTGAGGGGGGCATAGATGGGGACTGCAATGCACGGCATTGCGGGGGAGGGGCGGAACAGTGTTTGGAATTTGGTTTGAAATGTATATACTTTAATGCGAGGAGTATTCGCAATAAGGTGGATGAACTTGCAGCGTGGACCAGTACCTGGGACTTCGATGTTGTGGCCATTTCAGAGACTTGGATAGAGCAGGGTCAGGAATGGATGTTGCAGGTCCCGGGGTACAAATGCTTTAATCGGAGTAGACAAGGAGGTAGAAGGGGGGGTGGGGTAGCATTATTGGTCAAGGACTGTATCTCAGTGTCAGAGAGGAACTTTGATGAGGACTTGTCTGTTGAGGTAGTATGGGCGGAGATTAGAAATAGGAGAGGAGAGGTCACCCTGTTGGGAGTCTTTTATAGACCTCCAAATAGTTCTAGAGAGGTTGAGGAAAGGATTGCGGAGACGATCCTTGTTAGGAGTGAAAGTAATAGGGTAATTGTTATGGGGGACTTTAACTTTACTCATGTTGATTGGAATTGCTATAGCTCTGGCTCGTTAGAGGGGTCAGTTTTTGTTCAAAGTGTGCAGGAAGGTTTTTTGACTCAGTATGTAGATAGGCCGACGAGAGGTGAGGCTATATTGGATTTGGTGCTCGGTAATGAGCCAGACCAGGTGCTAGACTTAGAAGTTGGTGTACATTTTGGGGATAGTGATCACAATTCGATTACGTTCACCTTAGTGATGGAAAGGGATAGGCATGAACCTCGGGTCAGTAGTTTCAGCTGGGGGAAGGGTAATTATGAGGCTATTAGGAGAGAATTAGGAAGCATTGGTTGGAATGGGAGATTACAGGGACTGGGAACATCCGAGATGTGGAGATTTTTCAAGGAGCAGCTATTGCGGGTCTGTGATAAGTATATCCCTGTCAGGCAAGGAGGATTTGGTAGGCCCAGGGAACCGTGGTGCACCAAAAAAGTTGATTCGTTGGTTAGGAAGAAAAAGGAGGCTTATGTTCGGATGAGGCTTGAGGGCTCAGGTAGTGCATTAGAAAGTTTTAGATTGGCTAGGAGGGAGTTGAAGAGGGAGTTAAGAAGGGCTAAAAGAGGACATGAGATGACTTTGGCTGATAGGATTAAGGAGAACCCTAAGGCGTTTTACAGGTATGTCAAGAACAGAAGGTTGGTTAGGACAAGATTAGGGCCAGTTACAGACAGTAGAGGGAAGTTGTGTGTGGAACCGGAGGAGATTGGAGAGGTGTTGAACCAATATTTCTCTTCGGTGTTCACGCAAGGGGACAGGAATGTAGCTGAGGAGGACACTGGGGTGCAGGGGTGTGAAATAGATAGTATTGCAGTTGATACGGGGGATGTGCTGGATATTTTAGAGGGATTGAAAATAGATAAGTCCCCTGGTCCAGATGGGATTTACCCTAGGATTCTTTGGGAGGCAAGAGGGGTGATTGCGGAGCCTCTGGCTCTGATCTTCAGGTCGTCGTTAGTCTCTGGTATAGTACCAGAAGATTGGAGGACAGCAAATGTTGTCCCATTGTTTAAGAAGGGGAGAAGGGACTTCCCTGGGAATTATAGACCGCTAAGTCTTACTTCTGTGGTGGGTAAGGTTTTGGAAAGGATTATTAGAGACAGGATTTATAGTTATTTGGAAAGTAATGAGTTGATTAGGGACAGTCAGCATGGTTTTGTAGCGGGTAGGTCATGCCTTACTTATCGAGTTCTTTGAGAAAGTGACCAAAGAGGTGGATAGGGGTAAGGCAGTTGTGGTGTGGTGTATATGGATTTTAGCAAGGCGTTTGATAAGGTTCACCATGGTAGGCTTCTGCAGAAAATGCAGATGTATGGGATTGGGGGTGATCTAGGTAATTGGATCAGGAATTGGCTAGCAGATAGGAGACAGAGAGTGGTGGTTGATGGGAAATATTCGTCATGGAGTTCGGTTACAAGTGGTGTGCCTCAGGGATCTGTTTTGGGGCCACTGCTGTTTGTAATTTTTATTAATGATCTGGATGAGGGTATAGTTGGGTGGATTAGTAAGTTTGCTGATGACACCAAAGTCGGAGGTGTGGTAGATTGTGAGGAAGGGTGTCATAGTTTGCAGGATGACTTAGAAAGGTTGCAGAGCTGGGCTGAGAGGTGGCGGATGGAGTTTAATGTGGAGAAGTGTGAGGTAATTCATTTCGGTAGGAATAACAGATGTGTTGAGTATAGGGCTAACGGGAGGACTTTGAATAGTGTGGAGGAGCAGAGGGATCTAGGTGTATGTGTACATAGATCCCTGAAAGTTGGGAATCAAGTAGATAAGGTTGTTAAGAAGGCATACGGAGTCTTGGCGTTTATTGGTAGGGGGATTGAATTTAGGAGTCGCAGCGTCATGATGCAACTGTACACAACTCTGGTGCGGCCACACTTGGAGTTTTGTGTGCAGTTCTGGTCCCCGCATTACAGGAAGGATGTAGAGGCTTTGGAGAGGGTGCAGAGGAGGTTTACCAGGATGTTGCCTGGTATGGAGGGGAGATCCTATGAGGAGAGACTGAGAGATTTGGGGTTGTTTTCGCTGGAAAGAAGGCGGCTAAGAGGGGATCTCATTGAAACATATAAGATGATTAGAGGTTTAGACAGGGTAGATAGTGATAGCCTTTTTCCTAGGATGGAGAAAGCTAACACGAGGGGGCACGATTTTAAATTAAGGGGGGGTAGTTATAGGACTGATGTCAGGGGTAGGTTCTTTACCCAGAGGGTGGTGAGGGACTGGAATGCCCTGCCAGCTGCAGTTGTAAATGCACCTAGTTTGGGGGCGTTTAAGAGATCTGTGGATAGGTTTATGGATGAAAAGGGATTGGTTTAGGCTAGTGGGTCATTGTTTTGTAACTGGTCGGCGTAACATCGTGGGCCGAAGGGCCTGTTCTGCGCTGTAATGTTCTATGTTCTATGTGTCTCCCTATGTCACCTTAATAATTTTACTTCAGTCCATGCTCTCTTGTTATCTGCCCTTCAGCCATTGCAGTTACTCTTTATTTACTCTTCAAAACCCTGTGTGATTTTAAACAGCTCTATTAAATGTCCTTTCAGACTTCTCTGCTCTAAGGAGAACAAGCCCAGTTTCTTCAGTCTGTCTAGACTCTCTGTAATTCCTCATACTTGGAATCGTCATAATAATTCTGAACTTGCCTTGTATGGCAAGAATTTCGTCCAGTAGCAATGCAAGTGTTGATCAGATAGCATTATATCTATGATGTAAGCTTTTGAACATACTTACTCTGCTGAAATTTCTCCCAAAATCCTGTAAATTTGAAGCAAGGATGAATAAGCAAATATGTCCTTTCTCTTTTTCTGAAAAGATGTACATCAATGACACCTCCTCAGATAAATGTTATCACTAACTGATAGTGTAGTTGCTCTTATTCTAATTGTACCAAACAAGGATGAATGGATACTATTATATAACACTGCCACTCTAGCCTAAAATGATAAATTATCTGCTTTCTGAAAGCGATGTTTAGTGACAATGCACTCTCCCATTATCCCAGGAATTCTTAAATATACAGTTTTGTTGGTCTACATAAGCCAAATGAATCAAATATAGTAAAACATGAATCAGCAGAACCCACTTCAAAGCCAAGTTTTAATTAATTAAATATGAGGTATTTTTTTTAGTCTTTCTAGAAATAGCTTTAGCATGCGCTTTGATACAGGCATCACATCCTGTTCAACCTGAAAGTCAGGTTTTCTTGCTCATTTGTTCTCACTGAGCTGGAAAGTGATCAGTTGTCAACATGTCACTGAAGAGTTGGGCTTCTCGAATTCACAATGCCTGCCTTATACGGCAAGAAGTCATTGATTGAAATAAGATCTGAAGGGCTTTAGCAAATTGTGAGAGCAGTGCATAACCATTGGTTCATCAGCTCATTAATGTTAAGGAAGGTACTTTGCATTTTGTAAGTGTAATTGTATTCTAACTGACTTCAAATGTTAACTGAGAACCAACAGCATGGCTAATCCATCACCTGATCTCCCCGCTCACAATTTTCCTATCCACAATGACTCACTACCCTTCCATGCACTACCTCCTAAATTGATACTGTTCCAGTAACTAAACATCAGCATGTTATTGAACTGAAAGGTGGGTTATTGAACCCAAGCTGATCAGATTAACCTACTCTCACTTGCTGCACTCATAGATGACATTGGTGGATTTGTAAAGAATGGTTTTCTGACAATGGTCTAGCTTAATCTATTTATATAAGTTAACATATATATGAATTGCAAAGCACTTTATCTTTTAAAAAAAACTGTCACAGGGATTGAAATATATAGACACTTGCTTTCTAGGGAGCTCCTAAATAGAAACTCATTTATCCAAACTCTTGTTTAATAGACTTACACGAGATGGCACAGTGGTTAGCACTGCTGCCTCACAGCACCAGGGACCCGGGTTTGATTCCCAGCTTGTGTTACTGTCTGTGTGGAGTTTGCACGCTCTCCCCATGTCTGCATGGGTTCCTCCTGGTGCTCCGGTTTCCTCCCACAGTCGAAAGATATGTTGATTAGATATATTGGCCACACTAAATTCTTCCTCAGTGTACCCTTACAGGCAGCAGAGTGTGGCAACCAGGGATTTCATAATAATTTCATTGCAGTGTTAATGTAAGCCTACTTGTGATTAATAAAATAAACTTTAAGAAAACTTAGAACTTTTACTTTCAAAGAACAAAGAAAATTACAGCACAGGAACAGGCCCTTTGGCCCCCCAAGCCTGCACTGACCATGCTGTTTGGCTTAACTAAAACCCCTAGCCTTCTGGGGACTATATCCCTCTAATCCCACCCTATTCATATATTTGTCAAGATGCCCCTTAAAAGTCACTACCATATCCACTTCCACGGCTGTTCCAGGCACCTACCATTCTCTGTGTGTAAAAGAAATCTGACTCATACATCTCTTTTAAACATTGCCCCTCGCACCTTAAATCTGTGTTCCTTAGTAATTGACTCTTCCATCCTGGGAAAAAGCTTCTGACTATCCACTCTGTACATGCCTCTCATAATCTTGTAGACTTCTAACAGATCGCTCCTCAACCTCCGTCGTTCCAGTGAGAACAAACCAAGTTTCTCCAACCTCTCCTTGTAGCTAATGCCTTCCATACCAGGCAACATCCTTTTCTGTACCCACTCCAGAGCCTCCACGTCCTTCTGGTAGTGTGGCGACCAGAATTGAACACTATATTCCAAGTGCGGCCCAACTAAAGTTCTATATAGCTGCAACATGGCTTGCCAATTTTTAAACTCAATACCCCAGCCAATGAAGGCAAGCATTCTGTATGCCTTCTCCATCTGCGTTGCTACTTTCAGTGACCTTGTACATCCAGTTCCCTTTGCCTATCAATATTCTTAAGGGCTCTGCCATTTACTGTATATTTCCTATCTGTATTAGACCTTCCAAAATGCATTACCTCACATTTGTCCAGATTAAACTCCATCTGCCATCTCTCTGCCCAAGTCTCCAACTGATCCATATCCTGCTGTATCCTCTGATGGTTCTCATTACTATCCGCGAATCCACCAACCTTTCTTCACAAAACCATTAACATGTCCAAAAGGTGTTCTGATTATGTGCATTGGCCATGCCAGATTCTCCCTCTGTGTACCCGAAAAGGCACTGGAGTGTGGTGACTAGGGGACTTTCACAGTGACTTCATTGCAGAGTTAATGTAGGCCTACTTGTGACACTAATAAATAAACTTTAAACTTACTGGATTGTAAAATGAAGTTTTAGTTTCCCATTTAGAAGGTATATTTTGGCTCATTAGGTGACAGCTACAACTTCTTTGCTGTTATATAGCTGCATCAATTAAGTGGCACAGTGGTACAATGGTTAGCACTGCTGCCTCACAGTGCCAGGGACCCAGGTTCAATTTCTTAGGGATTTACTCACATTTGGAAACAAATGGACTTATTAGTGATAGACAGCATGGTTTTGTGAAGGGAAGGTCGTGTCTCACTAATTTGATTGAACTTTTTGAGGAAGTGACGACGATGATAGATGAGGGAAAGGCAGTGGATGTTGTATACATGGACTTCAATAAAGCCTTTGACAGGGTACCTCGTAGACTGGTACAAAAGTTGGAGTCACATGGGATCAGAGGAGAGCTGGTAAGATGGGCACAGAACTGGCTTGGCCATAGAAGACAAAGGGTAGCAGAAGAGGGGTGCTGGGTATTCTTCACAGATCAGTTCTGGGACCTTTGTATATAATGTATATAAATTATATACATGTAGTTGGAAAATGTAGTTGGGCTGATCGCAAACAACACAAATTGGTGGAGTTACGGATAGTGAAGAGGATTGTCAGAGGATACAGCAAGATATAGACCTGTTGGAGACTTGGGCGGAAAATGGCAGATGGGGTTTAATCTGAACAAGTGTAAGATAATATATTTTGGAAGGCCCAATGCATGTTGGAATTATACAGTAAATGACAGGAGTATTACATGCGGAGAGATCTGGGCGCACATGTTCACTTATCACTGAAAGTGGCAATGCAGATGGATAAGGTGGTCAAGAAAGCATATGGCATGTTTGCCTTCATTGGTTGGAGCATTGGGTATAAAAATTGGCGGGTCATGTTGCAGTGTACAGAACCTTAGTTAGGCCTCATTTGGAATATTGTGTACAATTCTGGTCGCCAGAAGGATATTGATGCTTCAGAAAGGGTACAGAAGAGATTTACCAGGATGTTGCCTGGTCTGGAGGGTATTAGCTATAAGGAGAGGTTAAAGAAACTTGATTTGTCTTCACTGGGACAATGGAGGTTGAGGGGGTGACCTGATAGAAGTTTACAAGATTATGAGTGGCATGGACAAAGTGGAGAGTCAAATGCTCTTTCATAGGGTAGAAAAGTCAAGTCCTTGGGGACATAGGTTTAAAGTGCATGGGGAAAAGTTTAGAGGAGATGTGTGAGGCAAGGCTTTTACACAGAGGGTGGTGAATGTCTGGAATGTGCTCTCTGGGGAGGTGGTGGGAGTGGATACGATGGCGGCATTTAAGGGGCAACTAGACAAATACATAAATAGGATGGGAATGGAAGGATACTGTAAACGCATATAGTTTTAGTTTCAGCAGGCGTCATGATTAGCTCAAGTTTGGAGGGCTGAAGGGTCTGTTTCTGAGTTATACTTTTCTTTATTCTTTGATGTCCAAACTCCATCCCCAGAACTCATTTACTTATCTTCTCCCTGGCCTGTTATTTTCAGTGCAACATTTCAACTCACTTGCTTTATGGCAGGCAGTGCTGTATAAAAAAAGGGTGTGTCTTCCTTCACTCCACTACTTTTATACTTGGCTATTGGAGCTGGGGGTTTCTCTGCTATTTGAATCACACCCGCCTGAGTCAGGAAGGTCATCTGAGACGGCGGCACGGTAGCACAGTGGTTAGCACTGCTGCTTCACAGCTCCAGGGTCCTGGGTTCGATTCCCGGCTCGGGTCACTGCCTGTGTGGAGTTTGCACATTCTCCTCGTGTCTGCGTGGGTTTTCTCCGGGTGCTCCGGTTTTCTCCCACAGTCCAAAGATGTGCGGGTTAGGTTCATTGGCTATGCTAAAATTGCCCCTTAGTATCCTGGGATGTGTAGGTTAGAGGGATTAGCAGGTAAATGTGTAGGGATATGGGGATAGGGTCTGGGTGGGATTGTGTTCGGTGCAGACTCGATGGGCCGAAGGGCCTGTTTCTGCACTGTAGGGTTCTAGGGAGACAGGTAGTTTAGCATTCAGTCACATGTCAGTCGGTTTGCAGTGGCAATCCACCTCTGTCACTCCTCGGAAGTTGCGGACTTTCACTGCTGATGGCTCTACTTTTGGTTTTTCCCATTATCCCACTGATCGCCGTAATGCTGGTTGATCACCTTCATGTTAACCATCATTTTTGGATTTGGCAGGTGGTTTTATAATCAGATGACCATCCGTCCCAGGAACTGTCATTGGTACACGCTGGCTGGTCTGCACCAGTGGCTGAGTTCGTATTGCTGGTGAAGAAGAGAAATTTTGTTGTACCAAAGCTTATCTTTGGAATGAAAATTTGGTATCATTCAGAGAGCACTGCTTTCTTATAGTGCCAGGGACCTGAGTTCGATTCCTGGCTTTGGTCACTGTCTGTGCAGAGTCTAAATGTTCTGCCCATGTCTGCATGTGTTACCTCCGGGTGCTCTGGTTTTCTCCAAAGATGTGCTGGTTAGGTGAATTGGCCATATTAAATTTTCCCTCATTGTCCCCTAACTGGTGCTGGAGTGTGGTGACTAGAAGCTTTTCACAGTAACTTCATTGCAGTGCTTGTGCTGTGACACAATAAAAAAACTTATATCAAATTGCATTTGGCTTTGAGGAGTTTGAAATTGCTCTTTGTTTTGTTACCACGGACAGATATTCCACTAATAAAGTGTACCTGCAATTGCAGAGTTGTGATTTTCCATGTTTTTTGCCTACAGCTTAAAGAGGGTGACATGCTGGGGCACAATTCCATAAGCAACAGGAGCTCCTCTGTTCCCCCTTTTAACCGGTCTCATATGAACATGGCTAACTGGCCGTAGAGTGCATCACACTCCTACATGTTCACAATGTTCATTGTTAGTTTATGAATGGAAATTCTACTCTATTTCTTTTAATTTTTCATCTGATAATACTAAGGTTATCTGTAGTGCCCCGCTGCCATTCTAGGTAACTGGAACATGAAACAGTGACTGAATGCAGCTGGATTTTATAGCCCTGCCCCATACTGAACCATAGATTTAAATTTCGAAGCTTTTACAATTATTGGGCTGATGGCCCATTCAGTGGCCTACCAACATTCATCCACCAGCCCAGCAGGAACTACACTGGGCGGACTTTGGTGCTGGTAATGACCAATGTGGACCTGGTATGCTGGACCTTGAGGAGACCAAGAAGCTGGGTCCACTAGCCATTTTCCCCTCTTGGCCTCTATTATTGCCAGTTATATTTTACCCTGATTTCCTCCACCTTCATATCTGTATTCCGGTGCCTTTTCCCTCCTGAATTTTTAACCACCACTGCCGAGATTCCTCTCCTTGACTACCAGCCTGTTCTCTCTGAAGGCAACTTCAAAAGTGTTTTTCGCTTCATCTTTTGTGTAAATATTGTGGTGAGGAACCATAGGATACCAGAGATTCGAGTATGAAGTAGAAGCTAAATAAACACAACTGACTGAATAGAAAACCATTAAGCTGTTAATCAAATGAGAATTAAAATGACTGGACTGAAGTTGTAAACCCTGGTGCAGTGAACCACTGCTGTGAGGGGTAGGGGGCGTGGAAAGGTCTTTGGACCCGTTAGTGATATGAAAACCCTCACTTCTGGCGTGGAGCTGATTATATCAGAAATCTTGGAGCCGGAGACGTGCACCCAGACGAGCCCACAAAGCAGCTTCCACTGATGTCTCCTGGTCCAGTCTACTGCACTGGCTAGGAGAATCACCCCTGTAGTGTTTTAAACTTCTGCTAAACCTCAGGCTTGCTATTCTTCTTGGCAACATTATGAGCCTCTTGATCTTTGCTGCCCATAGCCTCTTTAGTTAGCCAAAGATGGAACACTTTACCCTGTGGAGTTTCTGACTCTCATTGGAATGTACATTTGTGTAAAATTATGAAATATTTCTTTGAATGCTTCAGCTCATTTGCTTTTCAGCCACCGGGATGGGGTGGGGGGGGGGGGAGTTACTCCCATTTTCATGCAAATTGGGGACTTTGAATTTTTTTGGGAGGATCCTGGCCTACTTCTGTAATGTGTTTAAGTCATGACTTTTATATTTCCTTTGTTGATTTTTTTTTTTGAGAGGACTTATCTTTTTTTTGTAGACTCATATAAGTTCCCTGCATCTCTTTCAACCAGGCGTTGAGAGTTTTTAACTCTATGCTTTTCACTTGCAGGTGATTGTAGGCTCTGCTTTCTGGTTCTGGTGACGGGGTGTACATCTGTAGGGAGGATTCGTGACACAGACATCTGCAAAATTACCACGACAGATTTTGTCCCACTTCAAGAATCAGTAGCTGATGAAGAGCGAATCACTGCCTTGAGAAAACTGCTCAACTCTGGGATGTTTTATTTTTCATCAACTCCGGGTTCGGCTTTTGACCTTAACCTTTGTGCACAGAAGCTGTATACAAAGGATCAAGAGGCAGGAAGTCGCTTTTTATGGTGAGCTTATCGTTTTAATTCACTTGGTTGTATCAGAAAACAGCAAGCTCCTTAAAATACTAAGGTGTTGCTTGTCCTCCAGCTCTGAATGAAACCCTCATAGGATGTGGTATGAGTAAAGCCCAAATTTCATTCCTCAAATGTGAATCCTGATTTCCATCGAGTTGGGCCAAGTTCGTAGGCCTTTAAAAATGAAGTTGGGGTTTTATTCTGGGATTCCCATACTCATTCCTGTTTTTGGCAATATTGTGTTGATGAAGGTGGGACTAGTGAAGCTTGCACTCCTGCATTTGCCAGCTCCATTTCAAACACCCCACAGGTTTGATGAAGTCAGGCCCATTCCATTACAGATGTATCTCATGGCCTGTCAGAGAAGTTGTGAAACACGGAGGAAACCATAGTCTACAGTTGGTTACAAAAAAAACAAAACATTTGACGTTGCCATTGAAATACATTGCCCCTCTTACTTCTTCATAAAGCTGTCAATCAATCACAGTTGTTCATTGCATCAATTAAAAAATATATTATCCTTTTCTCTTAATCTTGTGTAAATAAATACTCTGCCACTTTAAACATCACAAACAAAAGTCAGGTTAGAGATGTCACTCAAAGCTTGCACTCCCCTTCAAGCTCTTAATCAGTGCTTGTTGAGCTAAGAAGTTCAGTTATTCTTGGAGCTCAGCCAGGCATTCATGATGAGACTACTGTGCGTAAAAAAAGGTTTTTCCAAATGAGAATGGAAGGTGTTGCTGAATAGTTTCCTAATTTGTTTTTTTTTTAATTGGAGACAGTTAATTGTTTCAAACAGGAATATTAAAGGGGGTGACAATGCAGTAGCATTAGAAGGCTGGTTCCTGGAGAAAAGCATTACAACAGCATATTTATATATCTGTATAGTGCCTTTAAGGTAATGAATCATCCCAATATGCTTTACAGGGGTATTAGAAAGCCATGTATGGCACCAAGCCACACAAGGATATCTTCAATCAGATGACCAAAAGCTTAGTTAAAAGATTAAAGGGTGAAAATGAGGGATAGAGGTAGAGATGTGTAGGAATGGGATTCTAGAGTTAGGGGCCTACGCAACTGAAGGCAGTGCTGCCAGTGGTACAGAAATTAAAACTGGGGATGCACAAAAGTAGAGGAGCATGGGCGTCTTGGAGGTTTGTGGGGTTGGAGGGAGAGGTGAGGCTGTGGAGAAATTTGAAAAAAGTTAAGAATCTTAATATCAAAATATTGTTTGACCAGGAGCCAATGTAGGTCGGTAAACATAGGGGTGATGGGGAAACAAGACTTGGTGTGAGTTAAGATCTGGGCGGCAGAGTTTTAGCTGACCTCAAGTTTATGGAAGCCAGAATGTGAGACCAGCCAGAACTATATCGGAATAAATGGGACTGGAGGTCATGAAGGCAAAAATGAGGGTTTCGGCAGCAGCTGAGCTGAGATAGGGGTGAAGTCAGGTGAAGTAATGAAGGTGGAAAAAGCTCAATATCCCTGGTTATAGAGTCTTCAGACACGATAGAGTGGAAGATAAAAAAAAGAGGGGGAGAGCACTAGTGGTTAAAGGATCAATCCCAGTTGTGAGAAGGGATGATATACTAAACAGGTTAACAAATGAAACTTTATGGGTTAAGCTTAGAAATAAAAAAGGTGCAGTAGTATACTCGGAGTATACTACAGACCCCCAAATAGTGAGAGGGAGATAGAACAACAAATATGTGGGCAAATTTCTGCCTATAAGAGCATGAGGGCAATTGTAGGAGACTTTAACTATCTCAATATTAACTGGGATTCAAACAACATAAGGGGTATTTTCTTTTTGGCAAAATCAAAAAACAATCCAGGACAAAGCAAAAAGGGTGGCTTCCAAAAAGAAAGGAACCACCCGAACCAAAGGATAAAGCGTAAAGGAAACTTAAAACATCAAGCCAAAATGTGAGCAAAGGGGTCAGTAATAAATCCCAGCCCTTCCAGGGCCCAATGGGCACAGAGGGCCTCAAATGGTGCCCCTGGACTCTGCATGTTTTCCCCTCTCCAGGGACACCTGACCGGGAATGCAGCTGCGGTGGAGGGGCAGTCAGTCAGGTCAGACGACCCTCTTGATCGCCCGGACCTGTTTAAGGAAAGTTTTGCCAGGCCCAGGAACAGGTTCATGAGGAGTTCCTCCGCCTGCCCTGACTCCCCTCTGCACCGGGTGCCCATAGATCAGGAGCGTGGGACTGAAGTGCAAACAAGACATCAATAAAAGATTTTTTTAGATAAATGAAAAGGGAGTGCAGTCTAAAACATTAAACATAGACATGATCCATGGACTCCGCAAAAGGGGAAAATATAAGGAGGCACTGAGAGAGAGAAGAGTTCATGCAGTGTGTCCAGGAAATTTTTTCCAACCAATTGGTGACAAACCCAACAAGAAGTGATGCAAATATAGAGCTAGTCTTGGAGAACCAGTAGGTGAAATGATAGTTGGTGACCATAATTGTGATCACTATCCCCAATGAGTTAGGTTTAGCTGGATCATGGAGATAGATCGAGATAAAGCAGGAATAAAAGGGCAGGTCGTGCCTTACGAGCCTAGTTGAGTTCTTCGATAATGTGACTGAACACATTGACGAAGGAAGTGCCGTGGACGTAGTGTACATGGACTTCAGCAAGGCTTTTGATAAGGTCCCCCATGCAAGACTTCTTGAGAAGGTGAGAGGGCATGGGATCCAAGGGCCTTTGGCCTTGTGGATCCAGAACTGGCTTGCCTGCAGAAGGCAGAGAGTGGTTGTGGATGGGTCTTTTTCGGAATGGAGGTCAGTCACCAGTGGGGTGCCCCAGGGATCTGTTCTGGGGCCCTTGCTGTTTGCCATTTTCATAAATGACCTGGATGAGGAAGTGGAGGGATGGGTTAGCAAGTTCGCTGATGACACGAAGGTCGGTGGTGTTGTGGATGGTCTGGAAGGATGTCAAAAGTTGCAGCAGGACATAGATAGGATGCAGGAATGGGCGGAGAAGTGGCAGATGGACTTCAACGCGGATAAATGTGTAGTCGTCCATTTCGGCAGAACCAACGGGATGAACGAGTACACTATCAAGGGCAGGAGTCTTTGTAGCGTTGAAGAGCAGAAGGATCTCGGGGTCCGGGTCCACAAGACTCTTAAATCAGCCTCGCAGGTGGAGGAGGTGGACAAAAGAACAAAAAAAATTACAGAACAAAAACAGGCCCTTCAGCCCTCCAGGCCTGTACCGACCAAGCTCCTGAGTGAACTAAAACCCTTACCCTTCCGGGGACCATATCCTTCTATTCCCATCCTACTCATGTATTTGTCAAGACGCCCCTTAAAAGTCACTAGCATATCTGCTTCTACTATCTCTCCTGGCAACAAGTTCCAAGCACCCACTACTCTCTGTGTAAAAAATCTGCTGTGTACATCTCCTTTAAACCTTGCCCCTCGGACCTTAAACCTATGCCCCCTAGTAATTGACTCTTCCACCCTGGGAAAAAGCTTCTGACTGTCCACTCTGTCCATGCCTCTCATAATCTTGTAGACTTCTATCAGGTCACCCCTCGACTTTTGTCGTTCCGGTGAGAACAAACCAAGTTTCTCCAATCTCTCCTCATAGCTAATGCCCTCCATACCAGACAACATCCTGGTAAATCTTTTCTGTACCCTCTCCAAACCCTCCACGTCCTTCTCGTAGTGTGGTGACCAGAATTGAACACTATATTCCAAGTGCGCCTGACTAAGGTTCCGTAAAGCTGCAAATTGACTTGCCGATTTTTTAAACTCAGTGTCCCAGCCGATGAAGGCAAGTATGCCATATTCCTTCATGACTACCTTCTCCACCTGTATTGCCACTTTCAGTGACCTGCGTACCTGTACACCTAGACTCCTTTGCCTACCAATACCCTTAAGGGTTCTGCCATTTACTGTGTATTTCCTACCTGTATTAGACCTTCCAAAATGCATTACCTCACATTTGCCTGGATTTAATTCCATCTGCCGTCTCTCCGCCCCAAGTCTCCAACTGATCTGTATCCTGCTGTATACTCTGATGGTCCTCATCGCTATCTGCAAATCCACCAACCTTTGTGTCGTCCGCAAACTTACTAATCAAACCAATTATATTTTCCTCCAGATCATTTATATATATTACAAACAGTAAAGGTCCCAGCACTGATTCCTGAGGATCACCACTTTTCACAGCCCTCCATTCAGAAATGCACCCTTCCACTGTTACCCTCTGTTTTCTTTGACTGAGCCAGTTTTGTATCCACCTTACCAGCTCACCTCTGATCCCATGCGACTTCACCTTATACACCAATCTGCCATGAGGGACCTTGTCAAAGGCCTTACTGAAGTCCAGGTAGACAACATCCACTGCCCTACCCTCATCAGTCACCTTTGTCACTTCCTCGAAAAACTCAGTCAAGATCGTGAAACATGACCTCCCCTTCACAAAACCATGTTGCCTCTCACCAATACGTCCACTTATTTCCAACTGGGGGTAAATCCTGTCTCGAAAAATCCTCTGCAATAATTTCCCTACCATTGATATAAGGCTCACCAGCCTGTAATTATTTGGATTATTCATGCTATCCTTCTTAAACAACGAGACAACATTGGCTATTCTCCAATCCTCTGACCGCTCCTTTGTAAGAAGTCTCACAACACCAAGTTAAAGTCTAACAGGTTTATTTGATAGCTCAAGCCACTAGCTTTCAGAGCCATCACCTGATGAAGGGCCAGCGCTCTGAAAGCTACTAGCTTGTGCTACCAAATAAACCTACTGGACTTTAACCTAGTGTTGTGAGACTTCTTACCATGTTTACCCCAGTCCAATGCTGGCATCTCCGTATCATGATCTCCCCTGTAACCAGTGAGGATACAAAGATTTCTCTCAAGGCCCCAGCAATTTCCTCCCTTTCCTTTCTCAGTGTTCTGGGGTATATCCATCAGGCCCTCTTAATGTTTGTCAAGAATCTCAAAGTCTCCTTCTTTTTGACCTCAACACGACTCAAACTATCTTCACATCTTTTCCCAGACTCATCATCCACCAAGTCCTTCTCCTTGGTGAATACTGACGCAAAGTACTCATTTAATACTTTGCCCATTTCCTCTGGCTCCACACATAGATTCCTTCCCTTGTCCTTGAGTGGGCCAACCCTCTCCCTGGGTACCCTCTTGCCCTTTACATGTGTATAAAAAGCCTTGGGATTTTCCTTAATCCTGCTGGCCAATACTTTTTTTATGACCCTTTTGAGCTCTCCTTACTTCTTGCTTATGTTTCTTTCTACTTTCCTTGTATTCCACACTTGCTTCATGGGCTCCCAGCCTCCTAGGTTTGACAAATGAGGTGGGGAAATTTGAGGTTCCACAAATTTCCCCACCTCAATGATGGAGCCCAGCACATCAGTGCAAAAGATAAGGCTGGAGTATTTGCAGCAATCTTCAGCCAGAAGTGCCAATTTGAGGATCCATCTCAGCTTTCTCCAGTGATGCCCAGCATCTCATGCCAGTCTCCAGCCAGTTTGATTCACTCCACGTGATATCAAGAAATGGCTGAAGTTGCTGAATACTGTGTTTTAAGTCCAAATCAGTGTCCCAAAACCAAACCCTATGGAACACCATTTGAAAAAACTTCCCACTCCAATCAATCATTATCCTTTGTTTCCTGTTACTAAGCCAACTTTTGTTTTGGTTTGCCAAATTACCCCAAGTCCCATGAGCTCTTACTTTTTTGACTAATCTGCCATGTGGGACCTTGTCAAACGCTTTGCTAAAATCCATGTACACAACATCTGCTGCACAACCTTCATCAATCCTTCTTATTAGTTTCGCAAAAAATTCAATTAAGTTTGGGAGGCAAGACCTTCCTTTAACAAATCCATGCTGACCATTCCTGACAAGTCCATGCCTTTCTACATCACAGTTAATCCTATCAGGATTGATTTTGCTAAATTGCCCACCAATGTAAGACTAACTGGCCTTTAATTGTTTAGCATTTCCTTCAATCCCTTTTAAACAATGGAACTACGTTTTGCAATTCTGCAGTCCTCTGGTACCCCTCCTGTATCTTAGTGAAAATTAAATGATCCTCAGAGCATCTGCTGTCTTTTCCCTGACCTCCTTCAGCAGCCTTGGAAACAGTCCATTTGGCCCTGGCAACATTCAAGGATTCCAAGCCTTTGAGTACATTTTCTCTCTTTCTGATTATACCATCCAACTTCTCACAGTGCTCCATCTGTACTACTAAATCTGCATTGTCCCTTTCCTTTGTAAACACAGAGACAAAATATTCATTTAAAACCCTTCCCATAGCCACTGCATCGACACACAAAATCCTTTCTTCATCTCTGATAGGTCCCACTTTTTCCTTAACTAACCTTTCACCATTAATATTAATAATAATAATTAATAATACAGAGGGACCTGGGAGTGCAGGTTCACAAATCCATGAAGGTTGCGTCACAAGTGGAGAAGGTTGTTAGGAAGGCTTATGGGATGTTGGCCTTTATAGGAAGGGGCATAGAGTATAAAAGCTGCTGTCTAATGCTTCAGTTGTACAGAACGTTGGTTAGACCGCATTTGGAGTACTGCGTCCAGTTCTGGTCACCTTACTACCAGAAGGACGTGGAATCTCTGGAAAGGGTGCAAAGGATGTTTACCAGGATGTTGCCTGGCATGGGGGGACTGGGTTACGAGGAGAGGTTGAAGAAACTGGGACTATTCTCCTTGGAAAGACGGAGATTGAGAGGGGACATGATAGAAGTATATAAGATAATGAAGGGAATAGATAGAGTTAATAGTGAGAGACTGCTCCCTAGACTGGGTACGAACACGAGAGGTCATCATTTAAGGGTGAGGGGGGAGAGGTATAATTTGGAGGTGAGAAGAAGGTTCTTTACGCAGAGAGTTGTGGGGGTCTGGAACGCGCTACCGAGTAGGGTGGTGGAGGCAGGAACATTGGACTCGTTTAAGATGCAGTTAGATAGGCACATGAGTGAAACGAGAATGGAGGGATATGGTAGGGGCTATTAAATAGGGTTAACCCTCAGGAGACACCGGAAAGGCAGGCTGTAAGATTAATATTTTTGTCTTTATTCCACAGGTGGAGGTCCACCTCGTGTCAAACGAGGGGCATTCACACGGCGGGTCGTGCCTGGGCTGCTCTTGGAAGTTCCAGGAGTGGCCTAGTACTTCATGTCGGTGTGTGTGCTTGATCCTGGACCGGTAGATGGGCGCCGCAACAGCTCAGTGACTAGCACTGCTGGCTGTGCAGGCACATGGATTTGGGCCCTGTGTCTGTGGGAGTTTGCGCATTCTCCCTGTGGTTGCGTGGGTTTCCTCCGGGCGCTCCGGTTTCCTCCCACACCCCAAAGATGTGCTCTCAGGCTAATCGGTTTTTACCAAATTGACACTATTTCTTCCCTGAATCTGACTGAGTAGGGTTCCATTCGTAGATATGCAGGGTAGAATAGGTGTAGGGTGATGTGGCGGCACGGGCTCGTTGGGCCGAAGGGCCTGTTTCCCGTGCTGGGTTGTTCTTTGTTATATCGATAAAACATCTTTGAGTTTTCTTTAACTTTTCTTGCTAATCATTTTTTCATACCCTCTCTTTGATTTCCTTATTTTCTTTTTTACTTCATCCCTGCATTTCCTGTATTCATCCAGTCTATCTGTAGTGCTTAGCTCTTTGTGCCTAAGATGCACTTTTTTTTTCTGTTTGATTTTCCTCTATTCTTCTAGACAACCTGTGGGATCTAGATTTGGCAGTGCCATTCGAAATTTTGAAGGGGGCATGTGTACCTTGTACATTTTAAAGCTATTTTATGAGTCTACATGAGAGAGATGCTGAAGAAGGGACGGTTGCAGTGCCAGTATTCTATAGAGACCAGGAAGTATGGTTACCAGTTAATTATAGATAATCATAGAATCCATTCAGCCCATTGAATATGCACCAACTGCAATTCCCTCCCAGACCCTATCCCCATAACACAACGCATTTATCCTAGCTTGTCCTCCTGACACAAAGGAGCAATTTAATGTGCAGGTTAGGCTAATCTGCCTAACCCCCACATCTTTGGACTGTGGTTGGAAACCAGAGCTCCCAGAGGAAACACACGCAGGCATGGGGAGAACATGCAGACTCCACGCCTACAGTGACCCAAGCTGGGAATCGAACCCAAGCCCCTGGCACTGTGAGGTAGCAGGGCTAACCACTATGCCAACGTGCCGCCCTGGTGATTGAAAGTCACAGACCTTGTCCCATGGGTTGAGGCTGGTTGAAACAAATAACTTAGACTGGCTGGAGATAATGGATTGGCAGCATGGTGGCTCAGTATTTACCACTGTTGCCTCATAACGCCAGGGACCTGGGTTCAGTTCTGGCCTTGGGTGTCTGTCTGTATGGAGTTTGCATGTTTTTCCCATGTCTGTGAAAGTTTCCTCTGAGTGCTCCAGTTTCATCCCACAGTCCAAAGATGTGCAGGTTAGGTGTATTAGCCTTGCTAAATTGCCCCTTAGTGTCCCAGGATGTGTAAATTAGATGGATTAACTGTGGCGGGATTACAGGGATAGGACGGAGGGGAGGGCCTGGGTGAGAAGCTTTTTCAAGGAGTCAATGCAGACTCATTGGGCTGAATGGCATCTTTCTGAACTGTAGGAATCCTATGGGTCTAAAGATATTAAATATCCTGATTGGAGGTTTTTAGGAGCTCCAGAGTAGATCTCAGACATTTTTCTGAAGGAACTGGGCCGTATAAAAGGGGCTAAAGCCAAAATTTACTTGGTCCCTGAGGCTTCCGAGCTCGCCTGATGTCTAATGCACTTCAGCATAAAGTGGAAGTGGAGTTAAGATTGAAAGACTGGGGTCCCATAAAAGCAGTGCAGTTCTCTGAATGGGCTGTATCCATTGTCCCTATTTTGTAACCAGATCGCACTGAGAACCAGTGGAGACTACACGTTAACTGTGAACTGAGGAGCCCAGATAGATTGTCTGCACTGACTCCCTGAAGGAGCATCCTACCCAGGTCCTCCCCTCACTTTGTATGGTTGAAGGGCTAACGTTGCTGTTGTGACTTTAATTGTTTTTAAACTGCTAGTCCCTTTATGGACATTACTCTCTGATGCACCATTACCACTAAAATATCTGACCCTTGCAGCCCTGCTCAGATTAACTCTAAAAACATCAACATATTTTTCTATTGCTTGAAATCCTCTTTGGATTTCTATTTCTCCCCCTCACACAAGCTCTGCTCCTTCTATGGTAAATGTAAAGCCATTTTCCCTGCTCTGTCCTTTTTTTGCTGTTTGGTGACTCTGTCCTTTCCTGTCACACTCATATTATCACTATACCTACTCCTACTCCTATTTGGCCTACTCCTGCTCCTATTTCTTATGTTCTTATTATACGTATCATTACCCTGAACCATTTCCTGTTTAACTTTCTAATTCTCCCCTCATGTGAAATCTCCCCACTATTTAATTTAAAGGTCTCTCTACAGATATACAATTCCCAAGGACGCTGATCCCAGCTCAGTTCAGATGAAGACCCTCTCATCGGCATAGCTCCCACTTACCCACATTACTGACAACAGTGTCCCATGCACTAAAACCTCTTTCTCTCACATTAGTTCAACTCTCTGATTTAATCTATCCTATTTATTTTTGGTTTAAGCAGTAATCCGGAGATTATTATCTCTCTTGTTGTCTTTTAACTTATTCCCTAGATGCACCTACTGTTTTAGCAGAACCTCTATCTTATTCCTGCCTATCTTATTGTGAACTGTATGCACCATGACAATTCGAACCTTCCCATCGCACTCCACGTTCTTCTCCAGACTACAGATTTCCTAAAACCTTTTTTGGGCAGGCAATACAGACTTAGGGACCTGCTGTCAGCTACAGAGAACAGCATCTATCCCCCCACTAACTATCTGCTAATTCAACTACATTCTCTTTACTCTCCCTGCTATCCACTTGAGGTCTCACCACTCTGCATTGCAGTTAGTTCATCCTCTCTCCAGTCCCTGCTTTGTCCACACAAGCTGTAAGAACCAAGCATCTGTTGGATAATTGCAGAGACCGAGTTTTCTCCACTGCTACTTTCTGGGTCCCCATCCCTGCCTCACATGCAGTTACACCCTCCTGTGCCTGACCATGGATCAAATCAGAAGCATCTGTGGTAAGGGGTGTGACTACCTCTTGGAAAAAAGTGCCCAGGTAACTTTCCCTCACCCTGATGTATTTCTGTGTTCAATGCTGAGACTCCACTTCATTAAGTCTGAGCCACAGTTGCTTGAGTTGTAGACTCTTCCTGTAGGTACGATTGCTATGGATCATACTGGTGTCCACCGACACCCGTATGCTACAGCATCACCTACCCTTCCATCTTTATTGGGTTTTATTTGACCAATTAGTTTTCAAGTTTAGAAATATTACTCAATTGTTAACGATACTTGTAGTAAGTAATTTAATTAGTTCAACTATATTCTAATGCTGTACTTATATTTCCCTAGCACCTTTATTCTTATTTTTTATTCATTCGTGGGACATGGGTGTTGCTGGCTGACCAGCATTTATTGATGTGGGTATGCCGGCGTTGGACTGGCGTAAACACAGTGAAAAGTCTGACAACCTGGTTGTTACTAAAACCTGGTGTTGTCAGACTTTTCACAGCATTTATTGTCCATGCCTCGTTGTCTTTGCAAAGCTGGTGGTGAGTTGCCTTTTTGAATCACTGCAGCCCATGTGCTGTGAGTTGACCCAGACTGCCATTAGAGATGGAATCCCAGGATTTTGACCTAGCAACTGTAAAGAAATGGAGAAATATTTCCAACTCAGGATGGTGGTTGACTTGGAGGGGAATTTGCAGGTGGTGATGTTCCCATGTATCTGCCGTCTTGTCCTTCTAGATGGAAGTGGCTGTGGATGTGGAAGATGCAGTCTGATATTTGGTGACTTTCAACAGTGCATCTTGTAGATAGTACACACTGCTGCTACTGTTCATCGATGGTGGTGGGAATGGGTGTTTATGATGTGGTGCCAATCAAGCAGGCTGCTTTGTCTTGGATGGTGTCAAGCTTCTTGAGTATTGTTGGAGCTGTAGCCATCCAGGCAAGTGGGAAGTATTCCATCGCACTCCTGACTAGTGCCTTGTAGATGGTGGACTATGCCCCCATTTACAGGGATAACTTGGTTTTCCGTTGATAAATGAAGTACGTGAATGCAACATTCGAGAAGCCTAGATTAGGCAAGGTAGTGAAGGTAATTAATTTAATGTAGCTGAAATTGAAATACACACGTCAACACTGTAACATGTCGAATGGCTAAAGAAGAAACTGTGCTAAGTAAGGAATACCTTTAGGGCTGGTAAGATTACAATTGATATGTTGTCCATCTCATTTAGATGCATGGAGTGATATTTGAGAGAGTTTTTGTTTTGAATACCTGTAATTGTAAACTTGCATGAATAGAAGTTAGGAGTTCTAACCTCATGAGCATTCTGTCCTGTACTGGTATTAAACTGTACCAGGCACATGTAAGTACAATGCTTATATGTATGTATAATGAGTGAGTACACATTCTGATATTTTGTTTCAAGGCAAACTATGTAAGCATGGCCCTTTCTTAAGGGACATTTATGTGCCAACATAAGAACATAAGAAATAGGAGCAGGAGGAGGCCATCTAGCCCTTCAAGCCTGCCCTGCCATTCAATAAGGTCATGGCTGATCTGAAGTGGATCAGTTCCACTTTCCAGCTTTCTCCCCATAACCCTTAATTCCCCTGTCTGTCACAAACCTATTTACCCGTGACTTAAATATATTTAGCGAGATAGCCTCCACCACTTCAACAGGCAGAGAATTCCAGAGATTCACCACCCTTTAAGTGAAGAAGTTCCTCCTCAACTCTGTTCTAAACTGCCCCCCCTTATCTTGAGGCTGTGCCCTCTAGTCCTGCTGTCCTTTCGCAGCGGGAAGAATCTCTCTACCTCTACCCTATCCATCCCCTTCATTATCTTATATGTCTCTATAAGATCCCCCCTCATCCTTCTAAACTCCAATGAGTACAGACCCAGTCTATTTAGTATCTCTTCATAGTCCAACCTCCTCATCTCCGGTATCAGCCTAGTGAACGTCCTCTGCACTCCCTCCAAGACCAAAATATCCTTGCGCAAGTGTGGCGACCAAAACTGCACACGGTACTCCAGCTGTGGCCTCACCAATGCCCTATACAGCTGCAGCAAGACCTCCCTGCTTTTATATTCAATCCCCCTCGCTATAAAGGCCAGCATTCCATTCGCCTTCTTGATCACCTGCTGTACCTGCAGACTGGGTTTTTGCGACTCATGCACAAGGACCCCCAGGTCCCTCTGCACCAGATGGTTTTGATGGTCATACTCACTATTCTAACTTTTTCATTTAAACTTTCTTTAATTAACTGAATGTAAGTTCTGCAGCTGCCAAAGTGGGAATTGAACTCGAGTCTCTATCATCAGTTCAGGTCACTGTAAAAGAAATCTAGTTATAGTTGTGCAGGGTTTTGGTGTGAATGCATCTGCAGTGCTGTGTGCCGAAATGATATTCTTCAATTGGAAACAGTAGGTGGAGGATGTGGTCAAGAAGGCGTATGGTGTACTAGCCTTCATTAATCGAGGGATTGAGTTTAGGAGTCGGGAGATAAAGCTGCAACTTTATAAGACCCTTGTCAAACCCCACGTGGAATGCTGTGCACAGTTCTGGTTGCCTCACTACAAGAAGGATATGGAAGCTATTAAAAGGGTGCAGAGGAGGTTTGCAAGGATGTTGCCTGGTTTGGGTGGCATGCCTTATGAAGATAGGTTGAGGGAGCTAGGTCTTTTCTCCCTGGAGAGACGAAGGTTGAGAGGTGACCTGATAGAGGTTTATAAGCTGTTGAGAGGTATAGATAGGGTGGATTCTTGGAGGCTATTTCCCAGGACTGAAATGGTTGCTACGAGAGGATACAGGTTTAAGGTGTTGGGGAGCAGGTACAGAGGAGATGTCAGGGGTAAGTTTTTCACTCAGAGGGTGGTGAGTGAGTGGAATCGGCTGCCGTTTGTGGTGGCGGAGGCAAACTTGTTGGGGTCTTTTAAGAGACTTCTGGATGAGTACATGGGATTTAATGGGATTGAGGGTTATAGATAGGCCTGGTAGGTATGGATATGATCGGCGCAACTTGTGGGCCAAAGGGCCAGGTTGTGCTGTAGTGTTCTATCTTCTATGTAGTACGGCAAAGATTCACCAAATCAGACCCTGGGTTGAGAGGGTTGTCTTGTGATAGGCTGAGTAAATTGGGTCTATGTTCTCTGGCATTTAGAAGAATGAAAAGCAATCTTATTGAAAGCTACAAGAATCTGAAAGGGTTTGATAGGATAGACACTGAGAGATTGTTTCCCCTGGTTAGGAAGTGTAAAACATGGTGGGAATGAGGGGCTGATCATTTAGGACTGAGATGTGGAGTAATTTCTTCACTAAAGGGTTTGAGATTCTCTATCTCATAGGATTGTGGGTTCTCTATCATTGAATGTATTTGACAGTGGGATAGAGAAATTATTGGTCTGTCAGGAAATTAAAGGATATGAGGAACAGATAGGTAAGTAGAGTTGAAGCCCAAGATCAACCGTGATCGAGTTGAATGGTGAAGCAGGCTTGGTCTATGGTGCCTATTGATGTTTTATCTATCCTGCTCCTATATTTCATGTTGTTATTATTAGTAACATAGCCACTATTCTATTATTCTCAGGTTTGAAACTTGCCTAACATAATGAACACAATCTATGCAGCTAGCCCTTAGAATTTTACCAGGTGTAATTATAGTCATAATATACCAATACAAACAGTATCTCCTGTGAGGCATGCAAAATTTCACTAATGAACTAGACCTGCGACTAGGTGATCTGATGAAGAGTCACATTGACCTTGGGACTGAGGCTTTTGGATTTTGCTGGATTTTGGGTCAGGCAATTTGAGTGGTTGGCAGCTTGGGCCAAGCCAGCTCAGGACAGGTCAAGGGTCACAAGGACTTGGGGAATAGACTGGTGCGCAAATGTCAGAGCAAAGATCAAGTCCACCGCCTTGCAGCATCTAGCCAAATTGTCCAAACAAAGTAATCTTAACTGAGTAAAATTTAAAAAAAATGAAGGCACATTCTAAAAATGTCTGGATTTCAAACTACTCCATTTTTTTAGCCAGCTGGTTTTGAGTGTGTGTCTTACTTATAATAACTGAAGGCAGGTTAACACTGTTCTGGGAAGGAACAAAAGTCACTGTATTTTCTCAATACAGTGTTAAGTCACACCTCTGTTTATTGGGAGACATCTACAATGTTAATTCCATGATGGAGTAATAAGTAAATTGGTGAATTTTTCCTAGTCCTGCTCTAACACAAAGGTGACTTTATCTTTTATTCAGCATACCTCGGCAAACACCCACTGTTTGTTCAAAATCAAAAAGCTGCATCACAATATGCTTAACATTTGCTTTAGCACAGCAAGGGCAGCTTTGTTTATTGCAAGTGTGGAAATGTGGGATGACAATATTGAATAGATCTCCATTATAAACATCTATTAAGTGTGTTAAGTTGAACTGTGCAAAGCAATTTTTGTTCAAGAATTTTGAATTTTAAATAAACTGCAATTACTCATGAATCTGCACGATAGAATGAGCAGACACTGGGAGATGAAATTTAATGTGGAGGAGTGTGAAGTGGTGCATTTTGGAAGGAAGAATCGGAAGAGATAATAGCATTTTAAAGAGGATGTAAGGTCACAAATCTTTAAAGGTGGCAGGATGAGTTCTTTATTTGTGGGATATAGGTTTGTAGGGAGAAACTGGTTTCCTCTGGCAAGTGGATCAGGGTGGCACAGTGGTTAGCACTGCTGCTTCACAGGTTAGATTCCTGACTTGGGTCACTGTCTGTGGAGTTTGCGTGTTCTCTCCGTGTTCGTGGGTTTCCTCTGGGTGCTCCAGTTTCCTCCCATATTTTGAAAGACTTGCTGGTTAGGTGCAGTGACCCGAACAGGTGCCAGACTATGGTGACTAGGGGAATTTCACAGTAACTTCATTGCATAAGCCTTCATAAGTCTTACTTGTGACTAATAATTACACTTCACAGTAACCAGAGGAACTAGATTTAAACTAATTGGAGAAGGAATGGGGTGGCAGGTTAGCACTGCTGCCCCACAGCGCCAGGGACCCGGGTTCAGTTCTGCCGTCAGATGGAGTTTGCACAATCTCCTGTGTCTGCGTGAATTTCCTTTGGGCCATCTGGCTTCCTCACAATCCGAAGGATATGCCGGTTAGATGGATTGGCCATGCTAAATTGCCCCTTAATGTCAGTAGGATAAAAATGCAGGGTTACAGGGATAAGGCCTAGGTAGGACTGTTGCCAGTGCAGGCTTGATGGGCTGAATGGCAGTCTCCTGTACTGTAGGGAATCTGTGAATCTAATTTATGAACTAGAGTGGCAAAGGAGGGAATATTTTTCACACAGGGTTGTTTGAATTTAGAATGCTGTATCTGAATGAATTGTGGAAACAGATACCACAGGACCTTTCAAAAGGCAATTGAACATATCCATGCAGAAAAATCTTATTTGATGAGGCTAAATTCAATGATATATTCAAAGAAGTCACAAAGGTATGATGAGCTGAGTTTACTATATTGCAGTGTTTGATTCTGTGATTAAAGAGTGAAACGAGATTGGAGGGATATGGTAGGGGATATTAAATAGGGTTAAACCTCGGGAGACACCGGAAGTTCCATTCGGTGATATGCAGGGTAGAATAGGTGCAGGGTGATGTGGCGGCGCGGGCTCGTTGGGCCGAAGGGCCTGTTTCCCGTGCTGGGTTGTTCTTTGTTCTTTGTTCTGTTCATAGAATAGAATCCATAAAATGCAGAAGGAGACCATTTGCCTGTTGAGCTTGCAGCGACAACGATCCATCCATGCCCTAGCCCGTAACCCCGTGAATTTACCCTGCTAATCCCCTTGGCACTAATGGGCAATTTAGCATGGCCAATCAAACTAACCTGCACATCTTTGGAGTGTGGGAGGAAACCGGAGCACTGGAGGAAACCCACCCAGACACAGGGATAATTTGCAAACTCCACACAGTGACCCAGGTCCATGGCAACTATGCTAATCACTGCGCCACCGTGCCACCTCAGTTCAGTGCCACAGTAAAGTTTGAGAACGTTAAGCATGAATTTCCTCCATTGGTGACCTTTTGATTGGGAGTAGACTTAATTTCTAAAATTTGACTTGATATTGGTAAGAATGTGCTGAGTGGATTTGAGTTTGGTGATGCCATTGAATGAGTTTCTGTGCCAGTTTTCTCTCAGAACAATGGCAAAGAAATAATCTGCTTGATGTTTTCATTTTTGTTTCTATAAAATGGCAGACAATTTTCACTCACTGTTTGTGTCTCTGTGAATTGTTTGTAGGAATCAGACTTTACATATCCATCTTAAGCAGTACCTAGTGAACTGCTCAGACTGGCTACTGAAGGTAATCTGTGGTGTGGTAGAAATCCGTACAGCCTATGCTACAGAAAAGAAGGCAAAGGCATGCCTGATATCACGACTCAGCTGTGAGCGAGCTGGAGCCAGCTTCTACGTACGAGGAACCGATGATGATGGCCATGTGTCCAACTTTGTTGAAACAGAACAGGTATTTTATGAATAAATAAAGACTTGCAGTCTTTTTGGTGGCCTTCATGATCTCAGGCTGGTGTGAACACCAGAATGGAACAATTGGACAATTTTTAAGTTGCAAATATCATGTAACAAAATTACAGCGCTATCTAAACATGAAGAACCTGGCTTGATTCTAAAGAAGTGTTCGAATTACTCACCCAAACACACAACCTAGCTAACAGCTGAGATTTGATCAATAGCTTGAATGTTAAAATCTTTCAAAGTATTAAAGTAAAAAATACACAAACATGGTTTGGCCCTGATGATCATGTATGTCAGTAATTTACTAAGTTCTTTTGCATGAACAGGTACTGAATTTATCAGTAATGGTGAATTGTTTGTGCTTTTTGCTGTGAATACAATTTGTGGAATAATAATAATGATAAATTAAGGTTTTTTTCTACCTTTTATTACAACTGCTTCCTATATGACAAAACAGTAAGTATCGATTGAGGGATGGATTTTATATTTCTGAGGAGGATAGATCAGCTATGATTTCAGTGATTGGTGCGGCAGTCTTGAAGGACTTGGTCATCTATGCCTGCTTCTATTTCTTGTGTTCTTTTACCCCACCTTCCCACACCTGGTCTGTAGACTTGAAGTTAAAACACTTCAGATGCAGACCGAGCCACCTTTTAACTGAGGTGAGCATTTCAGCCTCAACTACCAAAGCAGAGTGTGAAGTCCAGACACCCAGCACCCTCTGGGTGAAGGAACTTTTCTCCTGCCCCCTAAAACCCTTCTAAAAGTAACCTTAAATCTGTGCCGACTGGTAATTGACCTCTCCATTAGGGGAAATAGGTCTTTTCTCTCTATCCTGTCTAGGCCCCTCATCATATTGTACAATTCAGTTAATCACTCCTCAGCCTCGTCATTTCCAAGGAAAATAACTCTAACCTATCCAATCTTTCCTCATAGTAGTACTTTTCAAGATCTGGCAATTTTCTTGTAAATTTCTTGTACTCTCTCCAGAGCAATTATGTCCTTCCTGTGATGTGGTGACCAAGATGGAACATAAAATTCCAACTGTGGCCTAACATCCAGCATTACATCACTGTAATTTTGTATTCTATACCTGGTTCAATAAAGGAAAATGTTCTATATTTCCATATAGTTTCCTTTGTCCATCTGTCCTGCCACCTTCAGGCACCTTAAGTCCACCTTCACCTGTGACATGCACAAAGATCCCTCATCTCCTCAATCGCTCTCAATATCCTACTGTTTATTAATCATTCTTTTGCTTTGTTTGCCTTCCCCAAATGAATTACCTCACACTTTTTCAGATTGAATACCATTTGCCACTTTTCTGTCCACTCAACCAAACTATTGATAGAATTCTTCCCCTCTCATTAAACTTGTTGTATCTAATATTTCACCTCCCTCCTCTTTAAGAATGTCTGCCTCATCTCTAAGTGAAGACAGCGACAAAGTACTCATTGAGAACTCAGCTCACATTTTCAGCGTCAACACAACATTACCACATACATCTCTGAAAGGCCCTATCCTTTCCTTGGTTATCCTTTTGCTCCTAATGTGCTGATGGGTTTGCTTGATTATTTTATCATATCTTCCCTTTGCTTTCCTAATTTCCTATTTTACCTCACCCCTGTGCTTTCTGTAGCATTAATTTTTTTGTGACTGTCATGAGTTTTTTTTTGGCTTTATCTTACTCTGTATACCTCTGGATAACCAGGGGGCTCGAGAGTTGACAGTACCACCCTTTTGTTAGGTCGAAACGACTGGGTACGGAGAGTGCGCTGGAGGAATATAGAGAGAGTAGGAGGGAGCTAAAAAGGGGAATTAAAAGGGCGAAGAGAGAGTATGAAATGGCTTTGGCTGGTAAGGATTAAGGAAAACCCAAAGGCATTTTATTCCTTAATTAGGAGCAAGAGAGTAGTTAGAGGGAAAATTGGTCCTCTTAGGGACAAAAGTGGGGAGATATGTATTGAGTCGGAGGGAATGGGGGAGCTCCTGAATGAATGCTTTGTGTCGGTATTCACGAAGGAGAGGGGTTCGGAATCGTGCGGTCTGTTAGAGGGAGCTGAGAATCAGCTGCAGGAAATATCTATTACGAGGGAGAAAGTGCTAGGGCTTTTAGGTAGCGTAAGGACGGATAAAGCTCCGGGGCCTGATGGTATTTATCCCAGGCTGCTTAGGGAGGTGAAAAATGAAATTGCTGGGCCTCTGGCGCAAATCTTAGTCTCTTCTTTGGACATAGGTGAGGTCCCAGAAGACTGGAGGGTAGCAAATGTGGTACCGCTGTTCAAAAAAGGTAGCAGGGATAACCCTGGAAATTATAGGCCGGCGAGTTTGACATCAGTGGTAGGGAAATTAATGGAAAAAATACTTAGGGGTAGGATGTATGAGCATTTGGAGCGTTGCGGTCTGATTGGGGATACGCAACATGGCTTTGTTAGAGGGAGGTCTTGCCTTACGAATCTGGTGGAATTCTTTGGGGAGGTGACAAAAACGGTTGACGATGGGAGAGCCGTTGATGTCATCTATATGGATTTCAGTAAGGCGTTTGACAAATTCCCTCATGGTAGGCTGGTAGAAAAGGTTAAGGCGCATGGGATACGAGGTCAGGTAGCTAGGTGGATTGAGAACTGGCTGGGTAATAGGAGACAGAGGGTAGTTGTGGAGGGGACTTTGTCCGGCTGGAGGCCAGTGACCAGTGGTGTGCTGCAGGGCTCAGTACTGGGACCTCTCCTCTTTGTAGTCTACATAAATGACTTGGAAGAGAGCATAGGTGGTGTGATCAGCAAGTTTGCTGATGACACCAAGATGGCAGGGTTGACGGGTACCAAAGTGGATTGTGAGGTGATACAACAGGATATAGATAGGTTGGTGCATTGGGCAGATAGGTGACAGATGGAATTTAATCCTGACAAATGCGAGGTGATGCATTTTGGAAGGAATAATGTAGAGAGGAGCTATGTGATTAAAGGTAGACAAAGTAAGAGTATAGAAATACAGAGGGACCTGGGAGTGCAGGTTCACAAATCCATGAAGGTTGCGTCACAAGTAGAGAATGTTGTCAGGAAGGCTTATGGAATGCTAGCCTTTATAGGAAGGGGTATAGAGTATAAAAGCTGCCGTCTAATGCTTCAGTTGTATAGAACGTTGGTTAGACCGCATTTGGAGTACTGCATCCAGTTCTGGTCACCTTACTACCGGAAGGACGTGGAGTCTCTGGAAAGGGTGCAGAGGAGGTTTACCAGGATGTTGCCTGGCATGGAAGGGCTGGGTTACGAGGAAAGGTTGGAGAAACTGGGACTATTCTCCTTGGAAAGACGGAGATTGAGGGGTGACATGATAGAGGTATATAAGATACTGAAGGAAATAGACAGAGTCAATAGTGAGAGACTGCTCCCTAGATTAGGTACAAATACAAGAGGACATGATTTAAGGGTGAGGGGGGAGAGGTATAATTTGGATATGAGAGGAAGGTTCTTTATGCAGAGAGTTGTGGGGGTATGGAACGCGCTACCGAGTAGGGTGGTGGAGGCAGGAACGTTGGACTCGTTTAAGGTTCAGTTAGATAGACACATGAGTGAAACGAGGATGGAGGGTTATGGTAGGGGTTATTAAATAAGGGTTAGAACCTCGGGAGACACCGGAAAGGCAGGCTTGTGATTAACGTTTTTGTCTTTTTATTCCACAGGTGGAGGTCCACCTCGTTGTCAAACGAGGGGCATGCACACGGTGGGTCGTGCGTGGGCTGCTCTTGGAGGTTCCGGGAGTGGCCTAGTACTTCGTGTCGGTGTGTGTGCTTGATCCTGGACCGGTAGACAGGCGCCGCAACAGCTCAGTGACTAGCACTGCTGGCTGTGCAGATACATGGATTTGGGCCTGTGTCTGTGGGAGTTTGTGCATTCTCCCTGTGGATGCGTGGGTTTCCTCCGGGCGCTCCGGTTTCCTCCCACACCCCAAAAATGTGCTCTTAGGCTGATTGGTTTTACCAAATTGACACTATTCTCCCCTGAATCTGGCTAAGTCAGGGGTTCTATTCGTAGACACGCAGGGTAGAATAGGTGTAGGGTGATGCGGCGGCACGGGCTTGTTGGGCCGAAGGGCCTGTTTCCCGTGCTGGGTTGTTCTTTGTTGTTGTTTTTTCTTTGTGGGTATTGTCTACACTGCGCCTGTGGAATCTAATTTTTGGATGCCTTCCTCTGGTTTAACATTGTTTTCCCTTCATGTAGCTGTATCCAGTTCACTTTCACCAGTCACCTCTTAGCTATCTCTAATTTGTGTTCCCCCAATTTTGAACTTTTACTTCTGTTATATCTTTGTCTTTTTGAATAATGATGCTAAATTAATGTCACTATCTCCAAAATGGTTCCTCACTTGCCTAGTTTCATTTCCTAGGACTAAATCGGAATTGTAATCCTTATCATTGGGCTTGTCACCTGCTGGCTAAAAAGTTCTCTTGAATGTTGTTTGAGAATTTTGTGTCCTCTGTGCCCTTCACACCGTTCATATCCCAATTGTGATCAGGTTAATGGAAGTCCCAGCTATTATTAGCCTGTTGTTTTGCACTCAGGCATATTTGCTTTTCTAACTCCCTCTCACTACTTGGAAATCTATAGTACACTCCTAGCAGTGTGGTTGTCCCTTTTTTATTTATTCAACCCATGTTGCCGCATTTGATGCTTAATTTTATATATCATCCCTACAACTGTAATAGATTCCTTAACCAATGATGTTACACCGATTTCCTCCCCCCCCATCTTTTTTAACCTCTTGTATCTTTCTGTCTGAAAATACTATATCCAGGTATCTTGAGCTGCCATTTCTGTTCCTCTTTTATGGCAAGTTTCCATTATGACAATAATGTGCTGCCATATGTCTATAAGTACCATCAGCTCATTGATTTTATTTACTATGCTCCCTCAACTTGCATATATACCTATCAAATGGTGTAATAATTTCTACTATATTGAAAGACCTGCAAATAAATTCCCAAAAATCTTGAAGCTACTGCAAATCTTGAAACACCACAGATTCATTCTGTCTGGGACAGAATGGGTTAATTATCTATTCGTTTCAAGAGGGAATCGAGTAAAGTTCTCAAATGGACATCATTGCATCATCACTCTTTTTCTTGCAAGCATTCAGAATCTGGGACTAGTTCTTTCCTCAGAATTTCATTCTAGAATTATCATTGCCAGTTGTAACAGGAATATATCTTCAACCCTAACAAGAAGTTTTGATCCAGATTAATCCAAAGGAGATTTATCATAATAAATACCCCAATTTTCAATTATCCCTATCAAATTAAGAATATCACAATTGTTTTACAATCTCTCCAGTTTAAACTTAAAATTTGCACATTTAAATGTTTCCCACATATCTGTCTTTATAAATGAAGTAAGAAGTCTCACAACACCAGGTTAAAGTCCAACTGGTTGATTTGGTAGCAAAAGCCAGTAGTTTTCAGAGCTCTTGTTGCTCCTTTATCAGGTGAGTGGGAGTTCTGTTCACAAACAGGGCATATAAAGACACTAACTCGATACATTTACTCAAATTTACAATTTGTAAATTGTGTTTGTGAAAACTCTGCCAGCTAGGAACACAAGAAATAAAATTCCAAAGTATTATTGTCACAATCACTAGCCAGAAGTTATGTGTGGTAGCCAGGCCTTGATACAGAGATAGAAAGGATGGTGCAATGCCCCAGTTATCACCCTTAACAGTCACTAACGCCTCCATCTAATCTGCACGCTTGAGAATGGCTAGGTACATCCTGGGCAAGAGTACTTGATGGGCCATTTGTTTCTTATTTTAGTGCTTGCCAACCACTCAAAGTGGTTGGATGTTCAGCTGAACCCATGGGTCTATGAACCCGCTGCCACCATTGATGAATTGAGCAAAATCTTTGCCATTCATGGTTTCCTGGAGGTCTTTGTATCAGTCAAAGGAAAATCTTTCACGGTGGAGGAATTTCAGAAATTTGTAAAACCAAATGGCATTGCTATGTTAGGTCAGCACCTTGCCACATAACATCAAACAGGCTAGTGGAACGTGCTGTGCAAACTTTCAAGGCCTCAGCGAAGAAACAAGTAGATAGGCCTCTCTCTACCTTTATGGATCAGCAGCTTTTTGTTATCTTATAACACAGTGCCAAATGTGACCACAGGGATCACGCCAGCCAAGTTGCCAATGGGATATCATTTAAACATATGGTCGGGTATATTTGGCAAGGAGGGCGCAGGCTAGGCAAACCTGTCAGGAGTAAAATCATGAATCAAAGAAGAACAGCAAGAGTTTTCCAAGTAGAGGATTTAGCCATGGTCAGAAATTGTGCAGCAGGACCGACATAGGTGGCTGGTAAGATTGTGGAAAGGACACAGCCAGTCCCTTATGTTATAGAGATGCAACAATGTTGCATCAAAAAATATGGAGATCATCTGAGGAAGAGAGTAGTGCCTGATAAACAGATCAACAGGTAACTCCAGCCGTATATGTGGATCTGCCTGGATTGGGAGCAGGAACCCTAGTCATGAATGTGGAACAGGAACATCCAGTTGCTTCAGTTAAAGGAGAATACAGCAGCTACCAAGGATGATTTAGACCCTGGATTGATGAGTTTGCCAGTGGCCTTAGCTTGACCTGATTTTTCATTTCTAGGCAAACCTAGCTTGGAGTTCAGGCATATGACAAGGGTTTGAAAGTTGCCAGATGGATTAAATGTATGTCGAGTTATCATGGGGGTTTCCTCTGATGTTTTTCTGTAAACTGTTGCTTATGTTAATGATTTTTTTTCCCCCCTTGGATGACTTCAGGAATTAAGGGGGGGGAAGAATGTGGTAGTTTAAGGCAGCGTTCCTTGAGGGCCACATGGTCAGTCCGGACCCTATGGAGTGTTGAGGCAGGAAGCTCAACTAATTGAGTGGAAAGGCGTGTATCCTGGGTGGGGAAGGATTGGCAGTTGGAGCCAGGGAGGTGTAGTGTACAGTTGCATAGTTATTCTGTCTGACCCTAGTTGTATATTTAGTTAATTGTTGCTTTGGCAATAAAGCTTTTCTGTGCTGAAGCCTCATTGAGTCACCCTTGATTTATTCCAGGGGTGTTCAGCACGCCCGATTAGGGAACATAAAATCCAGCACTTGCTATCTGACTCATTGTGATCTATTTGCAGTCAGTTTCTGTATTTGAGTTGTTCTGTTTAATTATGGAGTTGTTCAGTGAGCTCATAGATGAGAAATAAGGTTACAAGCTGATTTGGCTCAGAGGTTCCTGTGATTGCTAACTGGTCTTAATGGGAATGTGGGCCATCAGGAGTTAGGGTCCAACTCATGAATCACATGCAATTTTTCTTAAGAGGAAGTTCTTTCCTAAGCTTGAAAAGAAAACGTTGGAAAATCTCAGCAGGCCTGGCAGCAGTTGTAAGGAGAGAAATGACCTGATGTTTCCAGTCCATATGACCCTTTGTCAAAGCTAAAAGGCATAGAAAGTGGAAGATATTTATAGTGCAGGGGAGGAAATGAAAGATGAGTTATATACATAGAAACCAGAGGAAAAGACTGCTAAAAGCTGTGCTCTGAGAGAATAAAGGATGTGAATGGCCAAATGGCAGAGAAGCTGTGACAGATGGAGATGTTGGGGGAGGGGGAGAATGGAACAGAGGTAGCATGTAGAAAAGGGGAAGTGGGGGGAGAAAAGGTAAGGGAAGGGGGAAGGACAGAGTGGAGGTGGGGAAGAAAAATGAAGAAAGACCATAGAGAAATAAAAGGTAGAGAATAATTAAAAATAAAATAAATTAGAAGACAATAAAAGGGGCTGAAGTGAGGTAAAGCAAATCACCTGAAGTTGTTGAATTCGATGTTGAAGGCTGTAAAGTACCGAGCCGGAAGATGAGATACTGTTCCTCCAGTTTCCGCTAAGCTTCACTGGAATGTTGCAGCAAGCCAAGGACAAACACGTGGGCATGGAAGCAGGATCGTGTGTTAAAATCGTTTGTTAAAATGGCAAGCAACTGGAAGGTCAGGGTCCTCAGTACTTAGCAAAGTGATCACCCAGTCTACACTTGGTCACTCCGATTATAGAGACCACATTGGGAGCAGCGAGTGCAGTACACCAAATTGAAAGAGGTGCAAGTGAAATACTGCTTAATCTGGAATGAATGTTTTGGACCTTGGATGGTGAGTATAGAAGAGGTAAAGGTGTTATATCTCCTGGTGTTACACCTTTCCACCAACTTCCATGACAAGCCCACTGACTCCCACAGCTATCTGGGCTACAGCTCTTCACACCCAACATCCTATAAGGACACCATCCCTTCCTCTCAGCTCCTTCACCACTATTGCATTTGTTCCAATGATGCCACTTTCCAAAGTGGTGCTTCTAATATGTGCTCCTCTTTACTCAATCATGGATTCCCATCTACAGTTGTCGACAGGGCCCTCAACAGTCCATCCCCCGTGCCATGGCCCTCACCCCCTTCCCTCCCTCCCAGAATAAGGACAGAGTCCCCCTTGTTCTCACATTTAACCCCCCCAGCCTCTGCATCCAAAGCATAATCCTCTGCCGTTTTCACCAATTCCAGTGTGATGCCACCACCAAACATATTTTCCGTTCACTCCCTCTGTCAGCATTCTGTAGAGATAGTTCTCTCTGGGATAACCTAGTCCAATCCTCCACTATACCCACCATCTCTCCCGTCACTCATGGCACCTCCCCATGCAATCGCAGGAGATATAACACCTGTCTCTTTACCTCTTCTATACTCACCATCCAAGGTCCAAAACATTCATTCCAGGTTAAGCAGCGGTTTACTTACACCTCTTTCAATTTGGTGTATTGCACTCGCTGCTCCCAATGTGGTCTCCTTATATCAGTGAGAGCGAGCGTAGACTGGGAGATTTATACTGAGCACCTTGAGTCTGTGTGCAATCAGGAACCTGACCTTCTGGTTGCTTGCTATTTTAACACATGATTCTGTTCTCATTCCCACATGTTTGTCCTTGTCTTGCTGCAATGTGAGAATATTATCAAATAAATCGGTTGGACTAAAACCTGGTGTTGTCAGACTTTTTACTGTGTTGCTGCAATGTTCCAGTGAAGCTCAACGCAAACTTCATCAGAGGAACAGCATCTCATCTTCCGGCTCGGCACTTTACAGTCTTCTGGTCTCCACATCGAGTTCAACAACTTCAGATGATTCGCTTTACCCCATCTCAGGCCCCTTTCTTTTCATTCTAATTTATTTAATCTTTAATTATTCTCTACCTTTTATTTTTCATGGTCTTTCTTCATTTTTCTTCCCCCACCCCCCCATTCTTTCCTTCCCTTTCCTTACTTTTTCTCCCCCCCCCCCACTTCCCCTTTTCTACATTCTACCTCTGTCTCTCTCTCTCTCTCTCTGTCTCTCTCTCTCTGTCTCTCTCTCTCTGTCTCTCTCTCTCTCTCTGTCTCTCTCTCTCTCTGTCTCTCTCTCTCTCTGTCTCTCTCTCTCTCTGTCTCTCTCTCTCTCTGTCTCTCTCTCTCTCTCTTTCCTCTCCTCCTCCCCCCCCCACCCACCAACATCTCCATCTATCACAGCTTAGAGCTACTCTGCCATTCAGCCATTCACACCTTTTATTCTCTCTGTGGACAGCTTTTAGCAATATTTTACTCTGGTTTCTACAGCTATGACGAATCTTTCATTGCCTCCCCCTGCAGTATAAATATCTCCCACTTTCCATGTCTTTGATCGTGGACAAAGAGTCATGTGGACTCGAAACGTCAGCTCTTTTCTCTCCTTACAGATGCTGCAAGACCTGCTGCGATTTTCCAGCATTTTCTCTTTTGGTTTCAGACTCCAGCATCTGCAGTAATTTGCTTTTATTCTTTCCTAAGCTTGTACATTAAACAGGATCCAAAGTGAATTAAAACTTGCACCAAGATTTGAGATGCATCCTGTAAATCCCCTGCAAGCCATTCATCATACTGACTTGGAAATATATCATTGTTCCTTCACAATCACTAGGTCAACATCCCAGAATTCCCTCCCTAAAGGCATAGTGGGTCAACCCCAGCATGTGGACTGCAGTGATTCAAGAAGGCAGCTCACCGTCACCTTCTCAAGGGCAAGAAGGGATGGGCAATAAATATTGACCAACCTGCGATGCCCATGCCCCAGAATGAATAAAAAACAGAAATCCCAAGGCCTAGCAATTTTCAGGCAGTGAAGAGCCTACAAGGCTCCCCATTTGACAGTGAGGACATAAATTTCCCATTATATTTGATCAGGTAGATCTAGTTATGTGCAGAAGGAATACATGGCTGAAATATTTAATGACGGAATGATTGAATTAATAGGACTTATTTTTGATTACTCAGCTTCCTCCTGCCATTGGTGAATTCCCACATTCAAAAATGCTATTCGGACAACAAAGAACAAAGAAGAAAAAGAATAAAAACAGCCCGGGAAACAGGCCCTTTGGCCCAACGAGCCCCCGCCGCCATTTTAACATTACCAGTCCTCCCTCCACCCATGACTCTTATCTATGATTATGGCATTCCACATTGAGGGAAACTAATTTAGGGACAATTTATTACCTCCAGTCAGCCTAATAGCACATCTTTGGGGTGTGGGAGGAAACCGGAGCACCCGGGGAAAACCCACGCAAGCACGGGGAGAATGCACAAACTCCCACAGACACCGGCCCAAATCTATGTGTCTGCACAGCAAAGAGTGATAGTCACTGAGCTGTCGTGTTGCCCAGCATCTGGCCCAGTTTAAGCACACACTAACGACATGAAGCACTAGGCCAATCTTGAACATCCAAGAGCAGCCCAAGTACGACCCATCGCGTGTACGCCCCTCGTTGGACAACAAGGTGGACCGACTTAAAACCTGTGAATTAAAAGAGAAAAACATTAGTATCATTCCACATCCTTTTACATTACCAGGGACGTCCCAATGCTAATGAACCTTATTTAAAACAATCTCCTATATCCTTCCATCTCCAACCCACTCATGTGCCTGTCTAAGTTACTCTTAAACAACTCCAGCATACCTGCCTCCGCCACCTTGCTTGGCAGAGCATTCCATACACCCACTACCCTCTCTGTGAAAAATCTCCCTCTAATATCCATGTTATACCTCTCCCCGCTCACCCTAAGCCTGTGGCCCCTCGTACTGTGTGCCTCTAACATAGGAAATAGCTTACCTGTGTTTACTCTATCTATACCCTTCATAATCTTATATACCTCTATTAGATCCCCCCTCAGTTGCTGTCTTTCAAGGGAAAACAGCCCCAATTTGCTCAATCTTTCCTCATAACCCAATCCTTCCATACCAGGCAACATCCTGGTAAACCTCCTCTGCACTCTCTCCAGAGTCTCCACGTCCTTCCGGTAGTAAGGCGACCAGAACTGGATGCAGTGCTCCAAATGTGGCCTAACCAACGTTCTATACAACTGCAACATTAGACTCCAGCTCTTATATTCTATATCCCTTCCTAAATGTGTATCAAGGAGAAGCTGAAGTAGTCCTCCCAACCTATTGGAAGGGATTGCAGACTGTTGCTGGTACTCACACCTCTGCTCAATGTCCCCAATTGGCACTGCCCTCACCTCCCAAGGAATTTGTTGACCAGTAGCTCTAAGTTTAAGTGAATTCAGATTAGCGTGGGTGTCTAACATTTTAGAAACTAACATGTATTAAGTTGGTACAGAACTTTTTAACACTTTAATTTTATTGATATCTGGTTTGGAATGTTTTTGCATGTGCCTTTGAATTTCTTTTCAATCTAAATTTCTCTTTCCTTTCTGCGTCCTAGGTTATTTATTTGGATGACGCAGTGTCTTCCTTTGTACAGATCCGTGGATCAGTCCCATTATTTTGGGAGCAACCTGGAGCACAGGTAATGTGGTAGGCATTTAGTTATTCTTATTCTGAACAAGGAATTCTCTGCTTTGTGTTTAACAAAATAAAAGTGCAGACAAAGGAGATTTCAGCTTCATTTTGTGGCATTTAATAATTGCATTACTTATTTAAGCTTTGTTCTTGTGGTTTACTCTCATCAGACTGTTTTGTTTGAATGACAATTATTTATTTATACACTAGGGTACTATTATATAGAGCTGCAGGTATCTGGCTTCCTCCAATAAACTCCCAACCACAGAAACAAAATTCAATTCATTGCCAACCACAACACATTTTCTTTCTTATCTTAATTATAGTATGTTTGGTTATATTTATCTGTTAGAACTGAATTACCTCTTACCCACAGACTATTAAAGATTATCAGTGTCATACAGAATTGCTGAACCAGTTAAAGCATTATAATGATCAGGAAAAGACGTGTGGTACTGGCAGGTGAGGTTGGTTTTAAGTTAGGGACATTTGTGCACAGTCTCTTCCTATGCTTCAGATTTGAATCTAATGACAAAATGAAGAATTGCACAGGAACTTCATTGCGGTGTTAATGTAAGCCTTACTTGTGACTAATAAATAAACTTTAAGGTGAGGTTGAAACTTCTGGAGATGTTGAGAGTCATATTGGATGCATCTGATGCATGTAGACTGAAGATCTGAATTTTCAACAAAGCCTTGTAACCATGCACCTTCTTCTTTGGAGAAGTTGGCATGTCTACGAGCCCAGAGAAGTTCTGGGGAAAGCCTCTTCCCAACAGCCAGATCTAGTTAAGCTCAGGGAATTGGTGTGAAGTATGACTGCCGCCATTGACTATTTATTGTTTGGAGCTGTAAGTGGAGTGTTGTAAGCAGTGAGAACCAAAGATTGGGGACCACCCAAGGAAGATGGCATGCATCTTTGTAGATATTTGTGATTCATACAAGTCCCTTAACCATAATTAACTGTTGTGTTCATTGGAATGAAAAATTGATGACTGCAGGAGTCCAGGCCAGAGATTAAACACAAGCAGAATGCTAATTTAAACTCCCCTGCCTGCTGGTTAACATGGTTGCTATTGTATAACCAGCATATTTCAAGGCTAAGTTAGATGTTTTATCGTCAAAGGAATTGAATGTTATGGGTCAGGCAGGAAAGTGGCCTTAACACCACAATTTGATCAGCCATATTGAATGGCAGAGCAGATTCTATGGGTCAAATGGCCTACTCCCTATTATCATTAACTGCCCTGGCCATTGACCGCAGACATTAGGAGGGCGATTCCAATTGCAGATCCATGAAGCTACCTAATGCATCCAGCATTAAAGAGCAGGTATATTGTGGCTGCAACAAAAATGGGAAATTAAGCTCAAAGGAAGCTTTCCAGACAACCAGTTTGCAGGCAATAGGAGGTTACTGATGAGGTGAATATCAGGAACATGGTTTCTTGGACATGGACGATCTTTAGTTATTTGACCATTATCACAATCTTCAAATGTGCTCTGATAGCTGCACCACCTCATCAGCTACTGAATTCACAGCACTCTCAATACCCACCACCTGAAATCTGTTACAGGACAGTACATCTTTCACCTCGCCTTCACAAACTCAGCATTATTACAAACATCTACAACTCACATTTCACAATCACACTGACAGCTTTTCAATCATGACAGTTGCACGACCCAAACAGCTCCCAACATTCTCACTCTTACTGTTCCCCCTTCCTTATAGGAGGATGTTTGACACAGGGCCGCAGGAAGACATTGGGGGAGGAGCAACATGTTAGTTGACTTGTATTCTCACCATCAGATCCCTAGAATGTTCAACAATCGAAAAGGATTCCATTTCCTCAGTATAGAATTACTTTGCGATCACAGGCAGCTGGAGTCATGCAGATCTGAGTAGATTATCATAAGTGACACTTCAACTTGCACCCCGTTTCCCCCCCCCGCCCCCCTCAGCCATCTTGGAGCAGCCCATCTTCTGTTCATGACTGTCTTCTGTCCAAGTGAGGGCTCCACCTCCTGGGCTGATTACCCACTCTCAGTCCCTACTGGTCTCTCAGTCCAGGTGAGCCTCTCCTGCTGCATTGTTCATAAAGGAACAAGCACCTACCCAGCTGAGGGACAGTCATGCCTTCATATTCTCTCTCCCGTGGGGAGGGTAGTACGGGCAGTCAGTGGTGTGTCGTAACCAGTGATGCGGCTGAGGCTGTGGAAGGTGTATCTGCTGACCCAATCCACCTTCTCACATCCACAGTGCTTTCTGACGTAGAATCTTCACTGCGCAGCAGGGGTTAAGGAGGATGGAAAGAAAAGGATTGTGGCGCTTTTTTAATATATGAAATAGTAAAGCTCTCTGGTTTTCTGCTTCATTTTTCAGGTTGGGTCTCACCACCTACGGCTGACCAGAGGTATTGAGGCTGATGCTCCAGCTTTCGACAGGTAGTGAATGAGTTTACTGATTTTGAGCTTATGCTTAGTTGGTGGTTGAAGCTGAAATGATCAACTTATTTAAAAGGCACCTGGATCTACATCTGAAGTGCTGTAATTTGCATGGCCATGGACTTGGTGCTGCAAAGGGGGATTAAAATCAGGGGCTAGTTTCTTTTCTACCTTTTTTGGCTGAGACAGACACGATGGGCCGAATGGCCATCGATGCAAGTGTAACATGGTGACGTAGTGCGTGCAGGAGAAACTGGAACGGTCGTGTGGCTGATCTGGGAAGTTGACGAGCGACTGCACACATTTCGGTCTTTGAGGTTCCTTATCCTGACTGACAAATCTGCTTCACTGGCACAGGCAAAAGAGGGGGGGCTGCTGGAAGAGGGGTGGATTACAATGTGTGTGCGAGGCAAAGGAAGAGGGACTGATTACAGTGTGTGGGGGAGGGAGGAGGACCTGATTACAGTGTGTGGGGGAGGGAGGAGGACCTGATTACAGTGTGTGGGGGAGGGAGGAGGACCTGATTACAGGGTGTGGGGAGGTACTGATTCGTGCTGTATATGGCAGGAGAGTTGGGCTCCATTGGGTCTTTTATCAGAGGAGGATATGGAAAGTTTGAATGAAGCCTTCCTGGCTATACAAAATACTAAGGCTTTTACGAAGTACTGTGAAAACACCAATTTTCATATTTCTATGACATATTGTTACTTTGAACCTTAAACAGGAACTTTATTAATCTCATACTGTATGATACTATAGCTGCTTTATCAGATCAGGTTAATGTTAAAAGTGATAACATTGAAAAATGTTTGGGAAACACTGACAGCACAGCCACTGGTCGCAAAACAGTGAGAATGGGGGAGGTTCAAAAGACCAGAATTAAAGGAGCATATCTTACATGATTATGGGGCTGGAGAAGATGCAGAACATAAGGAATAGGAGCAGATCGTACAGCTGCTTGAGCCTGCTTCATCCTTAAATATGATCATGGCTGATCTAACTCCACTTTCCCAGCTGCTCCCCTTATCTCTTGATTCCCCGAGATGCCAGAAATCTGCCTATATCTGCCTTAAACGTTTCCATCTAAATCCTCTGGAGCTGAAAACTCCAAAAAAAAAATCACATCCCTTTGAGTAAAGAAAATTTTCCTGACCTCAATCCTAAATGATTGGCCTCTTATCCTTTGTCCATGTGTTGAAGATTCTTGAACTAGGAGAAACAATCTCTGTGTGTACCGCAATAAGTCCCTTCAGAAAAGTATACATTTCAGAGAGATCACCTATTTTTTTTTAAACTCCAGAGGATATAGACTCAATTTACTCAGCTTTTCATTCATTAATAACTCTCTCATCCCACAAACTAAACTAACGAGCCTTCACTTCATTGACTCCAGTGCAAGTATAGCCTTCGTTAAATATGGAAACCAAAGCTGCACAAAGTACCAAAGCCTTTTACAAATTTAGCAAAGTCTCATTATTATCCAATCCTCTTGCAGTAAAACCCAACATTACAATTTGGCTTCTTGATTGCTTATTAACTTTGTGTTACTTGTACAAGTACACTCAAGTCACTCTGAACATCAATGTTGACCAATTTAGTTTAACAAAAATATTCTACGTTTCTGACATTACTATCAATGGACTAGAAAATCCTTCTGTTAGATTGGTCCTGAATTTTGCTAAGTTGGGCTGATTCAGGAGCTTTAAAAATGGTGAGTGGGAGCTGTTACGAAGGGGAGGTTGGTCTTCTCTCTGAGAATTAACACAACTACTCAAACAGAAGTACCTCCCTTCATAATCTGTTAAAGTGTATGTGAGAAGGGGAATTACCTGCACTTCAACAGCTTTTAGTGGTCAAATCCAAGTAACTACCTGAGACTTTCTCTCTAAAATCATCAAGTAAGCTTTTATTTATCAACTAACAGTAAACAAATTAACTAAACTATTAACAAACTGAATAAAATGCTATTCTAATGGAATTTTGCTTAGATGATTACAATTCCCACTCATTAACAAAAAAATAGAATTAATAACAAAAAAAAGAATTTTTAGTCACACTCAAAATGCTGTCAGATTTGTCAACTTCCAGAATGTTCATTCTTCTTTTCTAATTTCTTCTGCTTTCGCAATCTTCTTTTGGCACCTTTACGATTAAGATGTTGCTTTCTTTTGAGATATCAAAAGTGGCTTTTACATTGGCAGAGAACAGTGACTGTCTGTGTGTCTCTCTTTCTAGCTGTGATCTGTGTTGTTACTCAGATTCTGGCAGTTTGGAGCTGGGAGCTGTAGCCTTTATAACCCTGATGACATATCAAAACTTCCACAGCAGGATTAGTTTACAGGATATCAAAATATCAAACACAAATCTGATATGACACTACTACTCAAATGCCTATTTCAAACTGGTTGGTTAAACTTCAAAAACAGGTTCTGAGTCAAATGCCTAAAGCCTGTTACCAAAGCAATTCTGTTGTTTTGCCTCTGATGCATTGTTTCAGTCTGTACTGGATGCACCTACAGCTCTTCAGTACAGAAAAGACAAAACCACCTTTTAAACAAATTTTGCAACTCTGAGTGTTTTTATAATTTTACTGACTTCACAACAGATCTGATGTTGGGATTCCCATTCCTATTCACCTTTCCTGAAAGTATTGATGGTGCAGGGTAAGGGTGTGAGTAGCCAGCTCCACATGTAATACTCCTGCCTTGCTGGCTCCATTGTTGGGGTGGGCATTTCAAACCCCATAATTATTTTGAAATCTGTAAGTATACATAGTTTACAGGTACACCAGAGGAGTTGTGAACCAAACCTCCAGTAACAAATGCAAAACAAGCCTGTTTTTTCTGTTTTAATAGTTAGACGCTGTAATATGTTAGAAGTCCTTTAGCTGTAGTGATAGCTTTGAGGACAGAGTCCCATAATCAAAGTGGACAGATATATTGCGCCATGACTCTCACCCCTCCCTCCCAGAGCAAGGATTGAGTCCCCCTTATTCTCATATTTCACCCCATTAACCTCCACATGCAACGCATAATGCGTTGCCATTTTCACCAACTCTAGCACGATGCCATCGCCAAACATGCCTTCCCTTCACTCCCTCTGTCAGCATCGAGGGCAACATGACAGCTCAGAGACTATCTCTGTTGCTGTGCGGACACATGGATTTGGGCCTGTGTCTGTGGGAGTTTGCGCGTTCTCCCCGTGGTTGCATGGGTTTCCTCCGGGCGCTCCGGTTTCCTCCCACACCCCAAAGATGTGCTTTTAGGCTGATTGATTGGGTAACAAATTGTCCCTATATTGGACCTCCCTGATCCTCACACATTAGGCGTAGACTAAAATCATGAATAGGTCACTGAGACAATGGGACGGCGGCGCGGGCTCGTTGGGCCGAAGGGCCTGTTTCCTGTGCTGTGTTGTTCTTTGTTCTTTGTATTCTGCAGAGATCATTCCCTCTGGGATAATCTAGTCCACCCCTCCACCGTATCCAACACCTCTCCCATCACCCATGGCACCTTCCCATGCAATGGCAGATGATGTAACACCTGCCCCTTTACCTCTTCCATGCTTACTATCCAAGGTCCAAAACACTCATTCCAGGTTAAGCAGCATTTCACTTGCACCTCTTTCAGTTTGGTCTAGTGCATTCACTGCTCCCAATGTGGCCCCCTCATATATCAGAGAGACTAAACGTAGACTGGGTGTTCTCTTTGCTGAGCATCTTTGATCTGTGCGTAAGTAGGACTCTGACCTTCCTGTTGCTTGCCATTAGAACACACGATTCTGCTCCCATGCCGATGTGTCTGTCCTTGGCCTGCTGCAGTGTTCCAGTGGAGCTCAATGCAAACTGAAGAAACAGCACCTCATCTTCCAACTAGGCATGTTACAGCCTTCCAGTCTCAATATCGAATTCAACAACTCCAGATGATTAGTTTTACCCCAACTCAACCCATTCATTTTCATTTTATTTAATTTTTAACTGTAGTCTACCTTTTACTTCTTTATTGTCTTTCTTTGTTTTCCTTCCCCTCCACTCTTTCCCCTTATTCTATCCCCCTTTCCTTGCTTTTTCTCCTCCTTTGTTTCCCCTTCCCCCTTTTTGTCAATTTTACCTCTCTCCTAAGCATCTCCTCTTTTCCCACCCCACCACCCCCCAGATCTTCATCTGTCGCAGCTTACCATCTGATTCAGCTTCTCTGCCATTTGGCCAGTCATTAGAACATAATAAGAACATAAGAAATAGGAGCAGGAGTAGGCCATCTGGCCCTTCGAGCCTGCCCCACCATTCAATAAGATCATGGCTGATCTGTCGTGGCTCAGTTCCACATTCCCGCCCTCTCCCCATAACCCTTAATCCCCTCTCTTATCAAAAACCCATCAACCCGCTTCTTGAAAATATTTAGCGAGGCAGCCTCCACCACTTCAACAGGCAGAGAATTCCAGAGACTCACCACCCTTTGAGTGAAGAAGTTCCTCCTCAACTCTGTTCTAAAACGCCCTCCCTTTATCTTGAGGCTGTGCCCCCTAGTCCTACTGTCTTTTTTGAGCGGGAAGAGTCTCTCCACCTCTATCCTATCCATCCCATTCATCATCTTATACGTCTCAATGAGATCTCCCCTCATTCTTCTAAACTCCAACGAGTACAAGCCTAGTTTATTCAGCCTCTCCTCATAGCTCAACCCCCTCAACTCCGGTATCAGCCTAGTAAACCTCCTCTGCACTCCCTCCAAGGCCAAAATATCTTTGCGCAGGTGTGGCACCCAAAACTGCACACAGTACTCCAGCTGCGGCCTCACCAATGCCCTATACAGCTGCAGCAAGACCTCCCTACTTTTATATTCAATCCCCCTCGCTATGAAGGCCAGCATCCCATTCGCCTTCCTGACCACCTGCTGCACCTGCAAGCTGGGTTTTTGTGACTCATGCACAAGGACCCCGAGGTCCCTCTGCACCGTCGCCTGCTGCAGTTTTTCGCCACGTAAGTAATAGTCCTTCCTACCATTACTCCTACCAAAGTGGACCACCTCACACTTGCCAACATTAAATTCCATTTGCCATTTCCTGGCCCATTCACCCAGCCTATCTGGATCCTTCTGCAGACTCTCCACACCCTCCGCACAATTTGCCGTTCCCCCAATCTTGGTGTCATCCGCAAATTTCGACACCCGACATTTCCCTCCTCCGGGCTGCCATTAGCAGCCTTTCCCTTTGTTTTTGTGGCTATAACTAATCTTTCATTCCCTCACCTTACAGTAAAAATATCTTTGCCGTTTAGCTTTGACAAAGGGTCATCTGGACTCGAAACATCACGGTAGCACAGTGGTTAGCACTGCTGCCTCTCAGCGCCAGGGGCTTGGGTTTGATTCCTGGCTTGAGTCTTTATCTGTTTGGAATTTGCACATTCTCCTAGTGTCTGTGTGGGTTTCCTCCGGGTGCTCCAGTTTTCTCCCACAGTCCAAAAGTGTGTGGGTTAGGTTGATGGCCATGCTAAATTACTCCTTAGTGTGAGGAGGACTAGCAGGGTAAATATGTGGGACTAGGGGGATGGATGGGTTGTGGTCAGTGCGGACTCAATGGGCTGAGTGATCTCCTTCTGGACTGTGGGGATTCTATCAAACATCACCTCTTCTCTCTTTACAGATGCTGCCAGATCTGTTGAGATTTTCCAGCATTTTCTCTTTTAGTTGATAAATATATTGACCATCAGTGTATAAATGTTCAGGTACATTTGGGTCCTTTCCCCTTAGTGATGCCACTATGTATTCAAAACTGAAAACAGTATTTAAGAATTCTAGTGTCATGATTTGAAGTGGATTAAATGTCCACTTTGCTTTAAATTAGAAATAAATCTACTCTGTAGTTTCAGCCAATTACTTCTTGACTTGGGGGTGGCAAGGGGGCACAGTGGTTAGTACTGATACCTCACATTGCCAGGGACCCGAGTTCGATTCCTGGCTTGGGTTACCGTCTATGTGGAGTTTGCATGTTATCCCTATATCTGTGTGGGTTTCCTCCAGGTTCTCTGGTTTCTTCTCACAGTCCAAAGATGTGTGGGTTAGATGGATTGGCCATGTTCAATTGTCCCTTAGTATCAGGGGATCTAGCTAGGGTGGATGGGGTTGTGAGGATGGGATTGTGGTAGATGTAGACGTGACAAGCTGAATTGCCTCCTTCTGCACTGAAGGATTCTATGATTGATTTGATAGACAGGCTATCTGGCATAATTTAGAAAAAAACATAGCCATATGTTATTTTAGTTTCAATAGGTTCCTCATCTGATGCTTAATGGTTTATTTTGACAGTTGACCACATTATCAATGCATGGCTGAGTTTCAAATTGCCTAAACTACTTATTTCAATGGGGATTTGTGTAGACAGTTTCATCTTTTAAAGAGTTTATTGAAGGATTTTTTATCTTTCATGTAGTGACTAAATAAATATTTGTTTGTTCTTCATAGAATGCCTACAATGCAGAAAAAGGTCATTGAGCCTATTGAGCTTGCACCGACCACAATCCCATCCAGGCTCTATAACACCACATATTTAGCCCGCTAATTCCCCAGACACTAAGGGGCAAATTAACATGGCCAGTCAAACTAATCCACATCCTTTTGGATTGTGGGAGGAAACTGGAGCATCTGGAGTAAACCCACACTGACATGATGAGAGCATGCAAACTCCACACAGACAGTGACTCAAATCTGGAATTGAACCTGGGTCCCTGGTGCTGTGAGACAGCAATGTTAACCACTGTGCTGGCAAAAGATTTGGAGAGTTGTGGGGAGAGCACGGAGGACATGACAGTGAAGGCTTGACATTCACTACTACAATTGGGCCAATGTCCCAATACATAGAAGTGGGTCTTCCAGCTCATCAATCATGGCATTTGCTCACCTACATTGTCGCATTATCTCGTGAGGCAGTAGGCCCGAATCCATCCTTCCTCCCCAGAGCCCTTATAAAGGGGGCAGATCTGTTGAATTGGGAAGTTTCCCAAATTGACCTTCCTGTTACCTTATTGAAAATCTGGCCTGTTGGTCTTGGTCTTTTCAGTTGAATCATTGAAATAGGTTGTAAACAGCTGTGACCCGAGCACTGATCCCGTGACACTCCACTCGTCACATCTTGCCAACTTGAAAATGCATCTAGCCTTGCTCTCTGTTTCTTGTCTGTTGGCAGATACTCTATCCATATTAAACTTACCCCAATTTCATGAGCGCTTATCTCATGTGTCAATCTTCTGTGTGGCATCTTATCAAAAGCCTTTTGAAGTAAGACCCTGGAGAGATATTAAATAATGGATGAAAAATTTAAAATCAAGGGGCAATTCTCCCTGCAGTTCACCAGACCGGGAGACATAAGTGGAGACTATTTAGCGGGCTCCCTTCTGGGACTCTGCAAATCTCTGGCCACTGGATTTCCAGCACCATCAGCTCACATGGAGCTGATTAAGATATTTAAATTCTGATTTGCACCTTACTAGCAGCATTCCTCCCTCCCTCCCCAAACTCTCCTGGCCTGCTTCACTCCAGCAAGGTTTATAAGAGCTCCCCACAAGTGGGGAATTGGCAGCCTGACCCCACTGGAGTGAAGGGGGGCCATGGAGGCCCCCCAGGAGGTCAGGATTAAGTGGGGGTGCCACCTGGGCATTGCCAGCTTGGCAGTGCAAGCCTGGCTCCCTGATTAAAACAGACCGGGGATGGGGTCAGGAGGTTGGGGCCATCCCAGAGATGTCTGGGAGGCCAGTGAGTGGGGATCGGAGGGGCAGCAATGGAGGGTTTGCTGTGCTGGCCAGCGATCGAACTGGCTAGTGATCGGGTTGATATCTCAGCACTGACAGATCGGTGCATACACAGTGGCCTCCCCAACGGGAATAGGCCTCACCTCTGGATTTTCATCGTGACTCATGCTGAGATGCTCTGTGATCCACAGAATGTGGGAGATTCATTTTGAAAATGATGTTTAAAAAAACCAGTGGGATTTACTCCAGGTTTTACATAAATTCAGCCGATAGAATTTTTTTGGGAGAATTCCGGCCAAGATGTTGTTTAGGCTACTGGTAACCTTGATAACACGATTGAGACAATCTGAACAACTGACTCAAAACCGTTCTCAATCCAATGCAAATTACTCTTACAAATTTCTCTTTTTCAAGTATATATCCAGTTCTTTTGTGAAAGTTACTAATGCATCTGCTTCCTGCACTCTATTGGAAAATGAATTTCACATCATAATTTGCTACATTAATCAAAGACTTCCTGTTTTTTCCAAATTATCTTATGTCTGTATCTGCGAATGATACCTGTTTCTCCCCATTTATTCAATCTCCCTCGTTGACAAATCTGTGCTCTCTCAATCTTTCTGGCAGATCCCCTCTGCACCCTCTGCAAGGTGGAGTATGAGGCCCAAAACCTGTTCCCTTTTACTTTATTTGTTAATCTGTTCTCATATATATAAGGCATGCCTTATGAAGTTAGGTTGAGGGAGCTGGGTCTCTTTTCCCTGGAGAGACGAAGGTTGAGAGGCGACCTGATAGAGGTTTATAAAATGTTGAGAGGAATAGATAGGGTGGACTCTCAGAGGCTATTTCCCCGGGTTGAAATGGTCGCTACGAGAGGACACAGATTTAAGGTGCAGGGAGGAAAGTACAGAAGTGATGTTAGGGGTAAGTTTTTCACTCAGAGGGTGGTGAGTGAATGGAATCGGCTGCCGTCAGTGGTGGTGGAGGCAAACTCGCTGGGGTATTTTAAAAGACTTCTGGATGAGTATATGGGGTTTAATGAGATTGAGGGTTATAGATAGGTCTGTAGGTTGGTAGGTGTTGATGTGATCGGCGCAACTTGTGGGCCGAAGGGCCTGTAGTGTTCTATGTTCTATATGTGATCCTTATAGTAATGGTAAGCCCCCTTTATTTTGCTTAACCCCCCTGTCTTTGGTTAATCAGGAAGCTTCAGTCTTGGATGGCTTTCCTTACTCCTTTTTAATACTTTATTCGAACCATTACCTCTTGGAAGGCCTCTGTTTGGTGATTTATTGTCTCATCAGTCAGTTTTTCCAGTTGAGTGTTTGATTGTTGATTGTTCCTTGTCCTTTTCAATATCAGCACTGAACTTAATATTCTGGTTACTGTTTCCCAAATGCTGTCTCACTGAATCATGCTCCATTAGCCCTATTTCATTCTCCAGAACTAGATGCACCCCACTGTTTCCATCCTTGCTGAGCTGGAATGCACTGATCACAAAAATTCACTTGCGAACATTTGAAGAATCCTCCTCCATCGACCTCACCATTTCCTTTCCTTTTATAGTCTTTATTTTCCCCAGTCTATATGAGGGGAACTGAAGTCTTCAATTGCTACTTCACTATTTTTTGATCTTTTTGAAATTTGCTTACAAGTTTGTGCCTCTGCCTCCTTCCTGTTATTCAGTGGTCTGCAAAAACAAGAAGACAGATTATTACCTGAATGGCTGCAAATTGGGAGAGGGGAGTGTGCGGCAGGGTCTGTCCTTGTGCACCAGCTGCTGAAAGTAAGCATGAAGGTGCAGTGGGTGGTAAAGAAGGCAAATGGTATGTTGCCCTTCATTGCGATGAGATTGGAGTATGGGAATAGGGATATGTTGTTACAATTATACAGGGCCTTGGTGAGGCCCCACCAAGAGTATTGTGTGCAGTTTTGGTCTCCTTTTCTGAGGAAAGGTGTTCTTGCTTTCGACAGGGCTCAGTGAAGGTTTACCAGGCTGATTCCAGAGATGGCGGGACTGATGTATGAGGAGAGATTGATCGGGTTAGGATTGTTTTTGCTGGAGTTCAGAGGAATGAGGGGGGATCTCATAGAGGCTTATAAAATTTTAACAGGACTAGACAGGGTAGATGCAGGGAGAATATTCCCAATGGTGGGGGAGTCCAGAACCAGGGGGTCACAGTCTAAAGATTCAGGTAGACCATTTTAGACGGAGGTGAGGAGACATTTCTTCACCCAAAGAGCGGTGAGCCTGTGGAATTCATTAGCACAGGAAGTAGTTGATGCCAAAACGTTGAATGTATTCAAGAGACAGCTGGATATAGCACTTGGGGTGAATGGGATCAAAGGTTATGGAGAGAAGGCAGGATTAGACTATTGAATTGGATGATTAGCCATGATCATAATGAATGGTGGAGCAGGCTCGAAGAGCCAAATGGCCTCCTGCTGCTCCTACCTTCTATGTTAAGTCTGGGTTAACTTCTCATTCCTGAACTTGTTTGAGCTGGGTTTCCATTATTGCCACATACATCAGCATCCTATGTGGCAGCTTCTATCTGCAAAGTACCAACCTTATTGGTCATGTTGCGTGCTTTACCTGACATGCACTTCATGTATTCTGCTTGACATTGCTCCCCTGTCTGATCCCTTCTACTTCTGCACAACTTTATTCTAATGCTATTTGTCTCTTACAGCCCTTGATGTTTCTTTCTTCTCTGATGTTTCATCCTGGTTCCCCTCCTATACAAATTAGTTTAAAATGCTTAAAGTGTTGATTGAGGAATACGTGTTGCGCAGGACACTGGGAAAACTCTCCTAATCTTAATGCATCTATCATGGCCATCTTGAGAAAGCTGACAGGGTCTTGGTTTAATTTCTGATCTGAAATATGGCACATCAGGTAGTGTGACTCTCTGTCAGTGCTGCATATAAGTGCCATACTAAATGTGCTCAAGCCCAGAGGTAGGAGTTAAACTCATGATTTCCTAAATAAGAGGCGAGAGTGCTACGATTGAGTAGAGGCTGACGATTACACAAAGTGTATTTGTGTGTGCATCATGGGTGTACATTTATTTGACATTATATAATGTACATTTTTCTAGGTATGATTACACTGCATTTTGAATGTTTGCACAGTATGTGTGTATAATTGTATAGGAATAAAAATGTAAGGATTGATTGCCATTTTTCAGACACTTGATTTTGCTGAGGGAGCAGTATGGAAGTCAAGTCATTGTCAACCTGCTAAGAATTAAGGGTGGAGAGGAAGTCCTCAGCAGAGCTTTTAAGGTATGTTTGTTATCACTGGAGAATTGTCGGGAATATTTTCTCTGTCTAATTGTAATTGCTCTGTGAGCTGGTCACTAACTTGGGGAAATCTCAGTGAACTCACTGTTTGCATTGATTCCCTTACCGTTCGCTAAAAGTTGTGCATTGACTCTGGTCTCTCAGCTGATCATTCACTTGCCTGTTGCTGCGTCTCCAGCAGCCATTCCCAGGAGCCTGATATCAGTGTGGGGCTCAGAGTGGGCCTGGTCTCCAGAGGTCCTCCCTCTGTCAGGGACCCTTGTTGTCACATCCTCCATCAGCAGCTATGAGTTCCCTAGATTGTGAGACTCGAGGTTAATAACAAACACCTTCCCACCGAGGTGACTGTGCCTGTGTTGTGGAGTGTGTGAAGATATGGTGTGACATGCATCCTCTGAGAGGTCCAGGCCATCATGATGCCTTTTAATCTCGCAGAGCATAGCAGGCTGTTGACCTTTTTTACTCCACCAAACCCGGTTTCACTTGTGGATCCCATGGCTGCTAACCTCTCCAGTGACCTCTGTCCAGACTGCCTAATGGCTTTTGCCACCAGATAAACCTGTTGGACTTTAACCCGGTGTTGTGAGACTTCTTGGTCAGGCAGTCCTCCTACTGCCATCACGAGGAAACAGGAATCTCCCTCCTCCCTGCCTCCCATTCATGGATGACCTTGAGGAGAACCTGTGGGGAGACATCGCTAAACGGTTGCTGTGCGCTGAGATGTTGGTCAGAAACAGCAGGTGGTTGCAGTAGCAGCTGTGGTTTTCTGGGGGGGCTTGGGCAGTGTCAGTTCAGCAGTTTGCAGCAGCAGATGAATTCTCCAAACATCCACTCACACAACCAGATTGGTGCTGTAGGATTGCAGAGAATGGATGTCTGTCTGGGTGCCTGTTCAATATGGCGCCTGGGTCTCCAGCTCTCTGAGGTATCAGCAGGGTCTTTGACCTCCTGCCTGCCCCCACCACATATTCAATCGGCTGGCTGCCATGTGACTGCAAGCGGCCAGCTGTCCATCTGTGAGTGAGCACTTCCCACCCTATCTTCGGGACACTGACACAACGGCAAGATTCTGCCCGGTCTTCACAATCAGTAACTGAGTGGCAGTGAGTTTAACAATATTGGTACAAAGGTGAATAAGCTTTATGCTAAAAACATTGGTAGAAAAATGAATCTGAATGTGTGGTGTATTTGTAACAATGTAGATGAACTAATTGCATTGAGATAGATGCGTTTAATATAAATGTCATCATAGAGACATAGTTGCAGGTGACGGAGGTTAGAAAGTAAATCTTCCAGGGCACTTTCAAAGACAGAAAGCATAGGAAAGGAATAAAAATAATTGTCATAAGAATGACATGAGGACATTGGTAAAAATAATCTTGATTCAGAAGATCAGCCTGTAAAGTAGGTATGGATAGGAGATTAGAAATAACAATTTCGGCACAGTTTTGTGAGGGGTAAATATTACCTCACAAATTTGATTGAATTCTTTGAGGAGGTAACTAAGTGTGTAGACGAAGATAGAGCTGTTGATGTTGTACACATAGATTTAATAAGGCATTTGACAAGATTCCCCATGATAGACTCATGAAGAAAGTAAGGAGGCGTGGGATAGAAGGAAATTTGGCTGATTGGATAAGTAATTGGCTGTATCATAGAAGACAGAGGGTGGTGGTGGAAGGAAAATTTTCAGACTGGAGGCCAGTTACCAGTACTGTACCACAGGGTCCTCTGCTATTTGTGATTTTTATCAATGACTTGGAAGAGGGGGCTAAAGGGTGGGTCAGTAAATTTGCTGATGACACCAAGATTGGTGGAGTAGTGGATGAGGTGGAGGGCTCTTGTAGGCTGTAAAGAGACATTGATAGAATGCAGAGCTGGGCAGAAAAATGGCAGATGGGCTTTAACCCTGATAAATGTGAGGTGATTCATTTTGCTAGGACAAACTTGAATGTGGATAACAGAGTCAACAGCAGAGTTCTAAGGAATGTGAAGGAACAGAGAGATGTTGGGATTCATATCCACAGACCTCTGAAGGTTGCCACTCAAATGGATAGAGTCATGAAGAAGGCTTATAGTGTGTTAGCATTTATTAACAGGGGGTTTGAGTTTAAGAGCCCTGGGGTTATGCTGCAACTATACCGGACCTTGGTGAGACCATATTTGGAATATTGTGAGCATTCTGGTCACCTCACTATAAGAAGGATGTGGAAGCATTGGAGAGAGTGCAGAGGAGATTTACCAGGATGCTGCCTGGTTTAGAGGGTAGGTCTTATGAGGAAAGGTTGAGGGAGCTGGGGCTTTTCTCTTTGGAGTGGAGGAGGATGAGAGGTGACTTAATGGAAGTTTATAAGATGATGAGGGGATAGATAGAATGGACGTGCAGAGACTATTTCCTCGGGTGGATGTAACTGTTATTAGGGGGCATAACTATAAGATTCATGGTGGGAGATATAGGAGGGAGGTCTGAGGTAGATTCTTTACTCAGACAGTGGTTGGGGTGTGGAATGCACTGCCTGCTATGGTAGTGGAGTCGGACACTTTAGGAACTTTCAGGCGGTTATTAGATAGGCACATGGAGCACACCAGAATGATAGGGAGTGGGATAGCTTGATCTTGGGTTTGGACATAGTTCGGCACAACATCGAGGCCAAAGGGCCTGTACTGTGCTGTAATGTTCTTTGTTCCAATGGTCAGAAACTGCTGGTAGACCAATTTATTGGCTCTCTAAAATGTACTGTTGGACAGAGCACAAAGCAAAAAATAATTTTAGCTTGTAACAAAATCAATATAATAACTGTGGAGGACTTTAATCTTCATACAGATGAAACAAATTGAATTGGCAAAGGCAATCTAGAAGCTGAGTTTGTGAAATGCTTCATGGAAGCTGAATGCTGAAGAAATAATCAGGGAGCAAGTTACTTTGGATCCAGTGTTGCACATTGAAGCAGGGTTAATTAATAACTTCAGCAATAGCAGTTTACATTTATATAACACCCTTAATGTAACAAACATCTCAAGGTGCAACCCAAAAGCAGTATAAAGTGAAAGGTAGCTGAAGTTGAGAGGAATAGATAGGGTGGACTCTCAGAGGCTATTTCCCCGGGTTGAAATGGTCGCTACGAGAGGGCACAGATTTAAGGTACAGGGAGGGAAGTTTAGAAGTGATGTTAGGGGTAAGTTTTTCACTCAGAGGGTGGTGAGTGAATGGAATTGGCTGCTGTCAGTGGTGGTGGAGGCGAACTCACTGGGGTCTTTTAAAAGACTTCTGGATGAGTATATGGGGTTTAATGAGATTGAGGGTTATAGATAGGTCTGTAGGTTGGTTGATGTGATCGGCGCAACTTGTGGGCCGAAGGGCCTGTTTGTGCTGTAGTGTTCTATGTTCTATGTTCTAAGACATGGTCACCTTTGGTGGAATAATTGAAATGGAGGTGGTGGAAACAACAGGGGATAATCCATGTTAATGCTGATGGTGGCGAGGTGCAAGGTGAGCGTAAGGGGGACGTTGTTTTGGGAGGGTGGGAAAGATTGAGTGAAGAAGGGTGAAAGTGAGTTGGACTCAGTTGAGGACCCTGTCATGTGACTTATAGGGGAATCCATGGTTGAGGGAAAGGGAACCAACACTGCTGCACCATTCTTCTGCCATCCTCCGATTCTGGCTGTCAAAGAAATGCACAGCACAACATCCCATGGAGAATCAAGTCAGAGTAGAGAGTCAGGGAAAGACAGGACACTCTCTCCCTTCAACAGCACAAGCTGTCATTTTCTGCTGGTAAGTTTAAGCCTGTGTGGATGAGTTAATGTGTGAGTGGATGAGTGACTAGGTGGATAGTCAGGTCAGGAGGTCAGATCAAGGGGTAGTCGGATGCTTGGGGAGATGGTAGTTAGGTGGTGCGGGGTAGGCGATTGCAGACGTCAGTTATTAAGTCACCCAGGTGTTCCAGGTTTCAATCAAACATTTCCTAGGTCTCTACCCGTGTTAGTAACTCAAATCTCACCCAAATCTCCAATTCTAACTGCGAGTTGGAGATATTTGCAAAGGATCCCAGGGAAGAGGAATTTTAAACTTCTTAGGCAATTCTCATTAGATCTGCACTTGAGAACATCTGCAAGGTTCTAATGCACATCTTCACTCATAGGTTCAGTCTCTGAGACCAGAAAGTTTTGGGCATTGTTTTCCTCTATTCTGTACAGAATCTTCTGTCATGTAAAATTTATCTATTCAAGTGGAAGTTGCTAACATCCTTCCAGATTTCTGTTCAGTGTGCATGTTCATAGAACCAGAGAAACCCTACAATACAGAAAAAGGCCATTTGGCCCATTGAGTCTGCACGGACCACAATCCCACCCAGGCCCTACCCCCATATCACTATATATTTACCCACTAACCCCTCTAACCGATGCATCTCAGGACACTAAGGACAATTCTTAGCATGGTCAATCAACCTAACCCGCACATTTTTGGATTGTGGGAGGAAACCGGAGCACCCGAAGGAAACCCACGCAGACAATGACCCAAGCTGGGAATTGAACCCAGGTCCCTGGAGCTGTGAAGCAGCGGTGCTAACCACTGTGCTGCCGTGCCACTGTATTATTTCTTAATAGCTTAAGAAATGCCCTGGGAGGATTTTGACTTATACTGAACTGTATACTGCATTGTTCTTTAGGATACTTTTTCATTTCTGTGGAATTGTCAAGACCACATTTAGTTCTTTTTGTCAATTAATTACATTAACAAATCTTAACAAAATTAATTGCATTATTTAGAGAAACAGGTAATGGGTATTTGAAGGAGTGTTAACTCTGAACAAAGTCACTAAGCTCTCTCAAGCAAGGAAAGGCTCTGTGTCTTAGTATTGACTTCACCTATTGATGTGGATCCTATTAACATTCCCCAGAGCCTGATCTCTTTAATCTAATGGTTTCTAATTTAGTTATGACAAAATATGTTTTATTTCCTATTGATCTAGAAACTGTTGTGGGCCTCTACTCATGCCCCTAACACACCAATGATAAACTTTGACTATTACCACTGTGTCAAAGGTGGCAAGGTGGAAAAGTTGCACTCGTTGCTAAAACCTCAACTGCAGGAACACCTGGATCAATTTGGCTTCTTCAGCAGTGGTGAGCATGTACGTCATTGGTGAGTCTTTGAGATTTTTAATTTTACTTCCTTATTATCAATGGAATGATGAAATTGTGTCATTCATATGCAATTACAGTTGTTTTTTCTTCTGCTTAGCTTGCACAGTCCATTTAGTTTGATTAGCTTATGGATGGCACGATGGCAGTGATTAGCACTGCTGCCTCACAGCGCCAGTGACCCAGGTTCGATTCCCAGCTTGGGGCACTCTTTATGCAAAGTCTGTATGTTTTCACCATGTCTGTGTGGATTTCCTTTGGATGCCCTGATTTCATCCCACAGTCCAAAAGACATAAGAACATAAGAAATAGGAGCAGGAGTAGGACATATAGCCCTTCGAGCCTGCCCCGCCATTCAACAAGATCATGGCTGATCTGAAGTGGATCAGTTCCACTTTCCCGCTTTCTCCCCATAACCCTTAATTCCCTTGTCTATCAGAAACCTATCTACCCGTGACTTTAAATATATTCAGCGAGGTAGCCTCCACCACTTCAATGGGCAGAGAATTCCAGAGATGAGTGAAGAAGTTCCTCCTCAACTCCAATCTAAACTGACCCCCCCTTATTTTGAGGCTGTGCCCTCTAGTTCCGCTATCCTTTCTAAGCGGGAAGAATCTCTCTACCTCTACCCTATCCATCCCTTTCATTATCTCATATGTTTCTATAAGATCCCCCCTCATCCTTCTAAACTCCAAAGAGTACAGACCCAGTCTATTCAATCCCTCCTCATAGGCTAACCCCCTCATCTCTGGTATCAGCCTAGTGAACCTTCTCTGCACTCCCTCCAAGGCCAATATATCCTTTCGCAAATGCGGCGACCAAAACTGCACACAGTTGCAAGCTGGTTAGATGCATTGTCCAGGTTAAATTCTCCCTCGGTTACCCAATCGCCAAAGTGTGGATTTTTCACAGTAATTTCATTGCAGTGTTAAGGTAAGCCTACTTGTGATAGTAATAAATAATTTAAAAAAAGAATTGAATATGAAATTGAATTGAGGAAAATATCCTCAAAGCCTACATTAATACAATGATATATAATGATTAATACAGGGGTAAGAGGCCTATTGTAATTTAATAGCTTAAGAAATATAGTCTCTGGATGATATAACCATTCACTAAAACTAGCTTGACAAGGGCTTGCTGGAGTACTGTGCTAAAGTTTGTGCTGGTCTAGACTGATGAATTGGGATAAAAGCCTTTGTCCTGATAACTGGAAGGATTTTAAACGTTAAGAACTTTTGGAAGGTTCAAGTTGGTTTCTAGTGGTTTCAGATTATAACACACACACTTCTGTCATTTGCTATAATTGCTACTGAGAGAGCCCGTACACAAAGCTGCTGTGAGAAATGGAAAAAAATACAATGAAATGCTTCTGAACTTGATGTTAAAGCTCAATGTTGGAAAATAATGAATATTTGGCATTGGACTGTCACCACCATAAGATCTGCCTCCTGCAAGTGCTCCCTCTCCCCACTGACCTCCCTACCAACAACTCACACCCACCTTTGCCATCACCCGACTCACGCCTACCCTCCCAGCATTGACACTCTCACATTTACCTGTTTTGGGGGACTTGGACTCCAGAAACTGCCTCTCGTCCCCATCCTTCCCATTGCTGCTTTTGGTGTAACTGGGACCAGCACCTCTCTGAGGCAGGTCATCTCTCCTGAGTGAGGGGCAGATGTCCCATCTCCATAACACTTCTTGGAGTGTTAAATGACTGCACTGTAGTCAGCATTGGTGGTGATGCATTCTCCATTGACTCTTCAGGCTGAGAAATCCCACCATCTAAAAAAAAATCCTGCCCTCATTTCAGACCCAAGACACACTTCCTCAAACTGAATGTGAAATTCAGACATGTTCTGTCATTCTCGCTTGGATTCCTTTACAATGAGATCATTAATTAATCATCTCATTACATATTAACAGATCTAAAATAGCCAGGTTAATTCCAAAACACATTGTTCTAAGAAACTGGCTGAATGCACTCTATGAACTCATCCTCCAGGCAACTTTGCCACTTTGAAATGTCCAAACAGTATGAAGATTAAAAGTATCTGTTATTGCAGCACTCTTCTTGTAAGCCGCCACTCTTGTTTTCCTACAGTGTATCGATTGCCAGATGGCCCATAAGCTACTCCCACGAGTCATTTCTTTTCTTTGCTATTTGACAGAATCACAGAATCCCTGCTGTGCAGAAGGAGTCATGATCTGGGAATGCCGGCGTTGGACTGGCGTAAACACAGTAAAAAGTCTGACAACACCAGGTTTTAGTCCAACCGATTTATTTGATAATATTCTCACAAGCTTAAGCTTTCGAGGTTACCCTCTTCGTCAGGTGAATGGATTCACCTGACGAAGAGGGTAACCTCGAAAGCTTAAGCTTGTGAGAATATTATCAAATAAATCGGTTGGACTAAAACCTGGTGTTGTCAGACTTTTTACTGTGCAGAAGGAGGCCATTTGGCCCATTGAGCCTGTACCGACAACAATCCCACCCATATCCTATCCTGTAACCCCACGTATTTACCCTGCTAATCCCACTGGAGGCAATTTATCATGGCCTATCAAGCTAACCCACACATCTCCGGACTGTGGGAGGAAAATGGAGCACCTGGAGGAAACCCACACGGACATGGGGAGAATGTACAAACTCCACACAGACAGTTACCCGATGCCAGAATTCAGCTAGGTTCCCTGGTGCTATGAGGCAGCAGTGCTAACTACAGTGCCACCGTCTGTATTTCTTACACGTACCCAAACAGATTTTACATCTTGTTATTCAGAGTCAAGATAATTTCTCATGATTATTTTAATCTGATCCTTTATTAACAGTGATACCCTAATTCCTTTTCCTTTTCCTTCCTGTCCTTTCAAATTGCCAAACACCCTTTAATATTCAGGTCGCAACTTTGGTTACTTTATGACCATGTCTCACTAGTAGCTATCATATCATTCACACTTATATCTATTTGTGCTGTCAATTCATTCATCTTATTACAAATGCTATGAGCATTCAAATAATGAGCCTTTAATTCTGGGCAACATTTAATGGAGGTGAGAAGGATCTCACCAATTAGTTTGGAAGAGGGTGTGAATGGATATTGCAGCCAAGAGCTGTGTTGCCTGCCTGGTGTCAGGGTTAAGACCCATGCACCTCTTGTAGGGATCTTTGGCCAGAGTATATATCACTCAGGCGCTTAACTAGATAACAGCGCGCTTTCCTCATGGAAGAAGTCCAATCAAAGCTGGCAGACGGAGAGTGACACTGGGGAGCCGGTATCTCGATGAGGTCCATGCATGGTGAGCTACCAACACTGTTAATACCAGTAACCATTTAATTTTAAAACTCTCTCTACAATATTTGTAACACACTCACTGGAATGAGATAGATAGGCTCTTGATTAATAAGGGGATCAGCGGTTATGGGGAAAAGGCAGGAGAATGGTGATGAGAAAAGTATCTGCCATGGTTGAATGGCAGAGTGGCCTAATTCTGCTCCTATGTCGTATGGTTTTAATGAAGGTCCTGTGAAGATTGCCCCAGTGGTAAGTTCACAGTACTGGTGCTAGTGCCCCATGGCTCAAAATTAAGAACATAAGATCATAAGAAACAGGAACAGGAGTAGGCCATCTAGCCCTTCGAGCCTGCCCCGCCATTCAATAAGATCATGGCTAATCTGTCATGGCTCAGTTCCACATTCCCGCCCTCTCCCCATAACCCTTAATCCCCTCTCTTATCAAAAACCCATCAACCCGCTTCTTAAAAATATTTAGCGAGGCAGCCTCCACCACTTCAACGGGCAGAGAATTCCAGAGATTCACCACCCTTTGAGTGAAGAAGTTCCTCCTCAACTCTGTTCTAAACCGCCTCCCCTTTATCTTGAGGCTGTGCCCCCTAGTCCTACTGTCTTTTTTGAGCGGGAAGAGTCTCTCCACCTCTATCCTATCCATCCCATTCATCATCTTATACGTCTCAATGAGATCTCCCCTCATTCTTCTAAACTCTAACGAGTACAAGCCTAGTTTATTCAGCCTCTCCTCATAGCTCAACCCCCTCAACTCCGGTATCAGCCTAGTAAACCTCCTCTGCACTCCCTCCAAGGCCAAAATATCCTTGCGCAGGTGCGGCGCCCAAAACTGCACACAGTACTCCAGCTGCGGCCTCACCAATGCCCTATACAGCTGCAGCAAGACCTCCCTACTTTTATATTCAATCCCCTTCGCTATGAAGACCAGCATCCCATTCGCCTTCCTGACCACCTGCTGCACCTGCAAGCTGGGTTTTTGCGACTCATGCACAAGGACCCCGAGGTCCCTCTGCACCGTCGCCTGCTGCAGTTTTTCGCCACGTAAGTAATCGTCCTTCCTACCATTCTTCCTACCAAAGTGGACCACCTCACACTTGCCAACATTAAATTCCATTTGCCATTTCCTGGCCCATTCGCCCAGCCTATCTAGATCCTTCTGCAGACTCTCCACACCCTCCGCACAATTTGTCTTTCCCCCAATCTTGGTGTCATCAGCAAATTTCGACACCCTACACTCGGTTCCCTCCTCCAGATCATCTATATAAATGGTAAATAGCTGAGGCCCCAGCACCAACCCCTGGGGCACCCCCCTAGTCACCAACCGCCAATCCGAATAGCATCCATTGACCCCCACTCTCTGCCTCCTATTTGACATGATGTGGGTATGCCGGCGTTGGACTGGCGTAAACACAGTAAAAAGTCTGACAACACCAGGTTTTAGTCCAACCGATTTATTTGATAATATTCTCACAAGCTTTCGAGGGGGCTGCCTCTTCGTCAGGTGAATGGAGAGTTCTGGCCTCAGACAGACAGAGCATATAGTGCTTTATACACACACACACACACACACACACATACACACACACACACGTACCCCCGACCAATCTTTGACTCAAACACATGGAATAGGAGCAGGAGTAGACCATCTGGCCCCTCGAGCCTGCTTCGCCATTCAATAAGTTCATGGCTGATCTTTTTGTGGACTCAGTTCCACTTACCCACCCACTTACCATAACCCTTAATTCCTTTACTGTTCAAAAATTTATTTATCCTTGCCTTAAAAACATTCAATGAGGTAGCCTCAACTGCTTCACTGGGCAGGGAATTCCACAACCCTTTGTGTGAAAAAGTTCCTCCTCAACTCGGTCCTAAATCTGCTCCCCCTTATTTTGAGGCTATTCCCCCTAGTTCTAGTTTCACCTGCCAGTGGAAACAACTTCCCTGCTTCTACCTTATCTATTCCCTTCATAATATTATATGTTTCTATAAGACCTCCCCTCATTCTTCTGAATTCCAATGAGATACCCCCAGTCTACTCAGTCTCTCCTCATAAACCAAACCTCTCAACTCCAGAATCAACCTAGTGAATCTCCTCTGCACCTCCTCCAGTGCCAGTATATCCTTTCTCAAGTAAGGAGACCAAAACTGTACACAGTACTCCAGGTGTGGCCTCACCAGCATCTTATACAGCTGTAACATAACTTGCTGTTTTTAAACTCCATCCCTCTAGCGATGAAGGACAAAATTCCATTTGCCTTTTTAATTAACTGTTGCAAATCAACTCTTTGAGATTCCTGCCCGGGGACACCCAGGTCCCTCTGCATAGCAGCATGCTGCAATTTTTTACCATTTAAATAATTGTCCATTGCACTGTTATTCCTACCAAAATGGATGACCTCACATTTACCAACATTGTACTTTATCTGCCAGACCCTTGCCCACTCACTTAGATTATCTATTTAGCTCTCTGATTTTATTAGCCTTTGACCTGGATTTTTGCATTTGTGGCTCAGAAACGAATCCAGAGATTATTATTTTTGTATTTTTGCTTTTTAAATTTAGTCTTTAGTTGCTCATACACCACGAGCAGAATCTTTTTCTGAGTACTATCAATGTCTTTGATACTTCAACAATTGGAACCACTCCTCCCCTCCCAAATTCCTCCCACCCCAAGTTCCTCTCTACCCCTGAGGAAAAGTCCTTAACCCTGACACCAGGCAGGCAACACAGCCTGCAGGACATGTGCTCTTGGCTGCAATATCCATTCACATAACTGTACTGTTCCCTACAATTACTACATTTTCTTTTACTCCCTCCACTTGAATAGAACATAGAACACTACAGCACAAACAGGCCCTTCGGCCCACTAGTTGCACCGATCACTTCTATACCTACTAAGCCATAGACCTATCTATAACCCCCAATCCCTTTAGATCCCATATACTCATCCAGAAGTTTTTTAAAAGACCCCAGCGAGTTCGTCTCCACCACCACCGACGGCAGCCAATTCCATTCATTCACCACCCTCTGAGTGAAAAACATACCCCTAACAGATAAATGTGTAGTCGTCCATTTTGGCAGAACCAACGGGATGAACGAGTACACTATCAAGGACAGGAGTCTTAGTATTGTTGAAGAGCAGAAGGATCTCGGGGTCCACAGGACTCTTAAATTGGCCTCGCAGGTGGAGGAGGTGGTCAAGAAGGCATATGGTGTACTGGCTTTCATTAATCGAGGGATTGAGTTTAGGAGTCGGGAGGTAATGCTGCAACTTTATAAGACCCTTGTCAGGCCTCATTTAGAGTATTGTGCACAGTTCTGGTCGCCTCACTATAGGAAAGATGTAGAAGCTATTGAGAGGGTACAGAGGAGATTTACAAGGATGTTGCCTGGACTGGGAGGCATGCCTTATGAAGTTAGAACAAAGAAAGAAGAAGGTTGAGGAAGCTGGGACTCTTTTCCCTGGAGAGACGAAGGTTGAGAGGCGACCTGATAGAGGTTTATAAAATGTTGAGAGGAATAGATAGGGTGGACTCTCAGAGGCTATTTCCCCGGGTTGAAATGGTCGCTACGAGAGCGACAGATTTAAGGTGCAGGGAGGGAAGTTCAGAAGTGATGTTAGGGGTAAGTTTTTCACTCAGAGGGTGGTGAGTGAATGGAATCGGCTGCCGTCAGTGGTGGTGGAGGCGAACTCGCTGGGGTCTTTTAAAAGACTTCTGGAAGAGTATATGGGGTTTAATGAGATTGAGGGTTATAGATAGGTCTGTAGGTTGGTAGGTGTTGATGTGATCGGCGCAACTCGTGGGCCGAAGGGCCTGTTTGTGCTGTAGTGTTCTATGTTGTATATCTCCTCTGTACTTGCTTCCCTGCACCTTAAATTTGTGTCATCTCGTAGCAACCATTTCAGCCCTGGGAAATAGCCTCCGAGAATCCACCCTATCTATTCCTCTCAACATCTTATAAACCTCTATCAGGTCGTCTCTCAACCTTCGTCTCTCCAGGGAGAAGAGACCTAGCTCCCTCAAGCTATCTTCATAAGGCATGCCTCCCTATCAGGCAACATCCTTGTAAATCTCCTCTGCACCCTTTCAATAGCTTCCACATCCCCCCTGTAGTGAGGCGACCAGAACTGCACACAGTACTCCAAGTGGGGTCTGACAAGGGTCCTGTAAAGTTGCAGCATTACCTCCCAACTCCTAAACTCAATCCCTCCATTAATGAAGGCCAGTACACCATACGCCTTCTTGACCACGTTCGCCACCTGCGAGGCCGATTTAAGAGTCCTATGGACCCGGACCCCAAGATCCCTCTGCTCTTCAACACAGCTAAGACCCTTGATATTGTATTCCTTCATCCCATTGGTCCTGCCAAAATGGACCACTACACATTTATCCGTGTTGAAGTCCATCTGCCACTTCTCCGCCCATTCCTGCATCCTATCTATGTCCTGCTGCAACTTCTGACATCCTCCTGACCATCCACAACACCACCAACGTTTGTATCATCTGTGAACTTACTAACCCATCCCTCCACTTCCTCATCCAGGTCATTTATGAAAATGACAAACAGCAAGGGTCGTAGAACAGATCCCTGGGGCACTCCACTGGTGACTGACCTCCATTCCGAAAAAGACCCATCCACAACCACTCTCTGCCTTCTGCAGGCAAGCCAGTTCTGGATCCACAAGGCCAAAGCCCCTTGGATCCCATGCCCTCACACCTTCTCAAGAAGTCTTGCATGGGGGACCTTATCAAATGCCTTGCTGAAGTCCATGTAAACCACATTTACCGCACTTCCTTCGTCAATGTGCTCAGTCACTTTCTCAAAGAACTCAACTAGGCTCATAAGGCACGACCTGCCCTTGACAAAACCATGTTGACTATTTCTGATCATTCTAAACTTCTCTAAATGCTCATAAATCTTGTCCCTCAGAAGCCTCTCCATCAGCTTACCAACCACTGAGGTCAGACTCACCAGTCGGAATTTCCCGGGCTATTCCTGTTCCCTTTCTTGAAAATAGGAACCACATCCGCAATCCTCCGGAACCTCTCCTGTCTCCATCAACGACGCAAAGATCATCGCCAGGGGCTCTGCAATCACTTCCCTCACCTCCCACAGTAACCTGGGGTACATCCCATCTGGTCCCGGCGACTTGTCTATCTTGATAGAGTTTAAAAGTTCTAACACATCCTCTTCCTTAACATCCATATACTCAATCTTTTCAGACTGCCGCAAACCTGTAGTACAACCTCCCAGATCACTTTCCACCGTGAATACTGAGGCAAAGTACTCAAAAAGCACCTCCGCCATTTCTTCTGGTTCCACACAGACCTTTCCCCCTTCACCTTTTATAGGTCCTATCCCTTCTTTTCTCATCCTATTACTTTTCACATATTTATAGAAGGCCTTGGGATTTTCCTTAATCTTACCTGCCAAGGCCTTCTCATGACCCCTTCTGGCTCTCCTAATTTCGTTTTTAAGCTCCTTTCTACAAGCCTTATACTCCTCTTGATCCTCACCATCTCCAGCTCCCTGAACCTTTTATACACCTTTCCATTCTTCCTGACTAGGTTCACCACAACCTTCGTGCACCACGGTTCCTGCACCCTACCAAAACCTCCTTGTCTCATCAGAAGGTTATCGTGCAGAGCTCCAGTCAAACATTCCTTGAATATCCGCCACCTTCCTTCTGTACTTTTCCCCAAGAACGCCTCCTTCCAGTTTATTTGTCCAATTATCTGCCTGATGTCTTCACATTTCCCCTTATTCCAGAATGGGCTATGCAAGCGCAGAAAAATGGGATTAGCTCAACTTTAGTGGTTAGTCATTGTCAGTGCAGTCTATATGGCTGAAGGGCTTTTTCTGTGCTGTATGACTCCTGTGCCATGGTACTATGGTTGGCATGCTCAATCTCCCTGCTGTCCCTGCTCTTGTGCACACAGGCTGCAAGATCCCTAAACCTATCAGACAAGGCTGAGGCTCCTCCAGTGCTACTTCCTGGATCTCCATACTTGCCTTATTCATAATTATTGATGGGAGCGTGTGAGTCCAGACTAAATCTGATTTACCTAACTTGAGGGATGCAATTGCCTTCTGGAACAACGTTCCAAGATAATTTTTTCCCTCTCCAGTGATTGAAATTAAGGCTGTAGCTCATCAGCTCTGTGCTGAAACTTCTCAAGCTGCAGATACCTGCTGCAGATGTGCTTCCTGTGGAACACACTGGTGTCCACCAACGCTCACATGATGCACCTGCAACACATCTGCTCTGCCATCTTTATTGTGTTTTGTTTAACTAATTAGCTCTTCAACTTTAGAAATATAATTCAGTGATGATTTGTATTAAATGATTTAATTATTTCAGCTATTAATTTAATCCATAAATATTTATAAATTTATTGCTTTATAAAATACTTCCCCAGTTCAGAGAAAAAAATAAATCAGAAAACTCAGCAACCAGTTGTCTGGACTGGCTGTCTAATTATACTCTCTGGGCCACAGCTCTCTGATTCTCGCTGTCCTTCACTCCTTCCATCAGACCATTCCTTGTTCAATAGAAGACCAGAATAGCATGTCTTTCCTCAAGGCACTGACTTCCTCCACTCATCAAATTGCCAAATTCTGTACTTTGTCTCAAAGTACTCTGCTGAACTGGCCTGCACGCAGGAGCAAAATCCCCTTGACATTTATGCTAGCCAGAAGTCCAAAGCCCCGAGTCAGGCCCTGCAGACTACTGAACCAGTTCTAACAAACCACAGGATTAAATCACTGAGTAACTGTCACTAACCTGCAAGTTATTTATCATTAACTAAGACGCTACAGGTCAATGTTGAAGTTAAAGTTAGAACATAAAACATAGAACACTACAGCACAAACAGACCCTTCGGCCCACGAATTGCGCCAATCACATCAACACCTATCTATAACCCCCAATCTCATTAAACCCCATATACTCATCCAGAAGTCTTTTAAAAGACCCCAGCGAGTTCGCCTCCACCACCACTGACGGCAGCCGATTCCATTCACTCTGAGTGAAAAACTTATCCCTAACATCACTTCTGTACTTTCCTCCCCACACCTTAAACCTGTGTCCTCTCGTAGCGACCATTTCAACCCGGGGAAATAGCCTCTGAGAATCCACCCTATCTATTCCTCTCTCATTTTATAAACCTCTATCAGGTCGCCTCTCAACCTTTGTCTCTCCAGGGAAAAGAGACCCAGTTCCTTCAACGTAACTACATAAGGCATGCCTCCCAGTCCAGGCAACATCCTTGTAAATCTCCTCTGTACCCTTTCAATAGCTTCTACGTCTTTTCTATAGTGAGGCGACCAGAACTGCGCACAGTACTCCAAATGAGGTCTGACAAGGGTCTTATAAAGTTGCAGCATCACCTCCCGACTCCTAAACTCAATCCCTCGATTTATGAAGGCCAGTACACCATATGCCTTCTTGACCACTTCTTCCACCTGCGAGGCCGATTTAAGAGTCCTGTGGACCCGGACCCCTAGATCCTTCTGCTCCTCAACACTACCAAGACTCCTGCCCTTGATAGTGTACTCATTCATCTCGTTGGTTCTGCCAAAATGGACGACTACGCATTTATCCGCGTTGAAGTCCATCTGCCACTTCTCCGCCCATTCCTGCATCCTATTTATGTCCTGCTGCAACTTTTGCCATCCTTCCAGACCATCCACAACACCGCCGACCTTCGTGCCATCATCATGTTTTGAATTTTGCAAATGCGGGCTAGTTGCGTAGGATATGTACTCAACCTATTGCAAACAACTGAATGTCTATTGTTAGATGTGATTGGGAATACTTGTTGAACAATTCTGAGCGTGCAAATAGCCGCACTGGCAACTAATGTAAAAATATCAGTTGAGTTTGTAATGTGGATCTTTTATGTTTGCAAGAAGCAACATGCATTCATATGCAGGAACCTCTTCACTGCAAACAAAAGAGAGCGTGTTCAAGCATAGCACTTTAAAACAGTTATTCAGGAATTTGGGAAGCATTCTCCATGGTGATGCCTCAGCCAACTGCCAAGCAATTTTTCTCCTAGAGCATAAATTAGAATCCCTACAATGCAGAAACTCTCTGACAGAGCACCTCACCCAGACCCAATTTTTTTTTCCCCCTAAACCCACATATTTACCCTATTAATTTCCCTAACCTACACATCTTGGGTCACTAAGGGACAATTTACCACAGCCAATCCACCTAACCTGCACTTTTTTGGACTGTGGGGGAAAACCAAAGCAGCCAGGGGAAACCTATGCAGACACGGGGAGAATGTGCAAACTCCACACAGTTACCCAACTCTGGAATTGAACTTGGGTCCTTGGCAGTGTGCGGCAGCAGTGCTAACCACTGTGCTGCCCCACTGTTGTGTTATTTGAAATTTGGCATTCTTGCATTTGTCCTGATGACTGCGAGATGAAAAGCTTCAGCAATTTTCAAGTTCTGAATAATCAAGTGATTATTTTGTTTTTGTTCCGAGACAAAGCCAACATCTATTGCACTTATCGAGTGAGATTGGGATATAGCATTGAGTTTCAATTCCATTCTTCCCGTTATGTACATTTTTCTGAATGAAGTTAAAAATGTTGACCATATTCTGAGTTCTTGCCATGGTTCTGAACAAGCTCAACATAACTTACCTGCTTTTCAATTCCATCCCTCTGGAAAGGAATCCTATATATGGATTTAGTAAATAATTAGTAAATCTAACAAATTTATTGATTTAATAAATAAATCCTGTACCCAAAATTTGCAGCTTAAGTTTTGGGGCTTCTACAAATGAATCAATAGAAATTCCTAATGGTGATTAATTCACCCTAAAAGGATTGCTAGCTTATTGCATAGGACCTGCTTTTAGCACAATGTTTGAAAAAGGAGTGCAAACATTTGTAGAAATACAATTTGTGCTTAAAACCCAGCCATCTTTTACAGCATTTATACTGATGTGCACCAAAAAAAATCCTAGAACAATTGGGTAGAAACTCAATTTTGCTATTTCTAACTTAATTTTCACAACTTACCCAATTATTTAGTGTCAGGACTCGTGTAAAAAAAATTTGCTATGTTCAATTTATTACTCGATTCTCTGGCTGTAGCACATAAGAATCAAGCTGATATAGAACATAGAACATTACATCAAAATTTTTCAGGTTGTTCAACAAAGTAAATTTTAGCTGAAAATCCATTGCTACCATAAATTGCAGTGCTATTGACAACGGTTTCTTTGTACATATGATCCTTAGCAACATGCCTCTGTCATCTGATGTTAGAGGGCAGTTGTATTTTACAGAAAGTAAAACTCAGACTTCTGCATTAATTATATTTATTCTTAAGTTTTCAGACAGGAGTGTTCAGAACAAACTGCCTAGATTGTCTCGATCGGACAAACAGTGTCCAGTCTTACATAGCATTGGAGGTAATCATTTTACTTAATGCTGAAAATTGACTGAGGGAGAGTTTGAGGGGGATGTTGGTTTATTATTAGAGAGATTTTCGTGTTAAAATACAATGCTTATTGGAACATGGCTATAGAAATAGGTTTTGCAACACCTTCAGTTTGTTCTGCCACACAGTCAGATCAAGGCTAACCTGCAGCTGAATTCTACCTACCTGTGTTCCATAATCATAAATACCGATTGGAATAACCTCAATGATGTTTTGGCATGAGAGTTCCAGATTCCAGTACTCTGGAAGAAGTGTGAAGAAGAGCTTCCTGACATCATCCTTAGCAGTCTAGCTAAGAATTCTAGTTAAAGATATCCTCACCAGGGGAAGTAGGAGAAATAGAGAAACTACCAATTCCTTTATTCATCTTAAAAATGTCAACTAGATCACCACTCCATCTTCTATACACCAGAGAATGCTGGCCTGATAGATGGAACTTGTTCTTATAATTTAAGCCCTTTAGCCCTGGTATCATTCTGGTAAATCTACACCACATTCTGTCAAAGGTTCTTTTTGGGGTGCAGAACTGAAAGCAGGATATCCAGATAAAATCTAATCAAAGTTTTATGTAACTTCAGGAATACTTCACCATTTGTATTTTGGGCTCTAAAGAAGTGGGATACATTTGATTAGCCTTTTAAATTGGTTTTTGTAGTTGTTCAGATATATATTCAGACAACCAGCATAGATGGACATCCAAGGCAACAAAGGATAATAATACATGTTAACTGTTTGGAGCTGCTAGCTGAAAAGTCCCCCATTGATGCTAGTTATCTGCCTAATTGTGTTGAGGCTAAGGTGTTACCTTACACTGGGTTTAGTCATTAGTCACAATGCCAAGTCCTCATTTACCAACAGTGCCTTATACTAGGCAGAATTTAATGCCCCACTCTCAAGACCAGGAGGAATATGGAGGACAGCCTTCATTCCCTACAAGCATTAAGGGCCTTCTGCTTAAGCTGGGGATACTGTCAGCAAATAACCTGCACGCACATCAAAGAAATCACTTCCACATTTGCCACTCTTGCTCTGCATCGAGTACCTAGAGGGTTCTCTTTAGAGTTGCAGAATGACTCCTCCTGCACCAAACCTTTAATGCGGCAGCAAGAAACCTTCCAACGTGCTCTCTGCCAGCTTCTACCCAGTAATCTTGCAAACAATTTCCATCCAGGATGCACTGTCTTTAATTACATTGTGAACATTCCTGATATATGGCCAGTCAATCATTTGCCCACCCATTGAGCAGTAGATGAGTGTTGGTTAACACATTGATCATGTTAATTAGCAGGCAGCATGGATTTTACCCCAGTGCGATCAGCATGTACATGTTAATCATAGACCTTGATTCCCTGACCCTTTCTCCCACAGCAATCAATTACATCTCACTAAAATTGTGAATTTCTGTGAACCTCAAGAAATGGCATGTGCTTGAGGATAGCTTGCAACATATTTTGGTACATCTGTGTTTTGTATGTAGCTGAGCACTTGGACATAGGTCACATCCAGTTTTCCATGCAATGTATTCCTAGTGCCACCAAGCTAAAGCACTGCATTTTCTGACAAGGAACAGGACAGAAATAATCATTTGATTCATTACCTTGTTGCTTCCTGCCAAGCATGAACACAACATTGAAAGACAACTGTGTTCTCAGCTGGCAAATAGCTTGTGTTCTGTGGGAAATAAGAAAATAAATAATTGCCAAAAATTAATAGAAGTTTCAGCGAATGTTTCGTGGCTACTTGAAATAAGCTTTCAGTGTGGCTTTGGAATTATGTTATTTGTCCTTCATAGGTTTTGTACAGCCAGCTAAAGAGCCTGGGAATGGCTGTCAAGAAGACAGTAGTGGAGCGTTTTGTGGAATTTTACAAGACAATGTGGTCATTGAATGGACATAATTTAAGTAAGATCTTTACAGGGAGTCGTGCACGAGAGGGAAAAACGAAGGTAATATAAATGGAGTACATTTTAAATATATGTATTTTTTTTAATAAGGTTGTGTGCAATGTGTTCTCTTCTAGCCAGAAGAAGTCACTTATAAATCGTATTATTTAGATTTCCCATCAATTGTTAAATGCCCAGAATGAACTGAGTCGGACAGACCAAAAATAGGTGGGATTTTCCATGACCCCGTACCATGTTTCCTATCACAGAATCATAGAAACGCTACAGTACTGAAAGAGGCCATTTGGCCCATCGTGTCTGCATTGACCACAATCCCACCCAGACCCTACCCCCATATCCCTACATATTTTACCCAGTAATCCCTCTAACCTACCCATCTCAGGACACTAAGGGGCAATTTTAGCATGGCCAATCAACCTAACCCACACATCTTTGGACTGTGGGAAGAAACTGGAGCACCCGGAGGAAACCCATGCAGACACGAGGAGAATGTGCAAATTCCACATAGACCAGTGACCATAGCCGGGATCGAATTCAGTCCCTGGAGCTGTGAAGCAGCAGTGCTAACCACTGTGTTATCATGCTGTTCCCATTGCTTGAACTTTCTGTTGCCAGGGAACCCGCAGTGGGAGGGGCTCACCGTTGGTGGGATTGGAAGACCCTGTCAGAAGGAATGGCTGATAATATTTCAGCCAATGTTTCAGGTCTTGAGCCTAGTATATTGGTTTGGGATGACATTAGCAATTCCACTATTGATTTCATTATAATCTGGGTTAATTTGATTTGATTTATTATTGTCACATGTACTAGTATACAGTGAAAAGTATTGTTTCTTGTACTATACAGGCAAAGCATACGTTTCATAGAGAAGGAAACCGGAGAGTGCAGAATGTAATGTTACAGTCATAGCTAGCATGTAGAGAAAAATCAACTTAATGCAAGATTAATGGCAGGATTCAAACCCGGGTCCCCAGAACGTTAGCTGAGTTTCTGGATTAATAGTCAAGCAATAATATCACAAGGCCATCGCCTTCCCACCAAATTCAGAACATGTAGGCCCAGTTTCCTCAATTCTTCCTCATAAGTCAATCCCACTGCCCCAAGACTCAGTCTGATGGCAGTAGGGAAGAAGCTGCTCTTGAGTTGGTTGGTATGTGGCTTTTGTACCTTTTTCCCAATGGAAGAAGGTGGAAGAGAGAACATCTGGGGTGCGTGGGGTCCTTAATTCTGCTGGCTGCTTTGCCAAGGTAGTGGGAAGTGTAGGCGGAGTCAATGGATGGGAGGCTGGTTTGCATGATGGATTCACAACTTTTTGTAGTTTTTTGTGGTTTTGGGCAGAGCAGGAGCCGTATCAAGGTTAAAATATTAGCCAGGTCCCTACTCATGCTCATTATTCAATGAGTCTTGCTGAAAAGTGTGCGCATTTAGATAGTGGTGAAATTGAATTGGAATAAAGGGACACTGGTCTACTCCTATTCCAATTTTTCTTTAGCCCCTCCTGCCTGCCCTGCCATTCAACTAGATTATGGTTCATCATCTTCCCCACTGCCATTTTCCTGTACAATCCCCATATCCCTTGATGTCTTTACTATTTACAAATCTATTAATCTCTGTCTTGAGTACTCAGTAAACTGAGCCTCCACAGCCTTCTGCGTTAGGGAATTCCAAAGATTCACCCACCTCTGAGTGAAGAAATTCCTCCTCACCTCAGTCCAAAATGGCCTACCTGAGGTTGTGTCCCCTGGTTCTAGATTTGTAACCTCCCCACCCCATGGTCATCCCACACCATCGCCAGGGGGAACATCCTTCCTATATCTACCCTGTTGAGCCTAAACATTTCAATGGACTCACCTCTCCAGACTTTTATTTTGTTGTTCACGGGATGTGGGTGCTGCTGGCTGGGTCAGCATTTGCTGCCCATCCCTAACAGCCCTCCATTTCAGCGGGGCATTTGAGAGTCAACCGTATTGCATGTAGGCCAAACCAGGTAAGGACAGCAGATTTCCTTCCCTAAAGGGTATGAGTGAATCAACACTGGTTTCATGGTCAACAATAGATTCTTAATTCCGGATTTTTTTTTATTGAATTCAAATTCCACCACCTGTTGTGGCAGGATTCACACCCGGGTCCCCAGAACGTTAGCTGAGTTTCTGGATTAATAGTCTACCAATAATACCACAAGGCCATCGCCTCCCCACCGAATTCAGAACATGTAGGCCCAATTTCCTCAATTCTCCCTCATAGACCAATCCCACTGCCCCAAAACTCAGTCTGATGAGCTTTCATTGCTCTCTGTGTATGGCAAATATATCTTTGCTTGGGTAAAGAGACTAGAACTGTATACACAGCTCCAACTGCAGTCTCACCAAGACTCTATACAATTGCAGCCAAATTCCTATACACAAACCCTCATGTAACAAAAGCTAGCATACAAATTGCCTTCCTAATTACTTGCTGCACCTGCTTGTTAGCTTTCAGTGAATTATGAATAAGAACACTCAGGTTCTCTTTGAACACCAACACTTTCCAATCTCTCTCTCTGCATTCCTGTTTGTCCACATTATATTCCGTCTATCATGTTCTTGCTCGCTCACGTACTGTCCAAATCCTTTTGAAACTTCTTTGAAATCTCTTTGTTGTAGCTGACATTCCCACCTAGTTTTGTTTTATTAGTAAATCTGGAAATATTACATTTGGTCCCCGCAACCAAATCGTTGATACCGTTTTGAATAGCTTGGATCCAAGCATTGATCCTCGTGGTACTCCATTACATGTAACCTGCAAACTTGAGAATTATTCTTTCATTCCTACTGTTTTCTCTCCATTAACCAATTCTCAATCCATACCAATACATGGGAAGGCAATAGCCGAGTAGTATTATTGCTAGACTATTAATCCAGAAACTCAGTTAATATTCTGGGGATCTGGGTTCGAATCCTGCCATGGAAGATGGTGGAATTCAAAGTCAATAAGAAGTGTCTGGAATTAAGAATCTACTGATGACCACAAAAACCATTGTCGCTTGTCGGAAAAACCCATCTGGTTCACTAATGTCCTTTAGGGAAGGAAATTTGCCGTCCTTAAATGTTTTGGCCTACATGTGCTCATAAGAGAAACTCCAGAGCCACAGCAATATGGTTGACTCTCCACTGTCCTCAGGCAACACTTTCCCTGACCAGCCAGGGACACTCATTGGCCCATAAATGCATATTAGCCCCAATCTCCATGTGCTCTAATTTTGATAATCAAAAGCCTTCTGAAAATCCAAATACATCATATACACCATTACCTAATCAGCTGGTTACACCCTCAAAAAGCTCCAACAGGCTTGCCAAACATGTTTTCCTGTTCATAATCTATGTTGACTCTGCCAAATCTTACCACTGTTTTCTAAGTGCCCTATTATCACATTCTTTACGATGGATTCCAGCATTTTCGCTACACCTGATGTATGGCTAACAGATCTGTGGCTCCCTATTTTCTTTCTTAAATAGTAGGGTTACATTTGTCACCTTCCAATTTGTTCCACTCTATAGAATTTTGAAAGATGATCACCAATGCATCCCTAGAAATCATAGAAATCCTATAGCCTATGCATCTCAGGATGCTAAGGGGCAATTTTAGCATGGCCAATCAACTTAACCCGCACATCTTTGGACTGTGGGAGGAAACCGGAGCATCCGGAGGAAACCCGTGCAGACACGAGGAGAATGTGCAAATTCCACACAGACAGTGACCCAAGCCGGGAATTGAATCCAGGTCCCTGGAGCTTTGAAGCAGCAGTGCTAACCACTGTGCTACTGTGCCACCTTATCCACCATCTCTATATCCACCTCTTTTTAACACTTTGAGGTATAATCATCATCCAGGGAATTTATCAATTTTCCATCCCACCAGCAAAGTAATGGAAGATTTTGTCAACATTCCTATCAAGTGGCACCTACAAAACAGTAACCTGGTCACTGACATTCAATTTGGGTTCCACCATGGCCACATGGCTCCTGACTTCATTAGAGCCTTGGTCCAAAAATGCACAAAAGGGTAGAAGACAAGAGGGTGAGGTAAAAGTAACTGCCCTGACATCAAAAATGCATTTGACCAAGTATGGCATAAACTAGTCTAGAAAAACTGGAGTCAATGGGAATCAGGAGGAACATGTCCACTGATTGGAGTCATATCTTGCACAAAGGAAGATGATTGTGATGATTGGAAGTCAATCGTCTCAGCTCCAAGGCAAATGCAGGAGTTCTTCTGGGTAGTGTCCTAGACCCAACCATCTTCAGCAACTTCATCAATGACCTGCATCACAAGGTCAGGAATGGGACTGTTCAGCACCATTCCTGACTCATCAGATACTGAAACACACTGTGCCCATATGCAGCCAAACCTGGACAAGTGGCAAGGAACATTCCCGCCTCAAAAATGGCAGGCAATGGCCATTTCCAAACAGAAGGAATCTAACCATTTCTTAGTCGTATTACCATCACTGAATCCCTCACTATCAACATTCTGGAGATTACCATTGACCAGATACTGAACTGGACCCAGTCATATAAATACCGTAGCCCAAAGAATAGGTCAGAAGTGGGGAATTCTGCAGATTAACTCATCTTCTGATTCACCAAAGCCTATTCATCTTCAACAACACGCAACTTGCATGTGTGAGGCACTTGAAAACTCGACACTGCAGGCCAAATTAGCTCACTTGATTGCTGATGACCCCCACTTCTGTATCATCTTCAACATTCACTTCCTCCAACAGCAATAACAACGGCAACAGTGTGTACCATCTACAAGAGGCACTGCAGCAAATCACTATCCTTCTCTGGCAGCATCTCCCAAACCTCTGACCCCTACCATCTGGATTGACAAAGGCAGCAGATATATGGAAACACCACCAGCTTCAAGTTCCTGTCCAAGCCACACACTATCCTGACTTGAAACTACATCACTGTTTCTTTAATGTGGCTGGGTTAAAATTTGGGAATTCTCTTCCAAACAGCACCCTGGGTGTTTCAACACCACCCTTGGGCAATTCAGAATGGGCAATAAATGCTAATCTAGCAGCGCCACCTGCTGCCCGTGAATGAATATTAAAAACATCTACAGTATTACTTTTGTACCAATTCTAATTTCTGTCAGTTTCTCATTCTCACTAGTCTATTGGCTCTCTAGTATTCCTGGGAGAATTATTCTGTGAAGAGCTTAGTTTATTTGCCATTTGCGTATTGCCCATCATAAATTCTCCCACCTCTGTAATGGGCACACATTTGTCTTTATAAATCTTTTACATTTTAAACATTTAAAGAAGTTTTTAAAGTCTGTTTTATGTTTCCCTCCTGTTTACTTTCATATCTACTTTTTCTTTCTGGACTATGCTTTCCTGAATTCTCAATGCTCCCAATCCTCAGGGGTTCTGCCTACTTTATATGGCCCTTTCTTTGATCCTTTACAATATTTAACTTCTCTTGTTAGCCATTAACATTTCTTGCTCGGCTTTTGTGCATTAAAGGAATGCAGACCGGTTATAACCAACGTATGTTAATTTTTTAAATGCTAGCTATTGCCTGTCTACCATCATATATTTGAATGTACTTGCCCAATTCAACCCTTCATCATTTCCTTCGTGAACTATAATATTATGGTCCCATTTTCCCCTGAGCCTCCTTTACAATGAGATGATTAATTAGCCCTTTCTCATTGCAAAACAGTAGATCTAAAACAGCTTGTTCTTTAGTTGGTTCCTCAATGTTCTGCTCTAGAAAACCATCTTGCACGCATTGCAAAAATTCATCCTTCACAGGCATTAGTGCTAATTGGGTTTACCCAGTCCGTATGTAGACTGAAGTCTCCCTTGATTGCTATACGACCCTTGTTATGTGCACCTCTAATTTCCTGATTTATACCATGCTTACGTCACCATGACTGTTTGGTGGCCTGTAAACCACTCTGGCTAATATTTGCTGACCCTTTCTGTTTCTTAGCCTCATCCAAACTGATTCTACATCTTGATTTTCTGATCTAATACCCTCTCTAACTAATATCCTCTCTACCTGATCTCATCCTTTATTAACAGTACCACCCCACCTCCTTTTCCTTTTCACCTATCTTTCCTAAATGTCAAATGCCTTTGAATGTACAGCTCCCAGCCTTGGTCACCCTGCAGCCACATCTCTGTAATGGCAAATCAGATCATACCTTCTACTCCCATTTGTACTGTCGAATCATCTGTCATGTTGTGAATGCTATGTGCATTCAGGTAGACTGCCTTTAATTTTCTCTTTTTTTTGGAACCTTCGGCCTTATCTGGCAGCACAATCAAAAGTTTGCATGCTCTGTCCCTTCCTGCTACTCAAGCTTGAGGTTATCAATTCTCTTACTGCTACTTGTTACTCTTGTCTTGCCGTCTCCTTTCAATTTATCACATCTTTCTCACTTGATCCCCCAATCACAATGCCACCTACCCCTTCCTCACTACTATTTGGTTTAAAACACTCTCTACAGTCCTAGTTATATGACTCACCAGAACACTAGTGCCAGTACAGTTCAGCTGAAGTCTATCCTAACAGTATTATTCCCACTTTCTCCAGCACTGGTGCCAGTGCCCCATTTGTCCCACACCAATCTTTGAGCCACACTTTTGATTCTTTAATGTTATTTACTCTAATTCGCTCGTGATAATTGACTTTGAAGTTCTGCTTTTTAATTTTGCCATGTGGACCATGACCCTGAGAATCTCCCCACTCCCACAGCAAGTTCCTCTCCAGGCCCGAGCAGACCCAAACCCTGGCACTGAGCAGGCTGCATGGCCTTTTGGACTCTTGCTCTTGGCTACAGAGAACTGTGTTGACCCTTCTGATTGTACAGTCCCCTAATGCCCCTACATTCCTATCAACTCCCCCCTGTTTGAATGGTTTCCTGTGTGTACCACTATGCTATGGTCAGTTCACTGATCCACCCTGCAGCTTTGCTTTCACCTGAACAAGTTGCAAGAACCTCAGACCTGTTGGACAATTGCAAGAGCTGAGGTTCCTCCACCTCTTAATCCCCATACCTGCCTCAGTCAGTCACCTCCATCCGTTCCTGAATTAGGGTCTGGACTAAATTGGATGACCCTATCCTAAGGGGTGTGATTGTCACCTGAACCAGCGTCCAAGTAACTTTCCCCTTCCCTGACGCGTCACAGTGTCTGCAGCTCAGTCTCTGGCTCAATGACTCTGAGCTGCTCCAGCTGCAGACACTAGCTGCAGAGATATTTGCCTTGGATCACACTGGTATTCACAGCCACCTACGTTCTGCAGCTATCACACATCACCTGCCCTGCCATCTATATAACATTTACTTCATTAGTGATTTCTGATCATCCCATAGTGGAAGGGATCGTGAAAGGTGGCAGTGAGGGTGGTACCAGTGTTCATGTGAAAACCTGTACACTATTCTCAGATGATGTCCCTAAGGTGCAGCATGTAGAGCGAAATATTATAGAACTTCGAGGGACACCAGATGTTAAATGGCAGAGGTTGGAAGAGAAGCCATTACTCTGGCTATATTTAGATAAGAATGAAACCAGGCATAAGCAGTCCAGCCAGCTGGACAACAGCAGAGGTCCTGAAGGGTGATAATGTGGTCAACTGTGTCAGAGGCTGTACACAGGTCAAGCAGGATGAGGAAAAAAATTTACATTTGTCGCAGTCACATAGGATGTTGTTTCTTGGAGTTGGTGTGATAGTTTTCAAGGATGATAGGACCAAGGTTAACTTTTGAGGGACTAGGTGACAACAACAGTTTTGAATCAGGGAGCGAGAACTACCCGAAGAGAGAGGACTGTTAACATGGGAACTAGAACAGTGAGCTAACAGAGGTGTGATCAAGCAACATTTGACACCCAAGCCACATAGGGAGATGTTAGAACAGAGGAACCAAAGCTTGGCCAAAGAGAGAAGCTTTAAATAGCATCTTAAAGAAGGTGAGAGAGATAAAGAAGCAAAGGGAATTCCACAGCTTATTGCCTCGGCAGCTGAAGGCACACGCACTAATTGTGGAATCATTAAAATCAGAATGCATAAGAACCTAACTAGGAGCAGGAGTAGGCCATCTGGCCCCTCGAGCCTGCTCCACTATTCAATAGGATCATGGTGATCTTTTCATGGACTCAGCTCTACTTACCCACCCACTCACCATAACCCTAAATTCCTCTACTGTTCAAAAATTTATCTATCCTTGCCTTAAAAACATTCAATGAGGCAGCATCAACTGCTTCACTGGGCAGGGAATTCCACAGGTTCTTAACCCTTTATGTGAAGAAGTTCCTCCTCAACTCAGTCCTAAATCTGGTTCCTCTTACTTTGAGGCCATGCCCCCTAGTTCTAGTTTCAACTGCCAGTGGAAACAACCATCCTGTTTCTATCTTATCTATTTCCTTCATAAACTTATATGTTTCTATTAGATCTCCCCTCATTCTTCTGAATTCCAATGAGTATAGCCCCAGTCTACTCAGTCTCTCCTCGTAAACCAACCCTCTCGACTCCAGAATCAACCTAGTGAATCTCCTCTGCACCCCCTCCAGTACCAGTATATCCTTTCTCAAGTAAGGAGACCAAAACTGTACACAGTACTCCAGATGCGGCCTCACCAGCACTTTATACAGCTGCAACATAATCTCGCTGTTTTTAAACTCCATCCCTCTAGCAATGAAGGACAAAATTCCATTTGCCTTTTTAATTACCTGCAAACCAACTCCTTATAATTCTTGCACAAGGACACCCAGGTCCCTCTGCACAGCAGCATGCTGCAATTTTTTTACCATTTAAATAAAGACTTTTATTAAATAATAGTCCATGAGTGGCCAGGTCTCAAAGGATTTTACAGATTTAGGAAGGAGAGAAGCCATTGAACAATTTGAAAACGAGGACGAGAATGCTCGATGTTGAGCCAGTGTATGAGCACAATGATGATCGATAAAAGGAACTAGGCATAGTTAGGGTATGAGCAGCAGAACTCAAGTTTATATAGGATAAAAGATTGGAGAATGATCAGGAGAGCATTGGATTAATTAAGTCTAGAGGTATTAGAGGCATGGATGAGCATTTCATCGCAAATGAGATGCGAGAAGGTCAGAAATAGACAATGTTACAGAGGTAGAACATAGAACATAGAACATTACAGCGCAGAACAGGCCCTTCGGCCCACGATGTTGCGCCAACCAGTTTTAAAAAAAAACACTGACCCACTAATCTAAACCAATCCCTTTTCGTCCATAAACCTATCCACAGATCTCTTAAACGCCCCCAAACTAGGCACATTTACAACTGCAGCAGGCAGGGCATTCCAGTCCCTCACCACCCTCTGGGTAAAGAACCTACCCCTGACATCTGTCCTATAACTACCCCCCCTTAATTTAAAGCCATGCCCCCTCGTGCTAGATTTCTCCATCTGAGGAAAAAGTCTATCACTATCCACCCTATCTAAACCACTAATCATCTTATGTGTTTCAATAAGATCCCCTCTGAGCCACCTTCTTTCCAGCGAAAACAACCCCAAATCCCTCAGTCTCTCCTCATAGGACCTCCCCTCCATACCAGGCAACATCCTGGTAAACCTCCTCTGCACCCTCTCCAAAGCCTCCACGTCCTTCCTGTAATGTGGGGACCAGAACTGCACACAGTACTCCAAGTGCGGCCGCACCAGAGTTGTGTACAGTTGCAACATGACGCTGCGACTCCTAAATTCAATCCCCCTACCAATAAACGCCAAGACACCGTATGCCTTCTTAACAAGCTTATCTACATGATTCCCAACTTTCAGGGATCTATGTACACATACACCTAGATCCCTCTGCTCCTCCACACTATTCAAAGTTAGCCCTATACTCAACACATCTGTTACTCCTACCGAAATGAATTACCTCACACTTCTCTGCATTAAACTCCATCTGCCACCTTGCGGCCCAGCTCTGCAACCTGTCTAGGTCACCCTGCAAACTATGACACCCTTTCTCACAATCTACCACGCCTCCTACTTTGGTGTCATCAGCAAACTTACTAATCCACCCAACTATACCCTCATCCAGATCATTAATAAAAATTACAAACAGCAGTGGCCCCAAAACAGATCCCTGAGGCACACCACTCGTAACCGAACTCCATGACGAATATTCACCATCAACCACCACTCTCTGTCTCCTATCTGCTAGCCAATTCCTGATCCAAGTACCTAGATTACCCCCAATCCCATACATCTGCATTTTCTGCAGAAGCCTACCATGGTGAACCTTATCAAACGCCTTACTAAAATCCATATATACCACGTCAACTGCCTTACCCCTATCCAGCTCTTTGGTCACTTTTTCAAAGAACTCAATAAGGTTAGTAAGGCACGATCTACCTGCTACAAAACCATGCTGACTGTCTCTAATCAATTCATTACTCTCCAAATAACTATAAATCCTATCCCTAATAATTCTTTCTAAAACCTTGTCCACAACAGAAGTAAGACTCACTGGCCTATAATTCCCAGGGAAGTCTCTGTTCCCCTTCTTAAACAATGGGACAACATTCGCTGTCCTCCAATCTTCCGGTACTATACCAGAGACCAACGATGACCTGAAGATCAGAGCCAGAGGCTCTGCAATCACCTCTCTTGCCTCCCAGAGAATCCTAGGGTAAATCCCGTCCGGACCAGGGGACTTATCTATCTTCAAGCCCTCTAGAATATCCAGCACATCCTCGGTATCAACTGCAATACTTTCTATTTTACATCCCTGCACCCCAGTGTCCTCCTCAGCTACATTCATGTCCCCCTGCGTGAACACCGAAGAGAAATATTGGTTCAATTCCTCTCCAAACTCTTCCGGTTCCACACATAACTTCCCTCTGCTGTCTGTAACTGGCCCTAATCTTGCCCTAACCAACCTTCTGTTCTTGACATACCTATAGAACGCCTTAGGATTTTCCTTAATCCTATCAGCCAAAGTCATCTTATGTCCTCTTTTAGCCCTTCTTAAGTCCCTCTTCAACTCCCTCCTAGCCAATCTAAAGTTTTCTAATGCACTACCTGAGCCCTCAAGCCTCATCCGAACATAAGCCTCCTTTTTCTTCCTAACCAATGAATCAACTTTTTTAGTACACCACGGTTCCCTAGCCCTACCAAATCCTCCTTGCCTGACAGAAGTAGAAGTAGGCAGAATAGATGATGAAGTGGTATATGTGATTTGGAAGTTCAGCTCAGACTGCAATTTGATAAAGTTGCAGTGATAACACTGTGCCACCATGTCCGTGGAAGGATAAAGTCAGTAGTTAAGGAACAGAACTGTAAGTCTCTGACAGATCATAGAATCCCTACAGTGCAGAAAAGGCTCTGATAAAGCAGGCCCATTGCCTTAACCCCATGTATTAACCCTTATGGGTAAATACATATCTTGGGACCTACATGTCTTGGGACACTAAGGGGCAATTTAACACAGCCAATGCACGTAACTTACACATCTTTGGACCGTTTGAGGAAACTGGATCACCTGGAAGACACGGAGAGAACATGCAAGTTCCACACAGGCAATCACCCAAGGCTGGAATCGAACCCGCTCCCTGGTGCTGTGAGCAACGCTGCTAATCCCTGTGCTACTATGTCAGAGAAAGGACGAAAGGATGGAGTTAGTGGTTTAAAGGATAGATTTTGTGGCAAGGATTGAAATCTGTGACTTCAGCCTTCCACAGTATGTAGGTCGAAGGAATTTCTGTTCTAGAACAAGACTGGGATTTTATGTTTGCAAATCGGAACTGCTGAGTTCAATCCAGAGTTATAACATCAGGAGGCAAACCTGACATTAACACGCCACTTTCCCATGACACAGTAAGCAGTGCATCCCGACATCAGATCATCTGAAAGCAGTCTTCTTCTACCTGAACTCATTTTCCACTTGGTCAGTTTTTCCTGGTCTGAGTCTGAAAATAACGTCCTCCTTTTTGATCCTTTAAATAGTTGGGAAATCACATTATGTGGGTCTGTGTCATGCCCTCCCACATACAGTGGTGATGCTAAACCAGGGAGTAAATTGATAATGAAAGATTTCTGTTCCGATTGAACAATTTGCCATGCCCCGTGTATGTTCGTCACGCCCTATTGGAATGACACTCATTGTTCTATTCCTACATTAATATCAGAGCCCCTGATTGGTGCAACATTTTTGTGGCATCATTTTATAATTCTCTAGTGCTATAAACAAATTTATGAAGATATAAGTTTTTTGATCCTTTTAAAGGCAAAGTGGAGGTCTGAATAAATTGAAAATGCCTTTCCCCAGCTCATATGCATCAAATGATTGAATGAATCTTCTTCATTATGGATTAGGGATCATTGCTGACATAGCAGTTAATGACTACACTTTTTACAGTTTGTTTTTACAGTTTTTTATTTGTGACTGACCACAGCACAACAAATTCCTACGAACAGCAAATGAACGATAATCATTCTTTGCTGACATTGATTAAGGGAGGATTATTAGTCAGGACACGGAGAGAATACCCTACTCCACTAATGCATACAATCTTCCACATCTGCTTGAGCAAGCATCACAATCTTGGTCTCATTCAAAAGATGGTACCTTCAATAATGCAACAGTTCCTCAGTGTTTGTGATGTGATCCCTTAAGCTTTGTGTTGAGCTGAGAGCACCACTGACTGAGCTAAAGCTGTGCGCCGAGAGATTCGGACGTGTAAAAATTAAATTAGGATGGAACTGTTGCACTAAACCCATTAATAATGGACTTGTGTTTGTCTAGGTGAAAGATGGAGCACGCTCTGTATCCCGGACTATCCAGGCCAGTTTCTTTGATGGTGCTAAACAAGATGCTATTGATTTACTCCTTGTGGGGGATTTTTACAGTGAGGATTACGCGGATAAGGCGAGGATGCTGTTGGACAACAGTGCACTTTTCAGTAAGTAACCATGTTCATGACAGATTCATCATGATGTTTCTTGCAGTAATCTTTCAAGGACTTTCAAGACTGTTAACTTCCTGCCATCTTGTCATCTTTTCTGCTTTGTTCACTAATTATGCCATATTATGCTTTAACTAACAGACTGGAATATGAAGTGATGAGATTTCAAATTGTTCCATTGCCCTACAGCACCTCCTGGGATTTTGCAAGCTATGTGTGAACGGCAGTTAGAATACACCAATGTCAAGTGTGCTCGCATCAGCATTGGGACCTGGAATGTAAATGGTGGTAAACAGTTCAGGAGCAACATGCTCAGCAGTGTGGAGCTCAGTCACTGGTTACATGATTCTTTCAAACAGAGTGAAACACCCAAGTTCCAGGGTAAGCTGCAGAATTTAACGTTTCAGACTTGAACTGAACTCAATATGTCCAGTTATTTGGAACACCTCATTCACAGAATTAATGTTGTAATGTATTTAAATTGTCAGATATGTATATGTATACGCTGCAAACTAATTTTTAAATTTAAGTAATTGAGTCTATCAAAATGCAGACAGAAGTAATATAATGGAAGGCAGAAAATGAGTGCTGCAATACCACAAAGTACTGAGCAGCAAACTCAGAGTAACAATATCCCCTTTAATGTTGAGAGTTGATACTGTGTAATCTCAAAAATTCTAAATGTTTCGTTGTCACTGTGTGCTGCAGCACGTTGAACTCCAATGTATAATGGTACAAGGCAGAATGATTTGGGCAACAGTTGTCCATCGGTGATCTTCTCTTTTTAATATATTTTCAGGTAGATATGGGCTATCTCAAATAACATTGGAAAAAGCTGAAGTCACTATGCTGATGCACAAAACCTTTGTGCTTGGTGGCAGAGTGTTGTCAAAACAAAACCAGGTGCTGGAAATCCAAAATAAAAGCAGAAAATACTGGAAAAGAGGGAAACTAAATTTTTAAGTTGATGATCTTCCATCAGCACTGGAAGATATTAGTGATGAATTGTTTTTAAACAAGTGCAGAGCCAGAGAAAGGACGGATATGACGGATGGAAGGAGGCAGGAGTGAAACGGAAGGGTCTATTCTGGGGTGTAAGGCAGGAGTGATAAGATAATTAAATGGATAATGGTGAAAGACAAAATGGGATGGTAATACAAGTAAGGAAACAAAAGATGGGTCCAGGGGAGATATAAATGTTTCTAGAAGAACAACAGAAGGAAGAGAAGGAACATAGAACAGTACAGGACAGTACAGGCCCTTTGGCCCTCAGTGTTGTGCCGAGCTATGTCCAAACCCAAGATCTCCCTATAATTCTGGTGTGCTCCATGTGCCTATCCAGAACTGCTTGAAATTCCACTATCACAGCAGGCAGTGTATTCCACACCCCAAACACACTCTGAGTGAAAAATCTATCTCGGACATCCCTCCTATATCTCCCACCATGAACGTTATAGTTATGCCCCCTAGTAACAGCCACATCCACCCAAGGAAATAGTCTCTGCACGTCCACTCTATCAATCCCTCTCATCATCTTATAAACCTCTATTAAGTCGCCCCTCATTCTCCTCTGTTCCAAAGAGAAAAGCCCCAGATCCCTCAACCTTTCCTCATAAGACCTACCCTCCAAACCAGGCAGCATCCTGGTAAATCTGCTCTGCACTCTCTCCAATGCTTCCACATCCTTCTTATAGTGAGGTGACCAGAATGCTCACAATATTCCAAATGCGGTCTCACCAAGGTCTGGTATAGTTGCAGCATAACCCCACGGCTCTTAAACTCAAACCCCCTGCTAATAAATGCTAACACACTATAAGCCTTCTTCATGGCTCTATCCACTGGAGTGACAACCTTCAGAGATCTGTGGATATGAACCCCAAGATCTCTTTGTTCCTCCACATTCCTCAGAACCCTGCAGTTGACCCTGTAATCAGCATTCAAGTTTGTCCTACCAAAATGAATCACCAAAATGAAGCATGCAATATCTGGCAAAGGGGGTCCTGTGACCCACAATTGTGGAAAACAGAGACTACAGGGATGCTTGACGAATTAATCTCTGATGTTCTATGATTACGACAGGGTGGGGGGGGGGGGGGTGTGGAAGCAGAAAATCCTGCCGTTGTGTTTGTGAAGTAATGGAAGCAGTTGTGGAAGTTAATGTGATTTGTTAATATAGACGTGCACAAAATGGTTGGTAATGTACTGTTTTAACAAGGGTCTTAGAATATTAGAATCCTACAGTGCAGAAGGAGACCACAATCCCATCCAGATCCTATCCCTATAACCGCTTGCATTTACCCTAGCTGGTACCCCGGACACTAAGGGGCAATTTAGCATGGCCAATCCACCTAACTGCATCTTTGGACTGTGGGAGGAAACTGGAGCTTCTGGAGTAAACTCACGCAGACACAGGGAGAATGTGCAAACTTCACACACACATTGACCCAAGCCGGGAATCGAACCTGGGTCCCTGGTGCTGTGAGGCACCGGTGGTAACCACTGTGCAACCATGCCGCAGATCTTGCCCATGGATTATTGAAGCCCATGGATTAAAGGAACATTAGGTGGATACTCAGTTGGATAGAGGACATAAAGCAGAGAGTAGTGGTGAGTCCTTGTTTTTCAGACTGAAGGGAAGTGTGCAATGGCATCTGTGTTGAAAACTTCATTCTTTTCAAAATATATTAATAACCTGGACTTGGGTTTGCAGGACTTCATTTCAAAATTTGTAGATGATACAAAACTCCCAAGTCTAGTTAACAGTAAGGAAGATAGGAAGCTCAGAATGACGTAGACTGATGAAATTAGCAGCTAAAAGTTAATGCAGAGAAATGTGAAGTGATTATTTTGTTCAGAACTATCAGAAGAAGCAACAGAAATTAATTTTAAAAAGGGTGCAGGGACAAAGAGACCTGGGCATTTACATAAGCAAGTCTTTGAAGGTGGCAGGACAAATTGAGGACTATTTAAAAAGGCACAGTTATAATCTGGAATGCGTTGCCTGAAAGGGTGGGAAATGCAGATTCAGTAATAACTTTCAAAATAAATTGGAAAATGCTTGGTGGGCCAAGAATTTGACTCCATAAATAGGGGGCGTAGAGTACAAAAGGATGTTTTGTTAAACAAAGAAAAGTACAGCACAGCAACAGGCCCTTCAGCCCTCCAAGCCTGTGCTGCCTTAACTAAAACTGTACGCACTTATATATGTATCCTTCCATTCCCATCCTATTCCTTTATCAAATTCTGACTAGGTCCCTGTTTGAACATCGCTGCCAATTCTGAACAGCACATTTTAAGAATAATGTCAAGGCAATAGAGAGTTTGCAGAGGAGATTTACTTGAATGTTACCATCAAGACAAGGGAACATAATAAGTTGGAAGGTACTGACTGGTGTAGAGGAACAGAGGGACCTTGGAATGCAAGTCCACAGATACCCGACAGCTAAGTAAGGTGGTCAAGAAGGCATGCCTTTGTTAGCTGAGGCAAAGAATATAAGAGCAGGGAGGTCATACTGGAACTCTTAAAATACTGGTTAGATCACAGCCGGAGTACTGCGTGCAGTTTTGTTCAACTCACTATAAGAAAGATGTAATCGTGCTAGAGAGGGAACAGAGGAAAAATACGATTAGATTGGCGATTTTGAGTCATGAGGAAAGCTTGGATAAGTCAGGATTGTTTTCCTTGGAACCAAGGAGGCTGAGGGGAAACCTAACTGATATGTATAAGGAGGAATCTACATAGAATAGATAGCAAGGTTCTATTTCCCTTGATGAAGAGGGCCCATACTCAGGAGGAATGGTAGGAGGCATAGAAGGGATTTGAGAGGAAATGTTTTCACCCAGAGCATGGTGGGGATCTGGCACTTGCTGACTGAAAGGGTAGTAGAGTCAGAAACTATGATAAATGAATTCAAGCACTAAAAGTTCCTGCAAGGTTACAGACTAACAGCTGGAAAGTGAGAGAGGCTGTATTGCTACTTGTCAGCTGGCAAGGACACAAATGATTGAATAGCCTCCTGTGTGATAATTTTGACATTTTCTTTGCCTTGGCTAGTAAAGGCAAGTATCCTGCATCCTATTTTGATCACCTTACCTAGCTGTCAGGTATCTGTGGACTTGCATTCCTCTGTCCCTCTGCACTAGTCAGTATCTTCCCGTGTCTGAGAGGCTGGTGGAGCTAATATTATTCTTTGTGGAGGAAAATCATTAATGTTTTGATAAGTTTGAGAAATAAATAGAGATAATGGTTGGTATTTAATGTAGGTGATGGGGGCATTGCCCGTTAGCTGGAGAGTTAGTGAGAACCCCTTATTACACCTTTTCATCAGAGCAGCTGCGGACATTCCCCAGGTTCTGGATTCTAGGGGCAGAAGTTTTGCCACCAAATTCCATCCAATGTATGATCAGAAATATGATAGTATTTCAGCACTCTCTTTTAAACTTTTGTTTTGTTCCTTACACAGATAATGAGAGCTATCCCCCAGATATCTTTGCTGTTGGATTTCAGGAAATGGTGGAGCTCAGTGCTGGAAATATTGTCAATGCTAGGTGAGCAACTCTCAATGTATCTGCTTATTTCTGTTTCAGTAGACCACATTTCAAAGGCTTGTTCAATGTTTTATAATTTAATTGTCAGTTAACGCTGATCTAAGTAGATGATTAATGGTTCCCTTTTGTCTTTATTGATAGCAAATATGTTATTACTTCATAATAGCATAGAATCATTGAATCCTTCTCGGGCCATTTGGCTCAGTGAGCCTGCACTGACAACAGTCCTGCCCAGGCCCTATCTCCATAACTCCTAAGTCCCTTGACACTAAGGGGCAATTTAGCATGGCCAGTCAACCTAATCCGCACATCTTTGGACTGTGGGAGGAAACTGGAGCACCCGGAGGAAACTCATGTAGACATGAGGAGAACATGCAAACTCCACACAGACAATGACCCAAGCCATGATTGAACCCCGGTCTCTGGAGCTGTGAGGCAGCAGTGCTAACAACTGTGCCACCATGCCACCCAAAGTTTAGAGCTGGGACTAATTTAGATCATAGAAATACAAAATCCCAGCAGTACATAAGGAGGCCATTGGCACATCGAGTCTGTATTGACCACCATCCCACCCGGGCTCTATTCCCATAGCCAACATGTTTACCCTGCTAATCCCCCTGACATTATGTCAATTTAGCATGGTGAATCAATAAACCTGCACATCTTTGGACTGTGGGAGGAAACCAGAGCAACCAGAGGAAATCCACACAGACACGTGGAGAAAGTGCAAACTCCACACAGACAGTGACCTGCAAACCCAGGTCTCTGAAGCTGTGAGGCAGCCGTGCTAACAACTGTGCCACCATGCCACCCGTAGTTTAGAATTGGGACTAATTTAAATCAACATTACTTTAATACATTGCATACATTCTTAACAATACAAGATAGGCACATTAACTTATGAAAATTGGAGCATGTATTCAGTCTGCTAATAATGCAATGTTATCTATTCTCATTTACCACTTTTTCTAATTGAAGATAACAAAACCATCCATCTGGACATCCTAGATTAAAACATAAATTCGGATATTATACTTTCAAACTGTATTGCATTTAGAGTTATCCATATTTCTCAATATCTTGACTATTGGTTGACCTAACAATGTATTTTAGTATGCATAATAAAGCAGGTACAAACTTTACTTTGAAACTTTACCACAATTTTTTTTCAGCACAACTAACAAGAAAGCATGGGCAGAACAGCTTCAGAAAGCCATCTCCAGGACACATAAGTACATAATGCTGTCTTCAGGACAACTTGTCGGAGTCTGTTTGTATATTTTTGTCCGACTCCACCATGTACCTTATATTAGGTAAATGCTGCTACTTAAAGCTAAATTTAATTTTATTAAATTTAATATTTGGATTTTATAACTTAAAGCACTACCTTTTTAAAGCTCTTTGAGAATTCGATCTCCATCTCTGCTCTTGTGGCACTTTTTCCGCTGAATTCATTATCATGCTGACCTAAACCTTTTCTTCCATGTAAACTCTTCTACATAAGAACATAAGAAATAGGAGCAGGAGTAGGCCATCTGGCCCTTCGAGCCTGCCCCGCCATTCAATAAGATCATGGCTGATCTGTCGTGGCTCAGTTCCACTTTCCGGCCCTCTCCCCATAACCCTTAATCCCCTCTCTTATCAAAAACCCATCAACCCGCTTCTTGAAAATATTTAGCGAGGCAGCCTCCACCACCTCAACGGGTAGAGAATTCCAGAGATTCACCACCCTTTGAGTGAAGAAGTTCCTCCTCAACTCCATTCTAAACCGCCCCCCCTTTATCTTGAGGCTGTGCCCCCTAGTCCTACTGTCTTTTTTGAGCGGGAAGAGTCTCTCCACCTCTATCCTATCCATCCCATTCATCATCTTATACGTCTCAGTGAGATCTCCCCTCATTCTTCTAAACTCCAACGAGTACAAACCTAGTTCATTCAGCCTCTCCTCATAGCTCAACCCCTTCAACTCCGGCATCAGCCTAGTAATCCTCCTCTGCACTCCCTCCAAGGCCAAAATATCCTTGCGTAAGTACGGCGCCCAAAACTGCACACAGTACTCCAGCTGCGGCCTCACCAATGCCCTATACAGCTGCAGCAAGACCTCCCTACTTTTATATTCAATCCCCTTCGCTATGAAGGCCAGCATCCCATTTGCCTTCCTGACCACCTGCTGCACCTGCAAGCTGAGTTTTTGCGACTCATGCACAAGGACCCCGAGGTCCCTCTGCACCGTCGCCTGCTGCAGTTTTTCGCCACGTAAGTAATAGTCCTTCCTATCATTCTTCCTTCCAAAGTGGACCACCTCACACTTGCCAACATTAAATTCCATTTGCCATTTCCTGGCCCATTCGCCCAGCCTATCTAGATCCTTCTGCAGACTCTCCGCACAATTTGCCGTTCCCCCAATCTTGGTGTCATCTGCAAATTTCGACACCCTACACTTGGTTCCCTCCTCCAGATCATCTATATAAATGGTAAAAAGCTGAGGCCCCAGCACCGACCCCTGGGGCACTCCACTAGTCACCATCCGCCAATCCGAATAGTACCCATTGACCCCCACTCTCTGCCTCCTATTTGACAACCAATCCTCTATCCACGCTAACACCCTACCCCCAACTCCAAGTCCCCTGACCTTCTGCAATAACCTCTTATGAGGTACTTTGTCAAACGCCTTCTGAAAATCCAGAAAGACCACATCCACCGGCTCTCCTCTATCCACCGCCCTAGACACATCCTCATAGAACTCCAGTAAATTTGTCAGACACGACTTCCCCTTCACGAAACTGTGCTGCGTCTGCTCTAGCAAGCAATTCCCTTCAAGATGCCTCGCAATTTCCTCCTTAATGACAGATTCTAACATTTTACCTATTCGTATCCCATCAAACTTTCCATCTTCCATGTTCACCCAAACCCCACAATCCTGATTGTTGATGAAGATACCTAGTATTTGTGTCTTTCAGCACCCTCTATCTTCCATACCACTTCTAACCTATTTCATTTTGTGTCTGTCCCTTGGGTGGAAAAAAACTCCTGAACCATTTATAAAACTGTTCCCCTGAGCCATTTACAAATCTCATCTAAGGGATGCAGACTTGAACATGTTTTTCGCTTTAGCCATCCATCATTAGCTCTGGTAGGACTGCATCTCAACCTGCCTTTTACCTCTGCTAGGATCACCCATTTTTGCAGGAATATCCTGCAGAGCAAAAACAACCTCTGATTTCATGAGCAATCTCCTTTAAGTCTCTCTTCCCTCCTCTTTCTCCTTTGCCCCTCCATCTTCACTTTCAACATGTTGCCAATCAGTTCCATTTTTGGTCACTGATGTTTTTCCATTTGAGTGAAGAATCATAAAATCCCACAGTACTGAAGGAGGCCATTTGGTCCATTGAGTCTGTACTGACCATAATCCCACCCAGGCCCTATTCCTGAAACTCCACACATTTACCCTGCTAATCTCCCTGACACTAATGGGCAATTTAGCATGGTGAATCAGTCTAACCCGCATATCTTTGTACTGTGGGAAGAAACTGGAGCACCAGGAGAAAACCCACGCAGACACAGGGAGAATGTGCAAACTCCACACAGATAGTGGCCCGAGGCCAGAATTGAACCCTGGTCCTTGGTGCTATGAGGCAGCGGTGCTAACCATTGTGCCATCGTGCTGCCCTAGTGAATGTGTGGGTTTGGAGCAGGCACTGCAAATAAATGCTGATTTCCAATGCTATGCTTGTAGAAAATTTTAACAACATCAACATGAGCTTTTTGAACTAAGTGGCTTTTGAGATAATCCAGTTTCCATTCAGGCAATCTTTTATCAATTCTAAATCTTCCATTAATTTGTTTTCAGTGCTTAATTTACATACAAATCCATCCAGCACTTACTAAATGATGAATGCTGTCTCCCAGTTTTAAGACTTTAACCATTCAAAGAAGAGCAAGTTAGTTATTCCCAGTGCTTTGGCCAGTGTAGATCCCTCTGTCGACATCACAAGAACAGATTATACAGTTGTTCTTATGTTGCTGTTTGTGGGAGCTTGCTGTATGCAAGTTAGACACTGTGTTTTCTAAATTATAGCAGTGATAACACTTCAAAGGTACCTCATTAGTTGCAAAGCACCTAGAAACTTCCGGTGATCATAAAAATAAATTATATAAAATACAAGTCTTTCTTGTTTCACGATTTAAAAAAAAATCTTTGATTGGTGTAGAGTATTTTTGTTGAGGCACTGTTTGGTCACCTCGCATTCAGTTAGATATCATACTACACATTCTTGGATATGAGATACAAAATGAAATAGGTTAGAAGTGGTATGGAAGGTTGAGGGTGTTGAAAGACACAAATACATAAGTGTCTTCATCAATAATCAGGATTGTGGGATTTGGGTGTCCATGGAAGATGAAAAGTTTGATGGGATGTGGGCTTACCAAACATTCTGTCCAATCCTGGAGTATGCACGTTTTGACTGGAATCCTGACGTGGTGAGTGATGTAAATAAATTGAGATAACCTAAATATGCTGCATGATTCTCTCAAATCAGGATGGGAAATACATCAGGGGCACTTCCTTGATCAAAAATTTGGAATGGGAACCACTATAGTAAAGGAGAGAAGAAATTAGATTCTCCATGTTCTATAAAATATGGATTGGACTGATTAGAATGAACAGAAATTAGTACCCGGTGCTCTCCAAGAATGATAAAATATGAGTTAGCCATCCACACAAACTACAAAGATCATTTGTTTCCAAGATTTGGAGATGCCGATGTTGGACTGGGGTGGGCACAGTAAGAAGTCTCACAACACAAGGTTGAAGTCCAACAGGTTTAGCTGGAATCTGATTCACTCACTTGAGGAAGGAGCATCGCTCCAAAAGCTCGTGATTCCAAATAAACCTGTTGGACTTTAACCTGATGTTGTGAGACATTTGGCACCCAGCTTTCTTCCCTTGGACAATCCCACAATGGAACAAGCTGAAAAAGGAATAATTACAGCCCCATTACTTCAAATCTTCAAAACCCATCTTTAGATTATTTCTTTTTATAAGTTTTCATTTTCAGGAGTACCATTTCAGCACCTGGGGTTTATCCTTTGCTACATCTCCCTAAAATTGCCACTTGATGACCTGGGGATCCTTGGACATACCTAGACCCAGTTTGTCATTTTCTCCACAATCAGCTGTACTTGAAATATTTAACGTTTATTTATTAGTCAAAAGTAAGGCTTACATTAACACTGCAATGAAGTTCCTGTGAAATTCCCCTAGTCACCATAATCCAGCGCCCTCTTGGGTCAGTGCACCTAATCAACACTTTATCTCAAAATGTGGGAGAAAACTGGAGCACCCAGAGGAAACCCATGCAGACACAGGGTGAATGTGCAAACTCCACACAGACAGTGACTCAAGCCAGGAATTGAACCTTGGTCCCTGGTGCTGTAAAGCAGCAGTGCTAACCACTGTGCCATCATACCACCCCGAGAGGGAGGGTATTTATTATAATGAGATTTCTCATGTTTCCCAGCTCTATCCTAAACAAAATTATAATATTCTTATTTTTCTCTGAAAACTAGACTTGCTGACTTCATGAAAAATTTAAAAAGTGGGTTAAGTTGTAAGTTAAATTTGAAGCCTGTCCTCTATTTCATTTTCCTTAGGGTAGACTAGAGCATACTTCTATCTCTTACTATGCAGCCCTCACATCGAACCTTTCTATGGTTGGAGTCAACACTGAATTTGTGGCATGTTCAATGTTGTGGGATAATCCATGACTACTGATATAGATGTCAGTAAGACTATTCCAGTGCTAATCATCCTGTCTATATTAAACCTCTGCTTTTGAATGCCATAGTGAATTGTATGTCATTACCTTGTGTTAAGAATTGGGGAAAACTGAGGTTTAAGAAATGAAATTGGGATAAAAGAAAACAAAACGGGGATTTGCTAAGGGACCTGAAGAGATGTTGAGATGTGATTTAGTAAATCGGTGAGAAAAGCAAGTGGTTACCTACATTATGGGAGGAAAACAATGGGATAGAGAACATTACAGTGCAGTACAAGTCCTTCTCGGCCCTTGATGTTGCGCTGACCTGTGAAACCAATCTAAAACCCATCTAACTTGCACTATTCCAAAATCATCCATATGCTTATCCAATGACCGTTTAAATGACCCTAATGTTGACGAATCCACTACTTTTGCAGGAAGGGCATTCCACACCCTTACTATTCTTTAAGTAAAGAACCTACCTCTGACATCTGTCCTATATCCCTCAATTTAGAGCTATGTCCCCTTGTGTTAGCTATCTCCATCAGAGGAAAAAGGCTCTCTCAGTCCACCCTATCTAATCCTCTGATCATCTTATATGCCTTTATTAAGTCACCTCGGAACCCTCTTCTCTCTAAAGAAAACAGCCTCAAGTCCCTCAGCCATTCCTCATAAGACCTTCCCACCATACCAAGCAACATGGTAAATTTCCTCTGCACCCTTTCCAATGCTCCCACACCCTTTTTATAATGCGGCAAGTGCGGCTGCACCAGAGTTTTGTACAGCTGCAACATGACTTCATGGCTCCTAAACTCAATCCCTCTACCAATAAAAGCTAACACACCGTACGCCTTCTTAACAACCTTATCAACCTGGGTGCCAACTTTCAGGGATCTATGCACATGGACACCGAGATCTCTCTGCTCAACCACACCACCAAGTAACTTACCATTAGACCAATACTCTGTATTCCTGTTACTGCTTCCAAAGTGAATCACTTCTCACTTTTCCACATTAAACTCCATTTGCCACCTCTCAGCCCAGCTCTGCAGCTTATCTATTTCCCTCTGTAACCTGCAATATCCTTCCGCACTGTCCACAACTCCACCAACTTTAGTATCACCCGCAAATTTTCTTCTTTACTTCTACCATCGTTCTACATCCTCATCCAGGTCATTTATAAAAATGACAAACAGCAATGCTCCCAAAACAGATCCTTGTGGTACACCACTAGTAACTAAACTCCAGGATGAACATTTCCCATCAACCACCACCCTCTGTCTTCTTGCAGTTAGCCAATTTCTGATCCAAATCACTAAATCACCCTCAATCCCATGCCTCCGTATCTTCTGCAATAGCTTACCATGGGGAACCTTATCAAACACTTTACTGAAATCCATGTATACCACATCATCTGCTTTACCCTCATCCATCTCATTGGTCACCTTCTCAAAGAACTACCCTTCACAAAACCATGTTGACTATTCCTAATCAAATTATTTCTCTCTAGATGATTATAAATCCTATCTCTCATAATCCTTTCCATAACTTTGCCCACAACAGAAGTAAGGCTCACTGGTGTATAATTACCAAGGTTATCTCTACTCCCCTTCTTGAACAAGGGGACAACGTTTGCTATCCTCCAGTCTTCTGGCACTGTACCTGTAGACAATGATGACCTAAAGATCAAAGCCAAAGGCTCTGCAAACTCCTCCCTAGCCTCCCAGAGAATCCCAGGATAAATCCCATCCGGCCCAGCAGACTTATCTATTTTCATACTTTCCAGAATTGCTAACACCTCCTCCTTGCGAACCCCAATCCCATCTAGCCTAATAGCCCGTACCTCAGTATTCTCCTCGACAACCTTGTCTTTTTCCTGTGTGAATACTGATGAAAAATATTCATTTAGCGCCTCTCCTATCTCTTTGGACTCCACGCACAACTTCCCACTACTGTCCTTGACTGGGCCTAATCTTCCCCTAGTCATTCTTTTATTCCTGACATACCTATAGAAAGCTTTAGGGTTTTCCTTGATCCTACCTGCTAAAGACTTCTCTTGCCTCCTCCTGGCTCTTCTTAGCTCTCTCTTTAGGTCCTTCCTAGCTAACTTGTAACTCTCAAGAGGTAACTCCAAATGGGAGAGATAAGGAAATTGACATGTATATGCCAAAGGCTGACTCTACAGGGTGGAGAACATCAAAGGGAAAGAATAATATATCCATAGCACAACGACTGGGGAAAAGGGCGCAGTCACAGCTAACATTACAGGCACACCCAGCAGCCAAATCTGTTTCCCAAAAAGAAGAATCAGGTTTCCCCTTCACTGAAACTGAAGACAGTTTTCCCAAATGTGGCCACATAATGGCATGGTGGCACAGTGGTTAGCACTGCTGTCTCACAGAGCTAGGGAGCCCGGTTCAATTCTGGCCTTGGCGAAGTTTGCATGTTCTCCCTGTGGCTGCATGGGTTTCCTCCAGGTGTTCTAGTTTCCTCCCACAGTCCAAAGATGTGCAGGTTAAGTGGATTGGTCATGATAAATTGCCCCTTTGTGTTCCAGATGTGCAGGTTAGATGGATTAGCCATGATATATGTATGGGGTTACGGTGATAGGATAGGGGAAAGGATCTGGGTAATGTACTCCGTCAAAGAAATTCGGTGCAGACTCAATGGGCAGAATGGCCACTTCTACACTTTAGGGATTCTATGATAACCTGTGCTTGGTAATTATTTGTTGGAGTTAGCTTAACAGAGTTACATAATATTGGATGTTGTTTGGTTTCAAAGGAGCATCCCGAGTTCAGGGAACCTCGGTAGTTAAGAACCAATAAAGTCTAATAAAGATAGGAAATATACAGTAAATGACAAGATCCTTAAGAGTATTGATAGGCAGAAATGCTGATAGGTACACAGGTCACAAAGTGGCAACGCAGGTGGAGAAAGTAGTCAAGAAGGCATATAACATGCTTTCCTTCACTGGTTGGGGCACTGACTTTTAAAACTGGCAAGTCATGTTGCAGCTTTATAGAACCTTTGTTAGGCCGCACTTGGAATATAGTGTTCAATTCTGGTCGCTACCAGAACACTACCAGAAGGATGTGGAAGCTTTGAAGAAAAGACTTCCTAGGATGTTGCGTGATATGAAGGGCATTAGCTATGAGGAGAGGTTGGAGAAACTTGGTTTGTTCTCACTGGAACGATGAAGTTGAGGGGAGACCTGATAGAAGTCTAAAGATTATAAGGGGCATTGGAAGAGTGGATAATCAGAAGCTTTTTCCCAGGGTGGAAGAATCACTTACTAGGGGGCATAGGTTTAAAGTGAGGGGGCAATGTTTAAAGGAGATGAATGAGGCAAGATTTTTAGAGGGTGGTGGGTGACTGGAACTCACTGTCAGGGGAGATAGTGGAAGTGGATATGATAGTGACTTTTAAGGGGCGTCTGGACAAATACATGAAAAGGATTGGTTTTTAACACATCAAATGGGTTCTTAATACTTAGAAATTTCCAACTTAGATGGAGTTCATCATAGTGGACATCAATCAATAATCTCTGAGCAAAATTCTATTCATGGCTGCCTAGTTTACTCAGTGGATGTTATACAATTGCTGATTGTAATCCTCTTTATATTTTCTCCATGAACTCAAAAGCTTCTCTGGACGTTCTTTCCTCTCCCATTCTGATCCTTCTTTTCAGTGACTCTATATCTTTCCCATTTGTTTATTTGCTGACAGTCACAATCTACATTTATTAACCTGCTTCAATTAATTTCACATCCATGGATATAACCTTCATTTGGCTAGATGTGCAGTAGCTAAAATGCTATATTTGGTTGTACTCCAAGCTCTATAGAGGGGTAATAAAATCTTATTTCATTCACTTTTTTCTAAAAAGGTTGCATTCAAAATCTAACCAGTAGCCACTGTCTCATTCTTGTGACTCAGCTATTGACGTTCTTGGCCTTGCTAACCTCAAATTAAGCTTTTCTATCTTCTTGATTTCTGAAATTATGGAGAGGTCCACACCATTAGTTTCTAAATATCCTGATGGATAGATACTGTCAAAAGGTGTATTTAAGTATTTAAAACTGAAACTTTTTGGGCACCAAGGGGCTTGACAGATTATGGATTTAGTTTGGAAAAGTGGAATTAATATAAAAGTTCAGCCATGATCTTACTGAGTAGCAGAGCTGGTGTGAGACCACATATCACCACTCCTGCTCCTAGCCTTTCTGGTCTGAGTAAGTGAGACAAGTGGGGAAATGGGAAATAAAATCCAAAGATGAAGCATGGTCCGTTTTTCTTTCTCTTTTTGCAGAGAAGTTGCCGTGGATAGGGTGAAGACCGGGATGGGAGGAAAGACTGGGAACAAAGGAGGAGTTGCTGTTCGCTTACAGTTTTACAGCAGTACACTCTGCTTTGTATGTGCCCATCTGACAGCTGGACAGTCCCAAGTGAAAGAAAGAAATGAAGATTATAAAGAAATCATGCAGAAACTCACTTTCCCAATGGTAGTTATTCTTCCTACACGACATTTTGATAAAAGAGGAGAAATGCAGCTTGTGGTGAATTAGTACACCGGATTTAAATCCAGTCCAATCTCTGTAGATGAAGAAGAATTTTTCTGCTTATACGGTTAAATGTTCTCCATGCACTTTGCATGTCTTATATAGAAATTAGTTTGGTTGATTCAAACAGGGTCGCTGGTACAGAATGGAAAATGTCATAATGACGCATCAAAGGCATTCAAAGCAGGGTATGAAAGTAATCTAAAATTATGAGAAAATTTTGGTTTTATGACCATGACCTAATTTAAAATGTGTTAAAGATAAATGGAGTGATGAGAGGGAATTAGTTTGAAAAAGGAATGGTAGATCAAGCAGTAGAACAGGAATGGGAATAAGTTATTGAAAAATAAAATCTGCTTTTCTAAAAAAAGATAAAAAAATGTAAAGGAAGGATGTAAATTAAGAAAAAAAGAAATCTGGGCGAAGCAAGTTAATCAATATAGCCAATAATAACTTGTATTTATTTAGTAACTTTAAGACAGTAAGGGGCTTCATATCTATACAAATGATAAATAGAGGTAAAAGAACCATCAAAAATGGTGGAATCACGTAGAACAGCAACTACTTATCATAAGACTGTAAGAAATTGGAACAGGAGTAGGCCCTTTGGCCCCTCTAGCCTGCTCCATATTCATGGCTGATCCAACATTCCTCATGTTCACTTTCCTGTCTTTCCCTCGTAACCCTTGGTTCCTTTACTGATCAAAATCTACGTCAGCCTTAAATATGCACAAGGACTCTACCCCCACAGTTCTCTGTGGCAACATGTTCCCAAAGACTCTCAATCCTTGGAGAGAGGTTGTTCCACCTCATCTTAGTCCCTTTATTCTGAGACTAATGCCTCTGGCCCTCAACTCTTCCAGGAGAGGAAGCACCCTCTGAGCATTTACCCTTTCCAGCCCCTTAAGAATCCTACGTTTCCATGATTCGTCATCATTCTTCTAAATTCCAATGAGTCCCAATCTGTTTAACCTCGCTTCAAAAGACAATGTGTGGGATTTGACAGCCTCACTCGAGTGAGACTCGAGGGAATTCTCGCCGAGGTCAACAGACATTTCTGTTGTCCACCTGCTCCAATTCCATGGTGGGCGGGGCAGTAAAATTCCGGTGATCTCACGATACAGGGGATCATCCTAGTGAGTCTTCACCGAACTTCTTCCAATGAACTAATATCTTCCCTTAAATAAGGTCAAATATCTCTGGATATTAAGTTCCTATTTCTATCATTGCAAAGAAAGTGTCATAGCAACTCACATGAAGGGTGGAAGGATAGAAAGAGCCCCAGGAGGATTAGGCAGTGGGAGTGCATTGTGGAAGAAGAGGGTTTGGAGGTTTAGGAAGGCAGGGGGAGAATTGAAAAGGCGGAGATGGTGAGCAAAGTGGAAGTTTGTGTTAAAGTGACTATCCATGGTGGAGCAGAGGGAACAAATGGGAAGCTGCAGGTTGATGTTGGGGGATTGGAAAGTGAGCTCAATGATGTAGAGTTGGAGTAGATCAGGAAGGTAGGAGGAGAGGCTGTAGAGAGATTTGAAGATTTACTTCTTTCAAAACATTTTTTTTATTCATGGGATGTGAGTGTCCAGGCATTGGATTTCCAGTGCTCTCAGCTCCGCACCAGAAATAAGTGCAAAGCTGCAGAACTTATTTAAATGATGATTTGAATATGTTTTAAAATCCATCAGCGGGACGATAACTGAAGTCTCCAGGCCCTCTAACGTCTATCCTCCGCGCACCAGGATTGATTCACTCCAGCAGGGTTTAGTATGGCTCCCCATTTGCAGGGAGTTAGTGGCCCGACACCACTATTGAGGCCCCCAGAGAGTTGGGGGCTGGGGAGATTCTCCCTGGGCATTGCCACCTTTGCACTGCTAGCCTGGTCCCCTGGCACCTTTACATTTCCCACTGGGCATTGAGCAGTGTCAAGGGGTTGGGGTCTAATGGGGTGGAGTCTCTGGGGGGCAGGGAAAGGTCAGTGGGGGTGGGTGTCAGGGCTGTTCTTCTACATCCACAAAAGTCCCGGGCCCCTCTGTGTGCCCGCCGGCCCGGGCCCCTCTGCACACTTGCTGCCCCGGGACCCCTCTGCACGCCCGCCACCCTGGGCCGGCCCAGCTCTCCGCCCCCCCCACCGCCCCGGCCGGCCCAGCCCCCCCCCCCCCCCCAGGCCGGCCCAGCTCCCCCCCACTGCCGTCCCGGGCCGGCCCAGCTCTCCCCCCACTGCCGTCCCAGGCCGGCCCAGCTCTCCCCCCACTGCCGTCCCAGGCCGGCCCAGCTCTCCCCCCACCGCCCCGGCCGGCCCAGCTCTCCCCCCACCGCCCCGGCCGGCCCAGCTCTCCCCCCACCGCCCCGGCCGGCCCAGCTCTCCCCCCACCGCCCCGGCCGGCCCAGCTCTCCTCCCCCCCACCCCCCCCCCCCACCGTCCCAGGCCGGCCCAGCTCTCCCCCCCCCCCCCACCGCCCCAGGCCAGCCCAGCTCTCTTCCCCCCCCCCCCACTGCCCCGGGCCGGCCCAGCTCTCCCCCCCCCGCCGTCCCGGGCCAGCCCAGCTCCCCCCCCCCTACCGCCGTCCCAGGCCGGCCCCTCGGCCTGGCCAAGCTGTTCCCCCTGTCCTCTTAGCTTTCTTGGTCCTTGTCACCATTCTAAAGTCCATTTTCTCAGCCCACAGGAGGTCTTGTCCCCTCAGACCTCCCAATCTTTAGTCCCCTATCTGTGTTCCCATATTCACAGCCTTCTCAAGCTCCCATTCTTGCTCCTGCTCTCTTTCTTCGAAAACCATATTCTCGCCTCTGCATTAAACACTCTGCCCGTGATTCTTCCATCCTGCTGTGCTAACTTTTTAGTGGAGCAGGGGGGAGAATCAGACATTGGCTGATTTGCAGGGTTCTTGCGAGCGTTCACAAAGCTCTTGCTTTCCTCCTGTAGTCTAAAGATGTGCAGGTTAGATGGATTGGCCATGCAAAATTGCCTCTTCGTGACAGGTGGACTAGCAGGTTAAATAAGTTACAGGGATAGGGTCTGGGTGGGATTGTGATCAGTGCAGACTCAATGTGGCAAAGGGGTAGATTTCAGGTGGTGTCTGCGTCAGGAATAGGCCCTGCCCCCTGAAAGTTAATGATATTCTGGTGTCTTCTACATTGCACAGAGTGTGGGAGATTCTAGTGTGAACTCCCAGTGAACAAACCAATGAGAATTACTCTAGTTTTCCTTTGAATTCAACACTTAAGAGAACTCCAGCACCTTCCTCTCCAACCTCTGTTCCAATTTCTTGTCATGTTTCCATCCCCATATTTGTCATGTGGTAACAGGCAGAATTCTTGCTCCATGCTGCAATATCTGGCGAGATACAATCAGATGCAACATGAGATGTGCCTGTGCTTATCTGGGGGTGGGGCAGGTCATTATTGAGTCTCCTACCTGTTACAGCAGAGAGTTAATGGAAGTATTCATAATCTGGAAGGGTTTTGAAAGTGTAAATAGGAGAACATGTTTTCACTAGCAGGGTGTTGTAAGCACAGGACACATTCACAGTAATTGATAAAACAAGTAGGTTTTTAGCCAGCGAGGAGTGTGATCTGGATTGCACTGCCTGCAAAGTGGTGAAAATTGATTCAATTATAACTTTCAGAGGGAAATTGCATAAATATTTGAAGAAGAACGTGTTCGTAGAGTCATAGAGGTTTACAGCATGGAAACAGGCCCTTCAGCCCAAATTGCTCTTGCTGCCCTTTTTTTTAAACCCAGAAGCTAGTACCAATTGCCCGCATTTGGTCTATATCCATTTCAGCCATGTAACTGTCTAAATGTTTTTTAAAAGAAAATTATACTGCCACTGCTACAATCTAAAAATTACCCCTCTGGACACTTCTGTATCTCCCCCTTCTCACCTTAAACCTATGCCCTCTAGTTTTAGACTCCCCAACCTTTGGGTGTTACATGGCTACTGGGAAAGGGACAAGTCTTTCAAAGAGCTCACAGGGAAGCATTGAGCTGAATCATCTCGCTGTACAATCTTAGAATCCCTCCTGTGCAGAAGGAAGCCGTTTGGCCCATCGAGTCTGTGCTGACCGTAATCCCACTTATTTACCCTGCTAGTCCCCCTTCGCTAAGAGGCAATTTAGCATGGCCAGTCCACCTAACCTGCACATCTTTGGAGTGTAGGAAGAAAGCAGAGCACCTGGAGGAAACCCACATGGAAGAACATGCAAAGTCCACACAGACACCTGAGGCCGAATTGAACTTGGTCCTTGGTGCTGTGAGGCAGCAGTGCTCACCATTGTGCTGCTGTGCCATCCCTTGTCCTGTATCATTTGGTGATTCGACAAGGCAGGTATTTGGATGAAATTTGAACTTACTGGGTCTCACCATAAAAATAAGGCATCAGGAAAGAGTCCAGAAATGTTATCGGTTTGTGGCTGGTGTTGAATTGTATCTTTACTGGAGACTTGCAAAGATACGTTAATTATCTGCATTTTCATTCTATTCACTTCAGAAGCATCCTATTACTGAAAGTCGATTTAAAATTGCTTTCCTATTTCTTCAATTTGGTTGCATAATGTTTGATTTTTTTTGTGACAGGGAAGAACTGTTTTCTCCCATGATTATGTATTTTGGTGTGGCGATTCAAACTTCCGCATTGATCTGCCGTATGAGGAGGTTCTGCATCACATTAAGAGAAAGGATTGGAAAACTCTTCAGGCCTACGATCAGCTGCAGCAACAGAAAACTGATAACAAAGTGAGTGCGTGGAACAACGAGAAGGAAGTAAAAATGGATTGATTTTCAGTGCAGTGATTCAGAAACCCTACAGTACAGAAGGAGGTCATTCGGCCCATCGAGCCTGCACCGACAATAATCCCACCCAGGCCCCATCCCCATAACTCCACGTATTTGCCCTGCTAATCCCTCTAACCAAACAACCCAGGGCTCTAAGGGGCAATTTACCATGGCCAATCAACCAAACCCGCCATTTTTGGACTGTGGAAGGAAATTGGAGCACCCAGAGGAAACCCACGCAGACACACGGAGAATGTGCAAACTCCACACAGACAGTGACCCAAGCGTGGAATTGAACCCAGATCCCTGGAGCTGTGAGGCAGCAGTGTTAACCTTTGTGCCACTGTGCCGCCCCTATTTTATCCTATTGTAACAGTCACAGTTTCATAAGGAATATTGGCTGAACCTATGACAGCATTTTCAAAGTGAAATTAAAGCAATGATCAAGATTTGTACAGGAAATTAAGAATAAAAACACACCAATTCTATTTGGAAGGGTGTTACCCACTGGAGATATCTGCATGTTGACATAATTATAAGAACAAGGCTGATGTGCTTTATATGTTATCCTATTTTATTAATGATCTGGATGAGGGTATAGTTGGGTGGATTAGTAAGTTTGCTGATGACACCAAAGTCGGAGGTGTGGTAGATTGTGAGGAAGGGTGTCATAGTTTGCAGGATGACTTAGAAAGGTTGCAGAGCTGGGCTGAGAGGTGGCGAATGGAGTTTAATGTGGAGAAGTGTGAGGTAATTCATTTCGGTAGGAATAACAGATGTGTTGAGTATAGGGCTAACGGGAGGACTTTGAATAGTGTGGAGGAGCAGAGGGATCTAGGTGTATGTGTACATAGATCCCTGAAAGTTGGGAATCAAGTAGATAAAGTTGTTAAGAAGGCATACGGAGTATTGGCGTTTATTGGTAGGGGGATTGAATTTAGGAGTCGCAGCATCATGATGCAACTGTACACATCTCTGGTGCGGCCGCACTTGGAGTTTTGTGTGCAGTTCTGGTCCCCACATTACAGGAAGGATGTAGAGGCTTTGGAGAGGGTGCAGAGGAGGTTTACCAGGATGTTGCCTGGTATGGAGGGGAGATCCTATGAGGAGAGATTGAGAGATTTGGGGTTGTTTTCGCTGGAAAGAAGGCGGCTAAGAGGGGATCTCATTGAAACATATAAGATGATTAGAGGTTTAGACAGGGTAGATAGTGATAGCCTTTTTCCTAGGATGGAGAAAGCTAACACGAGGGGGCACGATTTTAAATTAAGGGGGGGTAGTTATAGGACAGATGTCAGGGGTAGGTTCTTTACCCAGAGGGTGGTGAGGGACTGGAATGCCCTGCCAGCTGCAGTTGTAAATGCACCTAGTTTGGGGGCGTTTAAAAGATCTGTGGATAGGTTTATGGATGAAAAGGGATTGGTTTAGGCTAGTGGGTCATTGTTTTGTAACTGGTCGGTGCAACATCGTGGGCCGAAGGGCCTGTTCTGCGCTGTAATGTTCTATGTTCTATGTTCCATTGAATTCTAATGATAATTTAGTGAATTTTATATTTATATTCAAAAAGAGGATCTGCCCCAACATCCAAATCTAATGTCACAGGTTTGAGCACATTATCAAAGGCTCTTTTCAGTGCATTTATGTTCTTGTTTCCAATGAGCATTTGGCTGCTTGGATTCAGATCTAGTATTTCCACTGGTCTGTATTTGTTGATACGGCCACTAGTATGAATAATGGGCAGAATCTCATGAGGAGTGGCAACCACTGTTGGATTGCCACGTTGCTCCTATTTACTCACCCTGCACCAGAGCTTCACATTTCTCATCTGGACTTCCAAACTGGGCCTTCTGAGAAATGTTCATTGAGTCTTTCGCTCGTACTGCAAGAGCATTTGGGAAGCCCAGCCACACTCTCTTTTTAGGGCCATAGCTGCTGTAATCCAGTAAGCTAAAATGTCCCAATCCACTTTGAGCTAAGGAGTGAACGGTAAACAAGTGAGGGCGGAGAGTACCAGATGAGTGGGGTAGAGTGGCAGGTGTATCAGCCGGATAGCTGTGAGGTTGGGAATGGGTGGTGGGAGATTGTTGATTGAGTGGATGGGGGTGCAGACATGATCAGTTGGTTGGGCACGGTCAGGAGGTAGTTGGGATGTTGGGGATATTTAGGTGGTAAATGGGGAGTGGAGGGCCTTGGGGAGCTAGTCGAGGGTGGAATAGTGGGGATTGCTGGAAGATGAATGGAATTGTAACTCAGGAGTTGGAACTGATTTTAATCCTTCTAACTTTTCTTGGGTAACTATTCTGGTAAATTGGAACCATCCAAAGTCTCCAATCCTAACTCAGAGCTTTGGGTGACTCACGCCAGTAAGTGCCTAATGGCATTTGAAACTTTCCAGGCAACTTCCAAGGAGTCCTTGCATTGGGATTACCTTCGAGGTACTTCCACGATATAAGATTTGAGCTGATATCTTCATGTTAATGCAAATAGTTCTGTCTCAGGAAATGAAGAAGGGACTTTGCCAGATCCAGAATAAAACTTAATGGGTTGCAGTCTCTGATTTCATCTTGAATAATTGATTAAACAATTCCTTCTGGATTTTATGTCTGCAAGCGATGCACACCCATATGATGTAATCGCAAGTTGATTATTTGCAGGGGCAGTGCAAAAATTAAACTTTGAACGTCAACTAAATCATCTTAAACAGAAGTTAACAAGATTATGAGGGGCATGGACAGAGTGGATAGTCAGAAGCTTTTTCCCAGAGTGGAAGAGTCAATTACTAAGGGACATAGGTTCAAGGTGCGAGGGGCAAGGTTTAAAGGAGGTGTGCGAGGCACGTTTTTTTACACAGAAGGTAGTGGGTGCCTGGAACTCACTGCTGGGGGGAGGTAGTGGAAACAGATACGAAAGTGACTTCTAAGAGGCATTTTGACAAATACATGAATAGGATGGGAAGAGAGGGATATGGTCCCCAAATGATTAGGGAGTCTTAGTTCAGTCAGCAACATGATTGGTGCAAGCTTGGAGGGCCGAAGGGTGTGTTCCTCTGCTGTAATTTTCTTTGTTCTTTATTCTTTGTTGAAAGGAATATAAATGTAATTGCTTCTCAGAACCTAACCCACGTAGCCCTGAAATTATCCTGGTGCTGCATTTCTTCCAAGGGCAGTGTAGCTTTTCGAAGTTGCAGTACTCAGAATTGTACCCTTACTCTGGAGGTGTTCTAACCAGGGCTTTGTATGACTGAGGGCAAGATTTTGCCCTTTAATTGCAGGACTCTCATTAGAAAGGCTACCATTCTCTTAGCTGTTTTGGCCATTTATTCCTCCACTGTTCATAGTTTTTACCATGCAGAAATTGCCCAATCTATCCTTTTTTGCTGCAAAACTTGCCTTGTGATGTAGCAGTGGTTTCCAGATTATTACCTGTTTATCTAACCAGGTTATATGTCTTGTGGACTTCTCAGTACAAACTTTATACTCAGTGGGAAAAGTATGCAGTGAAGCTACTAAGTTTCAAAAAAATTCTCATAGCTTTCTTGTATATTTATTTTCTTTTTAAAGTTTGATTATATTAAATTAAAGGAAAACATGCTTTTTCATTTAGGTTTTTAAAGATTTCTTTGAAGGCGCTATCAACTTTGCTCCAACATACAAATATGATGTGGGAACAGCTATTTATGACAGCAGTGACAAATGCAGAACCCCTGCCTGGACTGATCGAGTGCTGTTCTGGAGAAAGAAATGGCCCTGTGATACATTGGGTATGGTCATAACAAAATGAATCTTTATTCTAGCTGAAGCTAAAATTATGTACGATCTATAGAAGGGCCATGTTTTTGAGGATGAGAGTGTACTATAGGCCACCCAACAGCCCAAAGTCAGTGGAGGAAGGCATTTGCAGGGGCATTTTGGACAGGTGCAGGAAGAACAGAGTGGTTGTAGTGGGTGATTTTAATTTTCCTGGAGTGAATTGGAGGGGGCCTAGAGCTGGGGGTATGGAGGGAGAGGAGTTTGTGAACTGTGTTATGGAAGGGTCGCTAGAGCAGTATGTAACTAGCCCGACTAGGGGAGGGGCTATATTGGATCTAGTGTTGGGAAACGAACCTGGGCAGGTGGGTGAGGTAGAGGTAGGCGAACATGTGGCGAACAGTGATCACAAGTCCGTCTACTTTAGGATAAAAATGGAAAGGGACGAGTGCCGTCCGAGTGGGAGTGTGCTGAATTGGGGAAAGGCGAGCTATGGCAGGATTAGGAGGGAGCTGCAGCAAACTGATTGGGAGGGACTGTTAGCTGGCAAGTCCACGGTTGGCAAGTGGGAGGCATTTAGGGACAAAATGAAATGGTTGCAGGGGAGGTATGTTCCGGTTAAGCGAAAGGATGGGAAAGGAAGGATTAGACAGCCGTGGATTACGGAGGATATTGAAGACTTGGTCAGGAAGAAGAGGGAGGCGTATGTTAGGTCAAAACAAATGGGTACGGAGAGTGCGCTGGAAGAATACAGCGAGAGTAGGAGGGAGCTAAAAAGGGGAATTAGAAGGGCGAAGAGAGGGCATGAGATGGCTTTGGCTGGTAGGATTAAGGAAAATCCAAAGGCATTTTATTCCTATATCAGAGGCAAGAGAGTAGTTAGAGGGAAAATTGGTCCTCTTAGGGACAAGAGTGGTGAGTTGTGTATTGAGTCGGAGGGGATGGGGGAGCTCCTGAATGAATACTTTGCGTCGGTATTCACAAAGGAGAGGGGTTCGGAATCGTGTGGTCTCTTGGAGGGAGTGGAGGTTTATTTGCAGGATATAGTTATTACGAGAGAAGAAGTGCTAGGGCTTTTAGGTAGCGTAAAGACGGATAAAGCTCCGGGGCCTGATGGTATTTATCCCAGGCTGCTTAGGGAGGCGAAAGATGAAATTGCTGGGCCTCTGGCGCAAATCTTTGTCTCTTCTTTGGACACAGGTGAGGTCCCAGAAGACTGGAGGGTAGCAAATGTGGTCCCGTTGTTCAAAAAAGGCAGTAGGGATAACCCTGGGAATTATAGACCGGTGAGTTTGACGTCGGTGGTAGGGAAGTTAATGGAAAAAATACTTAGGGGTAGGATGTATGAGCATTTGGAGCGTTGCGATCTGATTAGGGATACGCAACATGGCTTTGTTAGAGGGAGGTCTTGCCTTACGAATCTGGTGGAATTTTTTGAGGAGGTGACAAAAACGGTTGACGATGGGAGAACCGTTGATGTCATCTATATGGATTTCAGTAAGGCGTTTGACAAAGTCCCTCACGGTAGGCTGGTAGAAAAGGTTAAGCCGCATGGGATACGAGGCAAGGTAGCTAGGTGGATTGAGAACTGGCTGGGAAATAGGAGACAGAGGGTAGTTGTGGAAGGGACCTTGTCGGGCTGGAGGTCAGTGACCAGTGGTGTGCCGCAGGGCTCAGTACTGGGACCTCTCCTCTTTGTAGTCTACATAAATGACTTGGAAGAGGGCGTAGGTGGTGTGATTAGCAAGTTTGCTGATGACACCAAGATGGCAGGGTTGGCGGGTACGGAACTGGATTGTCAGGTGATACAACAGGATATAGATAGGTTGGTGCAGTGGGCAGATAGGTGGCAGATGGCATTTAATCCTGACAAATGCGAGGTGATGCATTTTGGACGGAATAATGCAGAGAGGAGCTATGAGATTAAAGGGAGGCCGATTAGGAGTATTGACATACAGAGGGACCTGGGAGTGCAGGTTCACAAATCCATGAAGGTTGCATCACAAGTGGAGAAGGTCGTTAGGAAGGCTTATGGGATGTTGGCCTTTATAGGAAGGGGCATAGAGTATAAAAGCTGCTGTCTAATGCTTCAGTTGTACAGAACGTTGGTTAGACCGCATTTGGAGTACTGCGTCCAGTTCTGGTCACCTTACTACCGGAAGGACGTGGAGTCTCTGGAAAGGGTGCAGAGGAGGTTTACCAGGATGTTGCCTGGCATGGGGGGACTGGGTTACGAGGAGAGGTTGAAGAAACTGGGACTATTCTCCTTGGAAAGGCGGAGATTGAGAGGGGACATGATAGAAGTATATAAGATAATGAAGGGAATGGATAGAGTTAATAGTGAGAGACTGCTCCCTAGACTAGATACAAACACGAGAGGTCATCATTTAAGGGTGAGGGGGGAGAGGTATAATTTGGAGGTGAGAGGAAGGTTCTTTACGCAGAGAGTTGTAGGGGTCTGGAACGCGCTACCGAGTAGGGTGGTGGAGGCAGGAACATTGGACTCTTTTAAGATGCAGTTAGATAGGCACATGAGTGAAACGAGAATGGAGGGATATGGTAGGGGATATTAAATAGGGTTAAACCTCGGGAGACACCGGAAAGGCAGGCTGTAAGATTAATATTTTGACTTTATTCCACAGGTGGAGGTCCACCTCGTGTCAAACGAGGGGCATTCACACGGCGGGTCGTGCCTGGGCTGCTCTTGGAAGTTCCGGGAGTGGCCTAGAACTTCGTGTCGGTGTGTGTGCTTGATCCTGGACCGGTAGATGGGCGCCGCAACAGCTCAGTGACTAGCACTGCTGGCTGTGCAGGCACATGGATTTGGGCCTGTGTCTGTGGGAGTTTGCGCATTCTCCCTGTGGTTGCGTGGGTTTCCTCCGGGCGCTCCGGTTTCCTCCCACACCCCAAAAATGTGCTCTCAGGCTAATCGGTTTTTACCAAATTGACACTATTTCTTCCCTGAATCTGACTGAGTAGGGTTCCATTCGTAGCCATGCAGGGTAGAATAGGTGCAGGGTGATGTGGCGGCGCGGGCTCGTTGGGCCGAAGGGCCTGTTTCCCGTGCTGGGTTGTTCTTTGTTCTTTGTTCTAATACAGGCCGATAGGATGGAGGAGGTAGATGTTCTGAGGGAAGATGTAGTAGCAATTTAGGAAAACCTGAGGGTCACTAAGTCCCCTGGGCCAGATGGGATACATCCTAGGATACTTCGGAGGCAAGGCGTGAGATTGCGGAGCCTTTGGCTTTGATCTTTGGGGATAGTGTCAGAGGACTGGAGCGATGAATGTTGTTCCTCTGTTCAAGAAAGGAAATAGGAATTACCCTAGTAATTACTTAAGTGGTCGGTAAGTTAATGGAAAAGGTCCTGAGGGGTAGGATTTATGACCATTTGGAAAGATGCAGCTTAATCCGGGATAGTCAGCACGGATTTTTGAGAGGAATTCTTGCCTCACAAATTTGATTGAATTCTTTGAGGGGGTAACTAAGTGTGTAGATGATGGTAGAGCAGTTGATGTTGTATACATGGATTTTAGTAAGGCGTTTGATAAAGTTCCCCATGGTCGACTCGTGAAGAAGATAAGGAGGTGTGGGATAGAGGGAAATTTGGCCGATTGGATAAGTAACTGGCTATCTCATAGAAGACAGAGGGTGGTGGTAGATGGAAAATTTTCAGACTGGAGACTAGTTATCAGCGGTGTACCACAGGGGTCAGTGCTGGGTCCTCTGCTATTTGTGATTTTTATCAATGACTTGGAGGAGGGGGCTGAAGGTTGGGTTAGTAAATTTGCTGATGACACCAAAATTGGAGGAGTAGTGGATGAGGTAGAGGGCTGTTATAGGCTGCAAAGAGATATTGACAGGATGCAGAACTGGGCCAAAAAGTGGCAGGTGAAGTTCAACCCCGATAAGTGCGAGATGATTCATTTTGGTAGGACAAATTTGAATGTGGATTTCAGGGTCAATGACAGGGTTCTAAGGAATGTGGAGGAACAGAGAGATCTTGGGGTTCATAACCTCAGATCTCTGAAGGTTGCCACTCAAGTGGATAGAGCCGTGAAGAAGGCCTATAGTTGTTTGTGTTTATTAACAGGGGGTTAGAGTTTAAGAGCCATGGGGTTATGTTGTAACTATACAGGACCTTGGTGAGACCACATTTGGAATATTGTGTTCAGTTCTGGTCACCTCACTACAAGAAGGACGTGGAAGCATTGGAGAGAGTGCAGAGGAGATTTACCAGGATGCTGCCTGGTTTGGAGGGTAGGTCTTGAGAGGAAAGGATGAGGGAGCTGGGACTTTTCTCTTCAGTGTGTAGGAGGATGAAAGGTGACTTAATAGAGGTTTATAAGATGATGAGAGGGATTAATAGAGTGGACGTGCAGAGACTAATTCCTCGGGTTGATGTAGTTGTTACTATAAGGTTCATGGTGGGAGGTATAGGAGGGATGTCCGAGGTAGATTTTTTACTCAGAGAGTGGTTGGGGTGTGGAATGCGTTGCCTGCTGTGATAGTGGAGTCGGACACTTTAGGAACTTTCAAGTTGTTATTGGACAGGCACATGGAGCACACCAGAATGATAGGGAGCGGGATAGCATGATCTTGGTTTTGGACAAAGCTCGGCATAACATCAAGGACCGAAGGGCCTGCATTGTGCTGTACTGTTCCATGTTTCCATGATCTACATTGTAAAGAATTAACAGTTATAATTGTTGCAACCTTCAGCTTGTTACAATACTCAGGTCACAAGAAAGTGGCTTCCACAGGAGGGATAGAGCCAATTTATCCATACATAAAGTCATAGAGGTTTATAACATGGAAATAGGCCTTTTGGCCTAACTTGTCCATGCCGCCCTTTTTTTTTAACCTCTAAACTAGTCCCAATTGCCTGCATTTGGCCCATGTCTCTATACCCATCTTACCATGTAACTATTTAAATGCTTTTTAAAAGGCAAAATTGCACTCACCTTTGCTACTACCTCTGGCAGCTTGTTCCAGACACTCACCACTCTATGTGAAAAAATTGCCCTACTGGACATTTTTGTATCTCTCACCACTCACCTTAAACCTATGCCTTCTAGTTTAGGCTCCCCTACCGTTGGGAAAAGATACTGACTATCTAGCGAATCTATGCCCTCACTATTTTATAGACCTCTATAAGATCACCCCTCAGCCTCCTACGCTCCTGGAAAAAAAACGTCCCAGTCTATCCAGCCATTCCTTATGACTCAAACCATCTAGTCCCGGTAGGATCCTAGTAAATCTTTTCTGCACTCTTTCTAGTTTAATAATATCCTTTCTATAATAGGATGACCAGACCTGTACACAGCATTCCAAGTGTTACCTTACCAATGTCTTGTACAACTCCAACAAGATGTCCCAACTCCAGTATTCAATGCTCTGACCAATGAAACCAAGCATGCTGAATGCTGCCTTCACCACTCTGTCTAACTGTGACTCCACTTTCAAGGAGCTATGAGCCTGTACTCCTCGATCTCTTTGTTCTGTAACTGTCTCCAATGCCCTACCATTAACTGAATAAGTCCTGCCCTGGATCAATCTACCGAAATACATCACCTCGCCTTTACCTAAAATAAACTCCATCTGCCATTCATCAGTCCACTGGTCCAATTGATCAAGACCCCATTGTAATCCAAGATAACCTTCTTCACTGTCTATTATGCCAACATTCTTGGTGTCATCTGCAAATTTACTTACCATGCTCCCTATATTCTCATCCAAATCATTAACATAACTGACAAATAACTGGATCCAGCACTGAACCCTGAGGCACACCACTGGTCACAGGCCTCCAGTTTGAGAAACAACCCTCTACAACCACCCTCTGGCTTCTGTCATCAAGGCAATTTTGTATCCATTCACCCTGCATCCTGTGAGATTTAGCCTTATGCAACAACCTACCATGTGGTACATTGTCAAAGGCCTTGCTAAAGTCCATCATTGTCCTCATTGGCTTTCTTGGTTACCCCTTCAAAAAACTCAATCAAATTTGTGAGATGTGATTTTCCACTCACAAAGCCTATGCTGAGACTCCTTGCGCCTCTAAATGCCTGTAGATCCTGTCTCTCAAAATACCTTCCAACAGCTTACCCACCACAGTTATGAGGCTCATCAGCCTGTCATTCCCAGACTTTTCCCTGCAACTCTTTTTAAACAAAGGCACAACATTTGCCACCCTCCAGTCTTCAGGCACCTCACCTGTGATTATCCATGATTCAAATATCTTTGCTGGGGGACACACAATTTCTTCCCTAGCCTCCCACAATGTCCTTTTGTGGGATAAACTTAATGAATTCCTGGGAATTTATCTACCTTGATGTGCTTTAAGACTTCCAGCACCTCCTTTTCTGTAATACGTACACTCCTCAAGACATCACTGTTTCCCCAAGTCCCCTAACATCCATTCTTTTCTTAACAGTAAATACTGATGAGAAATATTCATTTAGAATCTCACCCATCTTTTGTGGATCCACACATAGATGACCTTGTTGATCCTTAAGAGGCTCAACTCTCTTGCAAGTTACTCTTTTGGCCTTTATGTATTTCTAAAAATTCTTTGGATTCTCCTTTGCCTTATCTGCCAAAACAATCTCATGTTCCCTTTTTGCCCTCCTGATTTCTCTCTTTAACTCTGCTCCTACACCCCCCTATACTCTTCAAGGGAGTCACTTGATCCCAGCTGCCTATGCATTTCATGTGCCGTCTTCTTTTTCTTGACCTGGCCCTCAATGTCCTGAGTCATCCAGCATTCTCTACTTCTGCCAGCCTTGCCCTTCACTCTAAGAGGAATGTACTTATCCTGAACCCTGGTTAACACAACAAACTTTTAAAAGTTCCTGCCTGATACCATCAAAATTGGCCTTGCCCCCATTTAGAAAGTTATCTTTTGGCCAGACCTCTCATTCTCCATAGCTACCTTAAAACTAATGGAATTATGGTCACTGGTCCCAAAGTGATCCCTCACTAATACTTCTGTCACCTGCCCTTCCTTATTTCCCAAGAGGAGGTCAAGTTTTGCCCCCTCTCTAGTTGGGCCATCCACATAATGAATGAGAAATTTCTTCTGAATATACAGAACAAATTTCTCCAACCAACCCTCTAATACTATGGCTGTCCCAGCCAATGTTGGGAAAGCTAAAATCCTCTACTATTACCACCCTATTTTTCTTGGAGCTATCTGTAATCTCTTTACATATTTGCTCCTGAATTTCCCATTGACTATTTGGGGACCTGTAGTACAACCCTATCAAAATGATTTCCCCCTTCTTATTTCTCAGTTCTCAGTTCACGGGGGCGAACCCTCGGATATTATCCCTTCTCAGTACTGTCGTGATATTTTCCCTGATCAAAAGTGCAACACCCACCCCTCTTTTACCTCCTGTTCTATCTTTTCTATAGTACCTGTACCCTGGAACATTGAGCTGCCAGTCCTGTCCCTCCCTAGGCCATGTTTCAGTAATTGCTATAATATTCCAATCCCACATATCCATCCATGCCCTAAGTTCATCTTTCTTGCCCGTCAGGCCTCTTGGATTGAAATAGTGCAGTTTAATCTGAACTTCCCTTGCTCTCTGTTGTGCTTTTGCCTGACCTATCTAGTATTAGGATTACTGACACTGCCTTTACTACTTAATGTACTCTCTTTAACTTCTTTGCTGTCCTCAACCTTCTCTTCTGCCTCCCTACTGCTTTGGGTCCCACCCCCTTAGTTTAAACCCTCCCAAGTGGCTCTAGCAAATCTCCCCGCCAGGATGTTAGTCCCGCTCCAGGTCAGGTGTCCCTCTTGAACAGGTCACCCCTTCCTCAGAAGAGATCCCAATGATCCAAAAATCTAAATCCCTGCCCCTGCACCAGCTCTCAAGCTATGCATTCATGTAGTAGGTTTATTCTTCTGGACGACTATTTTGGTAAATATAGAGCAATCATTTTCACTTGTATTCGGTGATCACTTCTTTTTGTTAATTAGTATTAGCTGATTTCTTGGTAACAGTGTTCACAGATTTAATTGAATTATGTAAATAGCAATGTTTAATTTAATAAATTTACAGGGTGAGCAATTAGTAATTTGGTGGTACAACACTTGATTATTGTTGAGGCATGCGATCGAAGCTTTTCATCTTGCACTCATCAGGACAGACACAACACTACATTTCAAAGGAAATAACAATTGTATGAGAAATAGGGCAGTGATTTCTTGGCAACTTGGCACTGATTGGCAGCAATTATATTTTTGCTTTTATTTTTTATGACCAAGTTCCTGCCCCTGTTCTCCACACATCTTCCACCTTCTCATATAGTTTGTATGTCTGCTTGTGAATCAGTTGTTGTGTCATGTGAAATTGAATTCAGTTTTATCTCCATCTGAGATAGCATGCTTTGTTTTGGTATGCCTTTTTATCGAGCCAGGTTTTGAGAGAGACCTGATTCTGTTTCAGAGTCCCTCTCTCTAACTGCTTGGGTGTTAAACCACACCCTCATTAATTTCTTTGAGTTTTTTGTGCAAACTGATAATCTCTCATACATTTGTATACAATTTGCCTGTCCCAGAAGTTGTAGCCACAAGCTTGTAAGAGCTGATCAACGAGAAATTCAAGAGTGAGACAGTTATTAAAGAAATAATGCCTCTTCTTTAATCGAAGCAATAAGTAACTTTGATTTTTAAGAGAGAAGTGACCTGCAGTGTTAATGCAATATTTTCAATTTGCTGCATTTCAGATTTAAGAGGGTCTGAACATGAAGCAGAGACAAAGACTAAGAACATGCAGGCTCCAAGTGATCTGCTGTATTATGGGAGAACAGAGTTGAATGCCTCTGATCATAGGTGTGTGAGTGTGGCCCTGTTTTTATTATGATATCAAGATATTTGAGGACAATTTGCAACTGGCAGACTAAACATTAGCACGTTAGTAGAAAATATTTTAAGTACAAAAATGAATCTTTTGCAAGTAGTCTTTGCGTTTGAGGTATTTTCATTGTTCAGAGAAACATGAGAAGTTGATATAAATGAAGATATTACCCTTTATCTTTGGCTTTCATTAGTGCCCAAGCACATGGGTAGATCTGGCCATGTATCAAAGTCTGCTGAATATTGAAAGGATAAAATATGTCCAAACCTATCAGCATGTTAAAGGATAGTGTCTTATTGATTTCTGCCTCAAGTCGTGTAGCAAAATGCTAGATCATTTGTTTTATTTTGTTTTAATTGAAATATTTAGAATCCCTTGTCCATTTCCTCTCCGCAAACTTCACTTCCTATTATCATGTTTTTGATCAAGTGTTTCAAATGCCTACTGTATATAAAAACAGACCCTGGTGACAGTACAAGCAGCAACCTTAGGGTGACTGTGTCCCTCTACTAAGTCTCCTGACACACTGAACAATGCCACAGGCCTGATGATGGGTATGCAAATTATTACTTACACTGTAAATGTAACACTTCTTGTCATACATTTTTATTCTATTTTAGAACATAGAACATAGAACATTACAGCGCAGAACAGGCCCTTCGGCCCACGATGTTGCGCCGACCAGTTTTTAAAAAAAAACACTGACCCACTAATCTAAACCAATCCCTTTTTGTCCACAAACCTATCTACAGATCTCTTAAACGCCCCCAAACTAGGCGCATTTACAACTGCAGCTGGCAGGGCATTCCAGTCCCTCACCACCCTCTGGGTAAAGAACCTACCCCTGACATTTTCTTTACTTTTGACCATTTTGCCAACCAAATTAATATACATATTGCGTGTTATAATTAATGTCAGAAACTCCTAAATGTTTTATGAAGTCTGCCTGGATCATAAATGTTGCAGTTTGAATTTGGCTAGGATAAGCATGATATGTTTCACCTCAGGTATGATTCAAATGACCTACCAGGGAGCTTTAAGCAAACAAAGTTTATTTAAGAACATAGTTCACATGTATAGAAAGGAAATTAGCAATAATCTTTATCAATTACAAACAAAAACAAAACAACCATGATAATGTATAACCCTTAACAAATATATCTACAATGTTCTAATCAAACAAAACTTCCTATGGACAAAACCCTTTCTACAGATTTAACACAGCAAAGACTAATGCTCACGTGATACTGGAACTGAGTCTAATGGTTGGAGAATTGAAAACCCTGATTTCTCAGCCTTGTAGCTTCTAGCTGCCCTCTGAATACACCCAGAACAGTCTGAAGTCAGAACTGCTTCCCAGAGTATCAGGACAGAGACTGTCCCGAGGCAAGCTAGCCACCATCAGCACATTTTCCTCTAGGAAGATAAGAAGTCTTGCTTTCAGTTAACCAGCAGAATTTCCAAAACCAGAAAGAGAGAAACTTATTTTCAGCTTCATATCCCTTCTAAACTCAAACTGCAGCCAGCCAAACAGAAAAAGAAACCTTAAATTCATTAGGAAGGGAAAAAAAACTGTTCAAAAACTAGAGGATTGTGAAATCTTTAAAGGTTTGTAAATCTTTAAATGTTGGTAAATGTGAGGTCATCCATTTTGTTAAGAATAACAGCAAAATGGACTATTATTTAAATAGTAAAAAGTTACAACATGCTGCTGTGCAGAGGGACCTGAGTGTCCTTGTACATGAATCACAAAAAGTTGGTTTGCAGGTGCAACAGATAATTAAAAAGGCAAATGGAAGTTTACCCTTCGTTGCTAGAGGGATGGAGTTTAAAAACAGTAAGGTTATGTTACAGCTGTATAAGGTGCTGGTGAGGCCACATCTGGAGGTCTGTGTACAGTTTTGGTCTCCTTACTTGAGAAAGGATATACTGGCACTGGAGAGGGTGCAGAGGAGATTCACTAGGTTGATTCTGGAGTTAAGAGGGTTGGCTTATGAGGAGACACTGAGTAGACTGGGGGTATCTCATTGGAATTCAGAAGAATGAGGGGAGACCATATAGAAACACACAAAATTATGAAGGGAATAGATAAAATAGAAGCAGGGAAGTTGTTTCCACTGGCAGGTGAAACTAGAATGAGGGGGCATGGCCTCAAAATAAGGGGGAGCAGATTTAGGACTGAGTTGAGGAGGAACTTCTTCACACAAAGGTTTGTGAATCTGTCGAATTACCTGCCCAGTGAAGCAGTTGAGGCCACCTCATTGAATGTTTTTTGAACAGTAAAGGAATTAAGGGTTATGATGAGTGGGTGGTTAAGTGGAGCTGAGTCCACAAAAAGATCAGCCATTGAATGGCGGAGCAGGCTCGATGGGCCAGATGGCCTACTCCTCCTGCTCCTGGTTCGTATGCTCTTAAAAACACGTGACCTGCCAACCAGTCTTCTTCCTAACAATGCAGGGTCATAAAAGATCCCAGAGTAAAAAAAGAAAAGAAGGCCCATTTAAACCACAAAAGGAACAATTAAAGGAATCCTACAGATACCACAGCAACAATGAAATAAGCTGAGGCTGTGAGAGCTGCAGAGAACATGATTTTAAAAAAATCTTAAAGGTGCACTAATGCCACAACAGAATCATCTTGTAATTGAAGGGTTGTATACAAATTTTATTCCACCTCTGTTAAGTTTCTTCAGCTCATTTTGACAAACAAACACATATATGGGAATATAAAGTAGGAACAGAAATGGACTATTTGGGCCCTCAAGCCTGCTCCACCATTCAATTAGATCACGGCTGATCTGTTTATGAATTTCCCATCTATCTCCGATAATCTTTGATTCCCTTGTCTAACCTTTCCCTTAAAAATATTCATTGACCCTAGTACCACTGCCTTCTGAGGCAGAGAGTTCCAAAGTCACACAACCATCTGAGAGCAAATAATTTTGTCATCTCTGTCGTGTAAAGATGACTCCTGAATTTAAAATTGTGTCTCCAAGTGAAAACAGTCAGTTGGCCATGTTCTTATTGAATGCTGGAACAGGCTTGAGAGACCATGTGGTGATGAGAAAATAGGATGGCATTTTACAAAGAAATGGCAAAGTGTCAGGTTCTGATTGAAAATCTGCATGTTTCTCTCCAGAAACACAGCCAGAGTTTCTCACCAGATAAGAACATAAGAACATAAGAAATAGGAGCAGGAGTAGGCCATCTGGCCCTTCGAGCCTGCCCCGCCATTCAATAAGATCATGGCTGATCTGTCGTGACTCAGCTCCACCTTCCCGCCCTCTCCCCATAACTCTTAATCCCTTCTCTTATCAAAAACCCATCAACCCGTTTCTTAAAAATATTTAGCGAGGCAGCCTCCACCACTTCAACGGGCAGAGAATTCCAGAGATTCACCACCCTTTGAGTGAAGAAGTTCCTCCTCAACTCTGTTCTAAACCGCCCCCCCTTTATCTTGAGGCTGTGCCCCCTAGTCCTACTGTCTTTTTTGAACGGGAAGAGTCTCTCCACCTCTATCCTATCCATCCCATTCATCATCTTATACGTCTCAATATGATCTCCCCTCATTCTTCTAAACTCCAACGAGTACAAGCCTAGTTTATTCAGCCTCTCCTCATAGCTCAATCCCCTCAACTCCGGTATCAGCCTAGTAAACCTCCTCTGCACTCCCTCCAGGGCCAAAATATTCTTGCGCAGGTGCGGCGCCCAAAACTGCACACAGTACTCCAGCTGCGGCCTCACCAATGCCCTATACAGCCGCAGCAAGACCTCCCTACTTTTATATTCAATCCCCCTCGCTATGAAGGCCAGCATCCCATTCGCCTTCCTGACCACCTGCTGCACCTGCAAGCTGGGTTTTTGCGACTCATGCACAAGGACCCTGAGGTCCCTCTGCACCGTCGCCTGCTGCAGTTTTTCGCCACGTAAGTAATAGTCCTTCCTACCATTCCTCCTACCAAAGTGGACCACCTCACACTTGCCAACATTAAATTCCATTTGCCATTTCCTGGCCCATTCGCCCAGCCTATTTAGATCCTTCTGCAGATTCTGCACACCCTCCTCACAATTTGCCTTTCCCCCAATCTTGGTGTCATCAGCAAATTTCGACACCCTGCACTCGGTTCCCTCCTCCAGATCATCTATATAAATGGTAAATAGCTGAGGCCCCAGCACCGACCCCTGGGGCACCCCACTAGTCACCAACCGCCAATCCGAATAGCATCCATTGACTCCCACTCTCTGCCTCCTATTTGACAACCAATCCTCTATCCACGCTAACACCCTACCCCCAACTCCATATCCCCTGACCTTCTGCAATAACCTCTTGTGAGGCACCTTGTCAAACGCCTTCTGAAAATCCAGAAAGACCACATCCACCGGCTAGATATTCTGATACTTTGATGGAACAAAGATTGGGGAGAGTGGGGATGTAGTTGCATGATTTATACTGCCATTCTCGTGGGGTGGGGTCAATTGGGGTGCCACTTTTGAAGGGCACTTCAATCTCAAAGACCCCCTCCATGCATAGAGAACTCCCCCCACCCCCCCACCAACTATCGCATCTGCCCCGCCCCCCAAAAGGCCTACCTTGCTGGCTTGCCCCTGGCACTGCCAACCTGGCATCAATAGTTAACCACTCTGTCGGCCCCAGATCTGACACAATGCAAATTTTCTTTGTAGTTCTCTGTCTATTCAGCAGAATTAACTGCCACGTTTTTAATTAAAAATATGAACGTGACACTCAAATTCAAGTAAAATATTGATGTAAATTATTTTCCTCATTTATCTGGCTGTGAAGAGGCTGTGATTTTAAAGAACTGTTGGGAACATTTTGAATTGCGATAATATTAGAACCAAAGCTTTGATGATGTGTTAATGCGTTCACACCAGTTTTAATGTTGATGTTTCTTCTTGCATACTTTTACAATTCCTCATTTCACGATTCAAATACAGGCCTGTGTTAGCTGTCTTTGAAGTGAATATTCAGGAGGTGGATATTTTTGCACGTGAGGAAATATTCCAAGAAATTACATCCTCTCTGGGGCCTTCAGATGCAACTGTGGTGATATGTCTCAAAGGAGCAACCAGTTCAGAAAGAGAGGCATTTCCAGATGACCTAAGCAATGAGATTATTAATTGCCTTCAGAGTTATGGCACTATTTTACTGGTGAGGTAAGTGGTGGTTACCAGAAATAAATGGTCCTGAAAACATTGGTTCAATTTTATCTTTGTCTTTTATCAAAATCAAGAAAAGAGTTTGAGTAAAAATGACCATTATTACTTGCTGTGCCATTACAAATAGGAAACTATTGCTATCTATTGATGTAACTCATTCAAATGTGAAGAGCATGTTTAATAAAGACAAAAGTTGCTGAGAATACTCAGCAGCTCTGATATTGATGGAGAGAGAAGTAAAAGCTGAGATTTTATTGACATAGCTGCAGCAATCAACAATGAATCAGGACAGCTCTGCTTCTCCCATTTGTGGGATGTCCCCTCCATGCTGCAGAGCCTCGTCCATGTTTGATTAAAGGTCCCCCTGGCTCTGATCCTACAAGGAGGCATTCAGGATTCACCAGGCAGCCTCTCCATGCAGCAGATTGCCGTCTTCCACATTCTACACTGTTGGTAAAATGCCGTGGCGTCGGCAAAATGATGGGCGCTGTGCCTTCCCTTGTCATTTTACGGAGCTGCCCATCTCTCAGACCATTCCCAGAAAACTGGTAAAATCCAGCCATGAGCTAACCTTCCAAGCCAAAGGCCTATCTTCAGAATGAATGGAATCGCGAATCATTGGACAGGAATGTTAGGCTGGATTATCATGGAGTCAGGGAGACTCTGTGGAGGTCTATAAGAGATATCCGAGACCTAATTCCTGGATTTCCAATCCATCCTGGTGCCCTCAGTTTTCACCAATGTAAGTTTAGGATGTGTGCAGACATGGGTTACAAACTGCAGCCTGCATTCTACGCTGGGCTGGTCCCATAACCGGGATAAGTATGACGTGTGTCATCCAGGACTTGCTGCAAATGGACACCGACTGCTTCAGTATCTTCCTTCATTTGTTAATAGCAGCAGAGTTGTGTGTCATTGTTGACCTAAAACTTGTCCATCCAACTTCTACAGAACTGAAAAGAATTGTGGCAGTATGCCAATGTTATTGATGTGTTGTTGTGTATTATGCCTGGCTACCAAGTTCATAAGAACACAACAGGAGCCTATTGAGCCTGCTTCTCCATTCAGTATGATCATGGCTGATCTTGGGCTTCAGCTCTGCTAACTCCCCATATCTCTTGATTCCATGTGAGCCTGAAAATCTCTGTGCCTTAAATGATGGAACATCCACAATCTCTTGAGGTACAGAATTCCAAAGATGCAGAATCACAACCCTTTGAATGAAGTAATTTGCTCTCCTCAATCCTAAATGATTGGCCCCTTATCCTGGGACTATGTCCTTCTTGGGATGTAAGACTCCTGGGCCAGTGGAAAACAATCTCTCAGTGTCTACCCATTTAAGTTGATCCTGAGGGATTTCTCACATTGGTTTTGCTAAAGATAACTTTATGTGGCAGGACGATAATTGTTTTTACTATATTCCTGTTAGGTTTGATCATGGACAGATGCTGGTAACTTTTCAGGATAGCCGGATGGCTCTGAAAAGTTTGGATCTAGATGGAATAAAGGTAAGTCTGGTTTTGATGCAGAATGATTTCCAGCTTGCGTTTTAACTTCTCCCATTGAAGGGGGTCAGTAAATCTGTTAAAATGATGATTTAGGACTCTGTTTGTTTTAACTGCTTACTTCCTGCCTTACACCATCTTAACTGCAGAGTTTTGTTCAATGATACTGGGGCTGACCGAAGTAAGCAGTAATCTCAATATATTCAAACTGTGTTTGATTAAAAGTCCAAACCAATTCTAACATCTAAAAATAGGTGTCTGCTCTGCCCTGAATCTATTGAAGGAGGCAGAATGGTTTTTCAAAAGAATGGGACAAAGTGGCAGTAAATCCCTTCGACCTGATGAGCTAAATCTTGGGATTCTAAAAGAGGTGCAGAATTGGTGAATGCATTGGTTTTAATTGTTCAGAATTCTTCAGATACTATTGGAAGAATTACATACATGATCCCACTAGAAATAGTTGTTTGGTATATAGAATTTGAATATTTCTCAAAAAAGAGATTTTTTGTTGAAGCTTTTCACCTGTCACTCATCAGAATGATTTGCAAAAATACCAGTGTTAGTGGAAACAACAAATTTACACTGTATGAGAAGAGAGTGCTGATTGGATGGTAAGTGGTATTCTGATTGGTAAAGGCATTATCATGCATAATGCTACAAATAATAGTGACAGCCAAGTGTTTGAAATTTAAACCAGGTAACTTGACACTGATTAGTCAAGGCTTTGCTGTGAGGAATGAATTAGCTGAAGCGATTGTGTTAGTTTCTTCTGTCTGCAAAGAACGGGTTCTGTGTGTCATTACATGCAGCTTCTGGTGCATGCAAATGTGCCATACTGTGAACCCAATTGACATTGATCAGCAGTGTAATTCTTAGCACACTGAGGATTATTTAGAAAATGTTGTCAAATCACAGAATCACATCTAATTTTGGCACTCTGTTTTGAGTTTTTCAAGTACGGGCTAGTTAGATATGATCTGTATCTTGCCTATCGTGAACAGCAGCTGGGACATGCTGTTTGATACATCAGTCATTGGGGTGTATAGCCCACATACCAGCATCACCCCCAGCACTAAAATTCATACGCTACACCAGTACTCATTTGTGTGATAGGTAGTACTACTTTTTAACTTAATGACAGATCCTGTTTGTGGCAAATACCACATGTTGCCATTGCGTATCAGTAGCATGAGTTTTTAAAAAAAGTTTAAGTTAATTTAGTGTAACAAGTAGGCTTACATTAACACCGCAATTAAGGTACTGTGAAAATCCCTTCGTCGCCGCACTTCAGCGCCTATTCGGGTACACTGAGGGAAAATTTAGAATGGCCAATGTACCTAACCAACACATCTTTTAGACTGTAGAAGGAAATCGGAGCACCCGGAAGAAACCCATGAAGTCATGGGGAGAATGTGTAGACTCCGCACAGACAGTGATTGAAGCCAGGAATCGAACTCGGGTCTCTGGTGCCGTGAGGCAGCAGTGATAATCACTGTGACACCGTGCTGTCATGAAACAGCAAGCTTCAGGGTTTTGTACAGATTTTGAGATAGCTCGCCCTTCCAGGGTAATCTGAGATTGACTGGGCTGGAAGTGACAGTCTTAGACCCATTCATGAGCAATACATTCTTTTCGGCCATTATTATTCTACAAGCTAGAACTTTGCTGATGGATTTTCAACAGTGCCACAAAACAGACCATGTGCACCACATCAAAAGTGTTGCCCTTCTCTGTTACTTCTTCAAAAAATTCCGGCAAACTAGTCAATCCTGATTCCCTTAATGAGTCCATGTTGAATTTCCTTAATGATCCTGCATCTGTCTAAGTGACTATTGATTTTGTCCTGAACCATAGTTTCCAGAAGTTTGAAGTCAAACTGACTGTAGCTGCTGGCTTTATCCTTGCACTCCTTTGTGAACAAGGATGTAACAATCACAGTTCTCCAGTCCTTTTCACCCACCCTGTTCCTCTCTCCCATCTCAGTATCTCATCCGGTTCTGGTACCTTTTCAATTTTAATTAAATATAGCCGTCCTAACACCACCACCTTCTCAACTGTAAATTATCTTGAGTGTACTAGTTGCCTCCTTTCTCACCTCAACCTGGGTAGCATCTTCTTCCCTTCCAAAGATAGATGCAGAGTACTAATTTAATATCTCTGCCATTTCTCATTCCTTCATATGCAAGTCTCCTTTTTTATCCCTACTCGGCACCCCTCTTACCATCCTTTTAATATTTCTATGCTTATAGAAGACACAAAACAGTACAGCACAGGAATAGGCCCTTCAGTCCACCAAGCCTGTGCCGACACAAGATGCCTTTTTAAACTAAAGACCTTTTGACTCTACGTGGTCCGTTTCCCTCTATTCCCTGCCTATTCATGTATCTGTCAAGATACCTCTTAAGTGTTGCTATTGTAATTGCTTCTAACAGCACCTCTGGCAATGCATTCCAGTCACTTACCCCACCCTCTGTGTGAAAACTGTGCCACTCACATCTCCTCTAAACTTTCCCCCTTTTATCTTAAACCTGTGTCATTGACAGTTCTACCCTGGGAAAAAGATGCCAACTATCCACTCTATCCATGTCTCCCATAATTTTGTAAACTTCCATCAGGTCGTCCTTCAGCCTCCAACATTCAAGTGAAAACTACTCAAATTTATCCAATGTCTCCTCATAGCTAATACCTTCCAGACTAGGCAAGAACCTCTGTGACTAAAGAGGATACAAAGATTTTATACAAGGCCCATCCAAAGTTTCCACATCCTTCTGGTAATTGGGTACCGGTCTGGTGACCAGAATGGTACCCAATATTTTAAATGTGATTTATCTGAAGTTCTATACACATAACTTACTAATTTTTATACTCAATGTCCCAGCTGATGAAGGCAAGGATGATGTGTCTTCCTGACAACCTTATCCACTTGCACTGCCACTTTCAAGGAACTGTGAACCTGTCCGTCTCGGTCCCTCTGTAAATGTTTCTAAGGGTTCTGCCTTTTACTGTATACTTCTCTCCTGCATTAGATCTTCCAAAAGCATATCCTTGTATTTTTCTGGATTAAATTCTATCTGCCATTTCTCTGCCCAAGTCTCCAGCCTATCTATATTCAGCTGTATCCTATGGCAATCCTCCTCACTATATCTGCAGTTCCTCCAATCTTTGTGTTGTCCGCAAACTTCCCAGAATACTACTGATCATAGATATCAGCTCAGAAAAACACCCTTCCACTGCTACTCTCTCTCCTATAGATTCATAGAGATTTAAAGCATGGAACCTGTACCCGTAGATCTCTTTGTTCTGTAACTCTCCCCAGTGTCCTATCATTAACAGATTAAATCCTGTCCTGGTTTGATCTACCAAAATGCATCAGCTTGCATTTATCGCAATTAAACTTCATCTGCCATTCAACAGTCCACTGGCCCAATTGATCAAGATCCCGTTGCAATCCAAGATAACCTCCTTCAATCTGCACTATACCTCCAATCTTAGTGTCATCTGCAAACTTCCTAACCATGCCTCCTATCTTCTCATCCAAATCATTAATATAAATGACAAATAACAGTGGACCCAACACTGATCCCTGAGGCACACCGCTGGTCACAGGTCTCCAGTTTGAAAAACAACCTTCTACAACCATCTGGCTTCTGTCATCAAGCCAATTTTCCATCCATTTAGCTACCTCACCCTGGCTCCTTTTAGATTTAACCTTGTGCAACAACCTACCATGCAGTATTTTGTCAAAGACCTTGCTAAAGTCCATGTAGACAACATCAACTGCACTGCCCTCATCTACCTATTGGCTACCCCTTCAACTAAAAACTCAATCAAATTTGTGAGACGTGATTTTCCACTCCCAAAGCCATGCTGACTGTCCCTAATCAGTCCTTGCCTCTCTAAATGCCTGTAGATCCTGTCTCTCAAAATACCTTCCAACAACTTACCCACTACAGATGTGAGGCTCCCCAATCTGTAGCCCTCAGGCTTTTCCCTGCAGTCCTTTTTAAACAAAGGCACCCTCCAATCTTCAGGCATCTCACCTGTGACTATCGATGATTCAAATATCTTTGCTAGCGGACCCACAATTCCCTCCCTAGCCTGCCACAATGTTTTGGGATAAACTTCATCAATTCCCGGGGATTTATCTACCTTGATGACTTCTAGCACCTCTTCTGTAATATGTACACCCCTCAAGACATCACTGTTTATTTCCCCAAGTTCCGAAACATCCATGCTTTTCTCAACAATAAATACTGATGAAAAATATGCATTTAGGATCTCACCCATCTCTTGTGAATTTGCACATAAATTACTTTGTTGATCCTTAAGAGGTCCAACTCTCCCCCAATTACTCTAGGCCTTTATGTATTATAGAAACTCTTTGGATTCTCCTTTGCCTTATCTGTCAAAACAATCTCTTTTTGCCCTCTTGATTTCTCTTTAACCCTACTCCTACGCACCCTATACTTTTCAAGGGGTTCACTTGATCCCAGCTGCCTATGCATGTCATGTGCCTCTTTCTTCTTCTTGACCAGAGCCTCAATATCCCGAGTCATCCAAGATTCCCTACTTCTACCAGCCTTGCCCTTCACTCTAAGAGGAATGTGCTTACCCTGAACCCTGGTTAACACACTTTTGAAAGCCTCCCACTCACCAGATGTCCCTTTCCCTCCTCACAACAGACTTCCCCAATTAACCTTTGAAAGTTCCTGCCTGATACCATCAAAATTGGCCTTGCCCCAATTAAGAATTTTAACATTTGGGCCAGACCTATCATTCTCCATAGCTATCTTAAAACTAATGGAATTATGGTCACTGGTCCCAAAGTGATCCCTCACTAACACTTCTGTCACCTGCCCTTCCTTATTTCCCAAGAGAAGGTCAAGTTTTGCCCTATTTCCAACCAGGCCATCTACATACTGAATGAGAAATTCTTCCTGAATATACACAACAAATTTCTCCATCCAATCCTCTAATGCCAGGGTTCTCTCAGTCAATGTTCGGGAAGTTAAAATCCCCTAATATTACCACCCTACTTTTCTTGGAGCTATCTGTAATCTCCCTACATACTTGCTTCTCAATTTCCCGCTGACTATTTGAGGGCCTATAGTACACTATCAAAGTGATTTCCCCCTTCTTATTTCTCAGTTCCAGCCATATAAAGTCAGTGGCTGAACCCTTAGATAGATCCCCTCTCTGTACTGCCGTGATGTTTTCCCTGATCAAAAATACATCTCCCCCTCCCCTCTTACCTCCTGTTCTATCTTGTACCCTTGAACATTGAGTTGGCAGTTCTGTCCCTCCCTTAGCCATGTTTCAGTGATTGCTATAATATCCCAGTCCCACATAGCCAACCATTGCCCTGAATTCATCTGCCTTCCCCATCAGGCCCCTTGCATTGAAATAAATGCAGTTTATATCTGCTGTGCTTTTGTCTGATCTGCCTGGTATTAAGATTACTGAGACTGCCTTTACTATGTAATGTAACATAATTAACTTCTGTGCGATCCTCAACCTTCTCTTCTGTCTCCCTACTGCTTTGAGCCCTACCCCTGCCCCCGCCAAGCTAGTTTAAATCTTCCTGAGTGGCTCTAGCAAATCTCCCCGCTAGGATATTAGTCTCCCTCCAGTTCAGATGTAACCTGTCCCTATTGAACAGGTCATTCCTTTCCCAGAAGAGATCCCAATGATCCAAAAATGTAAATCTAAATCCCTGCCCCCTGCACAGCTCTCAAGCCACATCTGCCTAATCTTCCTATTCCTACTCTGACTAGCACAGCGGCACTGGTAGTAGTCCACAAATTACTACCCTCAAGATCTCGCAGTTTAGTCTTCTGCCTAACACTTTATATTTGCACTTCAGGACCTCATCCCTTTTCTTACCTATGTAGATGGTACCACTATGTATAATGACCTCTTGCTGCTCACCCTTAAGAATGTCCTGCAACTGCACAGAGATGTCCTTGACCTGGCATCAGGAAGGCAACACACCATCCTGGAGTCTTGATCACAACTACAGAAAAGCCTGTCTATGCCTTTTTTTAAACGTTCGAGCTGTCAGGTTCAAAGTTTCGGACTTAGAATCTTTTGACCACCAGGTCACATAATCATCATCACCCACATAAGCAATCGCACGGTTTCGAGCCGGTCTCAACAGGGATCTTGGGTTCATGTCGCACTATCTGTAACCCCCGTGACTTGCCTGGGTTTGCAAAACCTCACTCACTGTACTGTCTGGAGACAATACACATCTCTTTAAACTGTGATCAGTGCTCCTTCCACTCACATTATCAGCCACTTTAAGACTTGAACAGCAGGTTAGGTGTAAGGATTCGCATTCTATTCAGTAATCTGTAAACTGTCTGTGCTTTATATGCTCTGTCTGAGGCCAGAACTCTCCATTCACCTGACGAAGAGGGTAACCTCGAAAGCTTGCTTGCTTGTGAGAATATTATCAAATAAATCGGTTGGACTAAAACCTGGTGTTGTCAGACTTTTTACAATGCCTCTAACTAGCAGGTCCCATATTACTACAGCTCGCTTGCTCTTTGCCTGACCCTGCAGAGCCAGGTGTGGTAGCACAGGACTGGCTGGTGCTGGTCTGTTCCCCTGACAGGCTATCCTCCTCAACAGTATCCAAAACAGTATATAAGTTTGAAAGGAGAATGGCCAATGACCAAACCAGTTCTGTATCCATCTTACCAGCGCATTATGAATCCCATGTGATTGCACCTTCTGTATCGGCCTTCCATGACTTGTCAAGGGCCGTGCTGAAATCCATGTTGACAACAATCAACCATCAATCATCTTCACCGCTTCTTCAAAAAACTCAATCAAGTTTGTGAGACATGATGTCCCCACACAAAGCCATGCTGTCTATCACTAATAAGTCCCTATTTCCAAATGTGAGTAAATTCTGCTTGTAAGCATGCTCTCCAATAATTTCCCTATCACTGATGTAAGACTCATTGGCCTGTAATTTCCTGGATTATTCCTGTTGCCCTTCTTAAAAAAGGAACAACATTGGCTATTCAGCAGTTCTCTGGGCCCTCTCCTGTGACTAACGAGAATACAAAGATTTTGTGCAAGGTTCCAGCAATTTCTTCCATCGCATCTCTCAGTATTCAGGGATAAATCCCATTATTCCTCAGGGTTGTCAACCCTAAAGACTTTGAGGGATTTCCTTTTATGTTAGCTGTCAGTCTCTCTCAATGTTCTTTCCCTATCTTTTTTATTAGTTTTCTGTGAGCTCTTGGACAATATCTTATGCCACTTACTGCAGAAAAAAAGGCAAAGTGTGATTCATGCCAGTAGGGGGAGTGGATGGAATCCATTCTTGCAGCAAAGCCAACTGATGGCTAGAGGGTGCCATTGCACATGCACCTTGATTTCTCGGTGTTCTGTGTATAAGTATACATGGAACACAGAGATCTGCCACTCCTTCCACCCCTTGGGTATGGCCTGCCCGGCTCATTGGGTGGGACTAAAACAATTACAATCACCAAGGATAGGGTATTGAAAGCAGAATTTTAAAAATGTTGGAAAATTAAAACCAGCAGCTAACCTATCTTAGCAGCTTTTATTATAATATTCCATTTCAATTGCAATTAACATTCAATTTACTTTCCTAATGACTTGCTGGATCAACATATTAACTTGTTGCTATTCATCTGCCAGGACACCCAGATCCCTCTCTACTTCAGATTTCTGCAATCTCTCCATTTAAATAATAAACTGCTTTCTATTCTTTTTGCCAAAGTGGTAAGGTTTACATTTTCCAATATATGTTCCCAAGCCATTTTTTTTAAACCACTCACTTAACCTATCAACGCACCTCTGCAGATTCCTTATGACTCTTCACAATTACCTTTCTTAGCTATCTTTGTGTGATCAACTTAGCAACCATACATTTGGTCCCTTTAGCTAAGTCATTGATATTAATTGTAAATTGTTAAGGCCTAGCATGGATCCATTTGTCACTCTACTCACCATAACTTGCCAACCCAAAAAGACCCATTATTTGTACTCTCTGCTTCCCCCTGCTAACCAATTCTCTACCCATGCCGATATGCGTCCCCCTCCCCTCCCCCACACCCTGCGCTATTATTTTGCATTGAAATCTTTGATGTGATACCATGTCAAATGCCTTCTGAAAATCTAAGACAGCATTTCCATAGGTTTTCCTTCATCTATGTTGCTTGTTACCAGCTCAAAGAACTCCAATAAATTAATCAACAAAACCATGTTGAGTCTGCTTGATTGCATTCGGATTTTCTAAGTGCCCTGATTTCGCCTCCTTAATAATAGATTCCAGCAATCTCCCTATGGAAAGATTAAGCTAATTTTCCTGCTTTCTGTCTCCTTCCTTTCCCGAGTAGAGGAGCCACGTTCACTATTTTCCAATTTTATGGAATTTAGGGAATTTTGGAAAATTAAAACCAATGCAGTTAACCAATCATAGAACATAGAACATTACAGCGCAGAACAGGCCCTTTGGCCCACAATGTTGCGCCGACCAGTTACAAAAACAATGACCCACTAGCCTAAACCAATCCCTTTTCGTCCATAAACCTATCCACAGATCTCTTAAATGCCCCCAAACAACTGCAGCAGGCAGGGCATTCCAATCCCTCACCACCCGCTGGGTAAAGAACCTACCCCTGACATCCGTCCTATAACTACCCCCCCTTAATTTAAAGCCATGCCCCCTCGTGCTAGCTTTCTCCATCCGAGGAAAAAGGCTATCACTGTCCACCCTATCTAAACCTCTAATCATCTTATATGTTTCAATAAAATCCCCTCTTAGCCGCCTTCTTTCCAACGAAAACAACCCCAAACTCCTCAGTCTCTCCTCATAGGATCTCCCTTCCATACCAGGCAACATCCTGGTAAACCTCCTCTGCACCCTCTCCAAAGCCTCCACATTCTTCCTGTAATGTGGGGACCAGAACTGCACACAGTACTCCAAGTGCGGAGTACTCCAAATCATGCAGCTACTTCTTCTAACCCACTAGGATGAAAACCGTCAGGATCTGGGCACATGTCAGCTCTTTGTTCTAATAATTTTCTTTATATTCCTTTCCCTGATGATTATAATTGTTTTAAGTTCCTTCCTCCCTTTCATCATCTAATTTATAATTATTCCTGGAATGTTATTTGAGTCCTCTACAGTGAAGACAGATGCTAAATATGTATTCAATTAATCTATTTCCTTATTTTACATTATTAACTCCTTATTTTCACTCCCTGGAGGACTTTGCTTTTTTCACTTTTAAGCATCTGTAGAAACCCTTACTATCTATTTTTATATTTCTTGCGCTGGCTTTCTCTTGTAACTCACTTCTAGGAGATTTGTGCAGTAACTTCATTGCAGTGTTAATATAAGCCTATTTGTGAAACCAATAAATAAACTTTAAATTCCTTTTTTATTAATCTTTTGGTCATTCTTTGCTGTTTTTCATTTACTGTCCAGTCTACTGATTTGCCATTCATTTTTGTGAAATTGTACACATATTCTTTCAATTTGATGCTATCCTCAACTTCTTTAGTTAGCCCTGGATGGTGTGTCCTTCCCTTGGAGTCTTTCTTTCTCACTGGAATGTATGATTTGAGTATTCTGAAATATCTCCTTAAATATCTACCACTGCATATAGGGTGGGGTGTGGAAAAAGATGCCATAAGAGGCTTTTGCATGGACCTACTTAGTATTAAACTGATCTTTCTCAACACCCTAGCTATGACTGTAACACTACATTCTGTACTCACTCTTTTCTTTCTCTATGTATGGTATGCTTTGTCTGTACAGCATACAAGAAACTACTTTTCACTGTATACTAATGTGATAAATCAAATCAATGTATGTACTTTAATAAAAACAGAACTGAGGAAAATGATTGTGCAAAACTTTTGAGTTGCAGCAAAATGAATATTTTGAATAGCGTTGCACTTTAGGAAGAATGCCCAAGTGTTGGAGAATTTACAGAAGAGATTTGCTAGAATGGCCTGAGAGGTTTTAGTCATGTGGAGTGTGCAGAGAACTTGGTATTAGTAAATTTAGAATTGAGGTTTTTAAAGAGTTCAAGACAGGACTCTTAGAAAAGGAGACCAAAACTGCATGCAATACTCTAAATGTGGCCTCACCGAGGCCCTGTACCAAGATATCCCTGCCCCTGTACTCGAAACCTCTCACAATGAAAGCCAATGTGCCATTTGCCTTTTTTTAACCACTTGCTTCATCTGCATGTTTACCTTCAGTGACTGGTGCACAAGGACACCCAGGTCCCGCTGCACACACTCCCCTCTCCCAATTTACAGCCATGATGAGAATCTGTTTCAGTTCATAGGAGGTTTGCTGACCAGAGGGCACAGATTTCAGGTGATTGACAATGAACCAGAGGTGAGATGAGTTTTCAACTAAACAATTTGTTACAATCTAAAATATATTGAAAGGCAGGTGGAAGCATGTTTTGTGCAACTATTTATTTGTGCTGTTCCATTAATTAAAATGTGATTTAACACCTTTAAGATTAATGGCAGAGTGCTGAATATAAGACCCCGGACCAAAAACTGGCTGAATGATCTACATGAAGAAATCAACATTAACAGGAATAGTATTGCACCGATGTCTCCAACTGCAAATTCTTGCCTGCTTGAAGAAACCTTTGATTTTAACAGTCTGGATTATGACACTGAAGGTAATTCATATGCCACATGTCTTGTATAGAATTACTATGACATGTCTTGTTGTTGCTCCAAGATACCAATTATTTAAATGCAATTTTCTGCACAATGAGTTCAGAATCTCAGCGAATAGCAAAAGTTGAGTGGAGAGCAGATTACCCCAAAATGTCCAACAGACTTTCAAACTCTTGATCAATAACAAGCTTCTAAATAATAGTCCCAACTTGAGCAAACCTAGATCAGCCAACAATAAAGTTTGCTAAATTTGTTTCTACTTCATGGGGTGATCTGTTTGTGTATTCACTGCCAGTATGCAATACATGATTAGCATTTGCATAATTATTTTTGTGTCATTGGTATCTTGACACTTGTGTCTTTACAAAACTACTTTACAATCTTTTGTTGTCTCCAAGCTAACAACAGTTAAACCGAAATCCAACAGCTATTCATACCCAGTGGAGTATAATGAATGAGTATATTATGGAATCATGGAACATAGTACAACTACAGCACATACAGGCCCTTCAGCCCACAAGCTGCACTGATCGTATCTCTACCTACTAGGCTTACCTATAACCCTCAATCCCATTAATTCCCATGTACTCATCCAGAAGTCTTTTAAAAGATTCTATCGAATTTGCCTCCACCAGCACCAACGGCAGCTGATTCCACTCACCCACCACTCTCTGGGTGAAAGACTTATCCCTGACATCTCCTCTGTTACTACTCCCCAGCACCTTAAACCTGTGTCCTCTTGTGGCAGCCATTTCAACCCTGGGAAAAAGAACATAAGAACATAAGAACATAAGAAATAGGAGCAGGAGTAGGCCATCTGGCCCTTCGAGCCTGCCCCGCCATTCAATAAGATCATGGCTGATCTGTCGTGACTCAGCTCCACCTTCCCGCCCTCTCCCCATAACCCTTAATCCCTTCTCTTATCAAAAACCCATCAACCCGTGAGAATCCACCTGATCAATACCTCTCAACATCTTATACACCTCTATCAGGTCCCCTCTCATCCTTCATCTGTCCAAGGAGAAAAGACCGAGCTCCCTCAACCTATCCTCATAAGGCATGCCACCCAATCCAGGTAATATCCTTGTAAATCTCCTCTGCACACTTTCAATGGCTTCCACATCCTTCATTATATCGTTCATTGGTGGTAGAATACTGGAATTCCTCCATCAACATTCTCTCCACTAAATTGTAATTAAAAGCATTTACGGATAAGCTAGCTGTTCAGCATAGCCAACTGAAGACTTTATATATTTTGATTGTGGATTACAGTACTCAATAATTAAAAATGAAGCTAACAGGATTGAAATGAATGTAGATACATGAACACATAATCCAGGCAAGCACTTCTGAGTACTGAAGGAATGCTATACTATTGGAGTAAAACTCCACAATGCTTCTTGCGTCAATTCAGTCCCATGTTATGTGGTTAAATTTTGATGCGCTCAGAGAAACTAAGGATGTGCAATAAACACTGCCTTCCCATGTCAGCCAAATCCAAAGAAATTTATTAAAATGTCATAATTGAACCAAACAGAATAAATCACAGTTCATCACCAGCAGCGCAAGATTTGATAAAGCAATTTTTCCTATCTATATTACGGTATGGTACTAGTATGTCTATTAAGCGCTCTAAGTACATTTGATTACATATCTGCATTTTCTGCAAGACTTTATTGATCAAGAAATGCTTTGCTTGTCTGGATCAAGCTAATTTAAGATTATAAAAATAATTTGGTCTATTATTACTTTAGTGTTGGCAAAGAGTTTATCTGAAAGTTTGTGGAGTAATTTCTAGTGTAAAATAATATATTCATCATATAACATTATTGGTGTCTTTAACAGTCTGGCAGCTTCAGCATTCTGATCCATTGAATGTTCTGATTGTTGCATGACAACCTGCAAGTTAGGCATTAATAATATTCCAGTTACCTTTATATTGGCAATCTTTTCATTTAGATTCCAGGAGGACAAAATCTGTGAGCTGACTCCCAGTACAGACTGCTGCAGGCTTTGATGTCAGCCTTTTAATTGATCACAATTTTACCCTCGAATAACCAGACAAGTAACAGAATGTTCTTAAACATTGTGTTTTAATACAAGCTATAGCAAGGACTCTGGGAAGCTACATTTTACATCCCTGCGGCTAGCCAGAGAGGCATATCCCAAGATACAAATGCAATTAAACCTGTCTACAAAGAACAGTGTCCTGTGTATTTATATATGGAAATTGCAGTCATGCAAATGTGCCATACTGCAAGCCTGATTGACAAACTTAAATTGTTAGCAATAGTCTTAGCATACTCAGGATTATTTAGCAATTGTTATCCAATCTCATATAATGTAGAACACGGTGGCTAAAACTCTCCGCCTCTTTGTGCCAGCAGGATCTTAGGGTCCCATTGCCGGCAGCACCCTGCCATGGGTTTCCCAGTGGTGGGACCAGAATATCCTGCTACCAGCCAACCTGCAAGAGGGGTGCTGCAGGGAAGCTAGAGAATCCTGCCCTTTGCTTTGAGCTTTGCAAGCACAGGCTGGTCAGGTGTGGTCTGTACCTTGCTTGTTGAGAACAGCAGCTGGGACATTGTGTTTGATACAATCCACCAGTCTTTTGGATGTATGTCTTACAAAGCTAGCATCACACCGACACAGACATTCATAAAACATAGCACTGTGAAACAATTAGCTTCACTTGTGGTTCAAATGTTTGCAATACCTTACTCTTGCAGGACAATCTGAGTAGACTGGGCACCTTTTAAGGCCAAAAATGATGGCTTGTTCATGTGCTGTACATCACATTACACGAGGACAAAATGTTCTGCTTTGTTTCATCATGAATTAGCCTCCAAAAATGCCATAGAATCTTTCACTTTAATTATAGTTTTATTGTATTGGTTATCAAATTTCAGAAATTGCTGAATTAGAAACATCTACATCTCTTCTTGCTTTCATTTGTTTTCATTCTTATCTTAATTGGATTACTGTATGTTTAGCAAACATGAATAACACTACATATTTCTATGTCAAGCATAATTTGCCAAGCACAGGCCCAATCTTGTTTGTGATAGGTGAGTATACTCAACAATCCTCACTCTTTTTGCAAACTAGTGGATCATTCCTACACCACTGGCAGTAGGTCATTAATTAAAATACTAAATGGCAAAGATGCTAAATTCTTTCAGATGTCACTGATTCAAGAAAATCCAAATTTATCTGCAATCTCTTTTTATCAACAGGAATTTTGTCTCCTTTCAATCCACCTCAATAAATTATTTTCATAATCTCAAATCATCTTTCTCCATTGAGACAAAACTTTTTTTCTTGACAAACTGTTGCAGAAAATGTAAATATGCAATTGAATGTATTTGGGGCTCTTATTAGGCATGTTAGTACTGTACCATGATACGGAGAGCAAAGCTGTTTTATTGATTTTCCTGCCAGCCAACCCATGTGGGAAACGCAACTAAAAACAAAACAAAACTGTTCATGTAGCTGTCACTGACAAGGCCAACAGTTATTACTCATCCCTAATTGCCCTTGAGAAGGTGGTGGTGAGCTGCCAACTTGAATTGCTGCAATGCTTTTGGTGTAGGTAGACCCACAGTACTCACGTATTGAGACCATTTTGTCTGCTGAACTTAAACAGTTGTTTTTATATGATGCTTTATCACATTTCTCAAAGCAATTTACTGTAGTCACCGATGTTATGTAAACAAACAGCAACCAATTTACATGCAGCAAAGTCCTGCAAAGACCAAATAAATCTGCTTTGGGATTCTCAATCCTTCTGTTTCTGAGGCCATCCCTCTTACTTACAAAACCTCCATGGATTCCTGACAGCAACAACATAAAATATCTTACACAGAAAAGGTAGTAAATAATTATCCATATTTTTGTTAATGTGAAACTTAGCACTGTTGCTGAGCAACAGTTCTAGTAATATAGGGAGGCATTTTCGACAACCGCATAAAAGGAAGACATTTGGCCCATCCAACCAGTAGTAGTTCTTTAGAACAACAATCTAATTGGTCCCATCATCTAATTCTTCCCCACATCCCTACAATTTTTCTCCTTCAAGTGTTAACTCAATTTCTTTTTGAAAGCTACTATTAAATTTGTTTCTACCATCCTATCAAACATAACGAGGTTTAAACTGATTTGGGGGGGGGGGGGTGGGATATTGAGTAGAGGGGGTGAAAGGGAGGGGGGCATAGATGGGGAATGCAAGGCACGGCGTAGTGGGGGTGGGGCGGAGCAGGGTTTGAAATGCATGTGCTTTAATACTTTAAAGGTAGGGGAGGACCACAGGAAATATGGGAGGGAGGTTAGACAGGGGGTGGAGAAGGGAAATGCCCAGACTGAGGGGCTGAAGTGTGTATATTTTAATGCAAGGAGTATAGTAAATAAGGTAGATGAGCTTAGGGCGTGGATAGCTGCTTGGGAATGTGATGTGGTGGCCATTACGGAGACTTGGATGTCTCAGGGACAGGACTGGGTACTTCAGGTGCCAGGTTTCAGATGTTTCAGGAAGGACAGGGAGGCTGGCAGAAGAGGTGGTGGAGTGGCACTGTTATTAAGGGACAGTGTCATGGCTGCAGAGAAAGAGGATGCCATGGAGGGACTTTCTACAGAGTCTCTGTGGGTGGAAGTTACGAACAGCAAAGGGTCGAAAACTTTGCTGGGTGTATTCTATAGGCCGCCCAATAGTGACAGGGAAGTTGAAGTGCAGATAGGGAACCAGATTCTGGAGAAATGTATTAAAAACAGAGTTGTCGTGATGGGAGACTTCAATTTCCCAAACATCGACTGGAATATCCCTAGAGTAAGGGGTTCGGCTGGAGAGGAGTTTGTTAGGTGTGTTCAGGAAGGTTTCCTGACACAGTATGTGGACAAGCCTACGAGGGGAGAGGCAGTACTTGACCTGGTACTGGCGAATGAACCAGGGCAGGTGATGGATCTCTCGGTAGGAGAGCATCTTGGGAATGGTGACCATAATTCTATCTCCTTCACAATTGCATTGGAACGAGATAGGATCAGACAGGCTAGGAAGGTGTTTGTCTGGAGTACGGGGAGATACGAAGAAGTCAGGAAGTTACTTGGACAAATAAACTGGAAGGAGGCATTCTTAGGGAAAAGTACCGAAGGAAGGTGGCGGATATTCAAGGAATGTTTGTCTGGCGCTCTGCATGACAATGTTCCGATAAGGCAAGGGGGTTTTGGTAGGTCGCGGGAACCGTGGTGCACGAAGGCTGTGTTGAACCTAGTCAGGAGGAAAAGGAAGGTGTACAAAAGATTCAGGGAACTAGGAGAGGTTAAGGATCTTGAAGAATATAAGGGCTGTAGAAAGGAGATTAAAAGGGAAATTAGGAGAGCCAGAAGGGGTCATGAGAAGACCTTGGCAGGTAAGATTAAGGAAAATCCCAAGGCCTTCTATAAGTATGTGAAAGGTAAAAGGGTGAGAAAGGAAAGGATAGGACCTATAAAAGATGAAGGGGGAAAGGTCTGTGTAGAACCAGAAGAAATGGCGGAGGTGCTTAATGAGTACTTTGCATCAGTATTCACAGTGGAAGCTGATTTGGGAGATCTTGCTATGGACTTGCAGCAGGTGGAAAAGATTGAGTACGTGGACATTAAGGAGGAGGATGTGTCAGAACTTTTGAATTCTATCAAGGTAGATAAGTCGCCGGGACCAGATGGGATGTACCCCAGGATACTGTGGGAGGCCAGGGAAGTGATTGCAGAGCCCTTGGCGATGATCTTTGCGTCGTCAATGGAGACGGGAGAGGTTCCGGAAGATTGGAGGATTGCGGATGTAGTCCCTATTTTCAAGAAAGGGAACAGGGATAGCCCGGGAAATTACCGCCCGGTGAGTCTGACCTCAGTGGTTGGTAAGCTGATGGAGAGGCTTCTGAGGGACAAGATTTACGAGCATTTGGAGAGGTTTGACATGATCAGGAATAGTCAGCATGGATTTGTCAAGGGCAGGTCGTGCCTTACGAGCCTAGTTGAGTTCTTCGATAATGTGACTGAACACATTGACGAAGGAAGTGCCGTGGACGTAGTGTACATGGACTTCAGCAAGGCTTTTGATAAGGTCCCCCATGCAAGACTTCTTGAGAAGGTGAGAGGGCATGGGATCCAAGGGCCTTTGGCCTTGTGGATCCAGAACTGGCTTGCCTGCAGAAGGCAGAGAGTGGTTGTGGATGGGTCTTTTTCGGAATGGAGGTCAGTCACCAGTGGGGTGCCCCAGGGATCTGTTCTGGGACCCTTGTTGTTTGTCATTTTCATAAATGACCTGGATGAGGAAGTGGAGGGATGGGTTAGCAAGTTCGCTGATGACACGAAGGTCGGCGGTGTTGTGGATGGTCTGGAAGGATGTCAAAAGTTGCAGCAGGACATAGATAGGATGCAGGAATGGGCGGAGAAGTGGCAGATGGACTTCAATGCGGATAAATGTGTAGTAGTCCATTTTGGCAGAACCAACGGGATGAACGAGTACACTATTAAGGGCAGGGGTCTTAGTAGCGTTGAAGAGCAGAAGGATCTCGGGGTCCGGGTTCACAGGACTCTTAAATCGGCCTCGCAGGTGGAGGAGGTGGTCAAGAAGGCGTATGGTGTACTGGCCTTCATTAATCGAAGGATTGAGTTTAGGAGTCGGGAGGTAATGCTGCAACTTTACAGGACCCTCGTCAGGCCTCATTTGGAGTACTGTGCGCAGTTCTGGTCGCCTCACTATAGGAAAGACGTAGAAGCTATTGAAAGGGTGCAGAGGAGATTTACAAGGATGTTGCCTGGACTGGGAGGCATGCCTTATGAAGATAGGTTGAGGGAGCTGGGACTCTTTTCCCTGGAGAGGCGAAGGTTGAGAGGCGACCTGATAGAAGTTTATAAAATGTTGAGAGGAATAGATAGGGTGGACTCTCAGAGGCTATTTCCCCGGGTTGAAATGGTCGCTACAAGAGGACACAGATTTAAGGTGCGGGGAGGGAAGTACAGAGGTGATGTTAGGGGTAAGTTTTTCACTCAGAGGGTAGTGAGTGATTGGAATCGGCTGCCGTCGTCGGTGGTGGAGGCGAACTCGCTGGGGTCTTTTAAAAGACTTCTGGATGAGTATATGGGGTTTAATGGGATTGGGGGTTATAGATAGGTCTATAGATTGGTGGGGTTGATGCGATCGGCGCAACTCGAGGGCCGAAGGGCCTGTTTGTGCTGTAATATTCTATGTTCTATGTTCTAACGAGGAAACTTGGTGCACAAGTTGGAAGGTCATTAACTGAAGAAACTGTGCTTATAACAATTCTTTTAAAATAGTCTGACATAATAGTCCAACATTCCTAAACCCTCTCTTTTTGGAATCAATTTTCCTTCCCATGCTTTAGTTTCCCCTCTTGTTATGTTTCAATAAATGATCAGTGGTTTTCTGTGGTCCTACGGATTGTTCCTCCACTTATGCACATTTCTGTTCATTTTAGTACTTCCAGTAGCAAGCATGTTAAGCACGCACAAAAATTATGTGGCCTTTTTTTGCCCCATCCGTAGGCTTGAGCAATCCTTGCTGTTGTGGTCATTTTTGGATCCTGATTCTGCCTGATTTTCTCTCTCCAGGGATTCCTGCTGCCTCTGGATTCCTATCTGAATGTTCCAGATGGGTCTGGGTTGGTTGCTTTAGTTTCAATACACAGAGACCTGTCTGAAATAAATTGCTAATCCTACTCGAGCTGATATTGAAACAGAACAATTGGCTTGTGTTTCCAGGAGCCGGAGTGGAGAGTAGCTTTTGGAGAGAATGGTAATAAATCAAACATTAGGCAGTCATAAAGTAAAACTTCATTACTGGATCTGGAGTGAAAAATGGATGAAAAATGTTCCCTGCAGTTTAGTATTAGGAATGAATTTTGTGAATGAATTGCTTGCTGATGAGAGATGTGAGAAGTCGGGTGGATCAGATGAGGATGGTGACTGTGATCAGCAGTCATTAAGAATTGAATCGATCTAGGGGTTAGATTGATGGTGTTAGAAAACCCTGCAGAGTAGCAGTAGTGGACACCTTAAATCTTTCTCACAGAACCCCCACGTTCTATCAAATGCAGTATGTTGAAGCTAACCAAATGCACATCCTTTCTGTGTAGGATATATAGATGACGATTTAGAAGAAATTGTCCCTCAGCACCTGGTAACAGAACAAACAGAGGATAACAAAAATGCTCCCAAAGAGTCTTCAGAATGGAATGTTAAAGAAGTCCGTGAGTTTCAGTTATTCAGCAGACTACCTTATCCTCAAAAGGAAGAAATAATAGGTAAATAATCACTTTTTCAACATAATATCAAATATTATTTATTCCACCAAAAGTTGGAGATTTTTGCTCTTGACTGACTATTCTATGACATCTGGATATGTAACTCCTGTTGTAGACAATGCAACATTTTCCACAGTTAATCAGGACGTAATGCCTCAAGGTGACTTTCGACCACGTACAGCAAGCAGATCTATGTCAGTACCTGATCGCCCTCCACCTCCGCAAAGACCTCCTCCACCAAGTAAGAGCTCCTGTATTAACTATCCAATTTATAGATGAATATCCCTGTAAAGCTGCTAGTCAATGGTCAAAAGACATTAGTTATATTTATTTTAGACTGAATAGAAATTGCATCTGTTTTTCTAGCCATACAGAGCATGAAGAAATCTTGCTCTGATATTCAGCTTTCATCTGAAGAAAGTCCTTTCCAGGCCTTGATTTCAAGTTCATCCCAGATTCCTCAAGGGACAATTCAACAATCTGTAAATGCTAACCAGGTACAGTACTTCAAATCTGCCACCCTTGAGACTGAGGCGCTGCAGGATTTTGGATATTGTCAGATTTGGGTCAAGTAGTTGGGCCATGGGAAGTTTGAGACAAACTGGGTCAGGAGGGGTCAAGGGTTTCTTGGAGATTGGGATGAAATGGCATGTGAAGCCACATTGCACCAATGGAACACCTGTACATATTGTCCATGTAAGTCATTGTTTTAATTTAATTCAATGAAAATTGATGCATGGAACAAACATTCCAGTTTTCACAATGACCAGTTGGTGTTCTATGTGTAGTTGAAATTCAAAGTATTGCAGCATAAAAGGAAGCTGTTGGCCTATCATGTATGTGCCAGAACTTGGAAAGAGTTATACAACTAGTCTGATTTCCCTGTCCATTCCTCATAGCCCTGAAAATGTTCCTTTTTAAAGTGCTTATCAAGTTCCCTTTTGAATGTTGCTATTGAAATACCTTCCATCACCCTTTCAGCCAGTGAATGGCAAATATGAAGTTCCTGCTTTGTCTTTATCAATGAGCTAAACTCAGTGTCCTCTAGTTACTGACCTTCTCTACCCGTTGAAGTGGTGGAGGCTGCCTCGCTAAATATTTTTAAGATGCGGGTTGATGGGTTTTTGATAAGAGAGGGGATTAAGGGTTATGGGGAGAGGGCCGGAATGTGGAACTGAGCCACGACAGATCAGCCATGATCTTATTGAATGGCGGGGCAAGCTCGAAGGGCCAGATGGCCTACTCGTGCTCCTATTTCTTATGTTCTTATGTTCTTCCAGCAAATGGGAACCATTTCTCTCTATTTACTTCATCAAAATTCCTCAAAATTGCATTTCTCCTTAACTGCCTACGGCCTAAAAAGAATAATCACAGCCTCTTCAGTTTCTCCATATTGTTATAAATAAGAAATTGTGTGGAAAATGTTAAGATAGATAGATAGATTAGAGATATTTATCCAGGTTGATATGATCATTGAATAGAATTGGCAAAGGCAACCTGAAGTCACGAAGGGACTAACCCGAAAGCTTGTGAGAATATTATCAAATAATAGGTTGGAACTAAAACCTGGTGTTGTCAGACTTTTCACTGTGTAAAGGCAACCTGGACAGTGAGTTCATTGAGTATATGCTGGAACTGGCAAGGTAACAAGCCATTTTAGACCTGGCAGGACAGGATTAATTAATGACCTCATAATAAAGGGTCCTCCAGGAAAGAGTGATCATAACGTGAAAGGATTTCACATTCAATTTCAGAGTGAGAAATGGAGGCATGAAACTAGAATTTTAAACTTAAATAAGGGCAATATAAGCGTATGAAGACAGAGTTGGCTAAAGTAGACTAGGAAAATAGGTTAACAGGTAAATCCCTTAATGAGATAAGCAGTGGCAGATGCTTGTGGAGATATTTCATATGTCTTTGAACAAAGATATATTTCTTTTGAGAAAGAAAGTCTCTAAGAAAAGGATGCACTGTCTGTGGCTAAGGAAGTTAAATATGATATCATGTTTAAAGAAAGACCTACAATGATCTGAAAATTAATGGCAGGCTGGAATATTGAGAACATTTTAGAAACCATCTAAATGGCTATAAATAATAAAGAGAAATTAGAGTATGAGAGAAAACTGACAAGGCATATAAAGTGCCACATACAAGGCACAAGATAAGAGCTCATGTATTTTAGAGTGATATATTAGCATGGATAGAGCATTGGCTCACTAACAGGAATCAGAATCAGGATAAATTGGGTAATTTCCATGTTGGCAAACTATAACGAGTGGAGCACCACAGCGATGGGTGTTGGGGTCTCAAGCATTTACAACTTACATGAAAAATTTGGATGAATTTGTTGATTTGTTGATGATCAAAAGAAAGATGGATAAGAAAGCAAGTTGTGAGGAGGATATAAAGAGTCTGCTTAGGGATATGTAGATGGGCATAATATTAATTAAATGGAGGTTGTCCACTTTGAATAGTAGGAAAGCAGAATATCACTTAAATGGAGAGATTGCAGAATGCTGTGGTACAGAGGAATCTGGGTGTCCTTGTGTATATATTATCACAAATGTTTATAATTATGTACGGTATGTAATTAGTGAAGGAAACAGAATATTGGCCTTTATTACAATTGAGAAAAGTAGGAAAAACTTGCTATAACTAGTGAAAGAAAGTTTGAGCAGGTTGAGTCTGTGTTCATTGGAGTTTAGAAGAATGAAAGGTGGCCTTATTAAAACATTCCAAAGGGGTTTGACAGGTTACTGAGAGGAGTTTTGTGGGGGTTTGGGTTTTGAGGCAGAGATGAGGAAAACATTTTGCTCTGAGGATCACTTGTCTTTGGAATTCTCTACCCCAGAAAACAATGGAGGCTGAACCATTGAATATATTCAAGGTTGAGTTAAACAGATTTTTGATCTGCACCAGAGTGAGGAATGTGAGGGAGTAGCATGGGGAGTGATATGGGGATGGGCCAAATGGCCTACTCACGCTCATATTGTGCATGGTCTATGATCTTACAGTACTGAGGGGGCCACTTCGCCGACCAAGTTTCAGGGTAGTTCTCAGCAAGAGAAATCAGCTAGTTTCACTTGCCTACCCTTTCCCTATAATATAGAATCCCTAAGCACAGAAGGAGGCCATTTGGCCCATCCAGCACTAACAACAGTCTCACCCTATCCATGTAACCCCAAGCATTTATGCTGCTAACCCCCCCAAAATGAGGGTCAATTTAGCATGGCCAATCAACTTAACCTGCACATGTTTGGATTGTGGGAGGAAACAGGAACACACGGAGGAAACCCATGCAGACACAGGGAGAATGTGCAAACTCCACACAGTGTCCCAAACTGGGAATCGAACCCAGATCCCTGGTACTGTGAGGCAATAGTGCTAACCACTGTGCCGCCCTGTAATTTATTTCTATCTTCAGGATGCTTATCCAATTCTCATAGAATCATATAGTACAGAAGAGGCTTTTTGGCTATTGAGTCTGCACTGAGAAACATTTGACTGCCTACCTAATCCATATATTGATTCAGAATTAAGAGAGATTTGTTGCAAAATCAGGGTTGTTTTAAGAGGAGATTTTAGTTTCATGTAGATTCGGAAGATCAGAATAGCGTAAGTAAGGAAGGTAATGAATTTCTCAAGTGGATTCATACAGTTTTCAGGAGAAAAGCTGTCCTAATTTTATCCTCCTGATACTAAGCAGCAATTTATCATGGTTAATCAACCTAATGAACATATCTTCAGAGTGTGGGAGGAAATCAGAGCACCCAGAGAAACCCACTCTGACATGGGGAGAACATGCAAACTCCACACAGATAGTTACTCAAGGCAAGATTGAACCAGGTCCTTGGCGCTGAAAGGCAGCAGTGCTAACCACTGTGCCCCCATGCCAACCCTGAAGATTCACTGATCTCTGATCTTCTCCCACTTATTGACCACACTCTGATACCTCCCTGATTACCAAAAACCACCCATCATTTCAATCATCCCTGATCATCCCAAATCACAGACTTTCTCTCTGGTAATGTCTAACCCCAACAAGTATAAAATGGACCCAATTCTGGGCTGCTGCTTTTCATAGAATTATTACAGTGCAGAAGGTTGCTATTTGGCCCATTCAGTCTACACCAACAACCTGACAGAGCATCCCACCCAGATCCTATCCCCATAACCACACATATGTATCCACTAATCCCCTAGCTTATACATCTTGGGACACTAAGGGCAATCTTAGCATTTCCAATCTACCCAACCTGCACATCTTTGGACTGTGAGAGGAAACCAGAGCACTTGGAGGAAACCCACACAGACACAGGAAGAATGTGTGGAGTTTGCACAATCACCCAAGGGCTGTCTCTGGCAGATGTGAGGCAGCAGTGTTAGCCACCAATCCGTTCACTGGAGCATGTCCTGGAGCATCTCCTACCCAGCAGACAAAAGTTGAGGAATTGGTTTAAAAAAGTCAACTTACTATAAAGTTGTTCAGGGAAGTCCAGAATTCCGTGTCCCTTGACCACCATAGCTAATTCACTACTCTTTTCTCTCCCCATCCCGATTTAGAAACCTGCCCCCATGACATGTAAGCACCCATTCCGTTGGTTATAAAGGAAAGGATTCAGTCTGTTTTTCAATAGCCTTCTCAACTTGATATACTATCTTCAACGATTTGTGTGAAAACAATCTCTTCTGCACCTGCGTTACAAAGGAGAGGTTGACCTCCTCTCTGAGAACTACAAAAGAAGTACCTCCCTTCATAATCAGTTAAAAGTGCGTGTGAGAAGGGGGATTATCCGGACTACAACAACTTTTACTGGTCAAATCAAAATAACTATCTGAGACTCCCACTGTAAAGCAACAACTACTGCTTTATTTATCTAACAGTAAGCAGGTTAACTAAACTATTAATAAACTAAATAAAACACTATTCTAATGGAATGCTGTTTAGATAAATACAATACTCATTCATTAACCAAAATTATATAATAGAATTTTGTCATTCTCAAAATATAATGAGATTTATCGTCTTCAGGACCTTCTGATTTTTTTGCTGATTTTCTTCTGCCTTCACTATCTTCTGTTGGTACCTTTACAATTGAGATGAAGCTTTCTTTTAAGACATGAATGTGGCTGTTACACTGGCAGAGAGCAGTTACTGTCTGTGTGTGTCTCTCTCAAGCTGTGAACTGTGGCAGTTGCTGGCAGGCGATCTTCTTGCAGTACTCTGGAGTGGAAGCTGGTTTTATACTCCAAAGCCCCCCACAATAGGATTGGTTGACTGTTTATTAAAGCATCAAATTCAAATCTGATAGACTGCTGCTATTCAAATGCCTAGTTTAAACTGATTGCCTAAAATTCAAAAATAACCTGTCATCCTGGCAGCATTACTGCCAGGGCTCCTACTATATTGTTTCACTTTATGCTCTCTGTGTACTGCACACCTACATCTCTTTTAACACTCTAAGCATAACAAAAAAATGCTACCTTTGTTAAACAGATCACACAATTTTACAATTCTTAGCTTTTTTTATAGTTTTACTGACACTAACTTCACAATAGCTTGTACCATTTAGTTTACAATTCCTTTCTTCATTCTTCATTTGATTGACTGCTCCACTGACCAACCCCTGAGTAGATGGTCTTATCCAGCCAGGAGTACAGATCAAAGAACATAACCAAAGTCAGATCTGGGAAAACTGTTGAGGGAGGTTTAGTGACTGTCGTGACTATTCCTTTAAGTGGAATACTTAAAGAAAACTAGTTTGCTCATTAAAAATGTATCAGTCTATATCTAAGATTAGAGAAATGCACCTCAAGGCTGTGTGACGTTACAATCTAGTTCATTTACAAAGAACAAAGAACAATCCAGCACGGGAAACAGGCCCTTCGGCCCAACGATCCCGCACCGCCACATCACCCTGCACCTATTCTACCCTGCATATCTATGAATGGAACCCTACTCAGTCAGATTCAGGGAAGAAATAGTGTCAATTTGGTAAAAACCGATTAGCCTGAGAGCACATCTTTGGGGTGTGGGAGGAAACCGGAGCGCCCGGAGGAAACCCACGCAACCACAGGGAGAATGCACAAACTCCCACAGACACAGGCCCAAATCCATGTGCCTGCACAGCCAGCAGTGCTAGTCACTGAGCTGTTGCGGCGCCCATCTACCGGTCCAGGATCAAGCACACACACCGACATGAAGTTCTAGGCCACTCCTGGAACTTCCAAGAGCAGCCCACGCACGACCCGCCGTGTGAATGCCCCTCGTTTGACACGAGGTGGACCTCCACCTGTGGAATAAAGTCAAAAATATTAATCTTACAGCCTTCCTTTCCGGTGTCTCCTGAGGTTTAACCCTATTTAATATCTCCTACCATATCCCTCCATTCTCGTTTCACTCATGTGCCTATCTAACTGCATCTTAAACGAGTCCAACGTTCCTGCCTCCACCACCCTACTCGGTAGCGCGTTCCAGACCCCCACAACTCTCTGCGTAAAGAACCTTCTTCTCACCTCCAAATTATACCTCTCCCCCCTCACCGTTAAATGATGACCTCTCGTGTTCGTATCCAGTCTAGGGAGCAGTCTCTCACTATTAACTCTATCCATTCCCTTCATTATCTTATATACTTCTATCATGTCCCCTCTCAATCTCCGCCTTTCCAAGGAGAATAGTCCCAGTTTCTTCAACCTCTCCTCGTAACCAGTCCCCCCATGCCAGGCAACATCCTGATAAACCTCCTCTGCACCCTTTCCAGAGACTCCACGTCCTTCCGGTAGTAAGGTGACCAGAACTGGACGCAGTACTCCAAATGCGGTCTAACCAACGTTCTGTACAACTGAAGCATTAGACGGCAGCTTTTATACTCTCTGCCCCTTCCTATAAAGGCCAACATCCCATAAGCCTTCCTAACAACCTTCTCCACTTGTGATGCAACCTTCATGGATTTGTGAACCTGCACTCCCAGGTCCCTCTGTATGGCTATACTCCTAATCGGCCTCCCTTTAATCACATAGCTCCTCTCTGCATTATTCCGTCCAAAATGCATCACCTCGCATTTGTCAGGATTAAATGCCATCTGCCACCTATCTGCCCACTGCACCAACCTATCTATATCCTGTTGTATCACCTGACAATCCAGTTCCGTACCCGCCAACCCTGCCATCTTGGTGTCATCAGCAAACTTGCTAATCACACCACCTACACCCTCTTCCAAGTCATTTATGTAGACTACAAAGAGGAGAGGTCCCAGTACTGAGCCCTGTGGCACACCACTGGTCACTGGCCTCCAGCCCGACAAGGTCCCCTCCACAGCTACCCTCTGTCTCCTATTTCCCAGCCAGTTCTCAATCCACCTAGCTACCTGGCCTCGTATCCCATGCGCCTTAACCTTTTCTACCAGCCTACCGTGAGGGACTTTGTCAAACGCCTTACTGAAATCCATATAGATGACATCAACGGTTCTCCCATCGTCAACCGTTTTTGTCACCTCCTCAAAGAATTCCACCAGATTCGTAAGGCAAGACTTCCCTCTAACAAAGCCATGTTGCGTATCCCTAATCAGATCACAACGCTCCAAATGCTCATACATCCTACCCCTAAGTATTTTTTCCATTAACTTCCCTACCACCGACGTCAAACTCACCGGTCTATAATTCCCAGTATTTAGTATGGGGCTTTGTGCCACAATCTTTGACCACGTTATCTATCAGCAGATATTGCTCATCAGGAAAGGCAAACTCCTGATTGGTAAGGATGTACATTCCTCTACTGAGAGAGATCTGTGATGCTGAGGAAAATATTTAGCGTAGAACAGTAATGCCCTAACTATGTTAGGGGTTGTAAAAAGGTGTGGTTTGTGCATATAGACTAAGACTAACAACAGCGTTTATTGTAAGAGCGCTTCCTTGTACAGAATACAAACTGAAAGTAAAACAGCAGCCTGTACAATACCCTAATGACCGCACAGTTAATGTGATCAACTCTTAAAGCAATCAGGCAACCATTTAAGTATATAATGAGAACTGAAATTTGGAATATTGACTTGCACAAAATATGAACGGCAATGTTAATGTCAAGTGGTTATTAATAGAAAGGTGCTTTTGAATAATTTTTTTCATCTAACACGCACAAAAGGCCATCCTCAGCTATATTTCTATATTTTTAATTTTTTGATATTTCAATTGAACTTAATGTAATCTTGTTTCTCAGTCTTCATCTAGAACTGGAATTAGCAAACCATATAATGTGAAACAAATTAAAACAACATCTGCCAAAGAAGCAGAAGAGACAATAAGACATTTAATGGAACTGAAAACTGGTAAGTTCTTATATACATTGTGATTCTAATATACTGTTGGCTATCCAGCAGTATATGAATATAAGATAAGAACAGATTGTTAGTGCAGGATCATTAATATTTTGGGATATGTAAATGAAGGTAGAAATGCAAAAGATTTCTTGATAAGATGCTGCAGTAATGATAAAGCTTCTGAGAGTTGCATTACAGCAGGTATTTTATAAATACTCTTGTATAAAAAACTTCTGGAGCCAAGGTAAGTTAGAATATTTCCAGTTAAATACTATTTATATGAAAATAGTTGACAAAAAGAATCATTAGAAAACTATAACAATATCCTCCTAGGTTATTGTATATTTCTTCCATATATTTCACAATTGAGAAACAATAAACTCAAAACAAGTTCCAATACAAATATTCAGTTAAAGTATTGAATCCATTTTACAAAATTGGTTTTATCCAGAAAATTATTTTCATTCAAAGGGTATCTACCCATTATATTAGTTACGGTGGACATTTATTGTAACAATTGGCCCATAGGAAAGCACTACACAGCTTATGTGTTTGTATTGTGTGAATTGAACACATGAGATAGAACCCTAGAACCCTACAGTGCAGAAACAGGCCCTTCGGCCCATCGAGTCTGCACCGAACACAATCCCACCCAGACCATATCCCCATATCCCTACACATTTACCTGCTAATCCCTCTAACCTACACATCCCAGGTCACTAAGGGGCAATTTTAGCATAGCCAATGAACCTAACCCGCACATCTTTGGACTGTGGGAGGAAACCAGAGCACCCAGAGAAAACCCACGCAGACACGAGGAGAATGTGCAAACTCCACACAGGCAGTGACCCGAGCCGGGAATCGAACCCAGGACCCTGGAGCTGTGAAGCAGCAGTGCTAACCACTGTGCTACCGTGCCGCCCTTATATCCTGCAGGTGCTGTGTAGATGTGTGAATAGAATGATAACTGGCAGTTCTATGTTGCAGTGAGGACCAATTGAGGGCATATTTTATCTCTGTATGAGTTCAATGTCCTAAATAATGACATGAAAATGCAACTTAAGTTCAAGGATTTGAATGTCCTTATTTGCATCATTTTATTATTATGACTCTGCAATAAAGAGTGGAAGAAATTGGTGCTGAAGTAGGTTGAGCCTCCTCCACTACTCAGTAAGATCACGGTTCATCCTCAACATCAACTCCACTTTCTTGCTTAATCGCCATATCCTTTAATAGAGCCCCAAAATTGTATTAATCTCAGTCGTCAATCATGAAGCACTTTTGCACATTCCCCTTTCTCAATAAAATTTTATTGCTGATGAGAACTGTGACTTCTGGATCTTGACGCCCTGCAGGCAACCTTGCAGACAGCAAACACAGCTCGAGAAACCACTGAGTGACAGGAGTTCAGGCATTCCTGGTCTGCGTAGCTGAATAATTTGTTAAGCACAGTGGATAGCACTGCTGCTTCACAGCTCCAGGGTCTTGGGTTCGATTCCCGGCTCGGGTCACTGCCTGTGTGGAGTTTGCACATTCTCCTCGTGTCTGCATGGGTTTTCTCCGGGTGCTCCGGTTTCCTCCCACAGTCCAAAGATGTGCGGGTTAGGTTCATTGGCTATGCTAAAATTGCCCTTAGTGTCCTGGGATGTGTAGGTTAGAGGGATTAGCAGGTAAATATGTAGGGATATGGGGATAGGGTCTGGGTGGGATTGTGTTCGGTGCACACGATGGGCCGAAGGGCCTGTTTTTGTACTGTAGGGTTCTATGCTAGTCCACCACATCAGTCCAAGACACTGGTTTTCACCTGACTCAGCTTCAACAGTTGCAGCCACTGTTGACCTCCTACAGTGACTACCAGCCTGCGCTCTCCCTCCCATCATCAACCTCACTGCTGGCCATTCAGCAAAGGCAATCAGTAGGATCCTGAAATTTTGTAATCTTCTCATGGTGTGAAGAATGTAACATAAGCAACAAATTGCATCTTTTGTGATCATTTCATGAGAGTTAGTGTGTCCACACAGAGAGTGATAGACATTACCTCCCACACATATTACAACAATTTCACTAGGACATAAGAACATAAGAAATAGGAGCAGGAGAAGGCCATCTGGCCCTTCGAGCCTGCCCCGCCATTCAATAAGATCATGGCTGATCTGTCGTGGCTCAGTTCCACATTCCCGCCCTCTCCCCATAACCCTTAATCCCTTCTCTTATCAAAAACCCATCAACCCGCTTCTTGAAAATATTTAGCGAGGCAGCCTCCACCACTTCAACGGGTAGAGAATTCCAGAGATTCACCACCCTTTGAGTGAAGAAGTTCCTCCTCAACTCCGTTCTAAAACACCCCCCCTTTATCTTGAGTCCTACTGTCTTTTTTGAGCGGGAAGAGTCTCTCCACCTCTATCCTATCCATCCCATTCATCATCTTATACGTCTCAATGAGATCTCCCCTCCCCTCAGGACTGCTGTCCAGGTCCAACCTTACCACAGCAGCAAGTACTGATGGCAGCAGCAAAATAGTCTTGAGCATTTCGTATGGAAAATGTGGTGAAAATAGCACTTACTTCAACAACAGTATTGTAGATGTTGATCTGCCTCACTGTTGGTGTAAACAAGATGTAAGCAAAATACTTGTCCTTCCGACTGAATAAAACATGTGCAGTTGTGTGTTAAATAGTTTTTTTTAAACATTCTCTTTCTGTTTCAGGAAGCTTAGATTCAGAAGCCAAGACAAAGCCATCGAAAATCCAGTCAATTCTCAAGTCGCAATCGAATGTATCTCTTCCACCTGAGCATGATGCAACTTACTCTGCTCCTTCAATACCTCTGACGCCTGCCCAATCAATTGTTCAAAGTCATTCTCTTAAGCCATTGCCTCCTAAAGGAATGGGAATAAAAAGTGACTTGGTAAGTCATTTCAATTATCTTTGGTGATTTAAAAAAAATGCAAGATGTCTGTGTTGAGAATCGAGCACTCTGCTCACTTTTGGCACCTAGTGTCAGCAGATTGTACTGAGGTACAATCTGATCCTTCAGAACCTTAGAACCACAGAATTCATACAGTGCAAAAGGAGACCATTCAGCTTATCGAGTCTGCATTGACTCTCCGAAGGAGCATCTTACCCAGGCCAACCCTTCGATTCTATCCCTGGCAAGTTAGCATGGCCATTGTCTAACCTGCACATCTTTAGACTGAGGGAGGAAACCGTAGCACCAGGAGAAAATCCAAGCAGATACAGCGAGAATATGCAAACATCACACAGTTCCTGGCATTGAGCTAAATACTGTGCCACTATACCACCCTTTACTGTGAGAGAAAAATGTGTCTTGACCCTAAGCAATAGCTCTTGCACTTTCTTTTGCTAAATTGGCAACAAATTATAAGGAACATTTTTACAGGCGGCTGTAGATTAGTTTAAGACTTTGTCAGTTTCTTGAAGGTTTTTACGGCTTGCCAATGCAGAAGAATGATTTTGGGAAATCTAGGCAGTTTGAATTAAAAATCCAGGAACAAAATTTGCAAGCTTGCAGTTTTGGAACTCATTTCTTCCCATCTTGACTCAAAGTGACACAGTGGCAGAGGTGTTGGTGAACCTTCTTAACTATAGTGTCTGCATGGGGGGACCATGACAGATTGTTGGTGATCTGGGTACCTAAATACTAAAGCTCTTGACCCTTTCTACTTCGGACCCATTGATGTAGACAGAGGCATGTTCTCCTTTATGTTTTCTGAAGTTGATGACGACCTCCTTTGTTTCGTTGACATTGAGGGAGAGATTAGTGTTGCCGCACCAGTTCACCAGATTCTCTATCTCATTCCTGTACTCTGTCTCATCATTGTTTGAAATCTGACCCACTACGGTGTCTTTGGCGGGGAATTTGGCCGCACAATCATAGGTGTATAAGGAGTATAGTAGGCAGCTGAGAACACAGCCTTGTATTCTTTCTTACTGGGTTTGAAGTTTTACGTAGGCTAGATTCTAACTAAATATAATTTTAGATTCCTTTAATGCTAACATTAGCTTATTTTATCTCCTCTGATTATCAAATTCATATTTATTTAACAATTAATAAGTGAATTTACCATGATTTAATATGAATGTAAATAATCAAATTATTTTTCAGATTTCTTAACCTACTTTTCCTTTTATTCTGAGACTTCACTTGTGTTTACTATGATGTCATTTTCTCAAATGCTTTTAAGGTTTGCTTTGTTCTACACTGCCAATTCTCTCACTGCTCTGCTTAAATTCCCTCAGTCCTCTCCCATAGGGATCTACCTTGCCAATTCTCTCACTGCTCTGCTTAAATTCCCTCAGTCCTCTTCCATAGGGATCTACACTGCCAATTCTAACACTGCTCTGTTTAAATTCAATTCCCTCAGTCCTCTTCCATAGGGATCTACATTGCCAATTCTCTCACTGCCCTGTTTAAATTCAATTCCCTCAGTCCTCTTCCATAGGGATCTACATTGCCAATTCTCTCACTGCCCTGTTTAAATTCAATTCCCTCAGTCCTCTTCCATAGGGATCTACATTGCCAATTCTAACATTGCTCTGTTTAAATTCAATTCCCTCAGTCCTCTTCCATAGGGATCTACATTGCCAATTCTAACATTGCTCTGTTTAAATTCAATTCCCTCAGTCCTCTTCCATAGGGATCTACATTGCCAATTCTAACACTGCCCTGTTTAAATTCAATTCCCTCAGTCCTCTTCCATAGGGATCTACATTGCCAATTCTCTCACTGCCCTGTTTAAATTCAATTCCCTCAGTCCTCTTCCATAGGGATCTACATTGCCAATTCTAACACTGCCCTGTTTAAATTCAATTCCCTCAGTCCTCTTCCATAGGGATCTACATTGCCAATTCTAACACTGCCCTGTTTAAATTCAATTCCCTCAGTCCTCTTCCATAGGGATCTACATTGCCAATTCTAACACTGCCCTGTTTAAATTCAATTCCCTCAGTCCTCTTCCATAGGGATCTACATTGCCAATTCTAACACTGCCCTGTTTAAATTCAATTCCCTCAGTCCTCTTCCATAGGGATCTACATTGCCAATTCTAACACTGCCCTGTTTAAATTCAATTCCCTCAGTCCTCTTCCATAGGGATCTACATTGCCAATTCTAACATTGCCCTGTTTAAATTCAATTCCCTCAGTCCTCTTCCATAGGGATCTACATTGCCAATTCTAACATTGCTCTGTTTAAATTCAATTCCCTCAGTCCTCTTCCATAGGGATCTACATTGCCAATTCTAACATTGCCCTGTTTAAATTCAATTCCCTCAGTCCTCTTCCATAGGGATCTACATTGCCAATTCTAACACTGCTCTGTTTAAATTCAATTCCCTCAGTCCTCTTCCATAGGGATCTACATTGCCAATTCTAACATTGCCCTGTTTAAATTCAATTCCCTCAGTCCTCTTCCATAGGGATCTACATTGCCAATTCTAACATTGCCCGGATCTACATTGCCAATTCTAACATTGCTCTGTTTAAATTCAATTCCCTCAGTCCTCTTCCATAGGGATCTACATTGCCAATTCTAACACTGCCCTGTTTAAATTCAATTCCCTCAGTCCTCTTCCACAGGGATCTACATTGCCAATTCTAACATTGCTCTGTTTAAATTCAATTCCCTCAGTCCTCTTCCATAGGGATCTACATTGCCAATTCTAACATTGCCCTGTTTAAATTCAATTCCCTCAGTCCTCTTCCATAGGGATCTACATTGCCAATTCTAACACTGCTCTGTTTAAATTCAATTCCCTCAGTCCTCTTCCACAGGGATCTACATTGCCAATTCTAACACTGCTCTGTTTAAATTCAATTCCCTCAGTCCTCTTCCATAGGGATCTACATTGCCAATTCTAACACTGCTCTGTTTAAATTCAATTCCCTCAGTCCTCTTCCATAGGGATCTACATTGCCAATTCTAACATTGCCCGGATCTACATTGCCAATTCTAACACTGCCCTGTTTAAATTCAATTCCCTCAGTCCTCTTCCATAGGGATCTACATTGCCAATTCTAACATTGCCCTGTTTAAATTCAATTCCCTCAGTCCTCTTCCATAGGAATCTACATTGCCAATTCTAACACTGCTCTGTTTAAATTCAATTCCCTCAGTCCTCTTCCACAGGGATCTACATTGCCAATTCTAACATTGCTGTGTTTAAATTCAATTCCCTCAGTCCTCTTCCATAGGGATCTACATTGCCAATTCTAACATTGCCCGGATCTACATTGCCAATTCTAACACTGCCCTGTTTAAATTCAATTCCCTCAGTCCTCTTCCACAGGGATCTACATTGCCAATTCTAACATTGCTCTGTTTAAATTCAATTCCCTCAGTCCTCTTCCATAGGAATCTACATTGCCAATTCTAACACTGCTCTGTTTAAATTCAATTCCCTCAGTCCTCTTCCACAGGGATCTACATTGCCAATTCTAACATTGCTGTGTTTAAATTCAATTCCCTCAGTCCTCTTCCATAGGGATCTACATTGCCAATTCTCTCACTGCCCTGTTTAAATTCAATTCCCTCAGTCCTCTTCCATAGGGATCTACATTGCCAATTCTCTCACTGCCCTGTTTAAATTCAATTCCCTCAGTCCTCTCCCACAGGGATCTACATTGCCAATTCTAACATTGCCCTGTTTAAATTCAATTCCCTCAGTCCTCTTCCATAGGGATCTACATTGCCAATTCTAACATTGCTCTGTTTAAATTCAATTCCCTCAGTCCTCTTCCATAGGGATCTACATTGCCAATTCTAACACTGCCCTGTTTAAATTCAATTCCCTCAGTCCTCTTCCATAGGGATCTACATTGCCAATTCTAACACTGCCCTGTTTAAATTCAATTCCCTCAGTCCTCTTCCATAGGGATCTACATTGCCAATTCTAACATTGCCCTGTTTAAATTCAATTCCCTCAGTCCTCTTCCATAGGGATCTACATTGCCAATTCTAACATTGCTCTGTTTAAATTCAATTCCCTCAGTCCTCTTCCATAGGGATCTACATTGCCAATTCTAACACTGCCCTGTTTAAATTCAATTCCCTCAGTCCTCTTCCATAGGGATCTACATTGCCAATTCTAACATTGCCCTGTTTAAATTCAATTCCCTCAGTCCTCTTCCATAGGGATCTACATTGCCAATTCTAACACTGCCCTGTTTAAATTCAATTCCCTCAGTCCTCTTCCATAGGGATCTACATTGCCAATTCTAACATTGCTCTGTTTAAATTCAATTCCCTCAGTCCTCTTCCATAGGGATCTACATTGCCAATTCTAACATTGCTCTGTTTAAATTCAATTCCCTCAGTCCTCTTCCATAGGGATCTACATTGCCAATTCTAACATTGCCCGGATCTACATTGCCAATTCTAACACTGCCCTGTTTAAATTCAATTCCCTCAGTCCTCTTCCATAGGGATCTACATTGCCAATTCTAACACTGCTCTGTTTAAATTCAATTCCCTCAGTCCTCTTCCATAGGGATCTACATTGCCAATTCTAACATTGCTCTGTTTAAATTCAATTCCCTCAGTCCTCTTCCATAGGGATCTACATTGCCAATTCTAACACTGCCCTATTTAAATTCAATTCCCTCAGTCCTCTTCCATAGGGATCTACATTGCCAATTCTAACACTGCTCTGTTTAAATTCAATTCCCTCAGTCCTCTTCCACAGGGATCTACATTGCCAATTCTAACACTGCTCTGTTTAAATTCAATTCCCTCAGTCCTCTTCCATAGGGATCTACATTGCCAATTCTAACACTGCTCTGTTTAAATTCAATTCCCTCAGTCCTCTTCCACAGGGATCTACATTGCCAATTCTAACATTGCTCTGTTTAAATTCAATTCCCTCAGTCCTCTTCCATAGGGATCTACATTGCCAATTCTAACATTGCTCTGTTTAAATTCAATTCCCTCAGTCCTCTTCCATAGGGATCTACATTGCCAATTCTAACACTGCCCTGTTTAAATTCAATTCCCTCAGTCCTCTTCCATAGGGATCTACATTGCCAATTCTAACATTGCCCGGATCTACATTGCCAATTCTAACACTGCCCTGTTTAAATTCAATTCCCTCAGTCCTCTTCCATAGGGATCTACATTGCCAATTCTAACACTGCTCTGTTTAAATTCAATTCCCTCAGTCCTCTTCCACAGGGATCTACATTGCCAATTCTAACATTGCTCTGTTTAAATTCAATTCCCTCAGTCCTCTTCCATAGGGATCTACATTGCCAATTCTAACATTGCTCTGTTTAAATTCAATTCCCTCAGTCCTCTTCCATAGGGATCTACATTGCCAATTCTAACATTGCTCTGTTTAAATTCAATTCCCTCAGTCCTCTTCCATAGGGATCTACATTGCCAATTCTAACATTGCTCTGTTTAAATTCAATTCCCTCAGTCCTCTTCCATAGGGATCTACATTGCCAATTCTAACATTGCCCGGATCTACATTGCCAATTCTAACACTGCCCTGTTTAAATTCAATTCCCTCAGTCCTCTTCCATAGGGATCTACATTGCCAATTCTAACATTGCTCTGTTTAAATTCAATTCCCTCAGTCCTCTTCCACAGGGATCTACATTGCCAATTCTAACACTGCCCTGTTTAAATTCAATTCCCTCAGTCCTCTTCCATAGGGATCTACATTGCCAATTCTAACATTGCTCTGTTTAAATTCAATTCCCTCAGTCCTCTTCCATAGGGATCTACATTGCCAATTCTAACACTGCCCTGTTTAAATTCAATTCCCTCAGTCCTCTTCCATAGGGATCTACATTGCCAATTCTAACATTGCTCTGTTTAAATTCAATTCCCTCAGTCCTCTTCCATAGGGATCTACATTGCCAATTCTAACATTGCTGTGTTTAAATTCAATTCCCTCAGTCCTCTTCCATAGGGATCTACATTGCCAATTCTAACATTGCCCTGTTTAAATTCAATTCCCTCAGTCCTCTTCCATAGGGATCTACATTGCCAATTCTAACATTGCTCTGTTTAAATTCAATTCCCTCAGTCCTCTTCCACAGGGATCTACATTGCCAATTCTAACATTGCTGTGTTTAAATTCAATTCCCTCAGTCCTCTTCCATAGGGATCTACATTGCTAATTCTAACACTGCCCTGTTTAAATTCAATTCCCTCAGTCCTCTTCCATAGGGATCTACATTGCCAATTCTCTCACTGCTCTGTTTAAATTCAATTCCCTCAGTCCTCTTCCACAGGGATCTACATTGCCAATTCTAACACTGCGCTGTTTAAATTCAATTCCCTCAGTCCTCTTCCATAGGGATCTACATTGCCAATTCTAACACTGCTCTGTTTAAATTCAATTCCCTCAGTCCTCTTCCATAGGGATCTACATTGCCAATTCTAACACTGCCCTGTTTAAATTCAATTCCCTCAGTCCTCTTCCATAGGGATCTACATTGCCAATTCTCACACTGCCCTGTTTAAATTCAATTCCCTCAGTCCTCTTCCATAGGGATCTACATTGCCAATTCTAACACTGCCCTGTTTAAATTCAATTCCCTCAGTCCTCTTCCATAGGGATCTACATTGCCAATTCTAACACTGCGCTGTTTAAATTCAATTCCCTCAGTCCTCTTCCACAGGGATCTACCTTGCCAATTCTCACACCGTTTTGTTTAAATTCAATTTTCTCAGTCCTTCCCATGGGATCTATGCTGCTAATTTTCCAGTCTGTTTAAATTCCCTCAGTCCACTTCGATGGGATCGACATTGCCAATTCTGAAACTGCTCTGTTTAAATTTGCTCAGTCCTCTCTCATAGGGATCCACATTGCTAACTTTGACGCTGCTATGTTAGAATTCCCATGTTACTGAAACATGGCTGAGTGTTGTTTTTGGTGAGAAAACTGACTTGTTTCTCTCCAGAAAAGCAAGTTGGTTTTCTTTCCAGATCTTACAGCACTCTGCCAAAAAAAGTCATGGTGGTGTGATTCATGCCTTTGTGAAGTTCACGAAGCCTAACCATCCTGCCAAAATCTGGCTGTTTGGAGATTGGGATGCCATCTTTAAAGGGTACCCTGATATGAGGGGCAATAAGCTCCTCCCACCAACAGAGGCTTCAGGAGCTGCCCTTCCCACCCCCAATTGGGCCAGTATTCACTCTGCCATTTGCTCCTTCCCTCCCTCCAATGCAATGATCAGCTCCTGCTGCTTTCCCCATCACTCCAAACAACTTTCGTCAGCATCCCCTGCTTGTCTACCCTTTCTTGACTCACAAACACATGTACATGTATTCCACCCCCCCCCCCGCCCCCCCAATGGCCCAATGAGGTTCCCACTGGGCCCGCCCTTTGGCACAGATCGGGACTGCCAGGTTAGCACATTCAAGTTGACACTGCCAGGATGGTAGATGGTAACCTGGTAGTGCCAACTCGTCATGATGTGGAGATGCTGGTGTTGGACTGGGGTAGACACAGTAAGAAGTCTCACAACATCAGGTTAAAGTCCAACAGGTTTGTTTGGTAGCAAACACCACTAGCTTTCGGAGTGCTTGCTGCTCCTTCGCCAGGTGAGTGGGAGTTCTGTTCACGAACAGGACATATAAAGACACAAACTCGATTTACAAAATAATGGTTGGAATGTGAGTCTTTACAGGTAATCAAGTCTTAAAGGTACAGACAATGTGAATGGAGAGAGGGTTAAGCACAGGTTAAAGAGATGTGTATTGTCTCCAGCCAGGACAGTTAGTGAGATTTTACAAGCCCAGGCAAGTTGTGGGGGTCACAGATAGTGTGATGTGAACCCAAGATCCCGGTTGAGGTATCCTAGAGACAATACACATCTCCTTAACCTGTGCTTAACAGTCTCTCCACTCACATTGTCTGTTACTTTTAAGACTTGATTAGCAGTAAAGACTCACATTTCAATTGTTATTCTGTAAATTGAGTTTGTGTCTTTATATGTCCTGTTTGTGAACAGAACTCCCACTCACCTGGTGAAGGAGCAGCAAGTGCTCTGAAAGCTAGTGGCTTTTGCTACCAAATAAACCTGTTGGACTTTAACCTGATGCTGTGAGACTCCTTATAGTGCCAGCCTGTGCAAGGAGTCATGCCAGGCTTGATTGTCAGGACATTGCCTTGTCTTATCCCTCATCCTCTGTCCCCGGGGAGACCCCGTAACACATTCAAGCCTGTGTGAACCTTTTGTGAACTGTGCCGACATGATGTCACGTTTGAAGCTATAACAAGTGTCAAGATATTGTGGGGGTTGTTTAGTTACATTAAAGTGCATGTAATTCATGTTCATGGCTGTTTTTGGCATGAACCTGATGATGTCACTATGAGGATCAAAGAAGATCTGAAGAATTGCGACTCCCTGATTTTGAGCCCCCCTCAGTATTCATCTGGACAGCGAACGTGGGACAAGATTACCCACCTCAGTCCTCTCCTGTGGGGATGTACATTGCCAATTCTGAAGACTCTTTTTAAATTCCCTCAGTCCTTTCCCATGGGGTTCTGAGAGTCTAGATTAACTGAAAATGTCTAAACCAAACTGGATATATAAGGAAAGGATATTGAGGATTATAGCGCAAAGATAAGTTGGGACTTAATAGGATTGAGGGTTATAGATAAGCCGAGTAGGTAGAGATATGATCGGCGCAACTTGTGGGCTGAAGGGCCTGTTTGTGCTGTAGTTTATCTATGATTCTATGTTGAAGTGCAGATCAGTCATGATTTAATTTGATGCCAGAATGTGCTCGTGTCAGAATGGCCCCATTTAGGCCCAAGGTCAGTTTTACACTGCTTGTCCAGCTGGAACCAACTGATCAATTGGTTATTTTGGAAAGGTATCTGAAGTGGTGAGGGTTGTGTAATTGTCAGCCTAGCCTACTAGAAGTCATGAGTGATTTTAGGCTGGGGTATCTTAGACCTGTCTAGTTCAGCTGTCAGCTCTCCCAGTCCACCACAAAGGGTTGATTTTGTTCAGACTTTCCATGATCACTTCATGCTGTAATTACCTGAAACTCACAACATGTTTACCTTTACGTGCCCCACCTCCAAAATAATCAGGAGTAAAAGGGCAGTAACCATTTGGTTTGTGAACCTAAATATAAGTGATCAAATAGAATTATTTAATTCTTAATCTGCTGTTACATGACATTGCTGTACCATTTCTAACAATGTAAATAAAATTGGGGCTGAAGTACTGTTTTCACATCCCAATACTACAGATTTTAGTGGAGTCAGGTAGTAAATGAAACAAGAAAATGCTGGAATATCTCAGCAAGTCTGAGGAGAGAGAATAGAAACAGTAAGAAGCCTCACAACACCAGGTTAAAGTCCAACATATTAATTTGGCAGCACTAGCTTTCAGAGTCTCAGGCTCCTTCATCAGGTGAGTGGGTGTTCTGTTCACAAACAGGGCATATACAGACACAAACTCAATTTACAAGCTAACTGTTGGAATGCAAGTCTTTACAGGCAACCAATTCTTAAAGGTACAGACAATGTGAGTGGAGAGAGGGCCAAGCACAGGTTAAAGAGATGTGTACTGTCTCCAGCTAGCACAGTTAGTGAGATTCTGCAAGCCCAGGCAAGTCATGGGGGTTACAGATAGTGTGACATCAACCCGAGATCCCAGTTGAGGCCGTTCTCATGTGTGCGGAACTTGGCCACTAGCCGCTGCTCAGCGATTTTGAGTTATTGTGTGTTATGAAGGCCTCCTTGGAGAACGCCACTCGAGGATGCCTGCTGAATGCCTGTGACTGCTGAAGTGTTCTCAGACTGGAAGGGAACACTCCTGCTTTCTGATTGTCAAGCAGTGTTCATTCATCCATTGTCGTAGCATCTGCATGGTCTCCCCAGTGTACCATGCCTCAGGACACCCCCTCCTGCAATGCATCAGGCAGATAACGTTGGTTGAGTTGCAAGAGTATGCACCATGTACCTGGGGGATGGTGCTGTCACATGAGATGATGGCATCCACATTGATGATCCAGCATGTCTTGCAGAGATTGCTATGACAGGGCTGTGTGGTGTTGTGGTCACTGTTCTCCTGAAGGCTGGGTAGTTTGCTGTGGACAACGGTCTGTTTGAGGTAGTGTCGTTGTTTGAAGGCAAGAAGTGGGGATGGCCTTGGCGAGATGTTTGTCTTCATCAATGACATGTTGAAGGCTCCGGAGAACATGTCGTAGCTTCTCTGCTCCAGGAAGTACTGGATGACGAAGGGTACTCTGTCCACCATGTCCCGTGTTTGTCTTCTGAGGAGTTTTTTGCTATGGCACGTGGGAACTGTCAATCGATGAGTTGAGTGCCATGTTCTGTTATTATGAGGCCATCTTAAGCATCTGCAGGTATCTTTTGCGATCCTCCTCATCTGAGCAGATGCTGTGTATCTGGAGGGTTTGTCCATAGGGGTGGAAGCTGGAGAAGTGAAGCATCATCATGTTATCCGTGGGCCTGTAGCACAGTGAAGTGCTGAGGTGACCATCCTTGACGGAAATATGTGTATCCAAGAATGCAACCGATTCTGGAGAGTAGTCCATGGTGAGTCTGATGGTGGGATGGAACTTGTTGATGTCATCATATAGTTGTTTCAGTGATTGTTCACCATGAATCCAGAGGAAGAAAATGTCATTGGTGTATCTAGTGAATAGCATCGGTTGAAGGTCCTGTGCGGTGAAGAGATCTTATTCAAACCTGTGCATAAAGATGTTGGCATATTGAGGTGCAAATTTGGTCCCCAAGGCTGTTCCGTGTGTCTGGATGAAGAACTGGCCAATGAAAGTGAAGATGTTGCAGCCGGGATGAAGTGGATGAGTTGTAGAATTGCATCTGGAGACTGGCAGTTGTCGGCGTCGAATACTGAGGCAGTTGCAGCAATGCCATTGCTGTGGGGGATGCTGGTGTAGAGTGACGAGACATCCATTGTGATGGGAAGTGCTTCTGGTTCAACTGCTGCATGTGTGCTGAGTCTCTGTAGTATCACGACAGAAGCTTTCTTTGTACAATGGGTTGTGGGATGCCCTCGATGTAGCGCAGAGGTTCTCACACAGGGTCCCACTGCCTTCACCTTCAATGGCCAGTTCTTCATCCAGATACACAGAACAGCCATGGGGACCAAATTTCCATCTCAATATACCAACATCTTCATGCACAGGTTCAAACAAGACCTCTTCACCACACAGGGCCTTCAACCGATGCTATTCACTAGATACATCAATGACATTTTCTTCCTTTGAACTCATGGTGAATAATCATTGAAACAGCTATATGATGATATCAGCAAGTTCCATCCCACCGTCAGACTCACCATGGACTACTCCTTGGAATTAGTTGCATTCTTGGACATACGCATCTCTATCAAGGACGGTTATCTCAGCACTTGACTGTACCACAAGGCAACGGATAGCCTCACGATGCTCTACTTCTCCAGCTTCCACCCTAAACACGTTAAAGAAGCCATCCCCTATGGACAAGCCCTCTGTATACACAGGATCTGCTCGGATGAGGAGGATCGTAACAGACACCTCCAGACGCTGAAAGATGCCCCCATAAGAATAGGGTGTGGTGCTCGACTCATCGATTGACAGTTCTGACGTGCCACAGCAGAAAACCACATCGACCCCCTCAGAGTACCCTTCGTCACCCAGTTTTTCCCCGGAGTGGTGAAGCTACAACATCTTCTCCAGAGCCTTCAACATGTCATTGATGGAGATGAACATCTCACCAAGGCCACCCCCACACCCCCACTTCTTGCCTTCAATCAACAACACAACCTCAAACAGACCATTGTTGCAGCAAACTACCCAGCCTTCAGGAGAACAGTGACCATGATGCCACAGCAATCTCTGCAAGATGTGCTGGATCATTGACACAGATACCATCATCTCACATGAGAGCACTATCCACCTGGTACACGGCGCATACTCTTGCGACTTGGCCAACATTGTCTGCCTTAAGTGCTGCGAGAGAGAATGTCCCGAGGCATGATACACTGGGGAGTCCGTGCAGATGCTACAACAGATGAATGAACACCGCTCGACAATCACCAGGCAGGAGTGTTCCCTTCCAATCAGGGAACACTTCAGCAGTCACGGGCATTAAGCCTTTGGCGGGCATTCTCCAACCTTCACGGCACATGACAATGCAGGAACGCTGAGCGAAGGCTGATGGTCAAGTTCCGCACACATGAGGATGGCCTCAACTGGGATCTTGGGTTGATGTCACACTATCTCTAACTCCCACAACTTCCCAGGGCTTGCAGAATCTCACTAACTGTCCTGGCTGGAGACAATACACACTTTGTTAATCTGTGCTTGGCCCTCTCTCCACTCACAATGTCTGTACTTTTAAGAATTGGTTGTCTATGAAGACTTGCATTCCAACCATTATCTTGTAAATTGAGTTTGTGTCTGTATGTGATCTGTTTGTGAACACAGTTCTTCACTCATTGATGAAGGAGCCTGAGACTCCGAAAGGTAGTGCTGCCAAATAAACTTGTTGGACTTTAACCTGGTGTTGTGAGACTTCTTACTGTGCTTACCCCAGTCCAACCCCGGCATCTCCACATCAGAGAGAGAATAAGGTCAACGTTTTGAATCAGGCTGACCCTCCGTCAGAGCTGAACAAAGCCAGGAGTTTCAGCTGGAAAATACAAAAAATACAAGCATTGTAATATTTTGGCAATTATATCTTTTGTTAATGTAGTATACTTGTATTCAATTTGTAACTAGTATGTTATTATCTCAGCAGTATCTCGGTTCAGAGGCTGGGAATAAAAAGGAACCAAAGCCATGTAATACAGCTTCTTGCCCAGTCACCACGCCTTTAGTGACTGCTAACAAACATTCTGAAACATTTAAGCAGATACTGTCACAGACACTGCTGAAGTGTACACTACAACCAGAGGAGCAGCATACCAGCAACTGCACATTGCGTGAACTTCATCAAAACCCAGATGCAGTATCAGAAAGCTCAAGTTCTGCTCCAATTGCACCTCCCCGCAGAAAGAAAACTGCAGCACCTTACTGTCAAAGTGACTACCGTTCTGTTGTGAAACCATTCAAGAGTAATCCCAGACAGAATCCTGTCACTGTGTATGTGATGCAAGGCAATGATTGTCCCTTTAAACTGTGCAATACTGAAACATCATTTAGCGACAACTCTGTTCAAGAAAGCACACCCTCGCACTGTAACCGGATGGCAGATACCTCTAAATTCGACCCATCCAAAAATCAAAGCAATCTTAATACAAGACTGTCCAAGTTGAGACTAAATGATGCTGAAACAAAAGCATTCGAGCTTGCTGCTGGTTCCAAAGATGAAGAAATGTCTCAGAAAAGTTCGTACATGACCTGGAATGATGGTTGCTTTTCTTCAAAAGAACTATAGCAAATTATGACTGCAAGGAGCAGTTGCAATATTTTAAACTGGCCACTCAGTGATCTTACACAGTTGACTATGATTCCTGTTTGACCTATGGGGAACTGAAGGATTTTCATATTGTATGAATGTATGAATTGATATTCTTATCACATTGTTTAATAGATCTTTTGAACAAAAATGATGTATAACCCAATGATGTATAATACTGATACTGCATAGCAACCACTATAATTTCAATTCTTCACAAATCTTTTCACAAGTGAAAGAAGTAAAGAAAACCACTCAATATTAGACTAATTGATTGTGTGTTTGAAATGAATTGTTTTTATATATTACCATATATTTTATTTAGAATGAACAGAAAACAGAAAAGCCCAACAGAGTGGATAATTAGAGGGTCAATTACTCTAATTCTCCCAATACCAAATACCTTCTATATGTTGCAAGTGTTAACCAGAAGTTAGGTACACTTTGGTATGGTAGAAAGAACATCAGAACTGGTTAGAATCATGAATTATATGCTCAAGAGGCTGTTTAGCCTATTTTACCTATGCCAGCTTTTTGAAAATGCTACCTAATTAATGCCATTCTCCTGCTCTATTTCCTTACCCCTGTAAATATTTCAATGTCAAATATTTCCCTTTCGGAAGTTACTCTTGAATCTTTATTCTCTATTTCAGACCATGAACTTCAGATTGTAGCAAACTTGCACTGTCAAAAAAATACCTTGGGCCAAATCTTCCATGGAGACGCAGTCAGATTGCCATTCTACTCCTGTTTACTTACCCTGCACTGGATCTCCACATTCATTGCCCAAACTTCCATTCCAGGTCTTCTGAGAAATATGGAGTCTTTGCTTTGTAATGGATCTTTGGGGAAAGCCAAGACATGTCCCCTTCTTATCAAATTAGCTGCCGTGTTGTGATGGGTTGAAATGGCCCAAAGCCGTATTGACAAGCTAGGAGAGAAATGAGTAAGGGAATAGGTTGTGGAGTGGTTGTGTGTGGTAGGGGGTATTTGGGAGTTAGGAGGGTAGTCGGACATTGGAATGGCTAGTCGGGATTGGGGTGGGGGGTCATGTGGTTGGAGGGGAGGGAGGGAAAGTGGGGGTATGTGGTGTAGAGGCCACTCAGGGGTTAGAACTACTTTTAATTATTCTAACTGTTTCCTGGGCAACTACTCTAATGAATAAGTTAGAACTATCTGAAGTCTAAAACTGTAACTCAGAGTTTCAGAGGGCTCCAGGTGCAAGGTAAGATGAAATTTCCCAGGAAATTTCCCTGGAGTCCTTGTGTTGGGACTTCTGAGAAGTTCCTCTCACGTTTTCTGAGATCCCTCCGGAGTGCAATCATCTGGTGACCGGAAGATCTGAGTCATTGGGTGGGATATTTTGGCTTTGCGTGCCCCAAGACTGGAAATTTTCATCTGAGGTCAACAGACCTTTAAATGGTCTGAATTTTCTGTCCTGCCTGCTGTGATTCTCGTGGTGGATGGGTTGGAAAAACTCTACCCAACATCTTCCCTCTGGTTCTTTTTACTAATTACCTTAAATATGGTGACATCTGGTTACTGTCATTGAATTAGTTTCTCCCTGTATACTTTAACTTGCTGTGGGGCACTATCTCCGTGATAAATGGGACATATCCTGAACAGATTTACAACTCAGAATCAGGCATCTATGTATGTGAGCCATTAACAACAACAGAATTGTATTTAAGAAAAAACTATAACTTCATGTGCCTCACTCTACCATTCCCATCAACTGGGCCATCAACTTTAGCCCAGTGAAGAGTGCATCAGAGAATGCCAGGACCAACACCAGATATACTTAAAAATGAGATGTCTACCTGGGAAATTGCCACCATTTAGTGGAACTCTAACATTTGGATCATGGAATTCTATCCTTGAAATTATATTCCCGTCATCTGCTTGGGGGAAACTATCAGTCAGCACTTTTCTTATTAATCACTCCTACTCATTTCCTTTCTGTGACTGAGAGATTTGGGAGGTTTCTGTGATTGGGAGATGCAAATATAATGGCCTGGAAGGAGCCAGATAAAAGATCATGGGTCTGAACTTACCGCCTTGCTGTGCTGGTCGGTCAACGTGGTGAACCAGAAAATAGCATGAGTGGCCAAAAATTTGATTGGTGTCATTGTTATCTTGTGTGCAATGTTTATTAATATCAGATTGCGAGGATTTCCATCTCATTAGTGAGTCCTGCACTGTTGCTCTCCCCCCCCCCAAACTCTTTGGCAATATGTCATGCCGTCGTGAATCACTGCTACATTCTACCAGCAGAGACCATTCACCAGGGCCACCTCGGGGTGGCGGTCAGTGGCCGTTGAAGCCCCAGGTGGTCAGGGGCATGGCTGGACCCCAGGCACACAGGCAGTGCCCACCTCACACGTTTAGAGTGCCAGTTGGACACTGTATGATGGGGCCTGTGTGGGGGCTGTAATGGGAGGGGGAGATCATGCATGGGATCTTCCGGAAGATCCACTGGATGGGTCCTGAAGCCTTTACAACCCTTATTGAATAAGGGTGTAAGGTTTGCAATTCTGTAATCTTCTGGGAACATCTGTGTCTAAGGAGGTTTGGAAAATGATGGTCAATGCCTCTGAAATTTCCACCTGGACTTCCCCCATTATTCTCAATTAAAGCACATCTGGCCCTGGTGACTTATCAACTTTAAGTACAGCCAACTCTAATACCTTCTCTTTATGAATTTTCAGGCCATCCAGGTCCTCAACTCTTCACTGACTTTGGCAGCATCTTCTTCTTTGGTAAAGACAGATTCAAAGTGCACATTTTGTATGTTCACTGTTGGTTTGTAATTGACCCTACCCATCCTCTTGCTACACTTTTAATATTTATATGCCTACTTTGGATTTGATGTTATGTTTGCTACCAAGTCTCTTCTCATAGTCTTTCCATCTCTTATTTTCTTTTCAGTATCTCTTTCAATTTTCTCCATTCAGCTGGATGCTGTTATATATCATAGAATGCAGAAGGAGACCATTTCGCCCATCAAACCTGCACTGACAACAATCTCACCCAGGCCCTATCCCAGTAACCCCATGCATTTACCCTGCTAGTCCCCCTGATACCCGGGCAATTTAGCATGGCCAATCAATCTAACCTACGTATCTTTGGACTGTGGGAGAAAACCGGAGCGCCCAAAGGAAACCCTCACAGACATGCAAACTCCACAGTCACCCAAGACCAGCATCAAGCCCAGTTCCCTGGCGCTATGAGGCAGCACTGAGCTAATATACTGCCCTCTTGTTATGCTTTTACTAGTAGTTTCTTGTATTCACCAACTGAATTTGTATCTCTCAAGCCGAATGTGCCTGAGTGGTTGGTAGTTGTGAAATAATTTTATCAGCACCATCTTCTCTCTGTCACCAGCTTTGGGCCAGTCCAACTTCATCATGTAGATTTCACTCACTTCTTCCTCATCAGGGTGAGAAGTGCTTCTCCCTGTTCCATCTCCTGCTTCAGCGATGTTGGAAGTGAGTAGTTTTTGCACATTTTTTTTCAAATATCTTCCACTTTTCAGCTGCTAGCATAGAACCCTACAGTGCAGAAAGAGGCCCTTCGGCCCATCGAGTCTGCACCGAACACAATCCCACCCAGACCCTATCCCCATATCCCTACACATTTTACCTGCTAATCCCTCTAACCTACACATCCCAGGACACTAAGGGGCAATTTTAGCATAGCCAATGAACCTAACCCGCACATCTTTGGACTGTGGGAGGAAACCGGAGCACCCGGAGAAAACCCACGCAGACACGAGGAGAATGTGCAAACTCCATTTGAGAGCTGCGTTCTCATTGTTGAAATCTGGAGGTGTGTGAACCACCAAAAGTGAAAGTTGTTTTAAATAATGTGTGAATGTATTCAAAAAATTTAGGAAAAATAACTTGTTTTATTAATTAAGGTATGTTCAAAGTTAATAGTTGCTGGGGCCAGTGCAAAACTTAAACATACAGGAGACAAAGTCCTGGTTAAGACATGTGACTTTGACATATTTATGCAGCATACATTTGTCCTGAGTCATGCTATTTTGTACAAGTTGGGTGAACACATATTGGTCTGGTGGACTTTTCTCATCTTGAATACGCAACGTGTGACTGGTTCAAACACATTTCTGACTTCCATAGAATTATTATCTGAAGTGTGTGATAAAGTCTCTGCCCACTGAGCTGTTAATCACAATATGCTTCAGCGAATTTAGGAACCCTCTCCTTTCCTCATAATTTAGAGAAATATGTCAACCACATTCGCTATTCCTGACAATCAGCCAAATGCAAAAAGCAAGTAGGCTCTTGAAGACAGGAAACAATAAAAACAATTGCTGAAGTGTTTTCAATGCCAGCAACAGTTTAGCCATTTCAAACAACCATAGGAAGTGATGAATGGTACATATGCAACCTCAACTGATTAACGATTGTAGACTATCCTCAAAGTGCAAGGTCATGAGTGGATATCTATAGTTTGGGGAAAAATATAAGAACTCTGTCCACCCCATACAGCATTTTGATGCTGTAAGTAAACTTGAATGCTGCTTGCTGTGAAATGACACAAGATTGCCATCTCTCAGTTCCAGGCAGTAATGCAGGAGGGAAAGGGAAGAAAATGACAGTGAACCAACACAGGAGGCAGAGATTTCCCTGCTGCATAATCATCATTCTTAATAATACAGACTCAAGAAAACTGATTTTAATTTTAAGAATTTACCCATGCTCAGAGACACTGTGCTACTATTTGGATATGTGGAGGGACAAAGTAAGTCCCTGTTACAAAATCAATTCAGTTTAGAGAGTATAAGTTCAAGAGATATAAAACTGATTGAACAGATTATTTCAACAAACATACTTTATTGATAAAATGTGCAAAAATACAAACTGTTCAATCTAAATGCCGCAACTCCAGATAATATAAATTATATATAATTGTTAATATATTATGGATGGAATTTGCCCATTCCACCCACCAATGGAATGCTAGCAGGTGGGCAGGGGACAGACCATGGAAAGCTCCATTGAAGTTGGATGGGAATCTCTGGTTTTCAGGCAAGCAGGGCCCGAGTATATTTCCAAGAGAAATACTAAATAAGCATTATCCTTAACATTCAGATCAATGTATTTCACATTGGTTTCAGCCCCTTGTGTACAATGGCTGAAGGCCTCTACACTGTGATCTTTCCTTTTTGAGTCAGCACAGGGATTCCATTGATCTGCAGTCATACAGTGCAAAAAAGGCCCTTCGGCCCATCGAGTCTGTACCGACAATATCTACCACTAAAAGCGTGCTATTTACCAGCTAACCCTATTTACCAGCACTTGTCCCATATTTTTGAATGTTATGATATTTCAAGTGCTCATCCAAATAGTTTTTGAAGGTTGTAAGGTTTCCAGCCTATGCTACCTTCCCAGGCAATGCATTCCAGCTTTCCACCACCCTCTGAGTGAATTTTTCTTTTCTCAAATCCCCTCTGAATCTCCTGCAACTTATCCTACAACTATGCTCCCTCATGATTGACACCCCCCCAACCATTTGGAGCATTTGGAGAGGTTTGACATGATCAGGAATAGTCAGCATGGATTTGTCAAGGGCAGGTCGTGCCTTACGAGCCTAGTTGAGTTCTTCGATAATGTGACTGAACACATTGACGAAGGAAATGCCGTGGACGTAGTGTACATGGACTTCAGCAAGGCTTTTGATAAAGTCCCCCATGCAAGACTTCTTGAGAAGATGAGAGGGCATGGGATCCAAGGACCTTTGGCCTTGTGGATCCAGAACTGGCTTGCCTGCAGAAGGCAGAGAGTGGTTGTGGATGGTCTTTTTCGGAATGGAGGTCAGTCACCAGTGGGGTGCCCCAGGGATCTGTTCTGGGACCCTTGCTGTTTGTCATTTTCATAAATGACCTGGATGAGGAAGTGGAGGGATGGGTTAGCAAGTTCGCTGATGACACGAAGGTCGGCGGTGTTGTGGATGGTCTGGAAGGATGTCAAAAGTTGCAGCAGGACATAGATAGGATGCAGGAATGGGCGGAGAAGTGGCAGATGGACTTCAACGCGGACAAATGTGTAGTCGTCCATTTCGGCAGAACCAACGGGATGAACGAGTACACTATCAAGGGCAGGAGTCTTAGTAGCGTTGAAGAGCAGAAGGATCTCGGGGTCCGGGTCCACAGGACTCTTAAATCGGCCTCGAAGGTGGAGGAGGTGGTCAAGAAGGCGTATGGTGTACTGGCCTTCATTAATCGAGGGATTGAGTTTAGGAGTCGGGAGGTAATGCTGCAACTTTACAGGACCCTCGTCAGGCGTCATTTGGAGTACTGTGCGCAGTTCTGGTCGCCTCACTATAGGAAAGACGTAGAAGCTATTGAAAGGGTGCAGAGGAGATTTACAAGGATGTTGCCTGGACTGGGAGGCATGCCTTATGAAGATAGGTTGAGGGAGCTGGGACTCTTTTCCCTGGAGAGGCGAAGGTTGAGAGGCGACCTGATAGAAGTTTATAAAATGTTGAGAGGAATAGATAGGGTGGACTCTCAGAGGCTATTTCCCCGGGTTGAAATGGTCGCTACGAGAGGACACAGATTTAAGGTGCGGGGAGGAAAGTACAGAGGTGATGTTAGGGGTAAGTTTTCCACTCAGAGGGTGGTGAGTGAATGGAATCGGCTGCCGTCATCGGTGGTGGAGGCGAACTCGCTGGGGTCTTTTAAAAGACTTCTGGATGAGTATATGGGGTTTAATGGGATTGGGGGTTATAGACAGGTCTATAGATTGGTGGGGTTGATGTGATTGGCGCAACTCGAGGGCCGAAGGGCCTGTTTGTGCTGTAATGTTCTATGTTCTATGTTCTAACCAAGGAGAACAGCTACCTCCTATACTCATAAAGCACTCATAATCTTTTACACCTCAAATCCTGTCCCCCCTCAGCTTTCTCAGCTCCAAAAAGAAATCCAGGCCTGTCCAATCTCTCTTTATAGCTCAAATACTCCAGCCCAGGCAACATCCTGGTGAACCTCCGTTGAACCCCATGTAGTGCTATCACATCCTTCCTATGGTGAGGTGACCAGAACTGCACATAGTACTCCAGCTTTGGCCAACCAACAGTTAGCACAACTCCAGCCTTACCTCCTTGCTCTTCCACTCTACACCACAACTGATAAAAATAAGTGCCCCATATGCCGCCTTAACTACCCTATTAACTTATTCACGACTTCATTGCATCCTTCAGCCTGTAGTCTGGAAGCTGGGAATGTTCCAGTCTGCAACACTTGCTCAAGGACAACATCTTGCATGAGAAAGCTAAATGGCATCTTTCAAAGAGTTGATAGTCTTCCAGAAACATTTTATCTCAGTTTGCAACTGAGAATAGCACACAGAGTCCAGCATTACAAAGCTGCTTGGCATAATCCTGGACAAAAAACACTTTGGTCTCTCTTTAGCCCACATTTACAAAAGCTGTTGGCTGAGGCAGAAATAACCCTAAAGAAGGTGTGAGAAATTTCCTTTGCTATGGAAAGTGCAGAAATGGGATACATGCAAGGGAGTGATGTTTTAAGTTTCCTTTCTGCTTTGTCCTTTGCTTTGGGCAGTTCTCCTTTTAATTTGACCCTTAGTTAATCTGATTTAGTTTGTTTGGTTGGCCAAAGATAGCGATAGGGATTAGCGTTGTCAGTATACATGTGGAAAATGAGACTTTGGTCTTGAATGATAGCATTACAGTATAGAGTTGAGAATTAGGAGGGGACAAGGATAAATTCTTGGGAGACAACAGTGATGTTACAAGTGAAAAGGGAAACCATTGCAAGTGATATCCTGGTGACATTAGACTGAAGTCAGGTAAGTGCAATGTCAACCAGCTAGCCGATGATAGAGAGGTGTTAAAGGAGGATATGTGCTCAGTCATGTCAAATGGATTGAGAAAGACAGTGAGATAAAATTTACCACTGTCACAGTCCCAAAGGATGTCTTTGTCATTTTGATAAGAGCCATTTCAGTATTGTGGCAAGGGCATATTTAGAGTGATTCAAACATGGAATCACATGGAATTCTAGGAAAGGTGGGCATTGCTTTGAGAGGAAACAACACATTCAATGACTTTGGCACAGAAAGTAATTTTTAAGGATGCTGGAGATCAACGATATGTTTTGTGAGGAGAGATGTGAATTTGGCCTATTTAAGTGAGAGAGGAACAATTACTGAAGAGAGAATAATGAACATTATTGGCTATGATGGGGACCTGGACAGGAAGTTAGGTGGTCAGTAGTATAGTGGGAATGGGGTCAAAGTGGTGGGGTAGGACTCTGACAGGGTGAGCTCAGAAAGGATATGAGGGGAGAAAAGAGAGGCTGGAGAAAGATGCAAGTTCAGGGCTTGGGAAGAGCTAACTTTGGTCAGTTGTGAAAGCAACTGATCAAACGGTCTCAATCTCAATGACAAATAAGTCCACAAGCTTTTGGTAGTTATTTTTGGAAGTGAAAGTGTAGGCAAGAGAAAAGGGTTGTTTAAGAAAAAGATTAATAGTAAAGGAAGTGGTGGTTATCTTTATATTCCAGGATGATCCTGGAATAGTGGGCACTCCACCCAGGTCTGGTGGTGAATGGCTAAATCAGTTCTCCAGCTTATATCTATATATAAATTGCCAGTAGTCCATCAATCAATTGGGAGATATTTCTGTCTATACATCATCAGCAGAAACTGCTGTGGAACAGAAATTTTGACAAATTAATTACACGTTTGCAGGATGTGAGTACCATTGGAACAGCCAGTGGAGATAGAGTTTGATACTGTTTCAGGTTTGATGTCACAGTTATTAAAGTGGCAATTAACAATTTGTGCTAAACATTCCAAATAAAAAGAAAAACATCACAAATTGTGGTAATTGTTAAAATCAGAAGCTATGTACTTGCTTACACAGTAAAGAGAAACAAGTTAATGCTTTAAGAGTGAAAATTGGAAGGTCATTTTTGAAATGCCTTACTACATGGAACATTCATGGCAAAGATGGAATCAGGAACAACCTTGAAAGGATTGCAAATTTGCTAAAACATGGAATTCAGTGGGGAGTCAATATAAATAACAACGTATATTTATTTTGTAAACAGCTTCATGTTTATAAAAATGATAAATGGAAGTAAAAGAATAATCACAAAATGGTGGGATCACTTCGAACAATTCCTTACATCTCTATCATTCCAAAGAAAGTATTATAGCTATTCACATAGTAGTGAATAACAAGTGGACTGTAAGCCAGAGGAGAGGGTGGATGGATGGAAAGAGCAATTGGAGGATTAGACAGTGGGGACTGCACTGTAGAAGATGAGTGTTTGGGAGCTTAGGAAGACAGGAGGAGAATTGGCAGAGATGCTGAGCAAAGAACAAGTTGACATCGGAGTGACTATCCACGATGAAGTAGAGAAAAGAGGTGGGAAGCTGCAGGTTGACGTTGGAGGATTGGAAAGTGAGCTCAGGGATGTAGAGCTGGAGTAGATCAGGAACATAGGAACTGTAGACAGATTTGAAAATGTGCTTTTTTTAAGCATTTATTTATTCATGGAATGTGGGTTTCACTAGCAAAGTCAACATTTATTGTTCATTCCTAATTGTCCTTGAGTAGATAGAATCATAGAAACCCTACAGTCCAGACAGAGACCATCATGGCCAATCAACCTAACCCACCACACATTTTTGGACTGTATTAAGTGAATTAATCTATTCCAGTCTATTAGTTTTTTATTCCCAGGTTACCCCAAAACCCTCCTAACAGGGTGGAACAGTAGCACAGTGGTTAGCGCTGCTGCTTCACAGCTCCAGGAACCTGGGTTCGATTCCCGGTTCGGGTCACTGTCTGTGTGGAGTTTGCACATTCTCCTCATGTCTGTGTGGGTTTCCTCCGGGTGCTCTGGTTTCCTCCCACAATCCAAAGATGTGCAGGTTAGATTGATTGACCATGCTAAAATTGCCCCTTAATTTCCTAAGATATGTAGGTTAGAGAGATTAGTGGGTAAATATGTAGGGATATGGGGGTAGGGTCTGGGAAGGATTGTGGTCGGTGCAGACTTGATGGGCCAAATGGCCTCTTTCTGCACTGTAGAGTTTCTATGATTCTAGATGGTAGTGAGCTGACTTCTTAAAATGACTGTGGTCCATGTAGTGAGGATTCTTTCATAATGCCATTGGATAAGGAATTCCAGGACTCAGTGATAATGAAGGAACAATTGTTCGATTTCTGAGTAAGGATGGTGTACGATGTGGCATGGAATTTAGAGGTGGTATCACCCCATGTGCTTACTGCTGTTCTAGGTGCTAGAGCCCATGGCTATTCATTAGAGGGGATTTTGGGGTAACCGGAGGCTAAAAGACTAATAAACTAGAATAGATTAATTTAGAGTGAATATAGAATAGAAAAGCACAAAGTACCTGGAGTTACAAAGGTACTGATTGCATAGAAACACATATAACCACTGTACCTTTGTAACTCCAGGTACTTTGTGCTTTTTCTATACTATATTTTACTATATTGATTAGTTTTTTATTCCCAAGTTACCCCAAAACCCCTCTAATAGTGTTGTTGAAGCAGACTCAGTAAGTTGCAGCAGTGGGACATAAAAAATGGATTTAGTTCAAGGTTATGTTGGAAAGACCTGGGGTTGCTCTTGGAGCAAAGGAAATTGAGGGGAGATTTGATAGGGTGCACAAGATTACCCAGAAGTTAGAGCTGGTTTTAATCCTTCTGATTTTTCCTTGGTAACTATTCAGGTAAGTAAACTGAAGCCATCTGAAGTCTTAAACTCAAACTCAGAGTTTGCAACTTGTTGAGAGTTCTGAATGCAGGGAATAGTTTATCGGAAGCCCTGCATAGTCAGTGCATTCGAAGATCCCCCAGTGCATCTTGTAGGATACTACTGTGGTCTGATAATCCAGAGACGGGAAGTTTTGGGCATGTTTTTAAAAAATTGCTGATGTGTGATGTAACTCAATTCCTTAACATACATTTGCTTCATTCAGTGTATTGGGTCAAAATAAATTTAACAGCTTCATTTTCATTTTTATAATGATAATTTTCCTGTAATTTCTTTATTTACTTGCAATTTGTAATAATTTTGCATTAATTTATTGGGTTTCTGTTCTTGCACATGAAGAAAAATTGAATGAGCTGACTGCATTAATTGTATCAATTAAATGTGCAATTTAAAGCATGATTAACTGAGGTAAGTATTTTAATAACAAGATTAATCACAATATATTTTTTAACTGCTTCATTGACAACCCTATTAAGAATAACTTACTTCTCAAGTTTAAAACAATTGAAAGAAAAAGATAACCTTTTACAAATCCATATGGGAATAGGTAGAACAGAAACGGTTAAATACCATGTAGGGATTTTTTCTGTCTATTTGGTTGCATATATATGGAAGCAAAAGAAACAATAATTTGAGACAAAATTAATAGTCACTTGGGCAATTAAGGCAAGCAAGTATGGATTTGTTAAAGGCAATTTCACAGTGTAAACAAGCTGTCAAAGGAAATAGTCACAGCCCCATCACTTGAAATCTTCAAGAGCCGTCTTCAGATTATTTCCATATAAAAGTTTCTATTTTCAGGGTTTCAGGCCAGCAGCTCATATCTGCTTTAGCCTGCACCAAGTATATAAATGTTGGTTAAATACAGAAACTCTTCTGTGATGCAGTCACAACTAAGGCAGAAGCAGAGGAGATTTACTAAGGGTGCAGAGGAGATTTACAAGGATGTTGCCTGGACTGGGAGGCATGCCTTATGAAGATAGGTTGAGGGAGCTGGGACTCTTTTCCCTGGAGAGGTGAAGGTTGAGAGGCGACCTGATAGAAGTTTATAAAATGTTGAGAGGAATAGATAGGGTGGACTCTCAGAGGCTATTTCCCCAGGTTGAAATGGTCGCTACGAGAGGACACAGATTTAAGGTGCGGGGAGGGAAGTACAGAGGTGATGTTAGGGGTAAGTTTTTCACTCAGAGGGTGGTGAGTGAATGGAATCGGCTGCCGTCGTCGGTGGTGGAGGCGAACTCGCTGGGGTCTTTTAAAAGACTTCTGGATGAGTATATGGAGTTTAATGGGATTGGGGGTTATAGATAGGTCTATAGATTGGTGGGGTTGATGTGATCGGCGCAACTCGAGGGCCGAAGGGCCTGTTTGTGCTGTAATGTTCTATGTTCTAAGCAGGATCATATTTAACTAACTTGCCAGAGTTTTTTGATGCGATAACATCAATGAGGGCAATGCTGCCAGTGTGGTGTGCGTGGACTTTTTTTTTAACATTTCAGCACAAACAGGCCCTTCGGCCCTCGAGTTGCGCCGATCACATCAACCCCACCAATCTATAGACCTATCTATAACCCCCAATCCCATTAAACCCCATACACTCATCCAGAAGTCTTTTAAAAGACCCCAGCGAGTTCGCCTCCACCACCGACGACGGCAGCCAATTCCATTCACTCACCACCCTCTGAGTGAAAAACTTACCCCTAACATCACTTCTGTACTTCCCTCCCCGCACCTTAAATCTGTGTCCTCTCGTAGCGACCATTTCAACCCGGGGAAATAGCCTCTGAGAGTCCATCCTATCTATTCCTCTCAACATTTTATAAACTTCTATCAGGTCGCCTCTCAACCTTCGCCTCTCCAGGGAAAAGAGTCCCAGCTCCCTCAACCTATCTTCATAAGGCATGCCTCCCAGTCCAGGCAACATCCTTGTAAATCTCCTCTGCACCCTTTCAATAGCTTCTACGTCTTTCCTATAGTGAGGCGACCAGAACTGCGCACAGTACTCCAAATGAGGCCTGACGAGGGTCCTGTAAAGTTGCAGCATTACCTCCCGACTCCTAAACTCAATCCCTCGATTAATGAAGGCCAGTACACCATACGCCTTCTTGACCACCTCCTCCACCTGCGAGGCCGATTTAAGAGTCCTGTGAACCCGAACCCCGAGATCCTTCTGCTCTTCAACGCTACTAAGACTCCTGCCCTTAATAGTGTACTCGTTCATCCCGTTGGTTCTGCCGAAATGGACGACTACACATTTATCCGCGTTGAAGTCCATCTGCCACTTCTCCGCCCATTCCTGCATCCTATCTATGTCCTGCTGCAACTTTTGACATCCTTCCAGACCATCCACACCACCGCCGACTTACAAAAGGCATTTGCTATAATGCTGCACAAAGAATTTGTGAGTGAAGTTATAACTCATGGAATTAAAGGGATATTAGCAAACCTGGAGGCAAAATTAGCTGACAGACAGGAAGCACAGGATTGGGTAATGGATGTTTTTCAGATTGGAGGATGGTTTACGGTGGAGTTCCCCAGGGGTCAAGATTAACTTTCCTGATTAACGAACGAGAAGTGAAACCAGAACTCGTGTCAGCCGAATGTACGTGGGACTGTTGTTTGAGATGCTTGAGGTTCAAGTCTTTTGGATGTTACGTAGGGCCACGTTCAAAGAAGCAGAGCTGATTGAATAATATAAATAGCCAGATTATGTGCAAGTGTCTGTACAGCTGTAGCTGTAAATTGTATAATACTGAAACTTTAGGTTCTTTAGGGTGTTATAACTGTTAGCCTATGTAGGAATTTTACCACTCTGCCCACTACGAAATGTCTGTTGACCTTGGGCAGGATTTTACGGTTTTGGGATGAGCGAAGCCCATAGAGTACAAAAGCCAAGAAGTTTTTCTAAAACTACATGAAACAGTTTGACATCACTGTGGCAATGGTTTCCAATTTTGGGACCCACATAATGTGCGGGGAGTGATAAAAAGAGTTGGGGCAGTGCAGATAAGAGGCCTGAAAACAAGAGAAACACCAGGGTCCATGATCTCTCTCCCTGGCCCTGCCTTATCAGAATAAGTGTAAGAAACTAAAAACCATGATTGATGCAAAACAATGGGACTTACTGTCACCCATTCTATTAGTCTTACAAAATCTTTGTCACTAGGTGATTGCTTAAAGAAAGGTTTTACAAATCTCTACATCATCCTCAGTTCACCGCAGACATGTTATAAATACACAATGTAAAACACAATTTGTACGACAGCTTCTGGTGACAGAGGGAGCATTCACTTATTGAGTTTTTGTACCACGTATTTATTCGTCTCTGAAAAATTCAGATCAACAATTCAAAATCCATCTTTCCTGAGCTGCTACTAGATGCCTGATTGACAAATCCTGGAGATGGGGTCATTAGTGTAAAAGGGACAGATGCCATTTGTGATTGTGAGTTGGTGCCAGAGAAGTCAGAATGGTAAAACTGTAATAGCTACAGAGTTGAATTGTTTAGTAACGAAGTAATGTAGCCACTTTCCTAACATCAGTTGATCTGAGATTAATTATTATTACAGAATCAGCATTGAGTCTCTAATTTCTCCATTACTAGTCACTCTGCCAACTGCACACAGATATAATGAAAAAAAGACAAAATGTATATTTGCACAACACCTTTCATGATGTCCCAGTTAATTTGTAGTGCTCTCTGATATAATGCAGGTGAAGTCATCAAAACGTAAAGCAGGTTTGAGGGGCTGAATGGCCTACACCTGCTCCCACCACAACATTTTGATGGATGAGATGAGTCAGGTTAGATGGTCTTTGTCATCTTGCAAAGGATAGTATCAATGAGTTTGTTGCTCAATAGAGATAATAGTGAGCAGGATTTGTGGGATGAAATTGACAGAATAGGAGTGTGTAGTGGGCTCATATGAATTAGTTAACCTGTTTTACATTGCACGTGATTCTCAAGAGGTTTTTCCATTGACTTCAATATTTTCCTTTTGTCCACTTGCCTATTACGTCTCTTGGTGCTTTTTATGGGGTTTTGAGGTATTGAAATATTGTTTTAAAGTATTAAAGGTTATATATTTGTGTCGCAAGTAGGCTTACAGTAACACTTCATTGAAATTACTGTGAAAATCCTCTAGTCGCCACACTGCGGTGCCAGTTTGGGTACACCGAGGGGGAGAATTTAGCATGGTGAATGCAACTAACCAGCAAGTCTTTCGGATTGTGGGAGGAAATCAGAACATCCGGAGGAAACCCATGCAGACACGGGGAGAATGTGCAGTGACCCAAGTTGGGAATCGAATCTGGGTCCCTGATGCTGTGAGACAACAGTGCTAAGCCATAAATGCCACTGTGCTGTCACATTGTGATAAAGTTGTGTGGCATAGTAGATGTTGAAAATATATCATACTGACAAGCAGCCATCAAGAAAATTTGATTTGCTGATCAAGAAAACACAGACACAATTCTGAACCATCCAGTATTTGGCCTCCTAAAAGTTGTGTCACACATGATTACACTTTGTTGCTTGGGAGTTAGAACATAGAACACTACAGCACAAACAGGCCCTTCGGCTCACAAGTTAACCAATCACATCTATACCTACCAAGCCATAGAACTATCTGTAACTCCCAATCCCATTAGATCCCATATATTCATCCAGAAGTCTTTTAAAAGTTAGAACATAGAACATAGAACATTACAGCGCAGAACAGGCCCTTCGGCCCACGATGTTGCGCCGACCAGTTACAAAACAATGACCCACTAGCCTAAACCAATCCCTTTTCGTCCATAAACCTATCCACAGATCTCTTAAACGCCCCCAAACTAGGCGCATTTACAACTGCAGCTGGCAGGGCATTCCAGTCCCTCACCACCCTCTGAGTAAAGAACCTACCCCTGACATCCGTCCTGTAACTACCCCCCCTTAATTTAAAGTTATTGCATCTTTCTACCTTGTGAGATTACTGATGAAATAAACCCTTGTATGAAATAATTATATTGAATAATATCACTCAGATAAGAGAGAGTCTTATCTGAATGGAAATAATTCTTAGCAGTTTATTGAATTTTTCCCGAAATATGATTTATTGTCACCTTTTCCTACGGGGTGCAATGTGCAGAACATGTTAATGAGGGCTGAGGCAGCCACCAAAATCAGTGTTATTTCTGTACAGTGTTACAAATAACTAATTAGATATTTTCCTGTCAAATTAATATTGTGTGATGCTGTTAAAATCAAATTTCTAGTCTCTGTTGTATTTAATAACTGCAGTAGGATCACCGACTGGGGACATATAAGCTAACACTGCATTATGTTTTAGTTGTTCACCTTAATGACCCATGCTGCATACAAAGAATGGGTGGAATTTTTGATTGTTCACTCTGACAGAATCTTCCCACTGTGGGTTTCACGGTGGCGAGGGGTATATTCAATGAGAAATCCTATTGGCAATGGCAGGATCAGTAGATCCTACCACTGGCCAATGGTGGGCTGTCTCTGCAGCCGTGAAACACATGGCAGATTGTGCGGAAAATCACACCTAATGGCTGTTATAATTGTACTCTGACTTTTCTATGACTGATTGGTGAACTGATTGGGGAATCTGGAAAGGGGTAAGCAAATCACTCACGAATCACCTCATAGCTATCCCCCAGTCAAAATCCAAACCAGGACAACACACACATCATATTGTAGCATATCTCGGCCAATTAGCAGCCACCCAATGGAAACACAATCATCGAGCCATCTACACTGCAGAACCATTGGCTGTGGAGAGGTCAGAGGACAGTCCCATGGTGATACAATTCCAAAGGCACATAGCCCAGAAAGATTGTGCTGATTAGCGGTGATTGTAAATTGGAAAGGAGCATGGAGGAAGCATTAATGCACATGACTTTGGTGACTTGAAGCTGCTGGAATGTGTGTCTCGATCTTGAAAAGGCTGTAGTTTAAACCCTGGTTACCATTTTCCAGCAGTGAGAATGTGCGTGTGTATGTAGGAAGCTTGTATCTCTGAAGTAATCTTAAAATATAATGGTGCCTTTCATAATCTGTTTACAAAGAATCCTTACAGTGCTGCAAGCTATTCAGTCCAATGAATCGGCACTAACGGAGCATCTTATTCAGACCCATTCACTGCCTCATCCCCATGTACTTATCCCATTAATCTCCCTAACCTACACATCTTGAGACACTGAGGGGCAATTTAGCATAGCCAATCTGCCTAACTCACCGACCCAATATTAATCTGTGAGGAGGAGGAGGAAGCTTCAGTACATGCACCGTTACATCCTTCCTCTACACATAGCAACAGTGCAGAGACAGGCACCTCAGTGGATTTGAGTGATTTGGCTATAAGGGATCCACACACTGTTGTGAGTACATCAGAGTCACCAAATCCACTGTCAGATATTGAGATGGAGGTGGCCTCCAGCACCCAGCTAGATGCTGAGCCCCAGGCTGACGATGAGCCTCTGGAATTGTCTGTCAGGCAGCAGATGCTGGACATGTAGCATGAGGTTTGTGTAAATGTGGCAGGGTTTCCAGAGGGATTGTACACACTGACACAGACAGCAGCAGAGTCCATTTGTCCATGAATGCTCCTCACAATACATCAAGAGATTGAGGACTGTATTGGAGGAACAATCTTGTCTCTGAACTCTGGTGCCCAGAATCAGAGCGAGAGGGGGAAGAGGCCCCAGGAGTTGCATCCAGGTCCTGATTCCTCTCAGGAAATCGAATGTCATTGAAGGGCACCACCCAGGAAACTCATAATGGGGACAATCTCGCCTGCACCCATTTGCCATTAACACCAGTGCCCATGAGTGCCACAGAAATAGAGGAGACTTTTGTTACTGGCTGGAAATTGCCAACACTCAGATTCTCACAGGCTCAGGAAAGCCGAGGATGTTGCCAAATTCATTGCAGGCAAAGGGACATAAGTGTCAGTATTCTGTCTCCAGCACAAGAGACAGTGAGGGGGTGCACCACGTAAGAAAGCACCTTGCTCACACATGGATTCACGAGGGTGATTGTATAGATTTTTTTATTTTGCTGGTATTATGAATTGAATGCTCATTGTGTATTTTTGCTGCTCAGGCATCATTTTGTGTATGACGTGTTGCCCTGGTTTGGATTTTGTTTGAATGATAGCTTTATGGGGACTTTGTGCTCATGATAGCCCCTCTGAATTCATGCCTCACCCCCATTAGCACAGACAACTCTGATGTTGATCTGTGGGAGATACACAGGAGTGAGTTCACTAAAGATTTTCTCATTGAATGAATTATACATTTCTCACTAAATTCTTGCAGAAGAAGAACTTCCATTTGTTTCGGCATTCAGAGGTCTCTTGTGCACAAACTTCTGCAACTGGCATGGTGTATGGCTCACCCTCCATCATGAGATCCACCCTCAGAGTCCCCTGCAGAATAACCTTATTGAGTTATTACTAACCTTATTGAGTTTTTTGAGAAAGTGACCAAAGAGGTGGATAGGGGTAAGGCAGTGGACGTGGTGTATATGGATTTTAGTAAGGCGTTTGATAAGGTTCACCATGGTAGGCTTCTGCAGAAAATGCAGATGTATGGGATTGGGGGTGATCTAGGGAATTGGATCAGGAATTGGCTAGCGGATAGGAGACAGAGGGTGGTTGGTGGTTGATGGTAAATATCCGTCATGGAGTTCGGTTACGAGTGGTGTGCCTCAGGGATCTGTTTTGGGGCCACTGCTGTTTGTAATTTTTATTAATGATCTGGATGAGGGTATAGTTGGGTGGATTAGTAAATTTGCTGATGACACCAAAGTCGGAGGTGTGGTAGATGGTGATGAAGGGTGTCATAGTTTGCAGGAAGACTTAGACAGGTTGCAGAGCTGGGCCGAGAGGTGGCGGATGGAGTTTAATGCGGAGAAGTGTGAGGTAATTCATTTCGGTAGGAATAACAGATGTGTCGAGTATAGTGCTAACGGGAGGACTTTGAATAGAGTGGATGAGCAGAGGGATCTAGGTGTATGTGTACATAGATCCATGAAAGTTGGGAGTCAAGTAGATAAGGTTGTTAAGAAGGCATACGGTGTCTTGGCGTTTATTGGTAGGGGGATTGAATTTAGGAGTTGCAGCGTCATGTTGCAACTGTACACAACTCTGGTGCGGCCGCACTTGGAGTATTGTGTGCAGTTCTGGTCCCCACATTACAGGAAGGATGTGGAGGCTTTGGAGAGGGTGCAGAGGAGGTTTACCAGGATGTTGCCTGGTATGGAGGGGAGATCCTATGAGGAGAGATTGAGAGATTTGGGGTTGTTTTCGCTGGAAAGAAGGCGGCTAAGAGGGGATCTTATTGAAACATATAAGATGATTAGAGGTTTAGATAGGGTGGATAGTGATAGCCTTTTTCCTCGGATGGAGAAATCTAGCACGAGGGGGCATGGCTTTAAATGAAGGGGGGGTAGTTATAGGACGGATGTCAGGGGTAGGTTCTTTACCCAGAGGGTGGTGAGGGATTGGAATGCCCTGCCTGCTGCAGTTGTAAATGTGCCTAGTTTGGGGGCATTTAAGAGATCCGTGGATAGGTTTATGGACGAAAAGGGATTGGTTTAGGCTAGTGGGTCATTGTTTTGTAACTGGTCGGCGCAACATTGTGGGCCGAAGGGCCTGTTCTGCGCTGTAATGGTCTATGTTCTAATATGTAGCTCACTTCATGACATTACATAGAACCCTACAGTGCAGAAACAGGCCCTTCGGCCCATCGAGTCTGCACCGAACACAATCCCACCCAGACCCTATCCCCATACATTTTACCTGCTAGTCCCTCTAACCTACACATCCCAGGATACTAAGGGGCAATTTTAGCATAGCCAATGAACCTAACCCGCACATCTTTGGACTGTGGGAGGAAACCGGAGCACCCGGAGAAAACCCACGCAGACACGAGGAGAATGTGCAAACTCCACACAGGCAGTGACCCGAGCCGGGAATCGAACCCAGGACCCTGGAGCTGTGAAGCAGCAGTGCTAAGCACTGTGCTACCGTGCTGCCCATTCTTTGTTACCAGGGTCTCCCCTCTCTGGACCATGCCAGATAGTGCAAAGCCATGGCCACGAGTGATTCACAACAGGTGAAGTTGCAAACAGCCACCTCAATACTTTCAGTCACCCTCAGCATTCTGAATGTCACCCTCAACCTGCCTCCATCCTTGCTCTCCATCATCTTCAACCCTTCCTCCATCACTCTTGACCTGTTTTTGGTGATCCTCAATTCTCTCTGTCATCCTTGTCTTCCTCTCTTATAACCTTGACTTCCCCACAATCAAACTCTTGCTGTTCTTGGTCAGGCTTGACCTTCCCTCTAATGTCCAAATCCCAGCTACCTCCCACTTGTCAGCCAACAACGTCAAACCCCCACCACAGACACCAAAGACACTCCCTCAGACAGTCACAATTCCAATACACACAACGTCAATCTCCTCGCCCATGTTCTCGCAAGCTTAGAAGCATGCAGAGCAGAAGAAGCCCTTTGGCTCATCAAGTCTGCACCGACATGCAAGAAACACTTGGCTCATAGCTTTGAATGTTATAGCATGCTGAGCGCTCATCTAGGTACTTTTTAAAGGATTTGAGGCAACCTGCCTCCACTACCCTAGGCAGCGCATTCTAGACCATCACCAACAATGAGGTAAAAACTTTTTCCTCACATTCCCCCAAACCTCCAGTCCCTCACCTTGAACTTGTGTCCTCTCTGATTGTGACTGATTCTTCAACCAAGGGGAACAGCAGCTCCTTATCCACTCTGCCCATGCCCCTTGTACACCTTGATCGAGTTGGCTATCAGTCTTTTCTGTTTCAACAAAAACAATCCAGGCCTATCCAACCTCTTCATAACTTAAATATTTCATTCCAGGCTGCATCCTTCCTATAATGCGGCAGCTAGAACTGCACACAGTGCTGGAGCTGTGGCCTCATCAAAGTGCCATACAACTCCAACGTGACTTCCCTGCTTTTGTAATCTTTGCTTTGATAGATAAAGGCAAGTGTACCATATGCCCTTTTCACCATCCTTCAGTCTTCAAAGATCTATGAATATACATGCCAAGGTCCCTTTGTTCCTCAGAACTTCCTGGTGTCAAGCTTTTCATTGCATTCTTCCTTTTCAAATTACTATTCCCAAAGTCTTATCACATCACACTTTTAAGGGTTAAATTTGACCTGCCACTTATCTGCCCATCTGACCATCCTGTCTATATCTTTTTGTAGCTTAAGACACTCAACCTTATTGTTAAGACCCGGCCAGTCTTTGTGTCATCTGTAATTTTACTAATCCTATCTCCTACATATGTTGTTTATATAAATGATGAATAATAGGGGACCTAGTGCAGATCCCTGTGGTACACCACAAGACACAGGCTTCCTGTCACTAAAGCAACTTTCTCTCATCACCCTCTGTATCCTACAATTGAGCCAATTTTGAATCCATTTTATCAAATTATCCTGTATCCCATGTGTATTTGCCTTCTTTATAGATCTCCCAAGTAGGATCTTCTCAAAGGCTTTGCTAAAATCTATATAAACTACATCAACTGCATTACTCTTATCTACACATCTGGTCACCTACTCAAGACATTCAATCAAATTGTTTGGCATGAACTCCCTCTGACGAAGCCATGCTGACTATTCCAATCAAGTCCTGCCTCTCCAAGTCAAGCAGGATGCTCTCCTTCAGAATTTTCTCCAATAATTTCCCTACCACTGACATGAGACTCACTGGTCTGCAGTTTTCTGGCTTATCTTTATAATATTTCTTAAATAGCAGAACTACATTAGCTGTTCTGCAATCCTCCGGCACCTCCCCCGTGACCTGAAAGGAATTAAAAATTTGGGTCTGAACCCCTGCAATCTTCTTCCTTGCCTCCCACAGCAGCCTGGGCCACAGTTCATCCGGACCTGGAGATCTGCCCACTTTTAAGCCTGCCAACATCTCCAATACCTTGCTCTTCCCAATGTCAATTTGCTCAAGAGCCTCAGTCTCTCCCTGAATTCCATACCTTCATCCTCATTCTCTTGGGTGAAGATTGATGTGAATTATTTGTTCAACACTCTACCAATGTCCTCTGGTTCCACCCATGGACCCTAGTCTTTCCTGGTGATCCTCTTACCATTGATATATATTATCTTGGGATTTCTCTACTTTTAACAGCCTTTCTCATATCCACTCTTTACTTTTGTAATTGATTTCTTAAGTGCCACCTTGCACTTTTGGTACTTCACTAATGCCTCCATTGATTTGCTCCCCTTATACTTGCTAAAAGCCTTTCTTTTCCTTCTCATCCTATCCTGAATATCTTTGGTCGTGCGTGGTTCTCTGGGCTTATTTTTCCTTCCTATTACTCTAGAGGAGACATACTGGGTTTGTACCCTCTCCAGTTTGTTTTTGAACCCCCCCCCCATTGCTCTCCTGTAGATTCCCCCACTAATAGCTGTTGCCAGTCTACCTTGGCCTAATCCTGTCTTATTTTATTAAACTCTGCAAACTTCCCAATCCAAATCAGGTTGTTTTTTACAAATTGTTTTGTCCATAAAAAGCTTAAGTTGCACCATGTTGTGATTGTTATCACTAAACTTCTCCCCCACCACTTCCTCAACCAGCTTCATTCCCCCGAATTAGGTCCTGGACACTCCTTCCATTGTTACGTATTTGCCTAAAATGTTCTCCGGTACACAATTCAAGAAACCCAATCCATCCAAGCCCTTAACTCTATGTTAATATTGGGAAGTTGAAGTCACTTATGATAATTAACCTATTTGTTACTATTTTTACACACCTTTGCAAATTGTGCCCATTTTTTGTTCCTCAATTTCCTGCTGGTTCTATAATAGACGCATAGCATAATGGCTGCCACTTTTCTTATTCCTAAGCTCTGAAACCCAAGCTTCCAGGAGTTGCAGCTGGACACACTTCCTGTACACATGCTGGCCCTGGGGACTGGAAGTGTGCCCAGCCTCCCATATGGAGCAAGGGGGAGCAAACCATGGCTTTGAGCCGTCCTGAAAAGTTTTTACTTGTACCACTAAACTTTACTTTCCGCAATTTCTGTTTCCCAACCGAGCCTTCAGTTCCAAATTCAGAAAGGTACAAAGAGCTAGAGACTCACTTACCAGTCACTTGCCTGTGATTCACACTGATGTGTTCACTGCTCCTGCAACTGACCTATGTATATAATTAAAGAAGATACAGCAATCCCACCTTCCTAATCTCCCACACTTACCTTAACTCCCAAGCACTCAGAGCAAAATGGTACTCCGTGTAAGGGCACAAACAAGTTTGTTTTTGCAACCTCTCCTCCCCTCCACAGCAAAACCGCCCCTACTCTGCCCACCAAAGCAGAAATGAGCTCCTCCTCACTCCTAAGGCTTCGCACCAGCTTAATAACCTTGAAAGTTTAGACCACTGTTTCCCGTAGGACACTGGCCTAATCACAAATGCTATTTAATCTGAAAAGCTGGCATTTTAAAGAGCATTCTTGACATATTAGGTTCCCACTGCTTGTGCAGACGATTCTCCCATACACGCATGGGTCAGCCAGGAATTAGTGGGACTCTTGACTCTTTTTCCATACCTTGCCCAAGGATATTCAAGCCAACAGTAGCTGCAGTTCCAAGGTATTGCTCATACACAAACAGAACTAACTCAAGGCAAAGCAGAGAATGAATTTAATTTATACGACCCATTTTCACATGGAAGTACAATTGTCAGCTAAGCCACTAGGGGATGCTGTTGCATTGAGAAACCTGATTTCCTTGTGCATGAATCACAAATCTCTGCCTAATATGTACAGCAAGTAATTAGGAAAACAAATGGAATGTTGGTCTTTATTGCAAGGCAGATGGAGTATAAAAATTGGAAAGTTTGAAAACGATTGTACAGGATGTTGCTGAGACTGCATTGAGAGTATTCTGTACAGTTTTGGGACTTGTATTGGAGGCAGTTTAGAGAATGTTCACAAGGTTGATTCCTGAAATGAACAAAGAATGAAGAACAAAGGACACACTGGTGCAGTGATTAGCACTGCTGCCTCACAGATCCAGGAACCCCGGTTCAATTCCGATCACTGTGTGGAATTTTCACATTCTCCCTGTGTCTGTGTGGGTTTCCTCCGGGTGCTCTGGATTCCTCCCACAGTCCAAAGATATACGGGTTAGGTTGATTGGTCATGCTAAATTGAACCATTGTGTCAGAGGATTGACAGGTAAATATGTGGGGTTACAGAATAGGGCCTGGGTGAGATTGTAGTCGGTGCAGACTTAATGGGCCAAATGGCCTCCTTCTGCATTGTAGGGATTCTATGAACAGTACAGCACAGGATCAAGCCCATTGGCCCACCAAGTCTGTGCTGACACAGATGCCGCTTTAATCTAATATCTTCTTGCCTCTATGTGGTCCATATTCCTCTATTCCCTGCCTATTCATGTATCTATCCAGATACTTCTTGAATGTTGTTATAGATCAACTTCCACCACCTCCTGCCAAGCAGGTTCCAGGCACTCAGCACCCTCTGTGTGAAAAACTTGCTCCTTACACCTCTTTTAAACTTCCCCCTTTCACTTTATGTTCCTGAGTAATTGACCCTTCGACCCTGGGAAAAAGATCTGATATCCACTTTATCTAAGCTTTTCATAGTCTTGTAAACATCTATCAGCAAACCCGCCCCCTCCCCACTCCATCCTCCAATGCTCAAATGAAAACAATCCATGTTTGTTCAACCTTTCTCCATAGTCCATATCTTCCAAACCAGGCAACATCCTGGTAAATCCCTTCTTCACCCTTTCCAATGCATCATCATGAGGAGGAAAGGTTGGGCAGGTAGGGCCTGTATACTTAAGGGTTTAGAAGGTAGGGTGATCTTATTGAAACATAATTTAGAGATGAGGATTTTTTTTCTCTTTAGAGTTGTTGATCTTTGTAATTCTCTACCCCAGAGAAAGTTTAGTCCCTGAATATATTGAAAGATGATTTGGATGGACTTTTATATGAGTTGTGTGGACAGGTAGGAAGTTGGAAATTGTACCATGAACAGATCAATTATGATCTTATTGAATAGCAGAGCTGCCAAAGGGTCCAACTCCTGCTTTTTTTTTGTTCTATTGAGCCTTTGGCATTAGAATCATGGTTCACCATTTCAGAATGTGGAAAATCTAGAATTTAAACAATGTTTTTTTTAACTTTGTAAATTTTCTGCTGGAGGTTCATGGGAGGATCATCAGACAAAAATTGACATACAACTGAAGCATTCATTAGGACATATGACCAAAGGCTTTGTGCAGCAAGATAGGTTTTAAAAACGATATCAAGGGACGGAGAGGTAACCATTCAGAGATTTGACGATGGAATATAACAGAAATGAAGTCCTCAGTTGCTGTAGGGTAGGTAGAGAGGAATCAGTAAGTTATGAAAGTCAAACTAACCATAACGTTCAGAATGGAAGATGGGAACTTCAACTACCCACCAACCTTGGACTTTCCACATGTGTCGGGTGGGGGTGGGTGGGGGAGGAGGGGTGGGGGGTTGGCACATGCACAGGAGCAGGGAGGGCCTGCACTCGTGCAAAGTGAGTACTTGAGCACATCCTGGAGAATGCAAGGGAGTGGAATTTTAGTTAAAATCCAGCAATGTGGCCTATTGTTAATGTTGTCTGGGTTGAAGTGATTTTTTGGAGAGCGTTCCCAGGTGTCACGGTCAGGAGGGGGGTCAATTTTAACTGCCCTGATTTCCCCACTCTCTGCCCACCCATAAATGGATTTTTAAAAAAATTCTGATTTTCCCTTTTATAAATGGTGGAGTAGTTTCACCAATTTTAAATTTGGAAATGTCCCAACCTTCTGTTAATAACTGCAGAACAAACTCAAGATAAGCTGAAATAAAACAGCTGGTTTACCATTAGACACATGCACAACAAACATGCAAGCGGGGTTTCGATTTTACAATGTTCATCCCTTTACATTCGCACAATAAATAGGGGAATAAGGAAAAAGGAAGAGGGTTCAGGGCATAATCACAATAAAAATGCAAGTTAGAGTTTTACATGTGTCCAGAAATCTTCAGAAGATTTCTTCTGCAGACAGGGCGCCTGATTGTAGAGTGCTCTGCCTTTCCAAAGCTATGGGAGAGTGAATTAGTCTTGGAGGTACGAGTACTGTTGATGGGGACCAGAGTTCTTCCTGCTGCCATTGGCTTGATGGAAGAAAGCACAGCCTGTTGCCTGTTTGTGTTTGAGGTCAAAATACAACTGCTGGAGTTCAGTTCCACCAGACAATACTACAGTGCAGTCTGGGAAGATGATGTGACATGTCTCTGATGTTGGACAAAGGATGACTGGAATGTTAAGGTGTTTAATAGAAGTCAGGATTCCCTTTGTTCTTGGAGACACTGATTTTTGGGTTGACATAAATGAACATAAGAACATAAGAAATAGGAGCAGGAGTAGTCCATCTTGCCCTTTGAGCCTGCCCCGCCATTCAATAAGATCATGGCTGATCTGTCGTGGATCAGTTGCACTTTCCTGCTTTCTCCCCATAACCCTTAATTCCCTCGCCTGCTAAAAACCTATCTACCCGTGACTTAAATATATTTAGCGAGGCAGCCTCCACCACTTCAACGGGCAGAGAATTCCAGAGATTCACCACCTTTTGAGTGAAGAAGTTCCTCCTCAACTCTGTTCTAAACTGCCCCCTGCTTATCTCTAGTCCTGCTGTCCTTTCTGAGCGGGAAGAATCTCTCTACCTCTACTCTATCCATCCCCTTCATCATCTTATCCGTCTCTATAAGATCCCCCCTCATCCTTCTAAAGCTCGTTTGTTGAAACCAATGTGTTAGCACTTGGGTCATGAGGATCTGTGAAGTGTGCTCTTTGTTTGCAGTTGCTTGGAGCAGACTAGGATCATTGTGTTAGCCTGGTTTTTGAAACTGCAGGAAAACCGCATTTGTCTAGCTAGAGATATCTTATCAGCTCACCAATTGTTCATATCGAACAGCACATAAAACAACATGACTTTATTAAATAGCCCAACTGGTGAAGATGTATATATTTTCCTTCACATGTCAACCATGACCGAGTCTAGATGAAGAATGGAATTCCTTATGAGAGAGATTTAGTGAGATTTGTTAACTCAGTGAGTGGAATCTTACCAAAAAGTGACGTGTCAGGGTCTGGCTGAAAGTTAGCATGTTTCTCTCCATATCTTACAACACTTTGTCGCAGAAATCAGGTGGGTGTGTAGAGGGGAGGGCCCTAAGCATGCTGGCAAGCCCAGCTGCACTAATATTGGGGCACCATTTTTAAAAGAATGCCCTGAGAACAGAAAAAAAAACCTTCCCAGCACAGAGGTCTCAGGCACTCACCCCCTGCTTTCCCCCATTCCCTTCCCCACACAATCAAAGCCGGCATCCCCCCATGAACAGAGCTGTCAACCCCCCCACCAACCTGAAAAGTCAATGCCAGCAACTCCTGCCCCCTCCCCCTACCCACAGAACAGTAGTATTGGACTGCTTCCTCCAATTCCCCCCACCCAAACAGCCGTTGCTGGCATCCCCAGCTCCTGCTCCCCCCACCACAATAAATAAATGATTCCCTCCCCTACCTTGGGGGTTCCGCTAGAGTCTGACCCAGCACTACCTCTAGCTGGCATGCTGCCAACCTGGCAGTGCCAACCTGTGCCAATGGGTAGTGCCCGTTGTAGGCATTGGCATAGGTAGTGCCAGCCTGTGCCAATGCCTGCTGGCATAGCCACGGCTCTGTATCCAGGGGCTATACCCACCTTAATGACGTCAGGGGCATCCCCATGACAAGTTCACATCTGGGTAAACCTCTTGTGAACTTTGCCGAGGTTTAAGGCAAAGAGTCAATATATGGCGAGGGGGGTGTTTCATAATGTTTAAATAGATTTAAATATATTAACATCAGGTACACGCACAAGCCACATAACATCACCAGCAAGGCATGGTGAAAATCTGACATTGCAATCTTGCTGGTGAGATTAGTGAATTCTGGCTTTCACTGGATGTTGAACTCCCTAAAAAGTCTGACAACACCAGGTTTTAGTCCAACCGATTCTCCCACCAGTATTCCCTCAGATGGTGAGTGTGGGCCCGAGGTCTTGCCCAGTGTTACTGATTTCTGAGTGAGTTGTTAAGAAATTCACAGGCTCTGTCTTGGTTATATTTGCCTTTATCGTGTAGATTCTTTATTCTTTCATGGATTGTGGATGTCACTGACAAAGCTAGCATTGCTTGTGAGAAGGTGGTGTTGACCTACTTTCGTGCACCACTGCAGCCTATGTGATGTATGTACACCCATGGTGCTGTTATGCCTCTGTAACAGTTCCAGCATTTTGACCCAGTGAGAGTGAATGAATGGCGATGTTGTTCCAAGTCAGATCAGCGCATAGCCTGGAGGAGAACTTGAAAGTGGTGGTGCTTCCACACATCTGTTAAAGTATTGTGATTTTTTTTGAGCATATTTTGTCTATTAATTCACATGCACCTCATATTAACCTTGAGTGTTTGAATATTGTAACTTGTTTTATCTTTCTGAACTTGTAATGGACCAGTGTTGACTCCAACCAGCAGACAGTTTGCCCCCTGATACCCATTCATTCCAGTTTGCCTAGGGCTCTTTGATGCCACACTCGGTCGAATGCTGCCTTGATGTCAAGAGCTTTCACTCTCACCTTACTTCTGGAATTCAGCTCTTTTGTCTATTCAAAACCTCTGAAATCTTGCAGCCTTATGCCAGAAGCCTGGGTTCAAGGCCTGCTCCAGGATATGTTGACTACTGACGGAGCCTTCATCAAGTGGCTCAAACAGGTTGATAATCAACCTCCTAATCCTTCCAGCACTTCCTCACTATTATGTGAGGGGAAAGAAGTGTGTGACAGACAAAAAATAGAGTAAAACTGCTCATGCTGGACCTCTCCAAAACCTGCGCTGTTGTAGCATGTGTCTGGCAGGAGTGTCAGCACCCTCCCCAGTTCCTGCTGACTTTCTAGCAGCTTTCTCCAATTAATTGATGGGTCCCTAACTTCACCATCTGAATCCAGCTGTGTCTGCCTCCAATACTCTCCACAGTTGTCTCTAAACAACTTTCTGCGCATGCTCACTTCTGGGGCTGGATTTTCCAGCTTCCCTCGCCCCGAAACTGGAAATTCTGTCTGAGGTCAATGGTCCGTCCCTCATCCGCTCCGATTCCCGTATTGGATGGGCCAGTAAACTTTGCCTCTGTTGTCTGATTGAGCAAGAAACATCTGACCTAGGGGAAAAGCTTAGAGGAGATGTGCGAGGCAAGTTTTTTTACTCAGTGGTAGTGTCCAGGGAGGTGGTGGCCCCTGGGCATGGGCACTTTGCCACTTGCGCAGTGCCAGGGAGCATAGGCTGGCACTGCCAGAATGCCCAGGGTGCATCGTCACCTGACCCCCTATGGGGCACCGATTGCCCCCACCCCTTCACTCCAGCAAGGTTCTCGAAAGTAGGGAGCTAGTCTGAACCTCGCTGGAGTGAAATACTGCTGGCAGGGTGGGACATGCTGGAGAATTCAGACCTCGGCCTGCTAAAAATATTTAAATGCAAGCCCGCCTCCCAATCGATTTCTGGCACCGCGCAGATGATGCTAGAAATCCGGTGCTGGGAGACGCAAGTGTGGTGCGAATGCTCACGTGAATCCCACAAATTGGGCTGACATGAGATTCTCCCAGCCCGCTGCGCTAAAATATTAGGGCAGTGGGATGGAGAATCACCTCCAGAGTTGGTGTTTTCAATTCCTGTTCTTCATTTGAAGAATCACACAGATTTGAAATTTAAAATGTTTCTCTCTTCACAGATGCCAGACCTGTTGAGTTTATCGAGCATTTTCTGTTTCTATTTTTGGATTTCCAACGTCTGCAGTATTTTGCTTTTATTATTTTCATCCTGTTTGATAAAATGCTGAAGTTTGACCTGTCGGAGATGTGGAATAGAGATATTAATGGTGCCACCTTAGTCTAACGCACAACTAATCTTACTAACCGATGTTTAGGTAGGTAAAGATTTTGCTAATTGCCAAAGTCTTATCCTTTGTTAGATAAAGCTCCATGATCTATGGACACCCTTGACATTTTGCTCTCTTTACAGATACATCATTGTTTTCTCTCCTTCAAACAACACTGTTGTAATCTCCAAACCTGCTCCTTTATTTCATCCCTTCAGTAATCCAGGTGAAATTGTATCATGCAAGTCCAACTACATTGAAATTAGAAACAGGAGAAGGCCATTTGGCCCTTTGAGTCTGTTCTGCCATTCATTATGATCGTGGTTGATCATCAAATTCAAGATCCGAATCCCCCCTTCCTCCCATATCCCTTGGTCCTGTTAGCCCCAAGAGCTATATCTAATTTCTTCTTCAAATCTCACAATTTTTTGATCTCAACTACTTTTTGTGGTAGTGAATTCCACACATTCACCACTCTGTGAAGAACTTTCTCTTCACCTCAGTTTGAAAACGTTTATTCTTTATCCTCAAACTATGACCCCTAGTTCTGGATTCCCCCTCATGACCATTTACACACAATGAAGAGGTGAGAACTGAATGTAAAAAGAAAATCGGGGGCGATCTTATGAAAAAAATTCTAAGCCCAGGTCAAGTGTGAAAAACAGGAGTGTTTCTAACCCACTTTTTGGGCAAGTCCAAATCTGCTGCCTTATGCACTCAGAGCATGAACAAGCATCAAAAACCGTTTCTTGCCTGTAGGAGGAGGGTATGGGGATTAAGTCACCCAAACGCTGGCTGAGAGTAGCAGAGGATGCCATTGCGCATGCGCAGGTCCCTCTGCAGTAAGAGCAGCAGAGACCTGTCACTCAGCCTGTGCTACTCTGAACCAGCCTCTGTGGCTTAAAGCAGGTCTCCATCCCCTCCCCCCCCACCCCCAACCCCATGGGACCCACTATTGCGACCTCCACCCCCACCCACCTGGACTGAATGACACCACCCCCCTATACTGTCTAGTGGGCAGTGCCTGGGTGCCTGGTGGGGGTACTGGGGGGCACCAAGCCCTCTTGCCACTGACCTCACAGCCTCCGGTTCTGCAAGTGAAGCCATCACATCTGGTCCCTGTTGCTGGAGACCAGCTGTGATTTGCGCTGGAGAGACCCTCTCCTGAAGGGCTAAAGAGATAAGTGAGCCCAGGTGATTGAGTTCTAGGCTTGCAAAACACATATAAATAGATTAAAATTAGATTAATGTAACTTAGTCAGCCGCGTGGCGGAAATGGGCTTGAGGCTGACCTTGTCGGATATCCGGTGCCGGCAAGATTGTGAGGGACAGGAAATGGGGGGTGAACCTGACTTCATGACTCTCGCACGATCTTATCGGCGTGCCCTACCCATTGGCTGGTGGGATGTGATGGTAAGATTACCCCTCCCAGTTTTTCTGCAGATTAGTGTTGAACTTACTCTCATTTGAATGCAAAACGTGTCCTCGAGTTCAGCGAATCAGGACAAGAAAAGAAGTGGAGCTCAGTATCATACTCTGATAAATGTGGGATCAGACAGGACAAGTTCTGCAAATGTGGGCCTGATTTTACCATTTTCATTCTAGGTGCTGAATCTGGGCGTAATGCAGATCCGACTTACCAATCTGCTTTCAGGCACCCCCACACGCTCTCAGCCATCTCCAGTCCCATTCGCCCTGTGAGCGGGGCTTAGCGCGGCCGAAATGATCGGAACTCTGAACGGCGCGTGCGCAGTTAGAAAAAAAAGGTTGAAAAAGCGCCCCAGTCACATCATTCCCAGACTGGATAATGCCTCTCCCTAAGCCCCCACTGACATTGCCCCACCCCCACAGCATTAGAGTCCCATCTATTCCCTCACCCTCCACCACCCAGAACAATTGCGAATCCCTCCTTCCTTCCCCCCACCAATTTCAGGCAGAGTGGCAGCAGACCCTCCCCCTTCCCTCACTGATCTCAGGCTGAGAGATCCCCCCCCTCCACCCTACAGGTATCAGGCAGAGTGATCCCCCTCAGTCCTAGCCCGGACCCTCCTGCACAAGGCCCCATCCCACCTACACTCCGATGGCCGTGTGACACCTCCCCCTCTCTCCCCTGTCACTAGTCACTGAGGCGCTCTTCCACCACCATCACCCCCGCCACCCACCCCCCTCCCCAGCAGCACACCTGCAAGCGCTCACTTGCTTTCCCCCAATGCACCCCCCGACCCCCCGGATTTTCTGAGGATGAATTGGGGAGGCTGCGAGACGCAGCTGAGGTGAGGTGGACCACCCTCTTCCTCCCAGGAGGATGCAGACCCAGGGGGCTGATAGCCATGTGGCCAGGGAGGCTGACACCACCTCAGTCAGCGAGGCAGTGCTGGAAAAATATCAGTGACCTCATCCATGCAGCAAGGGTGAGTGCTGTACCCCAGTCAGCATACTCCCCCATATCTCCCCCAGACCCTCCCATTCCCAGCACCCTGCATGCTTCCAGCTCCTGACCCCCAGTGACCCCCACTGTGTTTGCCCTCCAAGGGTCACCACCTGATTCTCCGTGTGAGTCACACCACCATTTATTTCATGGTTCCTTCTGTCTCCACAGAAGAAGACCAAGCTCGTCACTCGTGAGAGGGTGAAGACAGGGGGTGGTGAGCCAGGACCTCCAGGTCCTCACCCTGTCCGGGGAGGGCGCTGGAGCTCACCGGAGAAGGAGAGATGTGGGCTATCAGTGACAGCATGGTGGGTCTGCCATCCAGACATGAGCACCTGTCACTCCTACGCTCACCTTGGGGGCAGGAGTTTTGGGTACAAGGGACAAGGTGGAAAGGAGATGTATGAGGCAATTTATTTGCATTGAGAGGATAGTGGGTGCCTGGAACTCACTGCCCGGGGAGGGTGTGGAAGTGGAAACTATAGGGACATTTAAGGGGCATCTCTACAGCTATCTGAATGGGATGGGAACAGAGGGCAAACAAATCAGATGGGCAGCCTGATCGCTACAGGGTTAGAGGGCCGAAGGGCCTGTTCCTGTGATGTAATTGTCTGGGTTCAGTGTTCTACATTCAAGGGAGACCTGATTCATGTGTTTGGCATCTTAGATTCCTCTCCCTCCCTTTCACTTAGCCTTGTGTCCTGTGTTTCAGGGACAGATCCTGATGCCCCGGGGCCTTCTGGACCATAGGCCCCGGCTACAGCTTCCATCCATCCTGGGAATGATAGCTTGGACAAGTCCTCGGAGGATGTGGGTGAAGGGACCCCTGAGAGTGGCACCGTTTATCCATCAGCTTCTACCTCACAAATCACCATCGCAGAAACAGACACGTCAGTGGATCCAGTTAGTGTTGAGGCTTCTGGGTCACAATCTGGTGAGAACAATACATCTGCTGATGTACATTGGGTGGAGGAGGAAATGTCCAAGGCCTCTGGCATGCGGGAGCCTGCTGGAGGTGAGGACACAGCTGGCCCCAGGCTACACGCTGGGCCTCTGAGATCACGTCTCCCTCAGCTACTGGAGATGCAGCAACAGAGCCAGGGAATACAGGAGGGGCTGATGGCCACACTGGACCAACCACGAGGCTGCTGGGAGGAGTCCCAAGGCTTTCAGGCAGACCAGCTATTATTGCCTGTCATGCATGTTTCCAGTGCCAACACTGCAAGGGTGGCATCAGCAGTGGAAAGCCTGGGGCAGGGGATCCTCACCATGGGTGGCAGGCTCCAAGCAATGGCTGAGTCACAGCAGGCCACAGCGGAGGGACTGAGCAGGCTTCTTGAGATTCTGTGGCCCATGGCTGAGAGGCTTGAGAGCTTGCAGGGGACCCAGAGGGACAGCACTGAGACATAGCGAGCAATGGCAGTAACCATAGAACCATAGAACCATAGAACCATAGAACCCCTACAGTGCAGAAACAGGCCCTTTGGCCCATCGAGTCTGCACCGAACACAATCCCACCCAGACCCTATCCCCATATCCCTACAAATTTTACCTGCTAATCCCTCTAACCTACACATCCCAGGACACTAAGGAGCAATTTTAGCATAGCCAATGAACCTAACCCGCACATCTTTGGACCAGAAGGTGGCCCAGTCTCAGAGGGCCACAGCTGTGGGCTTGCAGAGCATGACCCAGTCACAGAGGCACTTGCTGTGGCCATTGAGAGATGGCCCACGACTCAAGTGGCCATTGCAGAGGGGTCGACTACCATGGGTAGGATGCCGGTGGTCCTCCAGGACTGGCAGTGCCAGGTGACACCAGAGCTCACTGTAGAAGCACCAGTGTCTCATGAAGTGACCCAGGGGCCAAAAGGGACCACAAGGGAGGCAGAATGGTGCAAGCCCACACCGGGAGTCTTCCAGTCAGAGACCCCGGTCAACTGATACCCATGGTCACCATTGCAGATATCAGATTCACCTTCTTGAAAGTTAACCCACAGAAAGCAACTGACCGCGATGGGGTACCCGGAGGAACACTGAGATCCTGCAGATATTAGTTCTGCAGCACGGACCCGGGTCTCAGCACTGACCTCGGGTCCTGCACTGCCGCTGGGTCCCAGCACCGCAGCTCACTTCAGGCTGAAGGATGTGCACAAAGCCCTTACAGATAGCACTGCTCCGAACCCCCCCAACTTTACCAGGGGCTGTGATTGTGTGGAGCATGTGGGGGGGGGGTTAGGGGACATGTGGGGGGGCTGTGATTGTGTGGAGCCTGTGGCTGGGGGATTGGGGGGTTTGGGGGGCTGTGATTGTGTGGAGTATGTGGCTGGGGGATTGGGGGGTTTGGGGGGCTGTGATTGTGTGGAGTATGTGGCTGAGGGATTGGGGGGTTTGGGGGGCTGTGATTGTGTGGAGTATGTGGCTGGGGGATTGGGGGGTTTGGGGGGCTGTGATTGTGTGGAGTATGTGGCTGAGGGATTGGGGGGTTTGGGGGGCTGTGATTGTGTGGAGTATGTGGCTGGGGGATTGGGGGGTTTGGGGGGCTGTGATTGTGTGGAGTATGTGGCTGAGGGATTGGGGGGTTTGGGGGGCTGTGATTGTGTGGAGTATGTGGCTGGGGGATTGGGGGGTTTGGGGGGCTGTGATTGTGTGGAGCCTGTGACTGGGGGATTGGGGGGTTTGGGGGGCTGTGATTGTGTGGAGCCTGTGGCTGGGGGATTGGGGGGTTTGGGGGGCTGTGATTGTGTGGAGTATGTGGCTGGGGGATTGGGGGGTTTGGGGGGCTGTGATTGTGTGGAGCCTGTGACTGGGGGATTGGGGGGTTTGGGGGGCTGTGATTGTGTGGAGTATGTGGCTGGGGGATTGGGGGCATGTGGGGGGGCTGTGATTGTGTGGAGTATGTGGCTGGGGGATTGGGGGGTTTGGGGGGCTGTGATTGTGTGGAGTATGTGGCTGGGGGATTGGGGGGTTTGGGGGGGCTGTGATTGTGTGGAGTATGTGGCTGGGGGATTGGGGGGCTGTGATTGTGTGGAGTATGTGGCTGGGGGAATTGGGGAGTTTGGGGGGGCTGTGATTGTGTGGAGTATGTGGCTGGGGGATTGGGGGGTTTGGGGGGCTGTGATTGTGTGGAGCCTGTGGCTGGGGGATTGGGGGGTTTGGGGGGCTGTGATTGTGTGGAGCCTGTGGCTGGGGGATTGGGGGGTTTGGGGGGCTGTGATTGTGTGGAGTATGTGGCTGGGGGATTGGGGGATTTGGGGGGCTGTGATTGTGTGGAGTATGTGGCTGGGGGATTGGGGGGTTTGGGGGGCTGTGATTGTGTGGAGTATGTGGCTGGGGGATTGGGGGGTTTGGGGGGGCTGTGATTGTGTGGAGCCTGTGGCTGGGGGATTGGGGGGTTTGGGGGGCTGTGATTGTGAGGAGTATGTGGCTGGGGGATTGGGGGGTTTGGGGGGCTGTGATTGTGTGGAGTATGTGGGTGGGGGGATTGGGGAGTTTGGGGGGCTGTGATTGTGTGGAGTATGTGGCTGGGGGATTGGGGGGCATGTGGGGGGGCTGTGATTGTGTGGAGTATGTGACTGGGGGATTGGGGGGCTGTGATTGTGTGGAGTATGTGGCTGGGGGATTGGGGGGTTTGGGGGGCTGTGATTGTGTGGAGTATGTGGCTGGGGGATTGGGGGGCTGTGATTGTGTGGAGTATGTGGCTGGGGGATTGGGGGGCATGTGGGGGGGCTGTGATTGTGTGGAGTATGTGACTGGGGGATTGGGGGGCTGTGATTGTGTGGAGTATGTGGCTGGGGGATTGGGGGGTTTGGGGGGCTGTGATTGTGTGGAGTATGTGGCTGGGGGATTGGGGGGCATGTGGGGGGCTGTGATTGTGTGGAGTATGTGGCTGGGGGATTGGGGGGCTGTGATTGTGTGGAGTATGTGGCTGGGGGATTGGGGGGCATGTGGGGGGGGCTGTGATTGTGTGGAGTATGTGGCTGGGGGATTGGGGGGCTGTGATTGTGTGGAGTATGTGGCTGGGGGATTGGGGGGCTGTGATTGTGTGGAGTATGTGGCTGGGGGATTGGGGGGCATGTGGGGGGGCTGTGATTGTGTGGAGTATGTGACTGGGGGATTGGGGGGCTGTGATTGTGTGGAGTATGTGGCTGGGGGATTGGGGGGCATGTGGGGGGCTGTGATTGTGTGGAGTATGTGGCTGGGGGATTGGGGGGCTGTGATTGTGTGGAGTATGTGGCTGGGGGATTGGGGGGCATGTGGGGGGCTGTGATTGTGTGGAGTATGTGGCTGGGGGATTGGGGGGTTTGGGGGGGCTGTGATTGTGTGGAGTATGTGACTGGGGGATTGGGGGGTTTGGGGGGCTGTGATTGTGTGGAGTATGTGGCTGGGGGATTGGGGGGTTTGGGGGGGCTGTGATTGTGTGGAGTATGTGGCTGGGGGATTGGGGAGTTTGGGGGGCTGTGATTGTGTGGAGTATGTGGCTGGGGGATTGGGGGGTTTGGGGGGCTGTGATTATGTGGAGCCTGTGGCTGGGGGATTGGGGGGGTTTGGGGGGCTGTGATTGTGTGGAGTATGTGGCTGGGGGATTGGGGGGGTTTGGGGGGCTGTGATTGTGTGGAGTATGTGGCTGGGGGATTGGGGGGTTTGGGGGGCTGTGATTATGTGGAGCCTGTGGCTGGGGGATTGGGGGGGTTGTGATTGTCGATGTGTTAGGGGCAAGCAGTGTTGCGTGACTTCCACATTTGTTCACCTCCACCTCCCCCCAACCCACTTCCACCCCCCCCTCTCCCCCTCCCTCCCTCCCTCCCTCCAGACTTTCAGAGTGATGAGATGGCATTTGCAATGCGACCAATCGATCTTGCTGTTCTCCTGGTTGCTGCTGGAGCTGAGGAGGAGGATATGGAGGAAGAGTTGTGGGCACAGGAGGTCCGGACCCTACCACCCTGCAGGACCAGAGGGAGATGACCATCAGAGGCAGGAGGTGGCTGCCACTCACCCAGAGAGGGGGCGTAGGAGAAGGAGGGAGCAGAGACCCCAGCAGTTCCATGCATGAGTGTCCTTCGAGGAGATGTCGGACACCTTTTGCCACTGACGTCTCTGACTCTGAAAGGATACCGTGCAACACCTGTGTGACCTGTTGTAGGACCTGACTCTCCGGGGTGGGGGGGACCCACTCTCAGTGACTGTCAGACTGACGGTTACCCTGATCTTCTATGTGATTGGCTCCTTCCAGAGCCCGAGCGGAGATGTCTGTGGCATCTCCCAGTCTTCAGTCCACACCTGTGTCACTGAGGGCCTGTATACCCGGGCTGGGCAGTACATCAAATCCACCCTGGACTGTGCCCATCAGGAAGCCCGGGCTGGGGGGTTCATTACAATTGCGGGGATGCCCAACGTTCAGGGGGTGGTCGATTGCGCCCGTGTCGCTCTCAGGGATCCCCTTACAGAATCCACAACAATTTGTTAATAGGAAGGGGTCCCACTCCCTGACTGAACCAATCGTGTGTGACCACAATATGCCCATCATGCGCCAGACATCCAGGCAGCGTACATGGGAGCTTCATTGTAAGGAGCTCAGATATCCCGCAAGCATTTGAGGAGGAGTCCAAGCTGTGGCTCCTGGGTTACCCGCTTCAGACATGGCTGATGATGCCAGTGCGGGGGTCTGTGACTGAGGTGGAGACCCACTGTACTGAGACCCACGTAGCCACCTGAGTGACATAGAGAGGGGCAGTGGACTCCTCGAGATGCGATTCCGGGAAGATTTTGAGGGGCCCTCCAGTACAGCCCCCTGATCTCCTCCCGCATAGTGGGGATGCACTGTGCCTTGGGGGAGGAAGAGGATGTGGAGGATGTCACTGGAGAGGATTTCCACCAGGAGGAGGAGGAAGAGGACATCTTGGAACACCTGCCAGGTGATGCAGGGCTGGCATCTCGGCTGAGGCATGTGAGATTGTCTAGGGAGGCTCTGATAACCAGGCGGTTCAGTCGCTAGGGGATGGTGATAGTGGGTTCCATTCCCCCCACCCCCCCCCCACCAACCCCGAAAAATGCCTTCCATTTCTCCTGCACATTGTCACACCGGAGTGGTGGGTCTGGGTACTCTGTGTTAGTGATTTCTTTTCCAGGCAGGAGGGTGATGACGACTGACTGAGCACCATTCTGATGATGCCCTGGTGCAAACCAGTCTGACTGCTCCCTGAGACCCACGTGCACAGTAACACCTGTCCAGTGGGTAAGGGATCCGAAACCCCCATACAGGGCCCTGGGGTGGGTGCTTGGGGGACAGGAGGTCGTCGTTCGTGCGATATGAGAGACCAATGGCTTCCTTTTCTCAGTGACACTTCATTGAGGGGCCACCCCAACTGATATCACCAAGATCATCAATGGGGCAGGAGTCCTATTCGCAGGTGGTTGTGGAGACAAAACATTTATTCACAATAAAGGTGTTCAGATAAGCTGGTGAAACACAAAAACTTGTGAAAAGAAGACACTAAGGTGCCTACAGTCCTTTCTAACTATTGCAGCCCTTCTCCCGTGCCATCTCACTGCAACTACAACTTCCTAACCTTACACTGCCCCGCACTAGGCCTCAGTGACTCCCCAGAATGTACATTGGAGATGGAGGGGGCCAGCTGCTGACCTTGCCCCATGGCCTGTGATGTGCATGGTGGGCGTCCTCTGGAGGTCCTGGACCTTGAGAGCCCTGGGCAGCTTTCAGGTTTCTGGGATGTTTCCATGACACTCTCTTCATCCCACTGCCTCTGTGATGCCCCAGTGTCAGGAAGGGGGGTGTAGGAAGGAGTTGCCACAGCCACAGTCTCTGACTGGAAGACTCCCAGTGTGGGCTCGCACCCTTTCTCTCCCTTGGGGTCCCTTTTGGCCCCTGGGGTCACTCCATGGGACACTGGTGCTACTGCAGTGAGCTCCAGATGCTCTGGCGTAACCTGGCACTGCCAATCCTGGAGGACCACCGGCATCCTACCCATGGTGGTTGACCCCTCCGCAAAGGCCACTTGCTTAAACTGGACCATCTCGAGGGCAACATGGCAGCTCAGAGGCTATCTCTGTTGCTGTGCGGACACATGGATTTGGGCCTGTGTCCATGGGAGTTTGCGCGTTCTCCCCGTGGTTGCGTGGGTTTCCTCCGGGTACTCCGGTTTCCTCCCACATCCCAAAAATGTGCTTTTAGGCTGATTGATTGGGTAACAAATTGTCCCTATATTGGACCTCCCTGATCCTCACACATTAGGCGTAGACTAAAATCATGAATAGGTCACTGACCATGGGACGGCGGCGCGGGCTCGTTGGGCCGAGGGGCCTGTTTCCCGTGCTGTGTTGTTCTTTGTTCCTTGAGTCGTGGGCCATCTCTCAATGGCCACAGCAAGTGCCTCTGTGACTGGGTCATGCTCTGCAAGCCCACAGCTGTGACCCTCTGAGACTGGGCCACCTTCTCAAGGGTTACTGCCATTGCCCGCTGTGTCTCAGTGCTGTCCCTCTGGGTCCCCTGCAAGCTCTCGAGCCTCTCAGCCATGGGCCACAGAATCTCAAGAAGCCTGCTCAGTCCCTCCGCTGTGGCCTGCTGTGACTCAGCCATTGCTTGGAGCCTGCCACCCATGGTGAGGATGCCCTGCCCCAGGCTTTCCACTGCTGATGCCACCCTTGCAGTGTTGGCACTGGAAACATGCATGACAGACAATAATAGCTGGTCTGCCTGAAAGCCTTGGGACTCCTCCCAGCAGCCTCGTGGTTAGTCCAGTGTGGCCATCAGCCCCTCCTGTATTCCCTGGCTCTGTTGCTGCATCTCCAACAGCTGAGGGAGACGTGATCTCAGAGGCCCAGCATGTAGCCTGGGGCCAGCTGTGTCCTCACCTCCAGCAGGCTCCCGCATGCCAGAGGCCTTGGACATTTCCTCCTCTACCCAATGTACATCAGCAGGTTGTGACCCAGAAGCCTCAACACTAACTGGATCCACTAACGTGTCTGTTTCTGCGATGGTGATTTGTGAGGTAGAAGCTGATGGATAAACGGTGCCACTCTCGGGGGTCCCTTCACCCACATCCTACGAGGACTTGTCCGAGCTATCATTCCCAGGATGGATGGAAGCTGTAGCCGGGGCCTATGGTCCAGAAGGCCCAGAGGCATCAGGATCTGTCCCTGAAACACAGGAACATAGAACATAGAACATAGACCATTACAGCGCAGAACAGGCCCTTCGGCCCACGATGATGCGCCGACCAGTTACAAAACAATGACCCACTAGCCTAAACCAATCCCTTTTCATCCATAAACCTATCCACAGATTTTTTAAACGCCCCCAAACTAGGTGCATTTACAACTGCAGCTGGCAGGGCATTCCAGTCCCTCACCACCCTCTGGGTAAAGAACCTACCCCTGACATCTGTCCTATAACTACCCCCCCTTAATTTAAAATTGTGCCCCCTCGTGCTAGCTTTCTCCATCCTAGGAAAAAGGCTATCACTATCTACCCTATCTAAACCTCTAATCATCTTATATGTTTCAATGAGATCCCCTCTTAGCCGCCTTCTTTCCAGCGAAAACAACCCCAAATCTCTCAATCTCTCCTCATAGGATCTCCCCTCCATACCAGGCAACATCCTGGTAAACCTCCTCTGCACCCTCTCCAAAGCCTCTACATCCTTCCTGTAATGTGGGGACCAGAACTGCACACAAAACTCCAAGTGCGGCCGCACCAGAGATGTGTACAGTTGCATCATGACGCTGCGACACAAGGTTCAGTGAAAGGGAGGGAGAGGAATCTAAGATGCCAAACACATGAATCAGGTCTCCCTTGAATGTAGAACACTGAACCCAGACAATTACATCACAGGAACAGGCCCTTCGGCCCTCTAACCCTGTAGCGATCAGGCTGCCCATCTGATTTGTTTGCCCTCTGTTCCCATCCCATTCAGATAGCTGTAGAGATGCCCCTTAAATGTCCCTATAGTTTCCACTTCCACACCCTCCCCGGGCAGTGAGTTCCAGGCACCCACTATCCTCTCAATGCAAATAAATTGCCTCATACATCTCCTTTCCACCTTGTCCCTTGTACCCAAAACTCCTGCCCCCAAGGTGAGCGTAGGAGTGACAGGTGCTCATGTCTGGATGGCAGACCCACCATGCTGTCACTGATAGCCCACATCTCTCCTTCTCCGGTGAGCTCCAGCGCCCTCCCCGGACAGGGTGAGGACCTGGAGGTCCTGGCTCACCACCCCCTGTCTTCGCCCTCTCACGAGTGACGAGCTTGGTCTTCTTCTGTGGAGACAGAAGGAACCATGAAATAAATGGTGGTGTGACTCACACGGAGAATCAGGTGGTGACCCTTAGAGGGCAAACACAGTGGGGGTCATTGGGGGTCAGGAGCTGGAAGCATGCAGGGTGCTGGGAATGGGAGGGTCTGGGGGAGATACGAGGGAGCATGCTGACTGGGGTACAGCACTCACCCTTGCTGCATGGATGAGGTCACTGATTTTTTTTCTGCCACTGCCTCGCGGTTTGGGGGGCCCAGCGCCCTGGCACTGACCAAAATGGCGACTGCCTCCCTGACCACATGGCCATCAGCCTCCCTCTGGGTCGACGTCCTCCAGGGAGGAAGAGGGTGGTCCACCTCACCTCAGCTGCATCCAGCAGCCTCCCCAATTCATCCTAAGGAACCGGGGTGGGGGGGGGGGGGGGGGGGGGGGGGATAGCTGGTTGAGCGCACATTGTCCTGTACTGCACCCCTGTCCATTCTGGAGGTTATTATGGAGCTGCCCTTCATTGGGGCAGATAGCTGCAGGCAGTTTGACAGAGCATTCCAGCAAGTTCCACGCAGTTTGGTTGTTAGCATTGGGAGAAAGCAAGTGAGCGCTTGCAGGTGTGCTGCTGGGGAGGGGGGGTGGGTGGCGGGGGCGGTGGTGGTGGATGAGTGCCTCAGTGACTAGTGACAGGGGAGAGAGGGGGAGGTGTCACACGGCCATCGGAGTGTAGGTGGGATGGGGCCTTGTGCAGGAGGGTCCGGGCTGGGAGTGAGGGGGATCACTCTGCCTGATACCTGTAGGTGGAGGGGGGGGGATCTCTCAGCCTGAGATCAGTGAGGGAAGGGGGAGGGTCCACTGCCCCTCTGCCTGAGATTGGTGGGGGGAAGGAGGGAGGGATTCGCAATTGTTCTGGGTGGTGGAGGGTGAGGGAATAGATGGGACTGTAATGCTGTAGGGGTGGGGCAATGTCAGTGGGAGCTAGGGGGGAACAATTTCCGATCTGGGAGTGATGTGACAGGGGCGCTTTTTCAATTTTTTATCCAACTGCGCATGCACAGTTCCGAGCTCCGATTGTTTCGGCCGCGTTGTTATCCGCCCTGGAAACCCCGGTCAACTGATATCCATGGCCACCATTGCAGATATCAGATTCACCTTCTTGAAAGTTAACCCACAGAAAGCAACTGAAACCCTGATGGGGTACCTGGAGGAACACTGAGATCCTGCACAGACCAACTGGTGTGGGTATTCACAGATATCCTTAACCTCTCCTTACACTGATCTGAGGCCTCTACCTACTTCAAGAAGACAACCGGCAAGGGCGGCACGGTAGCACAGTGCTTAGCACTGCTGCTTCACAGCTCCAGGGTCCTGGGTTCGATTCCCGGCTCGGGTCACTGCCTGTGTGGAGTTTGCACATTCTCCTCGTGTCTGCGTGGGTTTTCTCCGGGTGCTCCGGTTTCCTCCCACAGTCCAAAGATGTGCGGGTTAGGTTCATTGGCTATGCTAAAATTGCCCCTTAGTATCCTGGGATGTGTAGGCTAGAGGGATTAGCAGGTAAAATGTGTAGGGATATGGGGATAGGATCTGGGTGGGATTGTGTTCGGTGCAGACTCGATGGGCCGAAGGGCCTGTTTCTGCACTGTAGGGTTCTATGCTGGTTCTAACCATCATCCCTGTACCAAAGAAAAGCCAGGCAGTGTGCCGTAATGACCAGTGCCCGGTGGCTCTGACATTCATCATAACGAAGCACTTTGAAAAGTCAGCCATGGCATGCATTAGCTCCAGTCTCCCACATTGCCTGGATCCACTACAGGTTGTCTATCACCGCAACAGATCCAAAGCAGACGTCATCTCCCAGGCTCTATACTCAGCTGTGGAGCACCTGGAAATCAAGCATTACTGTAATGGTTGAGCCATTTGTCATGTATAATAGGACCATTTGTAGTGTAACTACTGGGTCATTAGTAGTATAATGGTTGCTTAATTTATAGAATCCCTGCAGTGTTGAAGAAGGCCACTTATTTCATAGAACCCTACAGTGCAGAAAAAGGCCCTTCGGCCCATCGAGTCTGCACCGAACACAATTCCACCCAGGCCCCACCCCCATATATTATACCCACTAATCCCTCTAACCTATGCATCCCTGGACACTAAGGGATAATTTCATAGTATGACCAATCAACCTAACCCACACATCTTTGGACTGTGGGAGGAAACCGGAGTACCCGGGAGGAAACCCATGCAGGCACGAGGAGAATGTGCAAACTCCACACAGACAGTGACCCAAGCCGGGAATCGAACCCAGGACCCTGGAGCTGTGAAGCAGCAGTGCTAACCACTGTGCTACCATGCTGCCCCATCAAATCTGCACCTACCCTCTGACAGAGCATCTTATCCAGGCCCTATTCCCATAACCCAAAGTATCCATCCCGCGCATTCTAACCTTGGCATCCTGGAACACTAAGAGTAATTTAGCATGGCCAATCTTCCGAATCTGCATATATTGGGACTGTGGGAGGAAATCGGAGCACCTGGAGGAAATCCATACAGACAAGGGGAGAATGTGCAGGCTCCGTACAGCTATCACCCAAGGCTGGAATTGAACTTTGGTCCCTGCCGCTGTGAGGCAGCAGTGCTAACCACTGTGCCGCCATGCTGATGAAGTCGAATAACTTTGCTTATGATTTTGCTCCAGAAGCTTTTGTGTGATAATTTCCTCGGAGCAGGATGAGGAGAAACCAAAGATGATGAAGAGCTGGGAAAAGGAACTCAGAGTAAACAACTTAGAGTCTAAATGAGAGATAAAAGAGCAATTTTATGGAAGGGGCACTGGGAGGAATTTAAAGAGGGGAATCAGACGTAAGGGAGCGATTTATAGAAGGGAAATCAGAGGTGGAAGGAGCTTTGATTCCTCCAGCAACTGCTGAAAACTCACTGAAATTAGTAACTAATAGTAATGGATGGGACTTCATTCCAAAGGCAGATAAAGTCATTCTAACTGCCAATCAATGCTCTGATGAGCTTTAAATGGCAGTGGGCATCCAAGAGTCAGCAATAACCCGTTACACATTGACTGTTACATCCCGTTAGGGGTAAATCCTGCCTCACAAATTTGATTGAATTGTTTGAGGAGGTAACTAAGTGTGTAGACATAGGTAGAGCAGTTGATGTCATATACATTAATTTTAGTAAGGCATTTGACAAGATTCCCCATGATAGACTCATGAAGAAAGTAAGGAGGTGTGGGATAGAAGGAAATTTGGCCGATTAGATAAGTAACTGGCTGCTTCATAGAAGACAGATGTGGTGATGAAGTGAAAATTTTCAGACTGGAGGCCAGTTACCAGCGGTGTACCACAGGGATCAGTGCTGGGTCCTCTGCTATTTGTAATTTTTATCAATGACTTGGAAGAAGGGGCTGAAGGGTGGGTCAGTAAATTTACTGATGACACCAAGCTTGGTGGAGTAGTGGATGAGGTGGAGGGCTCTTGCAGGCTGCAAAGGGACATTGATAGGATGCAGAGCTGGGCTGAAAAGTAGCAGATGGAATTTAACCATGATAAGTGCGAGATGATTCATTTTGGTAGAACAAACTTGAATGCGGATTACAGGGTCAAAGAAAGGCAGGGTTCTGAGGAATGTGGAGGAACAGAGAGATCTTGGGGTTCATATCCACAGATCTCTGAAGGTTGCCGCTCAAGTGGATAGAGCCGCGAAGAAGGCTTATAGTGTGTTAGGGTTTATTAACAAGGGGTTTGAATTTAAGAGCCGCGGGGTTATGCTGCAATTATACAGGACCTTGGGTGAGACCACATTTGGAATATTGTGTTCAGTTCTGGTCACCTCATTATAAGAAGGATGTGGAAGCATTGGAGAGAGTGCAGAGGAGATTTACCAGGATGTTGCCTGGTTTGGAGGGTAGGTCTTATGAGGAAAGGTTAAGGGAGCTGGGACTTTTCTCTGTAGAGCGGAGGAGGATGAGAGGCAACTTAACAGAGGTTTATAAGATGATGAGGGGGATAGATAGAGTGGACATGCAGAGACTATTTCCTTGGATGGATGTAGCTGTTACTAGGGGGCATAACTATAAGGTTCATGATGGGAGATACAAGAGGGATGTCTGAGGTAAATTCTTTATGATGTGGGTATGCCGGCGTTGGACTGGCGTAAACACAGTAAAAAGTCTGACAACACCAGGTTTTAGTCCAACCTATTTATTTGATAATATTCTCACAAGCTTTCGAGGGGACTGCCTCTTCGTCAGGTGAATGGAGAGTTCTGGCCTCAGACAGAGCATATAAAGCACAGACAGTTTAGAGATTACTGATTAGAATGCGAATCCTTACACCTAACCTGCTGTTCAAGTCTTAAAGTGGCTGATAATGTGAGTGGAAGGAGCACTGATTACAGGTTAAAGAGATGTGTATTGTCTCCAGACAGTACAGTAAGTGAGGTTTTGCAAACCCAGGCAAGTCATGGGGGTTACAGATAGTGCGACATGAATCCAAGATCCCTGTTGAGACCGTCCTCATGTGTGCGGAACTTGGCTATCAGTCTCTGTTCATTGGGGAGACCATGCAGATGCTACGACAACGGATGAATGAACATCGCTCGACAGTCACCAGGCAAGACTGTTCCCTTCCTGTTGGCGAACACTTCAGTGGTCACGGACATTCAGCCTCTGATCTTCGGGGTAAGCATTCTCCAAGGCGGCCTTCATGACACACGACAGTGCAGAGTCGCTGAACAGAGACTGATAGCCAAGTTCCGCACACATGAGGACGGTCTCAACAGGGATCTTGGGTTCATGTCGCACTATCTGTAACCCCCGTGACTTGCCTGGGTTTGCAAAACCTCACTTACTGTACTGTCTGGAGACAATACACATCTCTTTAACCTGTGATCAGTGCTCCTTCCCACTCACATTATCAGCCATTTTAAGACTTGAACAGCAGGTTAGGTGTAAGGATTCGCATTCTAATCAGTAATCTCTAAACTGTCTGTGCTTTATATGCTCTGTCTGAGGCCAGAACTCTCCATTCACCTGACGAAGAGGCAGTCCCCTCGAAAGCTTGTGAGAATATTATCAAATAAATAGGTTGGACTAAAACCTGGTGTTGTCAGACTTTTTACTGTAAATTCTTTACTCAGAGAGTGGTTGGGGTGTGGAAATGCACTGCCTGCTGTGATAGTGGAGTGGGATACTTTGGGAACTTTCAAGCTGTTATTGGTTAGGCCACATGGAGCACACCAGAACGATAGGGAGCGGGATAGTTTGATCTTGAGTTTGGACATAGCTCAGCACAACATTGAGGGCCAAAGGGCCTGCACTGTGCTGTATGTTTTTACATTTCTATGACTCTCGGAATGGTGAGTGCTCTCCTTAAGATCCTACCTTATGTATTTCTTATAAAATTTGATGCGGAAATGAAAATGCAAACCTTGAAAGAAGGTCGGAAATGCCAAGAATTATGTGTGGAATAAAAATTCTTGTTACTCGATAGCAGAGGATTGTGGATTTTAAGGAATGTCAAGTGGTATGTTTTTTCCCCATGTGCTGATATATAAGAGGTGATTGAAGGATTAACTTTAAAACAATGCCTCTTTATTTATTACAGGGCTAATAAAAAAGCAAAATAATAATATCTTGTTACAAAAACTATCAATTTTTAAGGCAGAAGACATACCACTAGGAGAGGGGCAAGGAGGGACTTCTATACATATGGGTTTAAAATTGATATCGCTGCATCTTTGAAAGGATGAATACCTGAAGCAGATTAATCTGTAGGGAGAAAGGTAGGGATATTCACACTGTGTTGCCTGAACAACTTGTCAGCAGAGAAGATAATAGACCAAATGGCCTCCTTGTGTGGCCGAACCACCATTCTTTCTTAGTTATATCTTATAGTTTTGATCATTTTGGGATAATGAGAATTTTTAAAAATAACAAGCGAGTTGATGAAGTAGCTCCTGAGCAGCTAACATCCACAACTGGCAGCTGAACAATCCACAGCTGAAATAAAAGTAGTTCTCCCCAAAAACAGGGATAGAATTTTCAAAATGAAAACTTGCCAATCTGATAAGATAATGTAACTGAAACCTTGGGATTTAATGGCAAGCATATTAATTTTCTTGCCAATTTGCCTTAGAATGGTCCATTTTAATGATGAGGCCTCACTTAAATCACGCTGACTGATCTAATCCATTATAAGGGGATTAGGGGAGCAGTGGGTTGGTGGTGGCAGGTGAAGTTGCATTGTATAGCAGGTGAATGATGAGATTTACTATTGGGCTATCCCATAGAGGTTCTGTACTCAAGACACGTACAAGCTTGAGAAAGGATGAAGCTTTCCTGGAAACATAATGTTGCTTCTCACGCAGGATGCCTACTGGATTCTAGTCCCAGTGACACCATCAGAAGCTCATATGCAGATGTTAGAAAGGGCAAGGATAGTCTTTGCCAAGTGCCAGTGCCACTTAAGCAGAAGAGGAGGTTAAGACCAAACCCCAAGTGAGCCTGCGCCAGAGAAAGACTGCAGCCAGAGTGAGTTTCAGTCAGAGTGAAGGCTTTGGGAATTTGGAGCTGAGTGAGAATTCGGTGCCCATGGGGAAGAGGTGCTCATCTTTGAGAGAGGTGGACCTGTCAGAGAGACTTAAGAGCAAGTGAGAGGTAGAAGGATATTGAACCGTGCTGTCACAGCCAGCAGGTAAGTGATTATCTGGTGACGGGTAAGTAATTTTTTCTTTTCCTTTTGCTCTTGATGTTGTAGCTGTTGTTGTACACTACAATAGCATTTCAGTGTAATTTCTGTGGTTTATATTCGGTTGTAATGAGGAGCAGGAAAGTAGGGCCCTAGAGAATTCATAGTATCATAGAATCCCTCCAATGCAGAAGGGGGCCACTCGGCCCATCGAGTCTGCACTGACCACAATCCTACTCAGGCCCTATCCCCGTAACCCCATGCATTTACCCTAGCTAGTCCCCTGACACTAGGGTCAATTTAGTATGGCCAATCAATCTAACTCGCACATCTTTGGAGTGTGGGAGGAAATTGGAGCACCCGGAGGAAACCCATGCAGACACGGGAAGAATGTGCAAACTCCACACAGACGGTGACCCAAGGCTGGGATTGAACCCTGGCGCTGTAGAACATAGAACATAGAACATAGAACATTACAGCGCAGAACAGGCCCTTCGGCCCACGATGTTGCGCCGACCAGTTACAAAACAATGACCCACTAGCCTAAACCAATCCCTTTTCATCCATAAACCTATCCACAGATCTCTTAAACGCCCCCAAACTAGGTGCATTTACAACTGCAGCTGGCAGGGCATTCCAGTCCCTCACCACCCTCTGGGTAAAGAACCTACCCCTGACATCAGTCCTATAACTACCCCCCCTTAATTTAAAGTCGTGCCCCCTCGTGCTAGCTTTCTCCATCCTAGGAAAAAGGCTATCACTATCTATCCTGTTTAAACCTCTAATCATCTTATATGTTTCAATGAGATCCCCTCTTAGCCGCCTTCTTTCCAGCGAAAACAACCCCAAATCTCTCATCACGTGCTCACTGTGTCTCCCCTCCTTACCAGGCAACATCCTGGTAAACCTCCTCTGCACCCTCTCCAAAGCCTCCACATCCTTCCTGTAATGTGGGGACCAGAACTGCACACAAAACTCCAAGTGTGGCCGCACCAGAGTTGTGTACAGTTGCATCATGACGCTGCGACTCCTAAATTCAATCCCCCTACCAATAAACGCCAAGACACCGTATGCCTTCTTAACAACCTTGTCTACTTGATTCCCAACTTTCAGGGATCTATGTACACATACACCTAGATCCCTCTGCTCCTCCACACTATTCAAAGTCCTCCCGTTAGCCCTATACTCAACACATCTGTTATTCCTACCGAAATGAATTACCTCACACTTCTCCACATTAAACTCCATCCGCCACCTCACAGCCCAGCTCTGCAACCTTTCTAAGTCACCCTGCAAACTATGACACCCTTCCTCACAATCTACCACACCTCTGACTTTGGTGTCATCAGCAAACTTACTAATCCACCCAACTAAACCCTCATCCAGATCATTAATAAAAATTACAAACAGCAGTGGCCCCAAAACAGATCCCTGAGGCACACCACTTGTAACCGAACTCCATGACGAATATTTACCATCAAGTGAGGCAGCAGTGCTAACCACTGTGCTACCATGCTGCCCACAGATGTTGGATTTGGATATAATCTGAAACAAAACATCTTTCAAAAGTTTAATTTAAAGAGATAAGACAAGATAGCAGAGCACCAATTTTTACTCCTCTTGCTCCATATGGCAGGCTGGGGACAGTCCCCTGGGTCAGCATGTGTGCAGCTCCAGCTCCTGGAAGCTTGAGTTTCAGAGCTGGAATGGCAGCTGGAGACAATGTGGATTATTTGGGAGTCAGAGAGTGTCGTGGATAGCACGTATAGGGAGGCGGTCACACTGCAGGCTCAGATTCCGCAGGCAGGAAGAGAATGGGTGACCACCAGAAAGAGCAAGAGAGCTAGGCAGGTACTGCAGGAATCTCATACTCACTCGCAAAGATTTGTGCCGTCAACTCATTTACTTTACTCATTTACTGTGGTACAATGAGCTTGGCTGCTGCTGCTTTCCCCAGAGAGGTCATTCCCCTCAGCAGTATCCAAAGCGGTATATCTGCTTAGAAAGGAATTCCTCTGCAAAACAGATATACTGCATTGGATACTGCTGAGGGGAGTGACCTCTCTGAGGAAAGCAGCAGCAGCCAAACACATTGTACCATAGTTGGTTCTGCTGCAGAGGGGAGGGGTAAAAAGTGTGCATTGCAATATTTATAGGGGATTCGATTGTCAGGGGAATAAACAGGTGTTTCTGTGGCCTCAAATGAGGGTGGTATATTGCCTCCCTGGTGCTCGGATGAAGGATGTCTTGGAGTGACTGCAGAACATTCTGAAGAGGAAGGGTGAACTGTCAGTTGTCGTAGTACACATTGGCACAAATGACATAGGTTGCAAAAAAGGATGAAATCCTCAAAGCAAAATACAGGGAGCTAGGAAGAAAATTAAGGAATTAGATCTCAAAGGTAGTGATCTCAGGATTACTATGGGTATCAGGTGCTAGTCAGAGTAGAAAGGATATATCGGATAAATATGTGGCTGAAGAGATGGTGTCAGGGGGAGGGTTTCAGGTTCCTGAGCATTGGGGCTGGTTCTGGGGGACGTGGGACCTGTACAAATTGTACGAGTTATACCTGGGCAGGACTGGGACTGATGTCCTAGGGGGAATGTTTGCTTGAGCGGTTGGGGAAGGTTTAAACTAATATGCCAGGTGTATGAGAACTTATGTAAGGAGTTAGAAGGAGGCAGCAAGGACAAAATGTGGGGAGAAGGTTCCAATTATATCAAAAAGCAGGATAAAAGTTAAAAGGAAGGAGAACACAGGAGATGTTATTGATGGAAGTGTTAGAATTCAAGCAAGGCGTTTGATATGGTGGGGGAAATAGCAAATGTACTAGTGGTAATTTACCAAAATTCGCTGGACTCTGGAGTGGTTCCCACGGATTGGAAAACAGCAAACAGGAGGTGACTGTTTAAAAAAAAATAGACAAAAAGCAGGTAACTATAGGCTGGTTAGCTTGATTTCTGTAGTAAGGAAAGTACTTGAATCTATCATCAAGAAAGAAATAGCAAGACATGTGGATATAAATTGTCCAATTGGGAAGAAGCAGCATGAATTCATGAAGTCATGAGGTCATGTTTGACTAATTTGATGGAATTCTTTGAGAACATTACATGTGCAGTAGGCAATAGGGAACCTGTGGATGTGGTGTATTTGGAAATCCAGAAGGCATTTGACAAAGTGCCACACCAAAGGCTGCTTCATACGATTAAGGTGCATGATGTTATGTTGCAACTGTATAAGGTGCTGGTGAGGCCACACCTGGAATACAGTTTTGGTCTCTTTACTTGAGAAAGGATACATTGGCACTGGAGGGAGTGCAGAGAAGATTTACTAGGTTGATTCCAGAGCTGAGAGGATTGGCTTATGAGGACAGACTGAGTAAACTGGGGCAACACTTATTAGAATTCAGAAGAATGAGGGGAGTTTTTATATAAGATTATGAAGGGAATAGATAAGATAGAAGCAAGGAAGTTGTTTCCACTGGCAGGTGAAACTAGATTTGAGGGGCATAGCCTCAAAATAAGGGGGTGCAGATCTAGAACTAAGGGGCATGGCCTCAAAATAAGGGGAGAGCAGATTTAGGATTGAGTTGAGGAGGAACTTCTTCACACAAAGGATTGTGAAACAGTTGATCCTACCTCATTTAATGTTTTTAAAGCAAGGAAAGGTAGATTTTTGAACAATAAAGGAATTAAGGGCTTGGTGATCAAGGAGGTAAGTGGAGCTGTGTCCACAAAAAGATCAGCCATGCTCTTATTGAATGGCAGTGCAGGCTTGAGGGGCCAGATGCTCCTGCTCCTAGTTCTTATGTTCAACACTTCCCGGTAGCACCAGGTCAGGTAAGTAGTGTGATTGACTTTAAGTGCTCACCCTTTCAGTTTCCATTGAGCAACTGGGGGTAACATTTCCCTTTTAGTTAAATATTGGTCAAGATACATCAAAAATACTCAATAGGAAATGAACCACATTTACATTTACAGAATAAGTAATAAAGCTTGTAGGACCTAAAAATTGAAAGAAATTTGAACACCCTTAGTAGGCACGAAGCACTGGATGTGTGCAGCAGCAAGTGTCTGAAACCAGGTTAGCAGAACTAGTGTGGCCTTAAGCAGCCTCATGATCAGTTTGCTTAGGTGGTCCACCTATCTTTCTGGCAGAAATCAGCAGGATTAGTTTTTGGGTTCCCCTTGTCTTCAATAGCTAGCCCACCAACCTATTATTTCCTCAGCTGTAGGGCAATGTCTAAGACAGTGGACCTTCCCTCCCAACTCCCCCCTTTCAACATCCCAAAGAGCCCATTCCCTCCCCAGTGCTCTGGTCCACTCTTAGTTCCCTCCATCTTCTTCCCATGGCCCTTTCCTGTGCAAGCTTTGGGAATGGAACATTTTCCCTTTCCTCTTCTTTTTACCCATTGGTTAGTGTCCCAAACACACATTCATGGTGAAACAGCAATTTATTTACCTTTCTTTCAATTTAGTATACAGCATTCACTGGTCACAACATGAGCTTCTGCTCACTGCGGAGACCAATCACTATGAAAACATTGCAGTCGTTTGTCAGTTTAATTTTCTGCAATATTCCCTCTCTGTCCTTGCATTGTTCTAATAGAGATCAGTGGAAATTAGAGGGACAGTAAGTCATCTTTCATCTCTGCAATTTACAGTCTTCTGGAATTCACACTGCATTCCTTAATTTCAGTTCAAAACCGCATTTTTCTACAGAACAGTTGCTGGCAATGTCCTTTTCAACTCATTTGAACCTAACTTTTATTTCTTTTATTGTTCCTTCACCTTCACTTTAATCTCTGCCCTTTACCCTATCAGAGACCTTTCTATTTATTCTTTCCTCACTTATCCTCTTTCTCTGCCTCTCTACTTGAACGTTACATTTGGTTTTGACAAATGCCAGGTATAGAATTCAATAGAAGTTCTAATCAGAGTAGTCAAGATTAAAATTAAAAAAGGATATTAGATGGATCGGTAACCAAAGGTTACTAATATTAACAGAATAACTATTTATAGAGAGATGACACAGATTTAAAATAATTGACAAAAAACTGGAGGGAAAATGATTTATTGAAAGAAGGTGTAAGATCTGGAATCCATTGCCTGGAAAGAGTGATGTAAACAGGCTGCATAGAAACTTTCTAAATGCTCATTTTCAGGAATACAGGGAAAAAGCTGTGGTATGGAATTAGATTAAAGAGATCTTTCAAAGGCTGATGGGCTAATGGCTCTTCTGCTATACATTTCTATGATTCAAAATGATCCAGAGTATAAAATAAATTACTGGTCTGAGTATTTATAACTAATGACTGTACAGTTTTACAGTTTGAGTTATTTTTTCCAAATTGGCAGCTGCAGTTATTTCATATTTGATTAATGAGTATGTCTTCCATTCCACAACACTCACTGTTTTCCTGTCTTCAGAGCTGCTCATGGAAATATTCTTCATTTTTGGCAGTAGAAAACAGTTCAGTTAATCGTTGTCCTGGAGGCTCACTGATCTCAACTCAAATCCTTAACTAGGAAGAAAATACATCCACATTGTATCTTTCCACATGTTGTTTCAAAGTGATTTATGGCAAATAAACTTTCAGAGTACCCACAATTGTTACAGAAACATGGAATCCCTACAGTGCAGAGGGATGCCATTCAGCCTATCAAGCCTGCACCAACCACAATCTCACCTCGGCCCTATCCCTGTAATGCCACGTATTTACCCCACTAATCTCCCTGCCACTAAGGGACAATTCAGCATGCCAATCAAACTAACCTCTGCCCCACCAGAGAGGCTATCAGGCCTGGTACCCGTTAATGTTTTAACACCCGCTGGTGGGAAGTTTCCCAGGAGAGTGGGAAATTTGAGCGAACCCCAGACAATATCGTCCCAGGCTCGCTAATGAGATGGAAATGTCAATGATTTAGTTTTTTTGGTGCGAGGCTGATCACGCCAATGAAGAAAAAGGACCAAAACGTCATGGCCAGCATTCCCGTTTACATTTCCCGGCCCACAGCGCTACTTGAGCTGTGCAGCAGGCCAGGAAAATCAAGCCCCATATTTTCCCTGTCCACACCAGTGACATTATGAGGAACCCGCTCAGGAAGGGCAGGAACCTCATTTTATTGCATCAACTTCTCATTAGTGGGCCGTCTCACTGTAAGTTTTTCACTCAGAGGGTGGTGAGTGAATGGAATCGGCTGCCGTCGTCGGTGGTGGAGGCGAACTCGCTGGGGTCTTTTAAAAGACTTCTGGATGAGTATATGGGGTTTAATGGGATTGGGGGTTATAGATAGGTCTATAGATTGGTGGGGTTGATGCGATCGGCGCAACTCGAGGGCCGAAGGGCCTGTTTGTGCTGTAATGTTCTATGTTCTAACTTCCTCCCCGATTACATATTTGAGCGCTGTTGTCACGATGTCACGCTTTATAAATCATGACTCTGGCAATCTCACCTCTGAGGGGAGCTCAGAACTGGGGAGGGGGTAAGGGGGGTGGGAGAGGGGATGACACCAGTGCACGTGTGGGGTAGGTGGGACTCCAGCACAGGCTTCTTGACTACCCAGGTATCTGGCTGAAAATGTGGGGCCAACACAAAAGCCACCAGGCAGATTTGGAGATTAGATGAACCCCCCCCCCCCCCCCCCCCCCCCCCCCTCCCCGGCCATTACCACTGCCTTGTGACTCTGTCTCCTGGACTGGTGTGAGTTTCCTGCAGGAGACACACTGCATACTTCCCATCCCAGAAGAACCTGAATTGTGCCTCTCTGCTGCTATCGATGTTGAGGCTGGCTATGATACCTTTATGTCAAAGGCATTGTGCTCCCTTCATCATCATCATTTTACTGCTCGGAGGAAAAGGAAGTCCGTGTGCCCCTCCAATCACGCAGGAACCCGACAAGGAAACCACTGCCAGCATCACTCATTCCGGTCTGTGTCCCATGCCCCTTTACAATAGGCATGGGCAGACCAGACCACCGGTGCCAACTCCGATCAGTGGTTGAGGGCCAGCTGGATTCTGTTCCGGCAACCACGGTTTGTCAGGAGAAAGTATTGGTTCTCCTAGGAGGATGAGGGGCATTTCAGTGGAGTCATGAGGGACTTCATTGCCTTTCTGCAAATGGACTCCAATTCACCCCCAGTGCCCACCCCGAGCAGCTGTCCTCCTCATGGCAGTTCCCATCCAGTCAGAGTCCGCCACCACAGTGAATGGGTCCATGCACCCACCATCCAGCCCAGACTCTGTCTCACTCCCCCCTCTAAGATGAACACCAGAGGGTTGTCTCCACGCTTGTTTTGGAACTCTGGCCAGAGGGTAGCAATGACTCAGACTCCCCTTCACCCTTGATCTCGGGGTCACTCAGTGAATCTGGAAAAGGGTCCAGACTAAAGTTGGGACAGAGAGGACCTGTCCCCCTCACCAGCACCACTCAATAACCCAACACCTAAGAAAATGTTGCAGTTCCCCAGTGAATCAGTGTGCCCCACAAGGTCATGGAGTTTTATGAGGTGCAGCCTCGGGGCCAGCACCCTCAGTAATATCCGAGTGGCCTCACTCAGGGCACTGGGATATTTTGTTTGGTATTGAGCTCCCTCCCTGAGGAAGAAGCGATGACCTACTGGGATGGGGCACCATATCCCTCTCCACTAGGATGGTGAGGGAAGAACACATATTTGTATGCCCTGCCAGCTGCAGTTGTAAATGCACCTAGTTTGGGGGCGTTTAAGAGATCTGTGGATAGGTTTATGGACGAAAAGGGATTGGTTTAGGTTAGTGGGTCATTGTTTTGTATCTGGTCGGTGCAACATTGTGGGCCGAAGGGCCTGTTCTGCGCTGTAATGTTCTATGTTCTATGTCTGAATGGGAGATTTCATCCCTCCAGGATATGGCACCTCTTCCAGCTGAGGTTAAGAATCGATTCGCCCTCCTTCACTCTCCTCACTCTGATGTTGCATCCTCTGGGGAATTGGAGCTTGATTATTTATTTTCCCCTGGCCTGGGGGTCACACATCTCATTACCACCAACCTGGGACCCCACACAGGGATGATACCAGCTCCAGGGCTGGATGCTGAGTGCCATTTGACTCAGGGCCATATGAGAACATGACGCCTGGTCCCTCCCTTCCACCCTTCCTTCACCCCTCCTGGGCTGCTCTTATGCCTGGGGATTGGACAAGGTTTCAGAAATAAGGGCCGTCTTGGTGCGTTTGGTTATCTTCCACAGCTCTGTTCAGTGCGGGTGATCCTCCCCCACCTCGGTGGCAGCCATGATTTTAAACAATGCTGGTGTCATTCTCCTTTGTAGGGGAGTAGATGGCGTAATAGTGAGGGAGGATGTGGGTGTGCCAGCTGCAGCCACCTTCAGCAGCCTTGGAAGTGGGGCAGTTCTTCCTGACATGTCCCTCCCCTTTGCAGTAATGGCATCTTATGCCATCCACGGACCAGAAGCCATTGTAGGCTGCCTCTTCATGGGTGACATCGAAGCTTCCTTCTGTGCACTCCTGCCGGACTACATGAACAAAAAGCTGGCAACAGAGGGAATAAGTGTGTTAGAGGAAGGTTTCCCCAAGGTTCAGCATCACCCCTGACCCACACCTCCGACCTCCGTCTCAACACAAAACAATCAAAGGTTCGACAAACTTCCTTCTCCTACACAAAGTTGTTCCACCAAGATGCTTTCCTTCTGTGGTTCTGAGGTCCTAGGCCTCTGTGGATGTTGAATTCAGGGGCAGCAGACCTAGGTTTCAACCCCTCTTTCCAACCTGCAGCTCTGTGTAGTGTTTGTCTTGTAGATTCTCTCCCAAGTCAAGAGTAGCCCAAGTGAGCAGAGGGGTAATCCTCCAACCAGCAATCATTCAGTACACAGCAAGAATCCTCCAGCACAGAAACTTACATAGAACCCTACAGTGCAGAAACAGGCCCTTCGGCCCATCGAGTCTGCACCGAACACAATCCCACCCAGACCCTATCCCCATATCCCTACACATTTACCTGCTAATCCCTCTAACCTACACATCCCAGGACACTAAGGGGCAATTTTAGCATAGCCAATGAACCTAACCCGCACATCTTTGGACTGTGGGAGGAAACCGGAGCACCCGGAGAAAACCCACGCAGACACGAGGAGAATGTGCAAACTCCACACAGGCAGTGACCCGAGCCGGGAATCGAACCCAGGACCCTGGAGCTGTGAAGCAGCAGTGCTAACCACTGTGCTACCGTGCCGCCCATAAAACGTCAGCAGCACACTCTTCAAAGGAGAGGCAGCGAACCTGGAACCCCACTTTTGGAAAAAAAAACAATAAATAAATCAAACAAGCTAGGGACAAATTAAAGGGGCAGACTCTCAAACCGATAATGCCGAAACCAAAAGCAAATCACAAATTAAACTGAAAACATTAAATTAAAAGGTGATTAAAAGGGGTCAATAAGGTCCCTGTGGTGCCCACTGGGTATGGGAGGTCTTGATAATACCAGTAAAACCCTGCAGATCCCTCTCTAGGGATGCCTGATCATAAATTCAGCCGTGGTAGAGGTTCCTCATGAGTTGGTGTCACATGGCCTTGGAAGCTACCCACTGCTTGCCCCTCTGAAGGTCACAGCCACCCTATATATCTGTACTTGTGCATTTGTTCATCCTCAAGGATTGTGTGGTGATAGTTGTTACATTTTACAGCTGCTCACACAGTAACATAAGCGCTCAAAATACATTGCCTGTGGCCACGCTATGATACTATAATTTTTTAACCTTTTTAACTCTGTCACCAAGTCTTCCTCAGGATCTACAGCTGAGGTGAAGATGGCCTGCTGTCTGCCATGCCCTGAGAAGACCTTGGTGGATGTCCTCCGGGAGGCTGGGATGTGGAGCCTGGTTTCAGGCAGAATGGGGTGTGGTGATGTTCTTGGGGAGAGGGGAGGGAACAGAGCTGTGTTGGTCACAGGGGGAGAGCAAAGTCAGCTGTGCTGGACATTCCCAGGAGCTCCTGAACAAAATCCCTGGTCTATGTACCTATAGGTACTCATGGCTTCCTGGGTCCCTTGGTGGCATAGAAGGGCAGCTGGAGTGAGATCCGGAAAATTCACCATCCTCTTGCACTGACACTTGTGGATGCCCACAGTGCCTGAACCATGCAGTTCATGCCCTACACCGTGGAGTTCATGCCCATGTAGTGAACATCTCCTGCCATGAAGTGAATGTACGATACCAATGGATGGCTCTGGGCATCATCCTCACTATGTTGGCATGATCACCTTGAACAGAAGACGTGGGACTCCTCCTGTCAGCGTTGCAATCTGAGGAGTGAAGCTGACATCCCATCCTGATATTCCCAATTTTGTCCTTGTAGCTCTAGCAACTGAGGAACAACCGAGTCCAGGGGCTCAGCCTCTAACTGGGGTTCAGCAACATTCTGGCCTCCAGCAATCCTCCCTACCTCCATGTGCTGTGGATCAGCAGAAGTGAGGAGCTCACCAGTGACTAATGCCCACTGAGGTGTGCGTTTGAGCTGGTGGAAGGTGCAAGTGCCAGCTGTGATGCCACACCCATGTGAATATCCAAAAACTTCACATCAGAGCTGCTCTTCTTGGCATATCCTCCAGTTCACTATTGGAGGATGAGCTGGTCTAGCCAACTGATTTACTTATAAGTAAAGTGCATGGCAGGGGCAAAACATAGCAGAGACATAACTCATGTGACACTGGTGGGATGTGTTGTGGGACTTTACTTTTTCATCTTGCACCCACCTGGCCCTCAGCACAGGAGCGATCACGTTCCTCTGCAACAAGCTCTAGGGCTCTCTCCTCAAAGGGAGTGAGGATTTTGAGTTTGGGCATCACTCAGCTCTGCAATGAGACAGACAGTCAGCAAGAGTATAATGTGTGCCAATTAGGTGGCACATATGCCCAACATGGTTAGTTATTGGGAGTTCGGATGTGATAAGCAGGTGTGCCACAGGGGGGAGTGGTGGGGTCCCGTGAGGTGACAGACAGCAAGGTTTAGTATGTGGGAGCTCATGTCTCATGATACGGAGATGCCAGTGTTGGACTGGGGTAGGCACAATAAGAAGTCTCACAACACCAATTAAAGTCTAACAAGTTTATTTGGTAGTATGAGCTTTCGGAGGCTGCTCTTTCATCAGGTGAGTGGAAAATTGGGTTCACAAGTAGGCTTGGAAGGCTGAACGGTCTGTTCCTGTGCTGCACTATTCTTTGATGAGTGAGTTTCTAGTGTGATATATATGTGTGTGTGTAAGGATTGAGTAATGGGAAGAGAGACTTACCCTGGCTGGACAAAGAAGGTCATTCATCATTTTCATGCGCTGGATTCCCATCCTCTTTGTAGAATCCCTACAGTGGAGAAGGAGGCCCTTTGGTCTATCTGCACTGACTCGCTGAAAAGCATCTTATCCAGGCCCACACCCCCACCATATCTCTGTAATTCCATGCATTTTAATCCACCAAGGTGGATCTGCTGCCACTGAGCACCTTGGCCAAGATATCTACCTTCCTCCTGTTGAACATCTCTGCCAGTCCCTCTGTGGCATTTCGGTAGAGAAGCGCCTGACTTTTTTTGAGCTGCTTTCAGGTCACCTTTTGCCAAAGTGGCCCTTTAAATAGTAACAAGAATAAAGAAAATTGAAAGTGACTATTGCTGGGAACCCAATTGTTTCACATTGAGAGTTCCTGGCTAACTTCAAATCTTGTCTCGGCCATGTGATTAGATAGGACTGTTGGCATCACATAGAGTTTTAGTTTGAAAGGAAAACTAGATAAATTCCTTTCCAAATTGCTCTTAGTGTTTCTGATTGCGGATTCAGTGTTGGCCAAGATTTGAGGGGATCTCCTTCGTCCATCAGATTATTTTCCATATGACAACATTGGACATAAAAACAGAAAATGCTAAATAAACTCAGCAGGTCTGGCAACATCTGTGGAGAGAGAAACACAGTTAATGTTCTAGAAACATAGAAAATAGTTGCAGGAATAGGCCATTTGGCCCTTTGAGCCTGCACCACCATTCAGTATGAACATGGTTGATCATGCACTTTCGGTATCCCATTCCCACTTTCTCTCCATACCCCTTAATCCCTTTAGCCACATCTAGCTCCCTCTTGAATATATTTAATGAACTGGCCCCAACGGCTTTCTATGGTAGAGAATTCCATAGGTTCATAACTCACTGAGTGAAGAAGTTCTTCCTCATCTCAATCCTGAATGGCTTATCCCTTATTCTTAAACTGTGACCCCTAGATCTGGACTTCCCAACATCGGAAACATTCTTCCCACATCTAGCCTGTCCAGTTCCACCAGAAATGGTTGGCACTGTTGCCTCTCAGCTCCAGGGAGCTGGGTTCGATTCCCAGCTTGGGTCACTGTGTGGAGTTTGCATGTTCGCCCCATGTCTGTGTAGGTTTCCTCTGGGTACTCTAGTTTCCTCCCATAATCCACAGATGTGCAGGTCAGCTGCTTGGGCCATGCTAAATTGCCTGTTAATTGTCTCAGGGATGCATATGTTAGAGGGATTAGCAGGATAACTATGTACGGTTATGCGGATAAAGCTTAGGTGGGATTGTTGCTGGTGAAAACTTGATGGGCCAAATGGCCTCCTTCTACACTAAGGTTTCTATGTTTTTTTTATATTTCAATGCGATCCCCTCTCATTTACTTAAACTCCAGTGAGTACAAGCCCAGTCAATCCAATCTCTCTTCATATGTCAGTCTTGCCATTCCAAGAATCAGTCTGGTGAGCCTTTACTGGACTCCCTCGATAGCAAGAATGTCCTTCCTCAGACTAAGAGACCAAAACTGCACACAATACTCAAGGTGTGGCCTCACCAAGGCCCTGTATAACTGCGGCAAGATATCCTTACTCCTATATTCAAATCCTCTTGCAATGAAGGCCAGCATGTCATTAGCTTTCCTCACCGTCTGCAGTAACTGCATGCCAACCTTCAGCGACTGTTCCACCATGACACCCACATCTCATTGACATTCCCCTTTTTCTGAACAGCCACCATTCAGATAATAATCTTTCTTCCTGTTTTTGCAACCAAAGTGGATAACCTCACATTTATCCATACTATATTGCATTTGCCAAGTATTTGCCCACTCTGCCAGCCTGTCCAAGACACCCTGTAGCATCCTCCTCAAGCACGCACTGCCACCCAGCTTAGTGTCGTCTGCAAATTTGGAGATATTGCATTCAATTCCTTGGTCCAAATAATTAATTATATTGTGAACAGCTAGAGTGCTGCTGAACCCTGCGGTACCCCACTAGTCACTGCCTGCCACTCTGAAAAGGACCTGTTTATTCCCACTCTCTGCTTCCTGTCTGCCAGTCAGTTCTCTATCCACTTCAATACATTACCCCCAATACCATGAGCTATGGGTTCTAATGAACCTGCTGCAGAGTACCATTTATTGTTTCATTCACAATGCAGCATTTCTAATGATGAAACCATCTCCTCAGAACTGCTTTGAATGGTTGAATGGATTATGTGTTTCAGCGTTTACACTGGAGTGTGAAAAAATGACAAGCTGATTCAGTGGAAAGTAGCCTTTATAAATTCTAATGCGTGGGTGATTCATTTAAATATGTGAGTCCTTCACTTTGTTTGTGTTTAGAGAGGCTGACTTGTGCTCAGACAGCACAGGAAATTTTAGGTTGCCATACAACTACATGTTAGCAGAGATGAGCTGACATATTGTAAGTTAATAACAATCGGGTACCATTTGCTTTGTTCATTCAAATGCACTTCAGAAATTGCATCATTTAATTACAAAGAACAAAGAACAAAGAGTAAAACAGCCCGGGAAACAGGCCCTTCGGCCCAACGAGCCCGCGCCGTCATTTTAACACCACCAGTCCCCCCTCCACCCATGACCCTTATCTGTTGTTTTATGGCCATCCACATTGAGGGAAACTAATTTAGGGACAATTTATTACTGCCAATCAGCCTAATAGCACATCTTTGGGGTGTGGGAGGAAACCGGAGCACCCGGAGAAAACCCACGCAAGCACGGGGAGAATGCGCAAACTCCCACAGACACCAGCCCAAATCCATGTGTCTGCACAGCAATCAGCGACAGTCACTGAGCTGTCGTCTTGCCCAGTATATGGTCCAGTTTAGGCACACACTAACGACATGAAGCACTAGGCCAATCTCGAACAACCAAGAGCAGCCCAAGTACGACCCATCGCGTGTATGCCCCTCGTTGGACACGAGGTGGACCGACTTAAACCTGTGAATGAAAAGAGAAAAAACATTATTATTGTACCATACCCATTTACCTTACCAGGGATGCCCCAATGCTTATGAACCTTGTTTAAAACAATCTCCTATATCCACCCACCTCCAACCCACTCATGTGCCTGTCTAAGTTACTCTTAAACAACTCCAGTGTGTTTGCCTCCACCACCTTGCTTGGCAGAGCATTCCATACCCCCACTACCCTCTGTGTGAAAAACCTCCCTCTAATATCTGTGTTATACCTCTCGCCCCTCACCTTAAGCCCATGGCCCCTCGTATTATGTGTCTCTACCATAGGAAATAGCTTACCTCTGTTTACTCTATCTATACCCTTCATAATCTTATATACCTCTAAGGGCAAACTGTTAATGTTGCAGGAAAGGCATGTGCCGGTAAGGAGGAAGGATGGGAAAGGCAGGATTAGAGAGCCGTGGATCACAGGGGATATTGAGGACTTGGTCAGGAAGAAGAGGGTGGCATATATTAGGTCGAAACAACTGGGAATGGACAGAGCGCTGGAGGAATATAGAGAGAGTAGGAGGGAGCTTAAAAGGGGAGTTAGAAGGGCGAAAAGGGGGCATGAAATGGCTATGGCTGATAGGATTAAGGAAAATTCAAAGGCATTTTACTTTTATATTAGGAACAAGAGAGTGGTTAGAGGGAAAATTGGTCCTTTTAGGGACAAAGGAGGGTAGCTATGCATCGAGTCTGAGGGAATGGGGGAGATCCTGAATGAACACTTTGCGTCGGTATTCACAAAGGAGAGGGGTTTGGTGTCTTGTAATGTCTTGGAGGGAGCTGTAGATCATTTGAAGGAAATATCCATTACGAGGGAAGTTTTTCGGTATCATAAAAACGGATAAAGCTCCGGGGCCTGATGGCATTTATCCCAGGCTGCTTAGGGAGGTGAAAGATAAAATTGCTGGGCCTCTGACGCAAATCTTTGTCTCTTCTTTGGACACAGGTGAGGTCCCAGAAGACTGGAGGGTAGCTAATGTTGTACCGCTGTTTAAAAAGGACAGTAGGGATAACCCTGGTAATTATAGACCAGTGAGTTTGACATCGGTGGGAGGAATATTGTTGGAAAAAATTGTTAGGGATAGGACGTATAAGCATTTGGAGCGTTGCGATCTGATTAGGGATACGCAACATGGCTTTGTTCAGGGGAGGTCTTGCCTTATGAATCTGGTAGAATGTTTTGAGAAGGTGACAAAAACGGTTGACGATGGGCGAGCCGTTGATGTCATCTATATGGATTTCAGTAAGGTGTTTGACAAAGTCCCTCACGGTAGGCTAGTAGAAAAGGTTAAGGCACATGGGATACAAGGACAGATAGCTAGATGGATTGCAAACTGGCTAGGCAACAGGAGACAGAGAGTAGTGGTGGAAGGGTCCTTTTCTAGCTGGAGGTCTGTCACCAGTGGTGTGCTGGTGACAGTACTGGGACCTCTTTTTGTAATATATATAAACGATTTGGAAGAGGGCATACGTGGTGTGATCAGCAAGTTTGCAGATGACACCAAGATGGCAGGATTGGCGGATAGTGAGGAAGATTGTCAGGTGACACAGCAGGATATAGATAGGTTGGTATACTGGGCAGATAGATGGCAGATGGAATTTAATCCTGACAAATGCGAGGTGATGCATTTTGGAAGGAATAATGCAGGGAAGAGTTACATGATAAAAGGTAGACCGATTAAGAGTATAGAAATGCAGTGTGACCTGGGAGTGCAAGTGCACAACTCTCTGAAGGTGGCAACCCAGGTGGAGAAGGTTGCGAAGAAAGCTTATGGAATGCTAGCCTTTATAGAAAGGAGTTATAGAGTGTAAGAAATGTCGTCTAATGCTTCAGTTGTACAGAATGTTGGTTAGACCACATTTGGAGTACCAGTTCTGGTCACCTTACTACCGGAAGGACGTGAAGACCCTGGAGAGAGTGCAGAGGAGGTTTACCAGGATGCTGCCTGGTATGGAAGGACCGGGATATGAGGAAAGATTGGGAAAACTGGGGCTCTTCTCCTTAGAAAGATGGATATTAAGGGGAGATCTGATAGAGGTGTATAAAATAATGAAGGGTATAGATAGAGTCAACAATGGCAGGCTTTTCCCTACATTGGGGACAATTATGAGAGGTCACGATCTAAGGCTGAGGGGGGAGAAGTATAATTTGGATACTAGAGGAAGGTTTTTCACGCAGAGGGTCGTGGGGGTATGGAACGCGCTACCAAGTAAGGTGGTGGAGGCAGGCACGTTGGACTTGTTTAAGATTTACTTAGATAGACATGACCGAAACAGGGATGGAGGGTTATAGTAGACGGTATTAAAAAGGGTCAGAGCCTCAGGACGACACCGGAAATGTAGTATTACATGTTAATGTTTTGTCTCTTTTAATCCACAGATGTCGGTCCACCTTGTTGTCAAACGAGGGGCATGCACACGGTGGGTCATGCATGGGCTGCTCTTGGAGGTTTCGAGAGTGGCCTAGTACTTCGTGTTGTTGTGTGTGCTTAATCCTGGACCAACAGCTCAGTGACTATCACTGCTAGCTGTGCAGATACATGGATTTGGGCCTGTGTCTGTGGGAGTTTGCGCATTCTCCCTGTGGTTGTGTGGGTTTCCTCCGGGTGCTCCGGTTTCCTCCCACATCCCAAAGATGTGCTCTCAGGCTGATTGGTGTACCAAACTGACCCTACACTATTCTCCCCTGAATCTGGCTACAATAGCGGTGCCATTTGCATACACACGGGGCAACGTAGGTGTAGGAAAATGCTTTGTTAGAATGACGGTGCGGGCTCGTTGGGCCGAAGGGCCTGTTTCCCGTGCTGGGTTGTTCTTTGTTAGATCCCCACTCAGTCGTTGTCTTTCAAGGGAAAAGAGCCCCAATTTCTTCAATCTTTCCTCATAACCCAAACATTACTGTGGTAATGTTTACTAACATTCCAAAAAACAGCCGGGAAGGGAATAAAACAGACCCTACTGGAAATACTCAGCCAGACTGGGAGCCTCTGTAGAATTAAAAATAGATTGGGAGCAGGATTTTCTGGCTACGTTGCCCCAAAACCGGAAAATCCTGTCTGAGGTCGATGGATTTAACATAGGAACTGGAAGCAGGAGTAGGCCATTCAGCCTTCAAGCCTGCTCCGCCATTCATTTTGATCATGACTGATCATTGAATTCAATATCCTGGTCTCCACTTTCCCGATGTGGATTGCCGGCGTTGGACTGGGGTGAACACAGTAAAAAGTCTGACAACACCTGGTTTAAGTCCAACCGATTTATTTGATAGTAAACGCACAAGCTTTCGAGGTTAACCTCTGCTTCAGGTGAATGGAGAGTTCTGGCCTCAGACAGAGCATATAAAGCACAGACAGTAGTCCTCTTGGTATCTTGTCTGCTTTCTTGCATCTCTGTAAAAACTTGATGTCTGTGTCGATATGTGCAATCTTCTTGGAGATCCTCTCCACTTGGATCCGGCAGTTTGTGGTGTCGATAGTAGTCATGATGTGGATGTGCTGGCGTTGGACTGGGGTAAGTGGAGCCAAGTGAATCCAAGTGGAGAGGATCTCCAAGAAGATTGGATCCACTTGGCTCCGCTTGGATTTATCAAATAAATCAGTTGGACTAAAACCTGGTGTTGTCAGACTTTTTACTGTGTTTACGCCAGTCCAACGCCGGCACATCCACATCATGACTACTATCGACATCCCAAACTGCCGGATCCAAGTGGAGAGGATCTCCAAGAAGATTGCGCATATCGACACAGACATCAAGTTTTTACAGAGATGGAAGAAAGCAGTCAAGATACCAAGAGGACTACTGTCTGTGCTTTATATGCTCTGTCTGAGGCCAGAACGCTCCATTCACCTGACAAAGAGTTTAACCTCGAAAGCTTGTGAGTTTACTATCAAATAAATCGGTTGGACTTAAACCTGGTGTTGTCAGACTTTATGCTCCTCTTTCCCCCCATATATCTTGATCCCTTTAGCCCCAAGAGCTATATCTAATTTTTTCTTGAAATCAGACAACGTTTTGGCCTCAACTACATTCCGTGGGAGTGAATTCCACACATTCACCACCTTCTAGGTGAAGAAATTTCTCCTCCTCTCAGTTCTAAAAGATTATCCTCAAACTATTTATTAGTCACAAGTAAGACTTACATTAACACTGCAATGAAGTTACTGTGAAATTCCCCTAGTCGCCACAGTCCGGCACCTATTTGGATCAATACACCGAACCAACGCATCTTTCAGAATGAGGGAGGAAACTGGAGCACCCGGACGAAACTCATGCAGACATGGGGAGAATGTGTAAACTCCACACAGACAGTGACCGAAGCTGGAAATTGAACCCGGGTCCCTGGTGCTGTGAGGCAGCAGCACTAACCTCTGTGCCACTGTGCCACTCCTGGACTTCCCCATTATCCTGGAACTGCCCCTGGAGTTTTGGACTTCCCCACTTTGGGAACAGTCTTTCTGAATCTACCATATTAGAATTTTATAAGTTTCTATGAGATCCCTTCTCACACTTCTAAATGCCAGTGAATATAATCGTAACTAACTCAGTCTCTCCTCATGCGACTGACCTGCCATCCCAGGACTCAGCCTGGTAAACCTTCGCTGTACCCCCTCTATAGCAAGGACATCTTCCTCAGATAAGGACACCAAAACTGCACACAATACTCCAGGTGTAGCCTCACCAATGCCCTATACAATTGCAGCAACACATCCCTATCTCTGTGCTTAAATTCTTTTGCAATGAAGGTCAACATACTATTTGCCTTTTTTACTGCCTGCATGATTACTTTCAGTGATTGATGCACAAGAACTCCAAGGTCTTTTTGAGTATTCCATCTCTCAATTTATATCCATTCAAGTATCATTGAATCCTGACAGTGCAGAATGAGGCCATTCAGCCCATTGAGTCTACACAAACACAATTCTACCAGACCCTATTCCCTCAACCCCCTCATATTTACGCTGCTAATCCCCCTGATACTAGGGTTAATTTTAGCACGGCCAATCAACCTAACCGGCACACCTCTGAACTCTGGGAGGAAACTGGAGCACCTGGAGGAAACTCACGCAGACATGGGGTGAACATGCAAACTCCACACAATGACCCAAGCCGGGGATCGAATTGGGTCTCTGGTGTTGTGAGGCATCAGTGCTACCACTGTGCCACCATGCTGCCCAAGTACATAGAACATAGAACATTACAGCGCAGAACAGGCCCTTCGGCCCACGATGTTGCGCCGACCAGTTACAAAACAATGACCCACTAACCTAAACCAATCCCTTTTCGTCCATAAACCTATCCACGGATCTCTTAAACGCCCCCAAACTAGGCGCGTTTACAACTGCAGCAGGCAGGGCATTCCAATCCCTCACCACCCTCTGGGTAAAGAACCTACCCCTGACATCCCTCCTATAACTACCCCCCCTTAATTTAAAGCCATGCCCCCTCGTGCTAGATTTCTCCATCAGAGGAAAAAGGCTATTACTATCCACCCTATCTAAACCTCTAATCATCTTATATATTCCTATCAAAGTGAATTACCTCACACTTCTCCACATTAAACTCCATCCGCCACCTCTCGGCCCAGCTCTGCAACATGTCTAAGTCTTCCTGCAAACTATGACACCCTTCATCACTATCTACCACACCTCCGACTTTGGTGTCATCAGCAAATTTACTAATCCACCCAACTATACCCTCATCCAGATCATTAATAAAAATTACAAACAGCAGTGGCCCCAAAACAGATCCCTGAGGCACACCACTCGTAACCGAACTCCATGATGAATATCTACCATCAACCATCTCCCTCTGTCTCCTATCTGCTAGCCAATTCCTGATCCAATTACCTAGATCACCCCCAATCCCATACATCTGCATTTTCTGCAGAAGCCTACCATGGTGAACCTTATCAAACGCCTTACTAAAATCCATATACACCACGTCCACTGCCTTACCCCCATCCACCTTTTTGGTCACTTTCTCAAAAAATTCAATAAGGTTAGTAAGGCACGACCTACCCGCCACAAAAGTAGTAATCTGTCTTCCTATTATTGCTACCAAAGTGGATAACCTCATATTTATCCATATTATACTGCATCAGCCATGCAGATGCCCACTCACTCTGCCTGTTCAAATCATGCTGAACCATCTCTGCATCCTCCTCACAGCTCAGCCTCCCACCCAACTTTGTATCATTGCAAATTTGGAGATAATACATTCAATTCCCTCTTCCAAATCATTAACACTTAATGTGAACAGTTGGAGTCCTAGCACAGATCCCTGCAGAATCCCCACCAGTCACTGACTGCTAATCAGAAAAAGATATATTTAGTCACAGAGTCATAGAGGTTTACAGCATGGAAACAGGTCCTTTGGCCCAACTTGTCCATATCGCCCTTATTTTTTTTAAAACCCCTAAGCGAATCCCAATTGCCCACATTTGCCCCATATCCCTCTATACCCATCGTACCCATGTAACTATCTAAATACTTTTTAAAAGATAAAATTGTACCTGCCTCTACTATTACCTCTGGCAGCGTGTTCCAGACACTCACCACCCTCTGTATGAAAAAATTACTCCTCTGGACACTTTTGTATCTCTCCCCTCTACCTTAAACCTATGCCCTCTAGTTTTAGACTCCCCTACCTTCGGGAAAAGATATCAACTATCTACCTTGTCTATGTCCCTCATTATTTTATAGATCCCTATAAGGTCACCCCTCAGCCTCCTATGCTCCTGGGAAAAAAGTCCCAGTCTATTCAGCCTCTCCTTATAACTCAATCCATCAAATCACGGTAGTAAATCTTTTCTGCCTTCTTTCTAGTTTAATAATATCCTTTCTATAATAGGGTGACTAGAATTGCACATAGTATTCCATGTGTGGCCTTACCAATGTCTTGTACAACTTCAACAAGACATCCTAACACACAGATTCAATGTTCTGACCGGTTAAACCAAACATGCTGAATGCCTTCTTCACCACTCTGTCCACAAGTGACTCCACTTTTAAGGAACTATGAACATGTACCCCTAGATCTCTTTGTTCTGTAACTCTCCCCAACTGAGTAAGTTTTGCTCTGGTTCAATCTACCAAAATGCATTACCTCGCATTTGTCTAAATTAAACTCCATCAGCCATTCGTTAGCCCACTGGCCCCAATTATCAAGATCCCGCTGCAATTGGAGATAACCTTCCTCATTGTCCACCATGCCATCAATCTTGGTGTCAACTTACTAACCATGCCCCCTATATTCTCATCCAGATCATTAATATAAATGACAAATAACAGTGGGCCCAACACTGATCTCTGAGGCACATCACTGGGCACAGGCCTCCAGTTTGAAAAACAACTCTCTACAACCACTTCTGTGAAGAAGCCAATTTTATATCCATTTAGATATCTCTCACCCTGGATCCCATGAGATTTAATTTTCTGCAACAACCTACCGTACCTTGTCAAAGGCCTTGCTAAAGTCCATGTAGACAACATCAACTACACTGTCCTCATCTACCTTCTTGGTTACCCCTTCAAAAAATTCAATCAAATTTGTGTGACATGATTTTCCACTCACAAAGCCATGCTGACTTTCGCTCATCAATCCTTGCATTTCTAAATGCCTGTAGATCCTGTCTCTCAACATACTTTCCAACAACTTACCCACTACAGAGTGAGGCTCACTGGCTTGTAGTTCCCAGGCTTTTCCCTGCAGCCCTTTTTACACAAAGTCACAACATTTGCCACCCTCCAATCTTCAGGCACCTCAGCCGTGACTATCGATTATTCAATATCTCGGTTAGGGCACCCGCAATTTCCTCTCTAGCCTCCCACAACGTCCTGGGATAGACTTCATCAGGTCCCACAGAGTTATCTACCTTGATGCACTTTAAGACTTCCAGCACCTCCTTCTCTGTAATATGTACACTCCTCAAGACATCACTATTTAATTCCCCAAGTTCCCTAACGTCCATGCTTTTCTCAACAGTAAATGCTGATGAGAAATATTCATTTAGGATCTCACCCATCTCTTGTGGATTCGCACATAAATTACTTTGTTGATCCTTAAGAGGCTCAACTCTCTCCTTTGTTACTCTTTTGCTCTTTATGTATTTGTAGATGTCTTTGGATTCTCCTTTGCTGTATCTATCAAAACAATTTTGTGTCCCCTTTTTGCCCTCTTGATTTCTCTCTTAACTCTACTCATACAACCCCTATATTCTTCAAGGGATTCACTTGATCCCAGCTGCCCATGCATGTCATGTGCCTCTTTCTTCTTAACCAGGGCCTCAATATCCTGAATCATCCAGGGTTCCTGACTTCTACCAGCCTTGCCCTTCACTCTAAGAGGAATGTGCTTACCCTGAATCCTGGTTAACACATTTTTGAAAGCCTCCCACTTACCAGACGTCCTTTTGCTTTTCCACAGATTCCCCCAATTAACTTTTGAAAGTTCCTGCCTGATATTGACCTTGCCCCAGTTTAGAATATTAACTCTTGGGCCAGACCTATCATTCTCCGTAGCTATTTTAAAACTAATAGAATTATGGTCACTGATCCCAAAGTGATCCCTCACTAACATTTCTGTCACTTGCCCTTCCTTATTTCCCAAGAGAAGGTCAACTTTTGTCCCCTCTCTAGTCAGGCCATCCACATACTGAATGAGAAATTCCTCCTGAATACACTCAACAAATTTCTCTCCATCCAACCCTCTAATGCTATAGCTGTCCTAGTCAATGTTGGGAAAATTAAAATCTCCGACAATTACCACCCTATTTTCTTGGAGCTATTTAATCTCCTTACATATTTGCTCCTCAATTTCCTGCTGACTATTTGGGGGCCTATAGTACGACGCTATCAAAGTAGTTTCCCCCTTCTTATTTCTCAGTTCTACCCATATAAACTCAGTAATTGCTGAACCCTTGGATATATCCCCCCTCTGTATGGCTGTGATGCTTTCCCTATTCAAAAGTGTAACTCCCCCTCCCCTCTTGCCTCCTGTTCTATCTTTCCTATATCATCTGTACTCTGGAACATTGAGCTGCCAGTCCTGTCCCTCCCTTAGCCATGTTTCAGTAATTGCTATAATATCCCAGTCCCACATCCATGCCCTGAGTTCACCTGCCTTGCCTGTCAGGCCTCTTACATTGAAATAAATGTAGTTTAATCTGGACTCCCCTTGCTCTCTGCTGTGTTTATGCCTGATCTGTCTGGCATTAGGATTACTGACACTGTCTTTATGAATTAATGTGATCTCTTTAACTTCCGTGCTGTCCTCAAACTTCTCTTCTGTCTCCCTACTGCTTCGGATCCCACACCCCCTACCAAACTAGTTTAAACCCTCCCGAGTGGCTGCAGCAAATTTTGCCACCAGGATGTTAGTCCTGCTCCAGTTCAAATGTAACCCATCCCTCTTCAACAGATCAGCCCTTCCCCAGAAAAGATCCCAATGATCCAAAAATTTAAATCCCTGCCCCCTGCTCCAGCTCTCAAGCCAGGCATCCATCTGTCTAATCCTCTCATTCCTATTCTCCCTCGCATGTGGCACCGGTAGTAGTCCTGAAATTACTACCTTCGAGATCCTCCACATTAGCCTTCTGCTTAACTCTCTATATTCACATCTCAGGACATCATCCCTTTTCCCACCAATATGTACAACGACTTCTGACTGCTCACTCTCCCCCTTAAGAATGACCTGCAATCGCTCAGAGACGTCCTTGACCCTGGCACCAGGGGGGCAGCACACCATCCTGGAGACTCGATTGCGGCCACAGAAACGCCTGTCTGTGCCTCTAACTAGTGAGTTCCCTATTACTACTGCTTGTTTGCTCTTTGTCTGACCCTGTCCCACAGCAGAACCAGCTGTGGTGTCACAGGCTTGGTTGCTGCTGGTATCTCCCCCTGACAGGCAATCCCCCTCAACAGCATCCGTAATGGGCATCCTGTTTGAAAGGGGAATAGACACAGGAGACTCCTGCACTACCTGCCTGCCTCCTGGCAGTCACCCATCTACCTGTCTGAACCTGTGGTGTGAGAACCTCCCTGTAACTAGTGTCGATCACACTCTCTGCCTCCTGTATGCTCCGCAGTGCATCCACCTGCTGCTCCGACCAAACAATGGTGTGGATTTGCCGGCGTTGGACTGGGGCAAACACAGTAAAAAGTCTGACAACACCAGGTTTCAGTCCAACTGAACTCTCCATTCACCTGACGAAGGGGCTAACCCGAAAGCTAGTGAGTTTACTATCAAATAAATCGGTTGGACTGAAACCTGGTGTTGTCAGACATTTTACTATGCCAAACAAACAATGTAGTTTGTGAGGAGCAACTGGACACACTTCCTGCAGACAAAGTTGTCAGGGAGACTAGATTGCTCCCTAATTGCCCACATCTGGCAGGAGGAGCATGCCATTGCCCTAGCTGCCATTTTGCCCTTATCGGGATAAAAAAATTGCAACTCATCTCTCCCTTGTTTGTGGTCCTCCTGCTGACTTTTTATTTGGTTAGAGGAGGAGGGAGGGAGGAAAACACTGAAGTAGTGTTTGGGGTTTAACTGTCTCTTCACAGCAGCTCCTCCACAAAAACCTTCTGGTCACAATGACTGCACTTTGTGCCTTTCCCTGACAGTTTCTGCTCCCATCTTATGCTCCCTAATTCTTGCCTAATTGCATCATAATTACCCCTCCCCCAATTATAAACCTTGCCCTGCCAGGTGGCCCTATCCCTCTCCACTGCAATAATGAAAGACACTGAATTGTGGTCATTATCTCCAAAGTGCTCTCCCACAAACAAATCTAACACTTGGCCCGTTTCACTACCCAGTACCAAGTCCAATGTGGTCCCACCTCTTGTCAGCCTCTCCACATATTGTATCAGGAAATACATATCTGTCCTCTCAGGGATAGAGGAGGGAGCTTGGAGCCTGGGGGAATGGGGGAGATCTTGAATGAATACTTTGCGTCGGTATTCATGCAGGAGAGGGGTCTGATGTTGGGCCGAAGGGCCTGTTTCCCGTGCTGGTTGTTCTTTGTTCTTTGAAACCCTCCTGCACACACTGTCCAAAAACTGTCCCAGCTGAACAATTCAACCTATAAAGGTTCCAATCAATGTTTGGAAAGTTAAAGTCACCCATGACAATTTCCCTGTGACCTCCACACCTAACCATAATCTGCTTTGCAATTTCCTCCTCCACATCGCTACCACTATTTGGGGGCTTATAGAAAACTCCTAACAACGTGACTGCTCCTTTCCTATTTCTAACTTCAGGTAGGTAGATCCTCCCTGAACTATTTTTCTGCAGCCATTAAACTATCCTTGATTAACAATGCTACTCCTCCACCTCTTTTACCACCTTCCCTACTCTTACTTAAGCATCTATACCCTGGAACTTTCAACAACCATTCCTGTCCCTGTTCTAACCATGTCTCCGTAATGTAGTCTCAAGTAACAAACCAAGCTCCAACTTCACTTACCTTATTCTGGATGCTCCTTGCATTGAAGTAGACACACTTCAACCCACCTTCCTGTCCGCCGGTACACCACTGCAACGATGATACCCTCCTCAATACCTCACTACACTCAACACTGGCTTCTGGACTACAGCTTATATCCCCATCCCCCTGACAAATTAGTTTAAACCTCTCTGAAGAGCCATAGCAAATTTCCGTCCCAGGATATTGGTGCCCCTCTGGTTCAGGTGCAAACTGTCCTGTTTGTACAGGTCCCACCTTCCCCAGAATGTGCTCCAATTATCCATGTAACTGAAAGCCTGTCTAAGCCTGCAGCCACATGTTTATCTGCACTGTCTCCCTGTTCATCAACTCGCTAGCACGTGACACCGGCAACAAAGCAGAGATGACAACATGTTTTATCCTGGCCCTCAGCTTCCATCCTGGCTCCCTAAATTCCTGCTTTAAATCCCCGTCCTATGTCGTTGGTACCAATTGTAGCCAAACAGGCCAACTAAAATGGCGTTTTGTAAAGCACTCTGGGACAACTGGGCAAGAGACTAAACTGACAGGCTGCAGTTTAAAGACAGAGACAAACAGGCTGTAACCCTGATGAGTGAATACACAGGATACGGGCCATCTCCAGGATGAAAGAGACTTTCTGATCACACTGGGTTGTGTGCCAGACGTAAAGGCACCGTGAATCCTTATTTAGGAGGAAGGTATGTGACCCGTGTGCCTACAACACCTACAGGCATGGCCACCGGGGACGCACCCAGAGATCGGTGTGGTAGCACCTGATTGGACTCTTATCGATCAGGGTGATCAAGTCCTGATCGATTGATTGGCAATGGCCAAAAAAAGGGCGTGAAACCAAACGGGGTATAAAGAGCGCTGCACAACCAGGAATCTCTCTCTCTCTGACCCCACGAACAAGCTACAATGACAGAGAGCCACCACACCTGAGAAGGGAGGAAAGAAAGAAGATCAGAGCCAGGGTACCACACCAGACTAAAGGACCAGACTACGCAGACAACTACCGAGACCAGTGCAGAGATAAAGGCCACTATCTGTTTGGGTACTTGTCAGTCACGCAAAGTTAAGTCAAGGTCTTGTATTGTATTTGAATTCTAGTATTTTCTGTAAGATAACTTATTGTTGGTCGGGTGGCTGATTATTGATTGTGTGGGTTTAAATAAATATTGTTTGTACTAATAAGACGTCTACTCAAAGTTATTTGTCCACCGTATAAGGGCTAAATCAGGCTGATTTTTACAACACAATGTACCAATGACCTTAGAGAGATGCAGTGTAGGTTTAGGAGAATGAAACCTGGACTCCAAAAGTTAAATTAGGAGGAGAGATTACACAAGCTTTCCCTTGAACTAGATGATTGAAAGGTGATGTCATCAAAGTTTTCAAGGTGTTGTTAGGGTCCACAACAAAACCCCCAAGTATATTATGAAACCAGACTAGATCTGAACAATTTTTCTTTGCATAAATATGAGGAAAAGATATTTCACTCCAGGAGTAATTTCACTGACATATTAGGGATCATTTATTAAAATAAGCTTTATTTAATAATATAGTGTAAGTACAAACACTAACAAAATGAAGCAGCTTAACTTTTAACAATTGAACAATCTGTAATCATGAAAATAAACAACTTTAATTTCTAACCTCTTACTATTTCAGTTCCTGATAGGCAACATTCTTCTGATAGGTTTAAAACCCACCTTAAATATACTTAGCAACCACAAATATGCTGCTTTATGAGTGTAGAATGGAATAGATTCCTACAGTGCACAAGGAGGCCATTCGGCCCATTGAGTCTGCACCGACCACAATCCCACCTACACCTATCCACATAACCCATGCATTTACCCTAGCTAGTCCCCCTGACACTAAGCATGGCCAATCCACTTAACCCACACATCTTTGGACTATGGGAGGAAACTGGAGCACCCGGAGGAAGCCCATGCTGACACGGGGGGAATGTGTAAACTCCAGGTAGACAGTGATCCAAGCTGGGAATCGAACCCGGGTCTCTGGCACTGTGATGCAGCAGTGCTAACCACTGAGCAACTGTACCGCCCCATGTAGACAGCCTTGGAGTTTTCAGTCAGACATACAACTTTCAGAAACCTGCGGAATTCTCCTAACTTTAGCCAGAACAGCCAAACACCAACTTCTAAACACCTTGGAGATAAGGGGGTGCACAAGACCCCATCTAACAACTTAAGGATGCCAACATAGCAGCCTGAACTAAGCTTAGAAGTCAAATAGCAGGATTTTCTGCCCTCGTCCTCCCCCAGTAGGATGTTTCCTAGTAGTGGAGATTGCTTACCGTTGGTCACTGGTGGGATTTTCTAATCGTCTGGTGTTCTGTGTGGCTCACCCACCTGTCACCAGGGGGTTGCCTTCAGTAGGACAGGAAGATCCTACTGGAAGGAAAATAGTGCGAAAATCTCACCCAAAGTGTTTAGAAATCTTTTCCAGAGAAAATTGCACATTAAAAGCAGAAACTACCTGCTTATTAAAGATCACAATTTCTTGCATTAGAAAATATTCCTTGGTATCGTTAAGAGTGGTGACCATGTGCAGTTTTATTAACTGAAAGTTGGTTTATCAGGAAAAATAAGCATTTTTAATGAGGGTGACCATCTAATTTGAGCCACATGGTGTAAGATGCATGAAAGTTGAATCCTTCATTCATTACAAGTGGAAAAGCTGAGCAGGTCTGGCAGCGTCTGTGGAGAGAGAAACAGAGTTAACATTCTGAGTCTGTATGAATCCATTAAACAACTCTTCATTACAACTGGTAATCTGCTAGTGTACGTGTTTCAATCAGTACATTCAGTGAAACTTTCTCCCCAAACCCCCCCAAAGGAAATTTGCCATTTTGTTTCAATTTAAACTAAACGACAGGTCTGTGTTTTCATTATTGTGCAAAGTTGTGAGATAGTACAGAATTGGAGAAAAAAAAAGTTGAATAATCAACTTATTGTTTGTAAAATTGGACTCAAACCATGCAATTAAATTAAAGGGTACTTCTTAATTTCTGTTATGAAATACTGATTAAAGATGACACTTGATTCTTGCTCAAAAATCTATGGAGTATTTTTTGGACGTCTCTTTGAAGTATTTTGCCATGAATTATATATTATAACATGAAGCTGCAATTACAGAGAACTCAGGAACAATGGATTCCAGAAAGTTGGTTGTTTTTCTGTCAGGATTTGCATTCTAACAGGATGACCCACAGCTGGCTTTACACTGAATAGCTCCATTTCTTTGTCTTGCATTTGGCAATAACATTTTCTACCCCCTCCTCCTGCAATTTGAACACTCCCCTCACTTCTCCTTCACCATTAATTACAGAGGACATGTATACCATTTCATCATTTACAGCAGGCATTAATAACATCCTGTCCTATCTTGGGAGTAATTGCAAAGTTCCCCAGCTTTCATAGAACATAGCAAAACTACAGCACAAACAGGCCCTTTGGCCCACAAGTTGCGCCAATCATATCCCTACCTACTAGGTTTACCTATAACCCTCAATCCTATTAAGTCCTATGTACTCATCCAGAAGTCTCTCAAAAGACCCTATCAAATTTGCCTCCACCACCACTGACAGCAGCCGATTCCACTCTCCCACCACACTCTGAGTGAAAAACTTACCCCCGACATCTCCTCTGCACCTACTCTCCAGCACCTTAAACCTGTGACCTCTCATAGCAACCATTTCAGCCCTGGGAAAAAGCCTCTGAGATTCCACCTGATCAATACCTCTCAACATCTTATACACCTCTATCAGGTCGCCTTTCATCCTTCGTCTCTCCGAGGAGAAAAGACCGAGCTCCCTCAACCTATCCTCCCAATCCAGGCAACATCCTTGTAAATCTCCTCTGCACCCTTTCAATAGTTTCCACATCCCTCCTGTTATGAGGTGACCAGAACCGAGCACAGTACTCCAAGTGGGGTCTGACTCGGATCTTATAAAGCTGCAGTATTATCTCCCGACTCCTAAACTCAATCCCTCGATTGATGAAGGCCAGTACACCATACGCCTTCTTAACCACATCCTCTATCTGCGAGGCCGATTTAAGAGTCCTATGGACCTGGACCCCAAGGTCCTTCTGATCCGCTACACTGCTACACCCTTGATATTATACTCCTTCATTCCATTTGACCTACCAAAATGGACCACTACACATTTATCCGGGTTGAAGTCCATCTGCCACTTCTCCGCCCATTCCTGCTTCCTATCTATGTCACGCTGCAACTTCTGACATCCCTCCAAACCATTGACAACACCTCCAACCTTCGTGTCGTCAGCAAACTTACCAACCCATCCCTCCACTTCCTCATCCAGGTCATTTATGAAAATGACAAACAGCAAGGGCCCTAGAACAGATCCCTGGGGCACTCTGCTGGTGACTGACCTCCATGCAGAAAAAGACCCATCCACAACCACTCTCTGCCTTCTGCAGGCAAGCCAGTTCTGGATCCACAAGGCCAAAGCCCCTTGGATCCCATACCCTCTCACCTTCTCAAGAAGTCTTGCATGGGGGACCTTATCGAACACCTTCTTGAAGTCCATATAAACCACATCTACCGCTCTTCCTTCGTCAATATGTTTAGTCACATTTTCAAAGAACTCAACCAGGCTCGTAAGGCACGATCTGCCTTTGACAAAGCCATGCTGACTACTTTTGAGCATACTAAACTTCTCTAAATGTTCATAAATCCTGTCCCTCAGGATCTTCTCCATCAACTTACCAACCACTGAGGTTAGAGTCACCGGTCAGTAACTTCCTTGGCTATCCCTATTCCCTTTGTTGAATATGGGAACCACATCCGCAATTCTCCAGAACCTCTCCCATCTCCATCGACAATGCAAAGATCATCGCCAGAGGCTCTGCAATCTCTTCCCTCTCCTCCCACAGTAACTGGGGTACATTCCATCCGGTCCCGGCGACTTATCTATCTTGATGCTATTCAAAATTTCCAACACATCCTCTTTCTTAATGTTCATGTACTCAAGCTTTTCAGTCCGCCGCAAGCCTGCAGTACAACCACCCAGATCTGTTTCCACCGTGAACACTGAGGTAAAGTATTCATTAAGCACCTCTGCTATTTCTACCGGTTCTGTACAAACTTTCCCACCTTCACATTTTATAGGTCCTATTCCTTCACATCTCATCCTTTTACTCTTCACATATTTGTAGAACGCCTTAGGGTTCTCCTTAATCTCACCTGCCAAGGCCTTCTCATGACCCCTTCTGGCTCTCCTAATTTCCTTCTTCCTAGGTAACTTCAGAATCTGCCGCTTGCTTTCAATTGAACACTTCTTGATCCACTTGCTTTTTCACCATGTCAATGTGCACACTATAAGGAGCGAACAGAGAGACCAGATAACGTTCAGGCTTATGGAAAGACAGAAGAGAGAGACCAGATAATGTTCAGGTGTATGGCAAAATGGAAGAGATAACCACTGATATTCTCATCAAGAATGAGAAGTATTACAGATAGTGATACTAAAGCAGAGTGGGTGTCCTTTGTACCCTTCAATTAACCCTAAACAACACATTCAGCTGATTTAATACCTTCATGGCCAGCACATTGGAGAAATCTTAGAAGAAAGACTTGCTAAGATTGGACTGGGCTTTGGTGAGACAAGACCATAATAACTCAAGGAATTGGTTGTCAAGGATCAGTGCTATTATTGCACAAAATCAAATAAACAAAAAAACATAAGCCTGTGATGAACACAAAGGTTCCAACCAGGAATAAAAGATTTTATATGGCGCTTAGTGTACAAGCTCCAGCTGGTTTGTTAATTACCAATCCCCAGGGAGCTGATATTCCATGTATCCTTCTGGGAGTTCAATGAGTGATTCTCCACACAAATCTTGGGGGTTATCACACACACCTACAGTGCTGTGTTCAGTTTTGGTCTCCTTATTTAAGGCATCTGAGGCAGTACAGTGCAAGTTGACTACAGTGGTCCCTGAAATGAGAGGGTTGTGCTATGATAAGGGATTGAGTAAATTGGGCCTAAAGTCTAAGAGGTGATCTCATTAGAAACATAAAGTTCAGAAGGATCTTGACAAATTCTTTCTGCTGGCTCGGGAATCTAAGACATGGGGCACAGCCTCAGAATAAAGTGGTCATCCTTTAGGACTGAGATGAGGAGAAATTTCTTCACTCAGAGGGTTGTGAAACTTTAGAATTCTCTAATGCAGAAGTTTCTGGATGCTCCATAACTGGACAAAATTAAGACTGAGACATTTGGTCACAGGGTATCAAGGGATAGAGGGAGCAGTTGAGAAACTGGAATTGAAACTGATGATCAGCCTTTATCACATTGGGTGAGACTGTGGAGTTTGCACTTTCTCTCTGCATCTGTGTGGGTTTCCTCCGGGTGCTCCGGTTTCCTCCCACGGTCCAAAGGTGTGCAGGTTAGGTTGATTAGCCACGTTAAATTGACCATTCATGTCAGGGGAAGTAGCAGGATAAACGAATGGGGTTACAGGAATAGGGCCTGGGTGTCAGTGCAGGCTCGATAGGCCAAGTAGCCTCCTCCTATACTGTAGGGATTCTATAAATGTTAGAGCTGGTATGAAGGACCATATGGGGGCAGCACGAGGCAGACTGGACTGTGTTGCTGTAGGAAGGCCCTGAATGAAGAATCCTTATGGTATACAGCGACGTGTACCCTCCTGGATGTTTGGTGCAAAGTGGCTTCCAGACAGGGCATCCGGGTCTGCCAAATGGTAAGGAAGGCTCCTCCTAACTTCCATGCGTCAGGTGGCCACTGTAGGGAGGAGCGTTGAGTTTTTGCTGAGCTGTGTTATCCCTGATGAGCTCCCTTAATTGGGGTAACAGCTGCCAGGGGCTTGTGACTGGTAGTGGGGTGGGATGTCCAAGCCGAACCACAGATCCTTCCCAGCCGAGAGTGGGCAAGGTGGAGGTGGCGACATAACATAAGAATGTAAGAACTAGGAGCAGGAGTAGGCCGTCTGGCCCCTTGAGCCTGCTCCGCCATTCAATAAGATCATGGCTGATCTTTTTGTGGACTCAGCTCCACTTAACCGCCCACTCACCGTAGTTCTTAATTTCTTTACTGTTCAAAAATTTATCTACCCTTGCCTTAAAAACATTCAGTGAGGTAGCCTCAACTGCTTCACTGGGCAGGGAATTCCACAGATTCACAACCCTTTGTGTGAAGAAGTTCCTCCCCAACTCAGTCCTAAATCTGCTCCCCCTTATTTTGAGGCTTTGCCCCCTAGCTCTAATTTCACCCACTAGTGGAAACAACTTCCCTGCTTCTACCTTATCTATTCCCTTCATAATATTATGTTTCTATAAGATCTCCACTCATTCTTCTGAATTCCAATGAGTATAGCCCCAGTTTACTCAGTCTCTCCTCATAAGCCAACTCTCTCAACTCCAGAATCAACCTAGTGAATCTCCTCAACACCCTCTCCAGTGTCAGTATATCCTTTCTCAAGCAAGGAGACCAAAACTGTACACAGTACTCCAGGTGTGGCCTCACCAGCACCTTATGCAGCTGTAACATAACCTCACTGTTTTTAAACTCCATTCCTCTAGCAATGAAGGACAAAATTCCATTTGCCATCTTAATTACCTGCAAACCAACTCCTTGTGATTCTTGCACAAGGACACCCAGGTCCCTCTGCACAGCTGCATGCTGTAATTTTTTACAATTTAAATAATAGTTCATTTTGCTGTTGTTCCTACCAAAATGGATGACCTCACATTTATCATAAGTGGCATTTGACCTCAACCTTGTAGGGAAGCCCTTTTGGGGAGACGGGGGGGGGGGGGGGAGGTGGGCTTTTAGCAGGCAGGCTGAATGAACAAAGAACAAAGAAAATTACAGCACAGGAACAGGCCGTTCGGCCCTCCAAGCCTGCACTGACCATGCTGCCTGACTGAACTAAAACCCCCTACTCTTCCAGGGACCATATCCCTCTATTCCCATCCTATTCATGTATTTGTCCTGACAAGCCTTAAAACTCACTATCATATCTACCTCCCCTGGCAGCGAGTTCCAGGCACCCACCATCCTCTGTGTAAAATAACTTGCTCAAAGCCTCCCCAAACCCCTATGCCCATCACGGCCCTCCACCCCACCCCTGAACCATGGCAGCAGCTGAGCCACCTTTTTGCACCTTGGAGTTTGCGCGTTCACTGTCATAAGTGTTCTGGACTTCTGAGTCGGGTCGCACTCAGACACATTGCTGGCGTTGAGGGAGATTGTTAATGCGCATCAGAGTTTGGCCCAGTCACTCAGGGCCACAGCTGAGGCCATTGACAGCATTGCCCAGTCACAGAGAGACATGTGCCAGTCACTGAGGGCTATGGCTGAGTGCATTGGAACCATGGTGCAAACAATGGTTGGCCTCCAGGGCTGGCAGTGCCACACGATGGAGAGGAACAAAAGAAAAGGAAGCCAGAAGCACGGGGTGAAGTTTCGCACTTGTGGTTAGGGGGAAGGAGATATACGCATGTCACCTCCAGACTGACTGGTCTTAGGGCGAGCTGAATTGGGGAGAAGGAAGAGAATTCCAGAGTGGGGGCTATGTTGACTGCTTGTACTTCTAATTGTCCCACGGGTCTCTGCGATGATTCCTAATTAGGGGTTTTAAAGAGTACCTTTGACAGAATCACCAGTCCAGGACTTTGATGAGCTGACCCTTGAGCTTCCCGATCCCTAACCTCTTATTGTTATGTGGAATCTAGTGAACATCTTGCTTTGACTTTGATGTCTCCCACTAGCCATCCCCTGGCCTAGGATGACTTTTGAGCATGTTGGGTATCTCCGACTATCCCAGGATGTAGGAGTCACGCACTTTTCCCAGATAGTGTGCACAAACATGCATAATGTTCAGGAGGTGGTTGCTCACCAGCTGGATATTCATGGAATGGTATCTCTTCCTGTTAATAAAGGGCACTTCATGTCAAAACGCAGCTTGGAGGGTGACATGACTGACATCTTTTGCCTCCTGGGCCTGTAGCATTTCGGTAGTGGTAAAGAATCCTACAGCTCAGGTTTCCTGGTCGCCCAGTCCAGGTCAAAGATGATGTAATCAGGTGCCTGGGCACACAGAGCATGGATAAACTTCCACATGATAGTTTGATAAATGCCGCTCAGATCCCCAGTTGAGCTCTGGGATGAACCAAATGCATAAAACTTCGAGCAGCCGTGACCTGCATGTCCACCAGGAGTGGATGGGAAATGAGATAAACCTGGTACTGTCTCCCTATGGAGGCACAATCTTTAGTGGCACATGTTGTCCAACATTATTGAATGACCAGCGCCTCCTGTACAGTTGTGGCCTAGAGGGGGACTGTCTTTGTACCCCCTCCTTGGTCTGATGGGTGGCCAGCACCAGAGTCTGAGCAGTGACCCCCTGATGTTCAGGGTCTGGCTCCTGTGGCACTGGATCAGGCATTGGATGGCCCAGGTCCTGTTGAGATTCCCTTAAAAAGGAGAGGTGGCTAGTGGTGATTTAACCTGACAAGGTTGAGAAGGTGGGGCCTTCATGAATAACCTCAGCATGCAGCAGAGCCCATGAAACTCCCTGAGATATACTCATGCAAACCACCAGACCTATCCAGGCATCAAAGCCATTGCTTCAACAGCCTAATTAATCCCATGGCTTTGGTTGTACCTCTTGTGCGAGTGAGCTGGAGCTGCAAAAAGGTATTGTAACCCCTTGTTACAGGGAAGTAGTTCCCGTTGCCTCCCAATCATTCTCTGATTTTTCTTCAGTTATTGAATTATTTGGAAAACGGTTATTTGGAAAATTATTTGGAAAATAGTGCAGAATGGAGGCACCAGGACAGCTACTTGGAAACTTGGCACAGACCCTGCAATATTCTGTGGCAATCCCCCCTGACCAGCTGCATATTTATGGAATTAAATCCTTTCCTATTACTCCTACTCTTGGCTGGTGCCCTGATGGTTACGTCTGTCCAGCCTCCTGTACACAAGACAACAATTGCTGCAACAAACCCAGCAGCTTTCATTTGGACTGGTGCCGTTTATTGAGGAGGTTTTGTACTCAATAGCCCTGGCTAAGAAGGCAATGAAAACCGACATAATATAAAAGTGAAGAGTAGAGAGAGATATAGGAAATGCCCCTTGGAGTAGCCTGGGAAAAGGTTTAAGAATTTTCCCATCATTGCCAATGGTTGGCCACCTGGCTCAGCAGGCAGCTGGCTGTGTTACAGGACTTCACTGAGGTCTGTAATAGGCCAGACATGAGATAACACCCAAAAACAGGTGCAAGGATAGTGATGTGTGATTAAACTGAGCCCGTTGCAGACACACTGCTGTTCACATAAATGATTGCAGCATACAGCCTACGTAAATGTGCTTTTGGCTGGCTTTATGCCTGAGCAAGGGTACTACACTGTGAGAGGCTAATGAGTTCAAACTATCTTGCACTGCTTAAAACCAAGCTGCAACTCATAAAGTGGAGCTAAATTTTCTGGAGAATGATTGTAACTTGGAAAAACATTAGTACAGAAGTCTCACAACACCAGGTTAAAGTCCGACGGGTTATTTGGTAGCATGAGCTTTCAGAGCGCTGTCCCTTCATCAGGTGAGTGGAGAGTTGGGTTCATAAACAGGGCATATATAGACACAGACTCAATTACAGGATAATTGTTGAAATGTGGGTCTTAACAGGTAATCAAGTCTCTATAGATGAAGACAATGCGAGTGGAGAGAGGGTTAAGCACAGGTTAAAGAGGTTAACCTCTTCCAATACAAGACTGCTCTCTAGAATCAGGTCAAGTCTCCCTTTACAGAACACTGTGCGGAAAACACATTATCCCTTTCTATGCTGCATCTCCTACCCTTCAAATGTGACTTATAAGAATCTTCTGCCTCTTCTGTGAAGCGGGAATTATTAATTTGCACAGTTAAGCAATTTGCAGCACACATCATAGATCATGATGATAGAAAAGGTGAAGGCTCATGGGATACAAGGCCAGGTATGTAGATGGGTGGAGAACTGGCTTGGGAGGAGGAGACAGCGGGTAGTAGTGGAGGGCTCCTTTTCCAATTGGAAGTCTGTCACCAGTGGTGTGCCGCAGGGCTCAGTACTAGGACCTCTTCTATTTGTAGTATATATTAATGACTTGGAAGAGGGGGTAGGTGGTGTGATCAACAAATTTGCTGATGACACTAAGATGGTTGGATTGGCGGGTACTGAGGAGCAGTGCCTGGCAATGCAACAGGACATAGACAGGCTGGTAGATTGGGCAGATAGATGGCAAGTATAGATACGCAGAGAGACCTGGGGGTGCAAGTGCACAAGTCCCTGAAGGTGTTGGTGCAGGTGCAGAATGTGATGAGGAAAGCGTATGGTATGTTAGCCTTCATAGGAAGAGGTATAGAATATAAGAGTAGGAGTCTGATGTTGCAGTTGTATCGAACATTGGTTAGGCCTCACTTGGAGTACTGTGTCCAGTTCTGGTCGCCGTACTACCGGAAGGATGTAGAGATCCTGGAGAGAGTGCAGAGGAGATTTACCAGGATGCTGCCTGGTATGGAAGGGTTGTCTTACGAGGAAAGATTGAACGAACTTGGGCTGTTTTCCCTTGAGAGACGTCGGCTGAGGGGGGATCTAATAGAGGTTTATAAGATTATGAAGGGGATAGATAGAGTAAATGGTGGTAAGCTTTTTCCGCTATTAGAAATGGATAGAACGAGGGGTCACGGGCTTAGGGTGAGGGGGGCTAGGTATAAGACAAATATTAGAGGGCAGTTTTTCACGCAAAGGGTAGTGGGGGTGTGGAATGCACTGCCGAGTAAGGTGGTGGAAGCAGGCACGCTAGGGTTGTTTAAGAGTCACTTAGACAGCCACATGAGCGGTCTACATATAGGGGGATATAGCAGGCCTTACTAAACATTGTAGGCTTGGGATTCCATTTTTGCCTCAGGGATGTTACAGTCTTTGCCTGTTTAATAATGAATTTTTTGTCTCCACAGGCATTTAAGTCCACCTTGTTGACCAGCAAGGGGCATGCATGGGGCAGGTTGTAGTGGGCTGCTCTTGGATGTTGCTTCGGGAGTTGCCTATTGCTTCATGTCGTTAGTGTGCTTAAACTGGACCATCTCAAGGGCAACATGACAGCTCAGAGACTATCTCTGTTGCTGTGCGGACACATGGATTTGGGCCTGTGTCTGTGGGAGTTTGCGCGTTCTCCCCGTAGTTGTGTGGGTTTCCTCCGGGTACTCCGGTTTCCTCCCACATCCCAAAGATGTGCTTTTAGGCTGATTGATTGGGTAACAAATTGTCCCTATATTGGACCTCCCTGATCCTCACACATTAGGCGTAGACTAAAATCATGAATAGGTCACTGAGACAATGGGACGGCGGCGTGGGCTCGTTGGGCCGAAGGGCCTGTTTCCCGTGCTGTGTTGTTCTTTGTTCTTTTTTTATCATAGAACCCTACAGTGCAGAAAGAGGCCCTTCGGCCCATTGAATCTTCACCGAACACAATCCCACCCAGGCCCTACTCCCATATCCCTACATATTATACCCACTAACTCCTCTAACCTATGCATCCCTGGACTCTAAGGGGCGATTACTTAGCATGGCCAATCAACCTAACCCGCACATCTTTGGACTGTGGGAGGAAACCGCAATACCTGGAGGAAACCCATGCAGACACAAGGAGAATGTGCAAACTCCACACAGACAGTGACCCAAGCCAGGAATCGAACCCAGGATCCTGGAGTTGTGAAGCAGCGGTGCCAGCCACTGTGCTACCGTGCTGCCCTTGTGCTACCATGCCGCCCTTATACGCACTACCACCCACACCCTCACAGAAACACACACACTATTGTCGAGCCTCTTCCCTGCCAATTCTTGCTGCAACACAGTAAAAAGTCTGACAACACCAGGTTTTAGTCCAACCGATTTATTTGATAATATTCTCACAAGCACAATTCTTGCTGCAACAGGCTTCAGTGGAAAAGTACACTTCTGAAAGAAGTGTTCTTGTTTTTTTTTCTCTCTCCCTTCCTCATTGATATTAATTATGATTGTTGCTTCTCCTCCTCCTTTCTGGACTCTCTCTGTCTCTCACTTTCAGGCCCCAAGCAGCAACATGGACAGCTGCAGCAGTGCCTAACCTTGCCTTCCAGCAATTTGCAACCAGCTATACGTTAGTCCGCAGAGTCTAGTGGTGAATAAAGGTATTCCTGGAACCTGGAACTAAATCTTCTTTAGACAGCTAGCTTAGAAATCAACATTCACTTCTCATTTGATGCAGTGATGCACATCATTAGCATGCACTTGGAAAGCCGGAGAGTCCCCTGTTAATGTTCAGCTTTTACATACAAATAACGTGTCCCTTTCTTTAGAACATAGAACATAGAACATAGAACATTACAGCACAAACAGGCCCTTCGGCCCTCGAGTTGCGCTGATCACATCAACCCCACCAATCTATAGACCTATCTATAACCCCCAATCCCATTAAACCCCATTTAAGTGGTAATTAGTGAGTTAACGAACAACAAAAAACCTTCATATTTTGTACAAAGCATCAAATTACAAGCCACCTCTATAATTTCTTCATATTTGCATTTCTTTTTGTAAAACAATCTGAAGTTAATAACTTACACCCACCCATTTAATTTTAGAGATATCCTTATTCTCCAGCAGCTAAATCATTCCATGACTTTTTCTGTTTCCTTTCATTGTGTGTATATTATCTCACAATGAATATCTGCAATGAATGGATATCCACATAAAATTCAATAAATATACTAATCTCAGTACGCTTATTGTTCAGAATCTCACTTAACCATATTTGACAAATAGTATCCCCTACCCACTGTCTCCCAAAACAGCTAGAGTACTTTAAAATACTCTTTATTTTCTTATCCTCTCAAACCAAAGGGCAACTGTAAAAAACATTACCCGTTTCCCCCCCTCCATAAGTAATGTTATGAAATTGGCTGTACCAGAATTTCCATCAGGAAGGTTAGCATGCAAAGCATCACAAAAAAAATCACTAACTTCATGTTATTTGAGCCATTTAAAGATGGGAACTTGTAGATTTAACTTTCTTATTTGTCTTATTTACTCTTAAGATGTTCTCAATTTTAAGCTGTTTCAACATATAACATCAATACATAAAAACTAGAACCTGGTCTAGACTGAGCGCATAACTGATCAATCAAACTTTCCAACCGGTCTTTAGTTTCTTTAGACCTAACATCATTTGCAGTCTTCACATGAATCAGCTGTGCATTGCCTGCCACAAGAGGAAACCAGTTCTCCGATCAGTTCCCTGACCTTTACTTGAGGAGACAATTGTGCCGATTAAAATCACACAGCAAGGTGTGAATGTGTCACTGATTGGAGCCCAGTTCTTAATCCTTTGAATGTGTAACCCCCAGCTATTGAACTCCAAAGCTGAAAGTAATGTTGACATTAGAGAGATCACACTAATGTGAACCCCAGTGAAAGGCTTTATGATGAAGTCTCACATCATGCACCTCTTGAGGGACTGGAGGTGTGTCACTGACAAGAAAGGAGCTGTCAAATGGACTGGACACCCCAAGGTGTCCATGATGCTGTAATGACCTCAATATGTCATTACTGCACCATGAGGGATAACTGGTGAGAGAAAGGATACTCACATGCAGCTTGCACCATGACTGCATGCGTTGAGGGTTCTCACTTTTGTTGCTGTCCCCACTTTGCGCTCTGCACAGATGCAGTCCTGCTCCTCGCCAGCCAGCTCAGGGGCTCTCTCTTCATGTGGTATAAGGCACCTCAGCTCAGGCATTACCCCAGTGGCTGTGCCTACTCACAACAATTGTGCTCGAGTTTATTCAAGTCATAAGTAGGCTTACATTAACACTGCAGTGAAGTTACTGTGAAAATCCCTAGTCGCCACACTCCGGCGTCTGTTTAGTGTATGTGGGAATCCTGCCAAGTCAGATGGTGATGATGTCTGGCATGTGTGGGCTTGAGTGGGAGTGGGAACGTGGAGAGATTAGCTACAGTGGGATATTGGGGAGTGGGGAGGACTAAGTGCTAGATGTTGGGAACCCATGGAGTGGCTAGATGAGAGATCATTGTGAAGGGTATGTGAGGGGGTGCAGTGCGAGACATCAGGAAGCAGATTTACCCTGGTAGTGCAAAGAAGGTCACTCATCCTGTCCTCTTCCACAATGAGCTGGCATTCACTATGGCATGATGTGGGTATGCTGGCGTTGGACTGGCGTAAACACAGTAAAAAGTCTGACAACACCAGGTTTTAGTCCAACCGATTTATTTGATAATATTCTCACAAGCTTTCGAGGGGACTGCCTCTTCGTCAGGTGAATGGAGAGTTCTGGCCTCAGACAGAGCATATAAAGCACAGATAGTTTACAGATTACTGATTAGAATGCGAATCCTTACACCTAACCTGCTGTTCAAGACCTGAAGTGGCTGTTCAGAGTCACTGAACAGAGACTGATAGCCAAGTTCCGCACACATGAGGACGGTCTCAACAGGGATCTTGGGTTCATGTCGCACTATCTGTAACCCCCGTGACTTGCCTGGGTTTGCAAAACCTCACTTACTGTACTGTCTGGAGACAATACACATCTCTTTAAACTGTGATCAGTGTTCCTTCCACTCACATTATCAGCCACTTTAAGACTTGAACAGCAGGTTAGATGTAAGGATTCGCATTCTATTCAGTAATCTCTAAACTGTCTGTGTTTTATATGCTCTGTCTGAGGCCAGAACTCTCCATTCACCTGACGAAGAGGCAGTCCCCTCGAAAGCTTGTGAGAATATTATCAAATAAATAGGTTGGACTAAAACCTGGTGTTGTCAGACTTTTTACTGTATTCACTATGGCAGCCATTGTCTCCCAGATAGGGTGGTGACCTTGGTAAATGGACATCTGTGGGTAGGATGGCACAGTGGTTGGCACTGCTGCCTCACAGCTCCAGGGACCTGGGTTTGATTCCCAGCTTGGGTCACTGTCTATTTGGAATCTGCACATTCTCCCCATGTCCGCATGGGTTTTCTCCAGGTGCTCTGGTTCCCTCCCACATGCTGATAAGGTGAATTTTCCATGTTAAATTCTCCCTCAGTGTAACCAAACAGGTGATGGAATATGGCAACTAGGTGATTTTCACAGTAACTTCATTGTGGTATTAATGTAAGCCTACTTGTGACATGAATAAATAAACTTTAAATGTGGGTATAGGACGTCCCGAATCTGCTCCATATTATCCCAGAGTTTGTTCACGATTCCCTGAAAGGACCTTGGTGCTGGTTTTCTGACAGCCATCCTCATAACTGGGTCTGGAACAAGTACTGAGGAGGCATTTAAAAGGAGTGTCCCAGTGATTAAGTTTTCCATGAGTGAGTGAATCAGCGGCAAGCTGCCATGAGTGATTCACATGGGTAAAAAAATTGTTAAAGAGACTCAATATTCTCTGAGATTTCCCAATGCCAGTGCCAGTGGGATTGTCTGTTTTTTTTCACCAGAACTGACACTTTGAAAAAATATGGGCTGATTCTCCCATTAACTCTCTTCCTCTCTGCAGAGGAGCTGCCAAATCTGCTAGGTTTCTGCAGGCCACCTTCCATCACAAATTCCTGTGAACATCAACATTTACAAGTCAATGTCGTTTCAACATATTCTGCACTGCCTGTGTGGAGTTTGCACATTCTCCTCATGTCTGCGTGGGTTTTCTCCGGGTGCTCCGGTTTCCTCCCACAGTCCAAAGATGTGCGGGTTAGGTTCATTGGCTATGCTAAAAATTGCCCCTTAGTGTCCTGGGATGTGTAGGTTAGAGGGATTAGCAGGTAAATGTGTAGGGATATGGGGATAGGGTCTGGGTGGGATTGTGTTCGGTGCAGACTCGATGGGCCGAAGGGCCTGTTTTTGCACTGTAGGGTTCTATGCTGGTTCTATAAAGCAAATGACATCAAATATCCCCACATTATCCTCATCTGCCAAATTATTGCCCTATCTATATCTATCTATTATTGCACTATCTTACCTATCTATATCTCATTGCAACCATTTTTTTTCCTCCTCACAGCTTGCATTCCCACCTAGCTTTGTATTGTCAGCAAACTCTGTCATTCTGTCTCTTCACCTAAGTCGTTAAAAAACTTGTAAGTAGCTCTGGCCGCAGCACTCATGCTTGTGGCATTCTACTTCTTACATCGTCTCAATATGAGAATTGCATGTCTATTCAGAAGTCTGAGTAGTGTTGAAGAGCAGAAGGATCTCGGGGTCCGGGTCCACAGGACTCTTAAATCGGCCTCGCAGGTGGAGGAGGTGGTCAAGAAGGCGTATGGTGTACTGGCCTTCATTAATCGAGGGATTGAGTTTAGGAGTTGGGAGGTAATGCTGCAACTTTATAAGACCCTTGTCAGGCCTCATTTAGAGTATTGTGCGCAGTTCTGGTCGCCTCACTATAGGAAAGATGTAGAAGCTATTGAGGGGGTACAGAGGAGATTTACAAGGATGTTGCCTGGACTGGGAGGCATGCCTTATGAAGTTAGGTTGAGGAAGCTGGGACTCATTTCCCTGGAGAGACGAAGGTTGAGATGCGACCTGATAGAAGTTTACAAAATGTTGAGAGGAATAGATAGGGTGGACTCTCAGAGGCTATTTCCCCGGGTTGAAATGGTTGCTACGAGAGGACACAGATTTAAGGTACAGGGAGGGAAGTTCAGAGGTGATGTTAGGGGTAAGTTTTTCACTCAGAGGGTGGTGAGTGAATGGAATCGGCTGCCGTCAGTGGTGGTGGAGGCGAACTCGCTGGGGTCTTTTAAAAGACTTCTGGATGAGTATATGGGTTTAATGAGATTGAGGGTTATAGATAGGTCTGTAGGTTGGTAGGTGTTGATGTGATCGGTGCAACTCGTGGGCCGAAGGGCCTGTTTGTGCTGTAGTGTTCTATGTTCTATATTCCATTCTATGCTTTCTGTCCATTATAATCCTTTGTCAGGTTGGCACTACTGCCTCAGCCCCAGGGACTTAGATTCAATTCCAGTCTTGGGTGACTCTCTGTGTAGAATTTGCATGTTCTCCTCATGCCTGCGTGGGTTTCCTTCAGCTGCTCGGTTTCTTCCCACAGTCCAAACATGTACAGGTTAGGTAGATTGACCATGCTAAAAAAAATTACCTCTTAATGTCCAAAGATGTGTAGGTTAGGTGGATTAGCCATGGTAAATGTGCAGGGTTACAGGAATAAAGTAGAGGCAAGGGTCTGGATGGGCTGCTCTTTTGGAGCACACAGATTCAATGGGCTGAATGGCCTTTCTGCACTGCAGGGATTCTATAGTTCTGTCAAATCCACAAAGCTTAATCTCAGACATTAAACATTCACCTTATCAAATGCCTTTCTGAAATTGAAATTCACACGTCAACTGGTTCCTTTTAATGTACCCTATCAGTTATATATCATCAAAAAACTCAAATAAGTTAGTCAAAAAGAATTTCCTTTTGTAAAACCATATTGACTTTATCTAAACATACTATGATTTTTCAAGTTCGGTAAGACTTCCCTGACAATCGATTCCAGCACATTCTTGAGCACTGATGTCAGGTGCAGTAACCTGCAGATGTTTTGTCTCTTCCTCCTTTCCTGTGTTACATTTACTCATTTCCAATCTGCTAGGATTGTTCCAGAATCTAGCCAATATTGGAAAATTATCAGCAGAATATCCACTATTTCTGCAGTTACCTCTTTTAGAATCCTAGAATATACGTGCTCAGAACTTGGGGATTTACTGGACTTCAGCTCCTTGAATGTCTCTGATACTTATTCTTTACTGATATAAATGACCTTAATTTTCTCACTTTTATTAGCCTCGGGTTAGTCTCTATTTCTGGTGACTTGCGCCTTCTATTGTGCAGACAGACCCAAAGGGATGGATTTTCTGGTCCTGCTCGCCCAAGACCAAAACTTCCTATCCAAGGTCAATGGACCTTTCAATGGTCCAGTAAATTTTCCATTCGGCCCACGCCTATTCCTGTGGGGGGCAGGACTGAAAAACGTACCTGAAAATATTAGTTAAATATATCTGCCATTTTCTCATTCCACATGATAATCTCACTTTGTCCATGTGACTGAGTTTATTTTAGATACTCATCTCATTTTCATATACAAGTAAATATTCTTACAATCTGTATTTTAAAAATATTCACTACTAGTTTAATCTGATATTTTATTTTTATTTTTGGTAGATCTTTGCTGGTTTGTGGAATATCCTCATGCCTCAACACCTTCTTTTAATGTCATACTTTCCTTAACATTCTTATTAATCTCTTCCATTACCCTGAATACACTTTTCAACCACACCTGCATTTTTAAATAGATGTTTAACCTTTGACAAGTAGAATGAGCAAAGTCTCTGTGCAACTTTGATACGGTTTGTTTCCCGGCCTCCCCTACCCTAATGCCAGAAGCTATCAATTCTTGTCAAGTGAATACAATAACGTATTGACTGGGTAAACTGTACAAACTGACTTCCAAAGTTACTTGCATAAACATGCTCTATGTCTTTATCTTTAAGTATCTTACTATATCAATGCCAATAAAATGGCTTATTCTAGCCATTTTACTTGAAATTCCAACTTTCCTGAATGATCTCAATGTGTTGGCATCACCAAACCATTTTTACTTATACACTCCTTAACTTTACATCAGTTGTGACTACTTAGTGAATATAGATAACATTTTAACACATCTGTCCCACACACTGTTGATGTACAAGTACTATCTAGTACCATAGAGTTGAAGAAGGTCATGATTAACTCATTCAGTACTGGGCTAAAATTCCTAGTGGTTGGTTTCATCATTATCGTCATCCTCTTAGAAATCTCTGTCATGAGTCATTTTGATGACCCTGCCTTTTTGTTTTGGGCAGTTCCACCTGAAGAGAGTCTCATCTGAAGTCTCATCCATTCACTTTTCCTTCAGATATTCCTGTCAATCATTCACACATCTTGTTTTTCCTGCTTTCCTCATGACAATCCTACTTTTGTCCCTTTCTCTTTACAGATAGTTTTAAAACTTCCAACTGGTCAGGCAGTGCTAGGGGAGAAAGAGATGGCAGAAAAGGAAGACAGTGATGAAGATGAAGTATTATCACTTGCTCCCATACTCGTGACCACCAGCTCAGTGTATGCTTCTAGGATGTTAGAGATGGGATCTGCCCATGATAGGCAAAATTTTATGGTCCACCATTAGTGAGTTTACAATTCCATGGAGCACCTTCCCACCACCTTCCCAGCTATCCTGACCTGTTTGTAATTTAACAGTGAAAAGGCTAGGCCTAGGCTGGCATGAAAGCCCTTGCCCAAATTGAGGCCTTTAGGAGGGCAATCAATCATGAATAGAATAATAGAATCTCTACAGTGCAGAAGGAGGTCATTCAGCCTAACAAATTGACATTGACTCTCTAACAGTGAATCTCACCCAGGCCCTTTCCCCATATCTTTACGCCATTAATCCCTCTAATCTACACATCTTGGGACATCAAAGGGAAATTTACCATGGCTAATCCACCTAGTTGCACATTTTTGGACTGGGGGAGGAAACTGGAGCACCCAGAGGAAACCCTTGCAGACATGGTGAGAATGTGCAAACTTACACAGACAGTCACGCAAAGCCAAAATTGAACCCAGGTTCCTGGTACTGTGAGGCAGCAATGCTGACCACCGTGCAACCCACTTTAGTGCAATTTCTCACCCAGAATCAATTTTGAGGCTGGCAGGAGGGGTTCAGGGGTGGGGAGGGGGGTGGGGGGGGGATAGCTGGTTGAGCGCACATTGTCCTTTACTGCCTGCCTGTCCATTCTGGAGGTTATTATGGAGCTGCCCTTCACTGGGGCAGATCAGCTGCAGGCAGTTTGACAGAGCATTCCAGCAAGTTCCACGCAGTTTGGTTGTTAGCATTGGGGGAAAGCAAGTGAGCGCTTGCAGGTGTGCTGCTGGGGAGGGGGGGGTGGTGATGGTGGTGGAAGAGTGCCTCAGTGACTAGTGACAGGGGAGAGAGGGGGAGGTGTCACACGGCCATCGGAGTGTAGGTGGGATGGGGCCTTGTGCAGGAGGGTCCGGGCTGGGACTGAGGGGGATCACTCTGCCTGATACCTGTAGGGTGGAGGGGGGGAATCTCTGCCTGAGATCAGTGAGGGAAGAGGGAGGGTCCACTGCCCCTCTGCCTGAGATTGGTGGAGGGGAGGGGGCAATTGTTCTGGGTGGTGGAGGGTGAGGGAATTGTGGGGCTGTAATATTGTGGGGGTGGGAGCTAGGGGGGAGGCATTATCCAGTCTGGGAATGATGTGACAGGGGCGCTTTTTCAACTTTTTTTCCAACTGCGCATGTGCAGTTCAGAGTTCCGATCATTTCGGCTGCGCTAAGCCCCGCCCACGGGGCAAATGGGACTGGAGATAACTGAGAGCGTGTGGGAGCGCCTGAAAGCAGATTGGTAAGTCAGATCTGCATTACGCCCAGATTCGGCACTTAGAATGAAAATGGTAAAATCAGGCCCCATGATTCTATAATTAGCATGAAGTTGGCATAGGAGCTTTAAGGGCCATAAGGATGAGTGAAGGGCAGAGGTTGTTATGGAACCTTTGAGGGACTATGAAGGTGGTGACATGGGTTGGCATGGATGGGGAATAGAGAGTGGATAGAATATATTATATTAGAATATATTAGATGGCCTAATATTAAATAAAACAACTGGGATGTAGCTGTAGAGCACTGAAGTGACCCTTTAATCAGGCAGACTCGGCAGTCAGCAGTGCCAATGATTGCCTCCAAGCGTTTTCAGAGGTTAAGGACCCAACTCTAGCATATGTCCATCCCCAAACCTACAACAAAGATCCAGATATTTGAGACAGTTTCTCCTGAGATGGGTTTGATGAACCAGGGAATTTCATAACTCTTTGCGCATGATTTATGATCGAAAATCTGGGCTCTGTTTTTCTCCCTTGTGAGCTCTTGAGAGGTGGCAGTTGCCAGCTTGTTTTTCCCTCTCTTTATGACCTATCAATTTTCCTACAATAGGATTGGTCTGATGTTGTCAACACCGTTAAATTCAATTGTTATAGATTTCTGGTAGCTGAGTATCTGCTTTAAATTGATAACCTGAATTCAAAATTATTCAAATGCCTGAAGCCTGTTATCAAGGCAATCCTGCTGCTTGGCCTTTTATACAAATGTTTCAGTCTGGCACCCATATGCACCTGCATTTTAAACCTCCAAGCACTGAAACAAAAGACTAGCTTTTAAAGGGACCACACAATGTTTTTTCCCTCTAGCATTTTTACACTCTTTACATCTATACCAACATCAAATTCCAACTTCACAAACTTAACTTCACAACACTAGGCAACTTTCTCCTGCCACCTTCCAGAAACAAGTCCATTTACCCCTCAGTCTGTCTCTCACTACCTCCAACAGCACCTTAAGGCTGTGAATCATGTGGTACCCGTGTTCTGGTTGCCAAATTCTTCCTGTCCTTCTGCTGACCTTGAGGCTCTATAGAAGTCAGTCGGCTGCCACAATGATAACTGTCATCAGGCCTGTGCTTTCCAAAAAGCCCCATTTCCTTCCCACGCCCTGTGCCATTCAGGTCTTTGAGTCTACCTTTGTGACTATTTAACACTCCCAACAGCTAGCGTGGAGTCCAAACCTAGAAAATATTCCAATCTCAGGTTCCCAAGACGCAAAGCCCTGCCTTGTGAATCAGCAGACTGACATAGCACACTTCAGTAAAGATTGGTGCATATTCAGCAACAAGGGAACTTAATCAAAAGTTTGCTGAACAAAGTAGTTACCAAATCCAACTGGCATAAAACCTGAAGTATAACAGGTCCTTTGTATGACTTGGAAACTAACTAAAACATAGCTTCTAAACACTGTGCTCCTTCAGCATAAAATCTGAATCACGGCCAATTCCTGAGCTGTGCCACTGGGCAGAATCAATTTAAAGTTTGTTAGCTGTAAGCAACAATACACTTCAAATGGAATATAACGGTTCACTTGAAATTGAGCTGTGATCCCCTCAAATAGCCAGCTGATACAAGGAGAATTCGAGAGACCATTTCCTACGACATCCACAGCCTCCTAAGGCTTGACAATGGTGTCGGAGATACATTTCTGAAAGGAAGTGTGCTACATTTCTGCTTGGTAAAGGAATTTGTATCAGCATGCACACTATTAGCACATTGTTCCCTCACAATTTTCTTTGTTTCCTGCGGTTTATTTCAACGTGCGATCATTTTTAGTGTTTTTATGTGGATGTGCGCACAACTTAAAGGCAATAAATTGTGATCAGCCTGTACTGTACCATCCAGATCGCTGCATGGTCCGTATTCATCCACAGCTTAACAAAAACATTCATTGGCACCATGCTGACAGCCTTATTATGACAGCAATCAATCTGCAGTGCTGATTTGATGCCTCACCGCAATTTCTGAATTGATGGCAGCAGTCTGAACTTGCAAGGTAGTACTCGATGTTTGATGGAAGTCATTTTTGTTGCAGTAGAAATTGTGACATTGCCCATGACAGTGGGTTTCACAGCCTTGCTGATAGGGATGATCACCTGTAGCTCTGCATAAAAACCCATGAAAAGTCAGTGCCAGATGTCTGCATGTTCCTTGACATTGCAGACAGATTCTTTGAAAGGCTTGTTAATACACCAATAGTTCATTGTGAGTACCCTTCTTCTGTAGCCTAAGAATTTACAAACATATGAATAAGGAGCAAGAGTAGGCTATTTGGCCTCTCAAGCTTGCTTCAATTCAATATTATAATGGCTGATCTAATTGTGGCTTCAACTCCACATTCTGTCTATCCCTGGTCACCTTGGGTTCCCTTGTTAGTCAAGAATCTATCCATCTCCACCATCAAAAGATTCATTGACCTTGCCTCCACTGTCCTTTAAAGATTCAACACCCTAGAGAGAAATAATGCTCTCTCATCGCTTTTTCACAGGCTGGACTGAGGATCTGGGGAGGGAGTATGAGAAGCTGGGAATGGAATTAAAAAGTAGAACTGACAAGGTGGTTATCTCTGGGCTACTGCCTGAACCGTGTGCAGACGGCCGTAGGGTTGACAGGATAAAGGAAGTGAATGGGTGGCTCAGGGATTGGTGTGGGAGGAATGGGTTCGAATTTATGGGGCATTGGCACCAGTATTGGGGTAGGTGGGACTTGTTTGGGCGGGATGGGGTTGGTCTGAACTGTGCTGGGACCAGAGTGCTGGCGAATCGAGTAAAGGGGCTTTAAACTAATTGGGGGGGGAGGGTACGAGGGTAGGTGACCTTACGAGGTCTAAAGTTACGGAGAGGGTACAGGTAAGGGAAGAAGCCGAGGATGTCCCAATAATAGAGGGAGTAGGGGGCGTGAGTAGGGTTGGTGGCATTACGGCAAATAGGGTCCAGGTGAAGGCTGGGATGAAAGCGCTGTATCTGAATACACGAAGCATTAGGAATAAAGTGGATGAGCTGGTGGCGCAGATCGACACAAATGGACATGATCTGGTGGCCATTACAGAGACGTGGCTGCAAGGTGACAGGGACTGGGAGCTGAATGTCCAAGGGTATCAAGTGTTTAGGAAGGATAGGCGGGAGGGAAAAGGGGGGGGGGCGTAGCTCTGCTGATTAAGGATAGCATCAAGGTGGTAGCAAGGGATGATATTGGAGCCAAGGAGCAGAACGTGGAATCGTTGTGGGTAGAGATTAGGAACAGCAAAGGGAGGAAGACGCTGGTGGGTGTCGTCTATAGGCCCCCGAATAATGATCTGGAGGTGGGGCGGGCTGTTGACGCGCAAATAAATGCGGTGTGCAGGAATGGGACGGCCGTAGTTATGGGGGATTTCAATCTGCATATTGATTGGTCGACCCATGTTGGACGAGGTGGGCTCGAGGAGGAGTTCTTGGAATGCTGCCGGGATAATTTCCTTGAACAGTGTGTGTTGGAGCCGACGAGGGAGCAAGCTATCTTGGATCTGGTGCTATGTAATGAGGCAGGTAGAATTAGGGACCTTGAGGTGAAGGATCCTCTTGGAGAGAGTGATCATTGTATGGTCGAGTTTCTGGTGCAGATGGAGGAGGAGAATGTGGGTTCCCGGACACACGTCCTTTGTTTGAATAGAGGAGAGTACGGTAGGATGAGAGAAGAATTGGCGAATATGGACTGGGGGAGTGCGTTGGAGGGAGGGTCTGCTGAGGAGCAGTGGAGGATCTTTAAGGAGATCTTTCTTGGTGCTCAGCAGAAATTTATTCCGATGGTCAAAAAGGACTGTAGGAGGAGAGGTAATAAGCCGTGGATAACGAAGGAGGTGAAGGAAAGTGTTAAATTAAAAGCGGAGGCATTTAGAGTAGCGAAGAGGAGTGGGCGAGAAGAGGATTGGGAGAGGTTTAAGTATCAACAAAGATTGACAAAGAAGTTGATAAAGGAGGGTAGGAGAAACTATGAAGCTGGGCTAGCGCTTAATATAAAAAAGGATAGCAAGAGTTTTTATAAATATATAAAAAGGAAGAGGCTGGCTAGGGTGAATGTTGGTCCTTTAGAGGATGAGAAAGGGGACCTAGTGGTAGGGGATGGGGATATGGCTCAGGTATTGAATAACTTTTTTGTTTCCGTCTTCACGGAGGAGGACGTGAATAATTTGCCGGGTGTTAGCGATGGAAAGGTGGTTAGCGATGGAAAGACCCTCCAGTCCCCAGGACTGGATGGAATGCATCCGAGGGTTCTGAAAGAAATGGCGGAGGTTATAGTGGATGCATTGGTGTTATTTTCCAGACGTCGCTGGATTCCGGGGAAGTGCCGGAAGATTGGAAAACGGCTAATGTTACGCCGTTGTTTAAGAAGGGTGCCAGGCAAAAGGCAGGGAATTATAGGCCGGTTAGTTTAACGTCTGTGGTAGGTAAAATGTTAGAATCCGTCATTAAAGAGGAAATTGCGAGGCATCTTGAAGGGAATTGCTTGATAGAGCAGACGCAGCACGGTTTCATTAAAGGGAAGTCGTGTCTGACAAATTTACTGGAGTTCTATGAAGATGTGTCTAGGGTGGTGGATAGAGGAGAGCCGGTGGATGTGGTCTTTCTGGATTTTCAGAAGGCGTTTGACAAAGTACCTCATAAGAGGTTATTGCAGAAGGTCAGGGGACTTGGAGTTGGGGGTAGAGTGTTAGCATGGATAGAGGATTGGTTGTCAAATAGGAGGCAGAGAGTGGGGGTCAACAGGTGCTATTCGGATTGGCGGATGGTGACTAGTGGAGTGCCCCAGGGGTCGGTGCAGGGGCCTCAGCTTTTTACCATTTATATAGATGATCTGGAGGAGGGAACCGAGTGTAGGGTGTCGAAATTTGCGGATGACACCAAGATTGGGGGAACGGCAAATTGTGCGGAGGGTGTGGAGAGTCTGCAGAAGGATTTAGATAGGCTGGGCGAATGGGCCAGGAAATGGCAAATGGAATTTAATGTTGGCAAGTGTGAGGTGGTCCACTTTGGAAGGAAGAATGGTAGAAAGGACTATTACTTACGTGGCGAAAAACTGCAGCAGGCGACGGTGCAGAGGGACCTCGGGGTCCTTGTGCATGAGTCGCAAAAACCCAGTTTGCAGGTGCAGCAGGTGGTCAGGAAGGCGAATGGGATGCTGGCCTTCATAGCGAAGGAGATTGAATATAAAAGTAGGGAGGTCTTGCTGCAGCTGTATAGGGCATTGGTGAGGCCGCAGCTGGAGTACTGTGTGCAGTTTTGGGCGCTGCACCTGCGCAAAGATATTTTGGCCTTGGAGGGAGTGCAGAGAAGGTTTACTAGGCTGATACCGGAGTTGAGGTGGTTGAGCTATGAGGAGAGGCTGTATAAACTAGGCTTGTACTTGTTGGAGTTTAGAAGAATGAGGGAAGATCTCATTGAGACGTATAAGATGATGAATGGGATGGATAGGATAGAGGTGGAGAGACTCTTCCCGCTCAAAAAAGACAGTAGGACTAGGGGGCACAGCCTCAAGATAAAGGGGGGGCATTTTAGAACGGAGTTGAGGAGGAACTTCTTCAGTCAAAGGGTGGTGAATCTCTGGAATTCTCTGCCCGTTGAAGTGGTGGAGGCTGCCTCGCTAAATATTTTTAAGACGCGGGTTGATGGGTTTTTGATAAGAGAGGGGATTAAGGGTTATGGGGAGAGGGCCGGAATGTGGAACTGAGCCACGACAGATCAGCCATGATCTTATTGAATGGCAGGGCAAGCTCGAAGGGCTCGATGGCCTACTCCTGCTCCTATTTCTTATGTTCTTATGACCCCTTATTTTTAAACTGTCTCCTCGTTCTAACCTTCCACAGGTGATTATAAGCATTTTAGATCCTCCCTCCCTTTCACTCTTCATTCATAATTATTTCTGGGATGTTATTTGAATTCTCTACAGTGACGACGGATGCAAAATACATGCTCAGTTCATGCACCATTACCTTATTTTCCATTATTAATTGCAATCCTCACTAGAGGACCAGTATTCACTTTACTTACCCTTTCCCTTTGTAAATACCTGTTGAAACTATTACATTTCTCACCATCTTTCTCTCATACTCAAATTCAACACTCCTTGTCAATCTTTTAGTCATTCTTTGCTTTTCTTTATCTTCTGCTCAAATTTCTGACCTGCTACTCATCATGTGGAATTATATATTTTTTCTTTCAATTTGATACTTGGGGGTAATAGTCCCATCCCACCGTGCTAATTAATTAGTGCAGTGGGTAGAACATAGAACATTACAGCGCAGAACAGGCCCTTCGGCCCACGATGTTGCGCCGACCAATTAAAAAGCAATGACCCTCTAACCTAAACCAATCCCTTTTCATCCATAAACCTATCCACAGATCTCTTAAACGCCCCCAAACGAGGCGCATTTACAACCGCAGCAGGCAGGACATTCCAATCCCTCACCACCCTCTGGTAAAGAACCTACCTCTGACATCCGTCCTATAACTACCACCCCTTAATTTAAAGCTATGCCCCCTCGTGCTAGCTTTCTCCATCTGAGGAAAAAGGCTATCACTGTACACCCGATCTAAACCTCTAATTATCTTATATGTTTCAATAAGGTCCCCTCTTAGCCGCCTTCTTTCTAACGAAACCAACCTCAAATCCCTCAGTCTCTCCTCATAGGACCTCCCCTCCATACCAGGCAACATCCTGGTAAATCTCCTCTGCAGTCTCTCCAAAGCCTCTACATCCTTCCTGTAATGTGGGGACCAGAACACAATACTCCAAGTGCGGCCGCACCAGAGTTGTGTACAGTTGCAACATGACGCTGCGACTCCTAAATTCAATCCCCCTACCAATAAACGCCAAGACACCGTATGCCTTCCTAACGACCTTATCTACTTGATTCCCAACTTTCAGTGATCTATGTACACATACAGCTAGATCCCTCTGTTCATCAACACTATTCCCAGGGATCCCCAGGATCTGAACAACAGATCCCCAGGGATCTGTTCTGGGACCCTTGCTGTTTGTCATTTTCATAAATGACCTGGATGAGGAAGTGGAGGGATGGGTTAGCAAGTTCGCTGATGACACGAAGGTCGGCGGTGTTGTGGATGGTCTGGAAGGATGTCAAAAGTTGCAGCAGGACATAGATAGGATGCAGGAATGGGCGGAGAAGTGGCAGATGGACTTCAACGCGGATAAATGTGTAGTCGTCCATTTCGGCAGAACCAACGGGATGAACGAGTACACTATCAAGGGCAGGAGTCTTAGTAGCGTTGAAGAGCAGAAGGATCTCGGGGTCCGGGTCCACAGGACTCTTAAATCGGCCTCGCAGGTGGAGGAGGTGGTCAAGAAGGCATATGGTGTACTGGCCTTCATTAATCGAGGGATTGAGTTTAGGAGTCGGGAGGTAATGCTGCAACTTTACAGGACCCTCGTCAGGCCTCATTTGGAGTACTGTGCGCAGTTCTGGTCGCCTCACTATAGGAAAGACGTAGAAGCTATTGAAAGGGTGCAGAGGAGATTTACAAGGATGTTGCCTGGACTGGGAGGCATGCCTTATGAAGATAGGTTGAGGGAGCTGGGACTCTTTTCCCTAGAGAGGCGAAGGTTGAGAGGCGACCTGATAGAAGTTTATAAAATGTTGAGAGGAATAGATAGGGTGGACTCTCAGAGGTTATTTCCCCGGGTTGAAATGGTCGCTACGAGAGGACACAAATTTAAGGTGCGGGGAGGGAAGTACAGAGGTGATGTTAGGGGTAAGTTTTTCACTCAGAGGGTGGTGAGTGAATGGAATCGGCTGCCGTCATCGGTGGTGGAGGCGAACTCGCTGGGGTCTTTTAAAAGACTTCTGGATGAGTATATGGGGTTTAATGGGATTGGGGGTTATAGATAGGTCTATAGATTGGTGGGGTTGATGTGATCGGCGCAACTCGAGGGCCGAAGGGCCTGTTTGTGCTGTAATGTTCTATGTTCTATGTTCTATGTTCTATTCAGAGTCCTACCGTTAGCCCTATACTCTACACATCTGTTATTCCTGCCAAAGTGAATTACCTCACACTTTTCTGCATTAAACTCCATCCGCCACCTCTCAGCCCAGCTCTGTAACTTGTCCAAGTCTCTCAGTAAACTATGACACCCCTCCTCATTATCTACCACACCTCCGACTTTGGTGTCATCAGCAAATTTACTAATCCACCCAACTATATCCTCATCCAGATCATTTATAAAAATTACAAACAGCAGTGACCCCAAAACAGATCCCTGAGGCACACCACTCGTAACTGAACTCCATGACGAATACTTACCATGAACCACCACCCTCTGTCTCCTATCTGCTCACCAATTCCTGATCCAATTAACTAAATCACCCTCAATCCCATACATCTGCATTTTCTGCAGAAGCCTTCCATGGTGAACCTTATCAAACGCCTTACTAAAATCCATATATACCACATCAACTGCCTTACCCCCATCCACCTCTTTGGTCACTTTCTCAAAAAACTCAATAAGGTTAGCAAGGCATGACCTCCACAAAACCATGCTGACTATCTCCAATTAATTCATTACTCTCCAAATAACTATAAGTCCTATCCCTAATAATTTTTTCTAAAACCTTGCCCACAGCAGAAGTAAGACTCATCGGTCTATAATTCCCGGGGAAGTCTCTGTTCCCCTTCTTAAACAACGGGACAACATTCGCTATCCTCCAATCTTCTGGCACTATACCTGTGCCCAACGACGACCTGAAGATGAGAGCCAGAGGCTCTGTAATCGCCTCTCTTGCCTCCCAGAGAATCCTAGGATAAATCCTGTCTGGACCAGGGGACTTATCTATTTTCAAACCCTCAAGAATATCCAGCACATCCTCGGTATCAACTGCAATACTATCCAGTTTACAACCCTGTAACCCAGTGTTCTCCACAACTACATTTATGTCCCTCTGCGTGAATACCGAAGAGAAATATTGGTTCAATGCCTCTCCAATCTCTTCCAGTTCCACACATAACTTCCCACTGCTGTCTCTAACTGGCCCTAATCTTGCCCTAACCAATCTGTTCTGTTCTTAACATATCTATAGAATGCCTTAGGATTCTCCTCAATCCTATCAGCCAAAGTCTTCTCATGTCCTCTTTTAGCCCTTCTTAACTCACTCTTTAACTCCCTCCTAGCCAATCTAAAGCTTTCTAGTGCACTACCTGAGCCCTCAAGTCTCATCCTGATATAAGCCTCCTTTTTCCTTTTAACCAGCGAATCAACTTTTTTAGTGCACCACGGTTCCCTAGCTCAACCTAGGGAAGGGAGAAACGCATGTGGGCCGATTCGCAGTATTTGCACATGCATTTCTACTGCACGCGCATCTCCGAGCCCCGGATACCTAGTACAGTTGGGACCACGCTGGAAACCAGTGGGAATAGCCGGTAAGTGATTTAAGTCTATTTTTAATCTTATTTTAATGTGATTAGCAGGCCTGTAACTGAAATCTCTGCGCCCACTATCATCTCTCACCTCATCAGTACAATTTCACTCCGGATGCTGAGTGAAGGGGGAGACAATCGAGGCCCCTCCCCGGGGGGAGGGTCAGAAGGCTGGGGAGGTGGTGCCCCAGGCATGGGCACCCTTGTAGTGCTAGCCTATGCCCTCTGGCACTGCCCAAGGGGCAAAGTGCCCATGCCCAAGGGGCACCTTTGCACTGTCCACCAGGTATGGGGCAGTTTGTTGCAAGAAAGCACTCGATCTTTCATGGAGGTTAATTGTGTTGCAATAGAAATTGCCCATCGCGGGAGATTTCAGAGGCTTGATGATTAATGTACTTCTGCATTAAAAGCCCGTGCAAAGTCGGTGCCAGATGTCCGCATGGGATGGGGATCCCACTGCTGCTCATGGGGATCAGTCAAGACTGGAGGGAGGCCAGCGATTGGGATGGACTGGAGCGGGTTGTCTGCCGGAAGGCGTCTGCCTCTCGTGGGACAGGGTGCTGAGGAGGGGGCTGGAGATTGGGACGTTCCGGGATGGTGAGGGCTGGGGGTGGGGAGGAGCAGGTTGGTGGTGTGGGACTGACCCGGGAATGCTGTTAGGAGCTGCGATTGGGCTGTAGGGGGTTGGGGGAGGCAGCACTGTGGGGGTCTCAGGCTGGCCAGCGATTGAGCTGACAGTTCGGGGTCACTGTGCATGTGCAGAGGTCTCGGAACTGTCAACCTCTGGGGTGAAAAGGCCCCACCCACTGATCTTTTAATGATATTCACAATTGCGAGCTCTGCATTGCACAGAATGTGGGAGATTCGAGTGTGAACTCCCATTGATAAAACAAACGTGACTTACACCAGTTTTCCCACCAATTCAGCACTTAAAACTTTTTTGCGAGACCCCCCGCCCCACCTTAACTTCATTAGATAGTCACAGATGGTGGCTGGAACTTTACCTGCCACAGGATTCAGAGTGGGTAAGGGGTGGAGCATGGAAAAGTCCATTGATCTCAGGCTGGATTTTACAGTTTCAGGATGAACGAGGCTGTAAAATCCTGCCCAACATGTCTTTATCTTAGAGTCTCGTTCTCATTGAAATATATTTTTTATTAGTATTCTGAAATATCTCAAATGTCTGCCACTGCATCTCTATTCAACTATCCCTTAACTTAATTTTCCACTTCACATTAGCTAGCTGTGCCTTTCTGCCTTTATAATTACTTAGAAACATGCCAGATAGGAGCAACAGGAGGCCATCTGGCCCTTTGAGTCTGCTCCACCATTCCTTACGATCATGGCTGATCATCCAACTCAATAGCCTAATCCTGCTTTTCCCCAAAAGTTTTGATCCCATTTGCCCTTACATGAAGTTAAAATCCTGGTCTTAGATCCATCCCCCTCTCCCGCAATCTGAATGTAAGATTCAATCATGATTACAGTTACCTAGAGCACCTAAGGGTCATCAGTTAATCCTGTCTTGTTGCACATTACCGGGTCTGGTATAGCCTGCTGTCTGGTTGGTGTCAGAATGTGTTGTTTTAAGAAATGTCCCAAAAAACTTTTAGCATCAAAGTTGCCTTTGTCCATCTAATTAGTCCAATCTATATGTATATTAATAACACCTATGAGTATTACCATTCATTTCTCACAAGGCCCCATTATTTTTTCAAGTATACCCTGTCCTACAGTATGGTTAGAACATAGAGCATTACAGCGCAGTACAGGCCCTTCAGCCCTCGATGTTGCGCTGACCAGTGGAACCAAAGATGTGCGGGTTAGGTTCATTGGCTATGCTAAAATTGCCCCTTAGTGTCCTGGGATGAGTAGGTTAGAGGGATTAGCAGGTAAATGTGTAGGGATATGGGGATAGGGTCTGGGTGGGATTGTGTTCGGTGCAGACTCGATGGGCCGAAGGGCCTGTTTCTGCACTGTAGGGTTCTATGTTCAATCTAATGACGCTCTAACCTAAACTATTCCAATGTTATGCCTATCCACTGACCATTTGAACATCCTTAAAGTTAAAGTTAGAGTCTTTGTCATCCTGCAATCGTATCTCTATAATGGCTATCAGATCATATAGGTTTATTTCTATTTGGGATGTAAGTTCACCTGTCTTTTTAAAAAAAAGTGTGAACTGCATTTAAATACAGAGCGCTTAGTCCTGTCTTTTTACCTTTAGTGTAACCTCTAGCTTTATCTGTTGGTGCACTTTTAGGTCTGCTGAGCCTTGCACAATTTGACTCTGTCAAGAGAGGAACCATTGGAGGATGAAGACAGTGAGGCAGCTCCACAGAGGATGACTCAAGTGGTTGGATTACGGAGAAGCTGGAGAAGGCCCAGGTAAGCATGTGGATGCAGAATTCAGGAACCTTATTGGGATTTAAATATCCAGGGGTATCAGACTGTTCGGAAGGACAGGCAGGAAGTAAGGGGGGCAGTGAATCCAACAGGTTTATTTGGTAGCGCAAGCCACAAGCTTTCAGAGCGCTGCCCCTTCAATCGGGTGAGTGGCATCAGGACAGTAGTGAGAGACGATATAGGTTTGATTGAAAAAAAGTTGAATCCATTTGGGTGGAATTTATAAATATTAAGGAGAAAAAGTCACTGATAGGCATAGTCTATAGGCCACCAAATAATATCACAGAGGAATAAACAAAAATAAATAAATAACTGATGCATGTAAAAATGGTACAACAATTATCATGGGGGATTTTAATCTAACAAAGAACAACACAGCACAGGAAACAGGCCCTTCGGCCCAACGAGCCCGCACCGCCGTCCCATTGTCAGTGACCTATTCATGATTTTAGTCTACGCCTAATGTGTGAGGATCAGGGAGGTCCAATATAGGGACAATTTATTACCCAATCAATCAGCCTAAAAGCACATCTTTGGGATGTGGGAGGAAACCGGAGTACCCGGAGGAAACCCATGCAACCACGGGGAGAACGCGCAAACTCCCACAGACACAGGTCCAAATCCATGTGTCTGCACAGCAACAGAGATAGTCTCTGAGCTGTCATGTTGCCCTTGAGATGGTTCAGTTTAAGCACACTAACAACATGAAGCAATAGGCAACTCCCGAAGCAACATCCAAGAGCAGCCCACTACAACCTGCTGCATGCATGCCCCTTGCTGGTCAACAAGGTGGACTTAAATGCCTGTGGAGACAAAAAATTTGTTATTAAACAGGCAAAGACTGTAACATCCCTGAGGCAAAAACGGAATCCCAAGACTACAATGTTTATTAAGGCCTGCTATATCCCCCTATATGTAGACCGCTCATGTGGCTGTCTAAGTGATTCTTAAACAACCCTAGCGTGCCTGCTTCCACCACCTTACTCGGCAGTGCATTCCACACCCCCACTACCCTTTGCGTGAAAAACTGCCCTCTAATATTTGTCTTATACCTAGCCCCCGTCACCCTAAGCCCGTGACCCCTCGTTCTATCCATTTCAAATAGCAGAAAAAGCTTACCACCATTTACTCTATCTATCCCCTTCATAATCTTATAAACCTCTATTAGATCCCCCCTCAGCCGACATCTCTCAAGGGAAAACAGCCCAAGTTCGTTCAATCTTTCCTCGTAAGGCAGCCCTTCCATACCAGGCAGCATCCTGGTAAATCTCCTCTGCACTCTCTCCAGGATCTCTACATCCTTCCGGTAGTACGGCGACCAGAACTGGACGCAGTACTCCAAGTGAGGCCTAACCAACGTTCTATACAACTGCAACATCAGACTCCTACTCTTATATTCTATACCCCTTCCTATGAAGGCTAACATACCGTACGCTTTCCTCATCACATTCTGCACCTGCACCGACACCTTCAGGGACTTGTGCACTTGCACCCCCAGGTCTCTCTGCGTATCTACACTCCGGATAGTTCTACCTTTTATCGTATAACTCCCCTCCACATTATTCCGGCCAAAGTGCATCACCTCGCATTTCTCCGGATTAAATTCCATTTGCCATCTATCTGCCCAATCTACCAGCCTGTCTATGTCCTGTTGCATTGCCAGGCACTGCTCCTCAGTACCCGCCAATCCAACCATCTTAGTGTCATCAGCAAATTTGCTGATCACACCACCTACCCCCTCTTCCAAGTCATTAATATATACTACAAATAGTAGAGGTCCTAGTACCGAGCCCTGCGGCACACCACTGGTGACAGACCTCCAATTGGAAAAGGAGCCCTCCACTACTACCCGTTGTCTCCTCCTCCCAAGCCAGTTCTCCACCCATCTACATACCTGGCCTTGTATCCCATGAGCCTTCACCTTTTCTATCAGCCTACCGTGAGGGACCTTGTCAAACGCCTTACTGAAATCCATATAGACAACATCAACGGCTTGTCCTTCGTCAACCGTTTTTGTCACCTCTTCAAAAAATTCCACTAGATTCGTAAGGCATGACCTCCCTGTAACGAAGCCATGCTGCGTATCCCTGATCAGATTGCAGCGCTCCAGATGTTTATACATCCTATCCTTGAGGATTCTCTCCATTAGCTTGCCTATAACTGAAGTCAAGCTCATAATTCCCTGGGTTATCCCTCTGACCCTTTTTAAACAACGGTACTACATTTGCAATCCGCCAATCCTCTGTGACCTCACCTGTGTCCAAAGAAGAGACAAAGATTTGCGTCAGAGGCCCAGCAATTTCATCCCTCACCTCCCTTAGCAGCCTGGGATAGATGCCATCAGGCCCCGGAGATTTATCCATCTTTATACTGTCTAAAAGTCCCAACACCTCTTCCCTCATGATGACTATTTCCCTCAACGGATCCTCAAACTCCTCAAGCACAGCACCAGACATCAGGCCCCTCTCCTGCGTGAATACCGAGTATTCATTCAAGATCTCCCCCATTCCCCCGGGCTCCAAGCATAGTTCCCCTTCTCTGTCCCTGAGAGGTTCCCTCTAACCATCCTTTTGTTTCTAACATAGGAGTAAAATGCCTTAGGATTTTCCTTAATCCTACCCGCCAAAACCATTTCATGGCCCCTTTTTGCCTTTCTGATGCCCCTTTTAAGTTCTCTCTTACATTCTCTGTATTCTTCTAACGCTATCTCTGTCCTCAAATGCCTAGATATAATGTACGCCTCCCTCTTCCTCCTGACCAGGTCCTCAATATCCCTAGTTACCCACGGCTCTCTAATCCTACCCTTCCCATCCTTCCTCTTGACCGGCACATGTCTTTCCTGCAAAGATTTTAGTTTTCCCTTAAGAGACTCCCACATACCCAGCGTCGACCTGCCATCAAACAGCTTAGCCCAGTCCGTATCTTTAAGATCCTGCCTAATCCGGTTGTATCTAGCCCTCCCCCAGTTTAACACCCTCCCCTTAGGACAGGCTTCATCTTTATCCATTAATATCTTGAACCAGACAGAGTTGTGGTCACTGTTAGCCACATGCTCTCCTACTTCAATGTCAACCACCTGCCCAGGCTCATTCCCCAGAACCAAGTCCAGTATAGCCCCCTCTCTGGTCGGGCTATCCACGTACTGCTCCAGGGATCCTTCCATTACACACTGTACAAATTCCTCCCCGTCAGCACCCTCTGATCTCGGCACCTTCCAATCTACCCCGGGGAGATTAAAATCTCCCACTACCACCACCCTATTCTTCCTGCACTTATCTAGAATGTCCCTGCTTATCCCTTCTTCCACAGCCCTCGGGCTGTTGGGCGGTCTGTAGTACACACCCAATCTACATGTCGATTGTTCAACCCAAGTCAATCAAGACTGCCTTGAGGAGGAGTTTGTAGAATGTATCCGTGGTAGCTCCCTTGAACAGTATGTAAAGGAATCTGCGAGGGAGCAAGCTATCCTAGATCAGGTCCCGTGTAATGAGACAGGAATAATTAATAATCTTGCAGTTAGGGATCCTCTCAGAAGTGATCACAGTGCGGTTGAATTTAAAATACAGATGGAACATGAGAAGGTAAAATCCAATACCAATGTCTTGAGCTTAAACAAAGGAGACTACAATGGGATGAGGGAAGAGTTGGCTAAGGTAGATGGGAGCAAAAAGTTTATAGTGGGACAACTGAGGAACAGTGGAGGATTTTCAAAGTGATCTTTCACACTGCTCAGCAAAAGTATATAATAAGAACATAAGTATATAAGTATATAATTAGGGCGGCACGGTAGCACAGTGGTTAGCACTGCTGCTTCACAGCTCCAGGGTCCTGGGTTCGATTCCCGGCTCGGGTCACTGCCTGTGTGGAGTTTGCACATTCTCCTAGTGTCTGCGTGGGTTTTCTCCGGGTGCTCCGGTTTCCTCCCACAGTCCAAAGATGTGCGGGTTAGGTTCATTGGCTATAAAAATTGCCCCTTAGTGTCCTGGGATGTGTAGGTTAGAGGGATTAGCAGGTAAATGTGTGGGGATAGGATCTGGGTGGGATTGTGTTCGGTGCAGACTCGATGGGCCGAAGGGCCTGTTTCTGCACTGTAGGGTTCTATGCTCGTTCTATATGCGGGGTAGAGTAGGTGTGGGGTGGTTTGGCGGCACGGGCTCGTTGGGCCGAAGGGCCTGTTTCCCGTGCTGGGTTGTTCTTTGTTCTTTGTAACATAATAATAAGAACATAATAAGAAATAGGAGCAGGACATAGAACACAGAACATAGAACATTACAGCGCAGAACAGGCCCTTCGGCCCACGATGTTGCGCCGACCAATTAAAAAGCAATGACCCTCTAACCTAAACCAATCCCTTTCCATCCATAAACCTACCCACGGATCTCTTAAACGCCCCCAAACTAGGCGCATTTACAACTGCAGCAGGCAGGGCATTCCAATACCTCACCACCCTCTGGGTAAAGAACCTACTCCTGACATCCATCCTATAACTACCACCCCTGTTCGGTGCAGACTCGATGGGCCGAAGGGCCTGTTTCTGCACTGTAGGGTTCTATAACTGTTCTATAACCTTAACTTAAAACTATGCCTCCTCGTGCTAGCTTTCTCCATCCGAGGAAAAAGGCTATCACTGTCCACCCTATCTAAACCTCTAATCATCTTATATGTTTCAATAAGCTCCCCTCGTAGCCGCCTTCTTTCTAACGAAAACAACCTCAAATCCCTCAGTCTCTCCTCATAGGACTTCCCCTCCATACCAGGCAACATCCTGGTAAACCTCCTCTGCACCTTCTCCAAAGCTTCCACATAATGTGGGGACCAGAACTGCACACAGTACTCCAAGTGCCGCCGCACCAGAGTTGTGTACAGTTGCAACATAACGCTGCGGCTCCGAAATTCAATCCCCCTACCAATAAACGGCAAGACACCGTATGCCTTCCTAATAACCTTATCTACTTGTAGGAGTAGGCCATCTAGCCCTTCGAGCCTGCCCTGCCATTCAATAAGATCATGGCTGATCTGTGGCTCAGTTCCACATTCCCGCCCTTTCCCCATAACCCTTAATCCCCTCGCTTATCAAAAACCCATCAACCCGCGTCTTAAAAATATTTAGCGAGGCAGCCTCCACCACTTCAACAGGCAGAGAATTCCAGAGATTCACCACCCTTTGAGTGAAGAAGTTCTTCATCAACTCCGTTCTAAACCGCCCCCCCTTTATCTTGAGGCTGTGCCCCCTATTCCTACTGTCCTTTCTGAGCGGGAAGAGCCTCTCCACCTCTATCCTATCCATCCCATTCATCATCTTATACGTCTCAATGAGATCTCCCCTCATTCTTCTAAACTCTAACGAGTACAAGCCTAGTTTATTCAGCCTTTCCTCATAGCTCAACCCCCTCAACTCCGGTATCAGCCGAGTAAACCTCCTCTGCACTCCCTCCAAGGCCAAAATATCCTTGCGTAAGTGCCAGTGATAAGGAAGGACTGTAGAAACAGAGATATGATGTGGAGATGCCACATCATAAAATGGGATAATCAGTCATGGATATCTAAGCAAATAAAGGAGGGTATCAATTTGAAAGGAAATGCACACAAAGGGCTCAATTTTACCATTGATTCACGCGCGAAAATGAGCTCAAAAATTTAGTAAAGTTGGGCATTTGCATGCATTTAAATTGACTTAATGAGCTGGACGCCCAATCTTACCTGCATTTTCCCTTTTACCATTGTGTTTACCCATCCAAATTCGACACGAAACAGACAAAGAACAAAGAACAAAAACAGCCCGGGAAACAGGCCCTTCGGCCCAACGAGCCCGTGCTGCCATTTTAACATTACCAGTCCCCACTCCACCCATGACCCTTATCTATTATTTTATGGCAATCCACATTGAGGGAAACTAATTTAGGGACAATTTATTACTGCCAATCAGCCTAATAGCACATCTTTGGGGTGTGGGAGGAAACCGGAGCACCCGGAGAAAACCCATGCAAGCACGGGGAGAATGCGCAAACTCCCACAGACAACGGCCCAAATCCATGTGTCTGCACAGCAATCAGTGATAGTCACTGAGCTGTCGTGTTGTCCAGTATCTGGTCCAGTTTAAGCACACACTAACGACATGAAGCACTAGGCTACTCTCGAACATTCAAGAGCAGCCCATTGCGTGTATGTCCCTCATTGGACAACAAGGCATGCTCAGCGACAGCCTTTTATGGACACTCCAGCTTCTGAAGCAATAATTCAGAGCTTCAAGCGGCTCTCTAACTCAGATTGATGGTGGGGAAGGGCCAGTGGTGGGCAAGTAGGTCAGATGTATTTCTGATGGGGAGGGAGGGAGGAGGGAGGCCCAATCATTCTCTGATGGGAGAGCGAAGGGAGGAGGAGGACCAGATTGCTCTCTGTTGGTGGGGGTTGGGAGGAGGGAGGCCCGTTTGTTCTCTGGTTGGAGGGGAGAAGAGAAACTAGATGGATCTCTGGTGGGGGGCACTGGGGGGGCAGGGGAGCCTGCTGCCACTCTGTGGGTGATCCCGGGTAATTATAGACTGGTAATCTTGACGTTCACGGTAGGGAAATTGTTGGAGAGGATTCTTAGAGATAGGATGTATGCACATTTAGAACAGAATAATCTCATTAGTGATAGGCAGCATGGATTTGTACGAGGGCAGTAATGCCTCACAAATTTGGTGGAGTTTTTTGAGGAGCTGATAAAAACAATTGACGAGGGAAGGGCCATAGATGTTGTCTATATGGATTTTATTAAAGCGTTTGACAAGGTCCCTCGTAGCAGGTTGGTGCAAAAGGTTAAATCTCACGGGGTAAAAGGAGAGGTGGGTCGATGGGTGGAGAATGGGCTTGGCCACAGAAGACAGAGGGTAGCAGTGGAAGGGTCTTTTTCTGGTTGGAGGTCTGTGACTAGTGGTGTTCTGCAGGGTTCTGTACTGGGACCTCTGCTATTTGTGATATATATAAATGATTTGGAAGAAGGTGTAACTGGTGTGATCAGTGAGTTTGTGGATGACACAAAGATGGCTGAACTTGAAGATAGCGATGAACATTGTCAGAGAATACAGCAGGATATAGGCTGGAAAATTGGGCAGAGAAATGGCAAATGGAATTTAATCCAGATAAATGCGAAGTGATGCATTTTGGTAGAATTAATGTAGGGAGGGGCTATACAATAAATGGCAGAACCATCAAGAGTATAGACACACAGAGGGACCTGGGTGTGCAAGTGCACAGATCCTTGAAGGTGGCAGCACAGATGGAGGAGGTGGTGAAGAAGACATATGGCATGCTTGCCTTTATAGGACAGGATATAGAGTATAAAAATAGGCGTCTGATGTTACAGCTGTATAGAATGTTGGTTGGGCTAGATTTGGAGTACTGCGTCCAGTTCTGGTTGCCACACTAGCAGAAGGACGTGGAGGCTTTGGAGAGAGTGCAGAAAAGGTTTACCAGGATGTTGCCTGATATGGAGGGTCTTAGCTATGAGGAGAGATTGGCTAAACTAGGGTTGTTCTCCCTGGAAAGGCAGAGAATGAAGGAGACCTAATAGAGGTGTATAAAATTATGAAGGGCATAGATAGGGTGAACCTTTTTCCCAGGTTGGAGGTGACGAACACGAGGGGTCACAAGTTCAAGGTGAGGGGGGCAAGGTTCAACACAGATATCAGAGGGATGTATTTTACACAGAGGGTGGTGGGGGCCTGGAATGCACTGCCAAGCAGTGTGATGGAGGCAGACATGCTGGGATCGTTTAAGACCTATCTAGATAGTCACAGGAACAGACTGGGAATGGAGGGATACAAGCGATTGGTCTAGTTGGGCTCATGAACGGCGCAGGCTTGGAGGGCCGAAGGGCCTGTTCCTGTACTGTATTGTTCTTTGTTCTTTGGTGGGAACGGGGGAAGGGGGACTGCTGCCACTCTGGGTGATTGGTGGGGCGGTGGGGGGGGAGGAGGCAGGGGTTCGCGATCAGTCTGGGTAGCGGGAGGAGAGTGGGTAGATAAGCCGATTCCCGGCTTGGGTCACTGTCTGTGTGGAGTTTGCACATTCTTCTCGTGTCTGCATGGGTTTCCTCCAGGCGTTCTGGTTTCCTCCCACAGTCCAAAGATGTGCTGGTCAGGTTGATTAGCCATGCTAAAATTGCCTTTAGTGTCCTGAGATGAGTAGGTTAGAGGGATTAGTGGGTAAATATGTAGGGATGTGGGGGTAGGGCCTGGGTGGGATTGTGGTTGGTGCAGGCTTGATGGGCTGAATGGCCTCTTTTTGTACTGTGGAGTTTCTATGATTTCTATGATTCTATAAGGGACAGTTCTGTTGTGGGGTGGAGTGATATCTGCGGGGGCAATCTCTCCTGGGCTGCTTTATTCGCTTATTGAGGCATGGGATCGATGTGACGAGGGAGCGTTTTTCAAATTTTTTTACTGTGCAGTTGAAGGCTCCAATCAGAGCAGCAGCATTTCGGGCGCGATAAGGCCTGCCTACAGCACGATTCAAATTCATGATTTATTTCAGGCTGAGTGCGTATAGGGGCACCTGAAAACAGGTTTCCAAGCCAACTCTGAATTGCACCCAGATTCAGCACTTAGAACCAAAATGGTAAAATCACCCCAAAGTGGCAAAGATTCATGGGAAACTAGAGGACTGGGAAATCTTTAAAAGTCAGCAGAAAACTATGAAAAAAGCTATAAGGAAAAGTAAAATGGATTATGAGAGTAAACTAGCTCAGAATATAAAAACAGATAGCAAAAGTTTCTACAAATATATAAAATAAAAAAGATAGGCTAAAGTGAACATTGAGGATGTTTAAAGGACGAGAAGGAGGATGTAATAATTGGAAATGAGGAAATGGCTGAGGGATTAAACAGGTATTTTGTGTCGGTCTTCGCAGTAGAAGATACAAATAACATGCCAAAAATTGATGACAAGACGGCTATGGCAGATGAGGACCTAGAAACTATCATTATCACTAAAGAGGTCGTGTTGGGCAAGCTAATGGGCTAAAGGCAGATAAGTCTCCTGGCCCTGATGGAATGCATCCCAGGATACTTGAAGCGATGGCGGGGAAATAGGGCTGGATCACTCTGTTGTTAGGCAGTGTACAACACAAATCATGCAGTTTGTATGAAAACTATGCAGTCTGAAATGTAATCCCATTGCTTTCCATGGCGATTCTTGACTAATCACAGAATATGCGAGATACTACCCAAGAAAAAGAGCTACAATGGCCTTCCCTCTGGATACCATCTCCATGTCTCCTGACATAGGGCCTTCCTTTTCTGCATGGTTAGTCTCCAGAATTTTTGCTGTAGCTGTTTACAAAACTCCTATTCTTATCCTGTTGTTTATCTCTCCGAGATATGTTGCCTTTTCATTGCTGCTTTAAACTTCACTTATTTTGTATCTTCCCATTCATTGCCTTAGCCCAAGGTCTGAGATAAGATTACCTCATTGCTCTCTGGCTAAATAAAGGCTTAGGCCTTACAACATTTTCTTTGTTATTAAGTAAGCTTAACCAGTTCAAGCTTCAGGTTACTGCAGTTCAAGTAGAGTTTGTAGACTTTAGCTGCCTCTTTTCAACTCCTGGCCAAGATCTCCACCTTCTTGAGCCAAAGGTACTTATTTGAGGATCATCATCCTCTCATCTTGTGAACTATTCATGGAACTGCCATTGTCCCCCAGTGGGTATATTACACCTGCATTATATATTTATATAAAAAGAATGTATACATAACACAATTAACACAATATCTTTATAATGGCAACCTTCCCTTTTGTTTTGTCAGCGTCTCAACTTCTAATATGTGCAGAATTTCTCTTTTCCACCTTCTAAATTGATGTAGATTAAGCATAACAATTATAACAATTATTAATACACATAAAATCACTGTTACTGCAGCATGTGATAGAATTCTGACCAATGCATGTTGAACCCAGGGTCCCACCACATCTGACCAACATTAGAACCCAGGGTCCCACCACATCTCATTGGCTTTATCGACAGGAGTTTTAATTATTTTAGAGCGTTTCATCCATTTGTGAATTATTTCCTTCATTTTGTCTGTGATTTGTGTTTAATCTGCTGTCAGCTGGGGAATAGGGGACAGTTTGGGGGCGGCACGGTAGCATAGTGGTTAGCACTGCTGCTTCACAGCTCCAGGGTCCTGGGTTCGATTCCCGGCTCGGGTCACTGCCTGTGTGGAGTTTGCACATTCTCCTCGTGTCTGCGTGGGTTTCCTCCGGGTGCTCCGGTTTCCTCCCACAGTCCAAAGATGTGCGGGTGAGGAAAATTGGCTATGCTAAAATTGCCCCTTAGTATCCTGGGATGTGTAGGTTAGAGGGATTAGCAGGTAAAATGTGTAGGGATATGGGGATAGGGTCTGGGTGGGATTGTGTTCGGTGCAGACTCGATGGGCCGAAGGGCCTGTTTCTGCACTGTAGGGTTCTATTGGCTATTGACATATGTCCTGATTTGTATCCATATGTTGGATTATTGATTTTCACCACTACCCTCAGTATTGGCTGAGGCAGACTTTGTCCCCCAGTGTCTGAGGTCATATTTTTAACAGCTACGTTGTGTCCCTCTAGAGGGCACTGCTTCCATCCTTGTTATAGTTTGTAGCTGCTGTAGGTATGTAATATGTATGCCCCACAAGAGCATATTATAAAAAAACGGACTGGTTATTGATAGGCAAAATGGATAATGGACAAGTTTCACAAGAACAGAACCCAAAATTTATAAGGTTTTGTTTTGTCATCTCCTCTGGGCAGGCCCAGTGGCCCCCTCCCTGGTGACATTTTGATCAATCGTTTCCAACACCATTCATTACAATTGCATGGGATGGTGGATTAATTGAAAATATCCAAGTACCTTCATTCTACTTGCCCATATTATGTACCTTTTTCAAAGGGTAGGTCAGCTTGATTCCGTGTGGAGCACTGCTCCAACATTATATCTCCCTTTATGCTCATATGATCCCAGTAAATCATAATTTCCCCCCGCCATTGTCCCTCAGTAGTCGTTCAGTAAATGGTTCCACAAATCGACTAAAAATTTTTCCCTCTGGAGTCATGATAATGTCACCTCCAAGATGAAAACTTCAGGTTATCTAATTTTCCTGAACAAGGACACAAGGTGTCCTTCCAGTATTGACATTCAGATGGATGTAATCATTTCCTGACACAATGTCCACCTTAAGTTTGAATAAGTCCTGACCCACCAATCTTTCCATTCTTCTCATATCCCTCCCAGTCATAAGTTTATTGGGGGGGCAGAGTTTATAGGGGCTGTAGCCTGTTGATGAGGCCACTGCATTCCTAGCTATCATCAGAACATAAGGTAAAATGAACTGCCAGGTCATCTTATGCTGCTGTACTATTTTAGCCATCATAATTTTCAATGTCTGATTTATTCTTTCCACAATTCCCCTAAATTGTGGCTTGTATGCTATATGGAATCTCCCAAGAGGATCATTCCATCTAGCATTATTTGGACTGTAAAATGTGTTTCCTGATCTGACTCAATACTCCGAGGTAAACCCCAGTGAGTGAATACCTTCGACCATAGAATTTTTGCAGTGATTTTGGCCGTGTTAATTCTGGTTGGGAAAGCTTCGACCTATTTGGTAAAGGTGTCTATCACAACTAAGATGTATTTTTATCCCCTGGAGTGGGAGGTAGAGGCCCCACAAAAAGTCTATCTGTAAATTAGTCCAAGGCCCTCCTACTGGTGTAGTGTGCCAACGTTCCTCAACTCCTTTCATTTTGGGCCACTAGCACACCTCCTTGATCTTTCCCAGGGTACTTTCAGTCCCTTTATGTTCCCATAAATCATGATACCAGTCATCCCTTCTCTGGTACAATAAATTTCCCCTCGCACAGGACCACCTAGGCCTTAAGATAGACCCTCTTGTACTCTTTGTATGTGTCTGAATCGGCTCCTTCTATTCGATTTTTCAATTTCTTATCTTTCTTTTGCTCTTCTGATAGAAGAGGTCAAAGTGAAGTATTTTCCTTCTGCTCCCCAATTTCTTCAATTGGTGGCTGCCACTGCAGCCCCTTCACGGCGTCTTGCTTTGCGAGCTTGTCAGCTTTTCTATTCCCTTTGGGGGATAGTTTTGAATGGGCTTTCAGTTTTTAATAACTCCAAATTCTTTCCCTTCCTCAAGTATAAATTTTAATAATGGAGCAGATGGGAGGGGTTTCCTGTCAGTTGAGACAAAACCCCTTGCTTTCCACAAGTTCTGTGAGATTGTTACACACATACATGCTATCCGAGTATATAACCGATTCGGATGGGAAATATTCAGGATGGCTGACCACATATACTACAGCCGCCAATTCAGCTGCCTAAGCACTCATAGTCTCAGGAAATTTTAAGGCTATGCTCAATCTTTTCTGACCATGTTCATCTTCCACATTGAGCCTACGTCCAGTTCTCCCTCCCCTCTGTACTGATGAAGAGCCATCAACAAAAGTTTTAAGGTAGGGTCTTTCCACATGTAGCTTTACCCCCATCCCACCCCCCCTTTTGTGTTTTGATACAAATAGGCCTTTGGGATTATTTGCTGTCAATAATTGGCACTCATGTTTCTCTCCCGGATACACTAAATTATCGGCTAGCATAGAGGTGATCTTTGCTCTTTTTGTGGTTATGTTTTTTCCCTGTAACAACAATGTTCATCTAGTAATGTGGTTTTGCTTACTGAACCATCCTTAATCCTGCCATCTAAGGATAACTGCACGGGAGTTTGCTCTGTTGATATCATAAATGGGTTCAGCCCCACTATGTAATTAAAATGTTGCACTGCCCAAAAGACTGCCAGCAAATATTTCTCACATATCATAAATCCTGTATGCCTCTCCTGGTGAGAATACACACAAGGCATGTGCTACTGGTCTCAATTTCCCATCTGTTCCTGTAACAGGACAGAGTGTGGGGTCTGTAGTGACCATTTCCAATGAAATGACTCATCTGAATTTAGGGTTTTGGAGTGGGCACAGCAGCCGATGCTTGTTTCAGGGCAACAATGGCTTGGGTGTGTTCTGATTTCCATTCCCACTCTACTTTCGTTTTTAACATCTCCTTTTGTGGCAAATCTGTCAATGTGATCTCTACAGTACCCCACCAAACCCAGGGAAGATCTTAACCCTTTTCACTGTCTGTGAGGAGTTAGCACATTCTCCCCGTGTCTGTGTGGGTTTCCTCCGGGTGCCCCATTCCTCCCACAGTCCAAAGATGTGCAGGTTAGGTTGATTAGCCATGCTAAATTAACCCTAGTATCAGGGAGATTAGTAGGATAAATATGTGAGGATATAGGGCCTGGATGGAATTGTGGTCGGTGCAGACTTGATGGGCTGCCTTCTTCTGCACCATATAGATTCTGTGATTCAATGAAATCCTGTGGTACAGGGAGTTGGCGACTATCTTTTTCCTTCACTTGTTAATTTCCTTCTTTCCTGGTGTCAGAATCATTCCCCAGTAAATAATCTCTTGCTTTACTGTCTGTGCTTTCTCAGAGTTAACTTTTTAGTTGCTTGGAACAGTTCCCGAGGATTATCCCCAGGTGCACACATTCCAGTATCTTTTGCAATATCCCTCAGTTGCTGCACTCCAAAAGGGATGGTGTCTGCTATATTCTGACCAGCAGCCCCATTCGCTGCTCTGGCCATTACAAGGGAATTGATGGCCTCACCAGTTCTGGAACAAATGCTGGCGGTGGATTCTCTGGCAGAGGTATCCCTCATCATGACCATATCTGGCTGTTCTGTCTGCTGAAGCATCCCAGTCTATGTCCCTATCATCATCTCCCTCACCCCTCCTGGATCTAGAAGCACACATTATGCCCCTTTGAGCTGCTAACTGATCTTGCAGCCTTGCTATCTGTCTGACATTCAGTATGACCATCAGCATTACCTCTCCTTTCCTGACCTGCTCTCTGAATTACATTCATGACAACTTTTAAATCACTACACTGTTGTTTCCATCCCTCCATCTTGTTTTTAGTGTGTGTGCCTCTTCCTCTCGTTTATTCTTTAACCATCTTTTCACACTGTAACTGATATTGATTTATGTGTATCACACCCACATTTGTCTGTCCCTTCAAATCTTCTCTTTGAGGCGGACTATTTCTTCTTGCAGCTAGTTATTTTCCTCAAGGAGCTGCTTTTTGCTCTTCCTCTAATCCATCTCATTTTAGTTTAGCTTGCTGTCTGCATTGGATCCACTCCTCAAGCAGGCACCCACTTGCTACTGTCCTTATACTTTAAATTTTTTGTCTGACAACGTTTCCTGAACTAACTTCCACATGGCTTCCCCAGCAGATTTTCCCTTGCTGCTGATATACAAAGAACAAAGAACAACACAGCACGGGAAACAGGCCCTTCGGCCCAACGAGCCCGCGCCGCCGTCCCATGGTCAGTGACCTATTCATGATTTTAGTCTATGCCTAATGTGTGAGGATCAGGGAGGTCCAATATAGGGACAATTTGTTACCCAATCAATCAGCCTAAAAGCACATTTTTGGGATGTGGGAGGAAACCGGAGCACCCGGAGGAAACCCACGCAACCATGGGGAGAACGTGCAAACTCCCACGGACACAGGCCCAAATCCATGTGTCCGCACAGCAACAGAGATAGTCTCTGAGCTGTCATGACCAGCATACTCCCTGTAAGAGATCTGTTTTTAGGTTTATGGATGAAAAGGGATTGGTTTAGGCTAGTGGGTCATTGTTTTGTAACTGGTCGGCGCAACATCGTGAGCCGAAGGGCCTGTTCTGCGCTGTAATATTCTATGTTCTATGTATTGAGGCCACTTGCCCATTGCATACGTGTGGAGGAGTATCCTCCAGCCAAAACAATCCCGGGGTCTTGGAGATTTTACTTGATTCTTCATCTTGTGCTAGCAATCACAATTACCTAAAAATTCTCATTCTCTTTGTATTTTGCTAATTGGGTTCACTTGAGTCTCCCACTGACTCGATGGAGAGATTATTCTTAAGCCAAACCAGGGACACTAAAAATGTTGTCCGTATCTTAACAGCAACGGTTATCAGCTCAGTCCAAAGAGGCAGTCCTGTGTCTATTAGTAATTCACGTTATCACTTATTGTTGTTTGGCAGTGTACAACGTAAATCATGCAGGACATGTCAAAACTATGCAGTCTGAAATGCACTCCTATTGGTTTCCATGGCAATTCCTGAGTAATCACAGAATATGAGAGATATTAAGAAAAAGAGCTAAGTTGGCCAGGCAGCTGTCTTTGCTCTGAGTGCCGATCAGAGCTGCAGTGTTTCAGGCACATTAAGTCCCACCCACAGGGTTGTGCAGTGCAGTTCGGACACACTGATATTTTTGCAGGCAAAGTGCATATGAAGGTGCCTCAGAACGGGTCTAGAAGTCTGATCTGAAACTTCCTCAGTTTCAAGTTTGCCCAGCACTTAGAATCAAAATGGTAAAATAGGGCCCAATGTTTTATATAACTGTAACATAATTTGTCAACTTTTATACTCAATGCCCAGTCGATAAAGGCAAGCACTCCATATGTTTCCTTCACCACCTTTTCCAGCTGTGCTGCCACTTAAGAATCTGTGGACCTACATGCCTAGGCCTTTCTATGTGTCTATACTCCTGATGGTTCGCCGTTTATTTTATAGCTCCCACCTAAATTGAAACTACCAAAATGCGTCACCTTGCATTTGTCCGGATTAAATTCCGTCCACCATTTCTCTGCCCAATTTTCCAGCCTATCTGTACCCTGCTGTATTCTCTGACAATCTTCATCACAATCCTCAACTCCAGCAATTTTAGGATCATCTCTCTCTGTCTCTCTCTCTCTCTCTCTCTCTCTCTCGCTCTCTCTCTCGCTCTCAAGACTTGGGAGGTGACAGTTGCTATCACACTCTCTTTTATACCTGTGATGACCTATCACTTTTCCTACAATAGGCTTGGTCTGATGTTGTCAACACCATCAAATTCAAATGTTATAGGTTCTTGGTAACTGAATACCTGCTTTAAATTGATTTGGCTAAATTAAAAAACAGATTGTCTTGTCAAGTCTACTGCTTTTTGATACAAATGTTTCAGTCTTGGACTCTGTGTGTACTTTGCATTTTAAACCTCCAAGCACTAAAACAAACACTAGTTTTTAAAGGGCCCACGCAATGTTTTTCCCCTTTAGAATTTTAACAATTTTTTGCATCTCTATTCAACATCAAATTCCAACTTCACAACTCATCTTGCAACACAACCATTACTCAAATTAGTTCAATTTCCAAGAAACTGCAACCACAAGTCTCTAAAAGTGCAGGCTGTCTTTTAGTAGCATTAACTGCTAATGGGCCCCCTGCAGATGCCTGCAGTCAATGAAGAAAGCAGGCATGCTGGATTCATGCAGAAGTCAATTGGAAGAATAGCCAGCATGAATTTGCCAACAATGCAATCAATAGGCATGGGTTAATTGCAGACTGCAATTTCCCCAGGCCTGTCTCTCCTCACTGTCTGTGCTCCTCATTAAAGGTTAGCCACATGGTGAGACACTAAAGCGCTTTTGGCATCTGTGGAACTTCGCTGCATTGCCTTTGGGCTGTGGGAATGAAAGGCAAGCTGAAAACAAATGTATTCATTTATTTTTCTTCCAGCCAAGCATTACATTCCCTAACCTGGATTTATTTAAGTGAACCTAAAGTTTGCAGTAAATGCCTGCAGTTTAACAAGAATCATTGCAAACTTTACGTTAATTCAATAAGACTTTTTTACCTTTTGTTCATTGCTGTTTTTGCTAATGTGTAAGAATAACAGTTATTTAAAAAATATTCTTGCATTTATGTAATGCTTTTCATATCCTCAGGGAATGATGAAGTGCCTCATAGCCATTGTTCCTTTTGAGATATAGTGACTGTTGATATTCAGCAAACGTTGCAGCCAATTTGCACACAGCAAGGGCTATGTAACAACAGGAGGCTGGCAGGGCAGTTACCTTTCTTTGGAAGCTGGATTGAGGAATAAACATTGGCTGGGAGAACTCCCTTGTTCTTCTTCAAATTGGTGCCACATTTGCTTTGCAGCTACCTAAACCACTAAATTAGGAGACAGGGGTTAGTTTAATATATTATCTGAAAGACAGCATCTCTGACAATGCAGCATTCCCTCAATACTGTGCTAAAGTGCCATTTCAGATTATGCGCTTGAGACCTTGGATAGGACTTTCCAGCTCCATCTGCCATAGGGACCAGCCAGTCCCACCAAAAATGGACTTTTGACTAGGATGCTGAACGTCCCACCATAGGTCTCACCACAATGGGGCTGGAGAATCGTGGCCTTTGACATTTAGAACCCTACAGTGCAGAAACAGGCCCTTCGGCCCATCGAGTCTGCACCGAACACAATCCCACCCAGACCCTATCCCCATATCCCTACACATTTACCTGCTAATCCCTCTAACCTACACATCCAAGGATACTAAGGGGCAATTTTAGCATAGCCAATGAACCTAACCCGCACATCTTTGGACATAAACACATAACATCTGAATTGAGAGCAATACCTCTAAATCAAGGCTGAAACTTGAAGTATCTAATGTATTTCATATATAAATGTAATGTCAAGTTCAAATGCATGGTCTGTATAAAGATGGTAAAACAGGGATTCTTTATTCCACTAACATTAACTTTTTTAAAGCATTAATGGGAAAATTTAACCTAGATGAATGGACTGTTTGCAATGGATATCCATGGCCAATCCACTCGGGTAGTGTTGAGAGTTTAACTCATGACCTCTAATCAACCAGGTGGCAGAGTTATAGAGATACACAGCTCAGAAACAGGCCCTTCAGCCCAACTTATCCACACCGACCAGGTTTCCTAACGTGAACTAGTCCCGTTTGCCTGTGGTTGGCCCATATCACTCTAAATGTTTCCATCCATGCACCTGTCCAAATGTCTTTTAAATGTTGTAGTTGTACCATCTCCTCTGGCAGCTCATTCCACATACGCACCACTCTCTTAGTGAAAAGGTTGCCCCTCAACTCCCTTTTAAATCTTTCCGCTGAAGCTGGCACGCAGCAGAGTGCCGGAGCAGAATTACAAGCTCTACACAACCTTTGTTGACCTCGCGAAAGCCTTTGACACTGTCAGCTGACAAGGCCTGTGGAGGATCATGTCAAAGTTCAGCTGCCCTCCCCCCCCCCCCACCACCCCCACCCCCCCAAACTCATACAGATGGTACGCCAGTTCCATGATGGCCAGAGTACTGGATGGCAGAGAATCCTCTGAGGCATTCCCAGTCACCAATGGCATCAAACAGGGCTATATGCTCACACCCACACTGTTCAGCATGATGTTTACTGACTTGGCTGAATGATGCCTTCCAGGACAGTGTTGCTGGAATCAACCTCAAGTACAGAGTGGATGGGAAGCTCTTCAACCTGACGAGACTTCAATCTATTACCAAAGTGAAAGAGACTGTTCTGAGAGATTTCCTCTTTGCCGATGACTGCGCCCTGTAAACTGGCTCAGAGCCAGAGATGCAAGTCAGTATGGACAAATTTTCCACGGCTTATGACAACTTTGGACTCACCATCAAATTAAAAAGTCCGAAGTCATGCACCAGCCTGCTCCTCATGCACCGTACACAGAACCCATAATCACAATCAAAGGGCAGAAACTACAGGCAGTGGACCAGTTCACTTATCTTGGCAGCACCCTCTCCCAAGCAGTGACTATTGATACAGAAGTTAACTGCAGAATAACAGAGGCAAGTTCTGCTTTCAGTAAACTGTGCTCCAGTGTATGGGAACATCGAGGAATCAGCCCAGCAACAAGACTGAAGGTCTACAGTGCCGTGGTACTCACTACCCTCCTGTATGCCTGTGAAATGTGGACTGTGTATCGAAGGCATGCAAGACAGCTCAATCATTTCCACATGACTTGTCTTTGCAGAATATTACACATCCGATGGCAAGACAAAGTACCAGACACTGAGGTTCTGTCCAGAGCAAGTCTACCATCAGTTCACACACTGCTGATGAGAGCACAGACCCAGTGGGCAGGTCATGTCATCTGTATGTCAGACAAGCGCATACCCAAGCAGCTCCTTTTTGGGGAGCTCTCTGCTGGAAGACGCTCGCATGGAGGGCAGAAGAGACATTACAAAGACACACTCAAGGCCTCCCTCAAGTAACGTGACATTGACACGATCACCTGGGAAACGCTGGCACAAAACTGCCCTGCCTGCACTGCCTCATTCACAAAGGCTGTCAAGCCTATGAAGCAACGTGTATTGCTGAAACATAGCTTAAGCGTGAGCTGCGCAAGTCCACAGCCACCAGCAGAACAACTACAGTGTCTACACAAGTCTGTCTAATATGTGCCAGGACATTCCATGCCCGAATTGGCCTGATCAGTCATCTTCAGACACATCACATCCAGCCTCAAAATGACTAATGGTGTTGTGGTCCTCATCAACAACGGTGGATGAACAACAAATCTTTCCCTTCTCAGCTTAAACCTATATTCTTTAATTTTGAACTCCCCTAACCTGAGGAAAAGACCTTGGCTATTCATCTTATCTATGCCCCTCATGATGAGGGAGGTGAGGGCCCCGAAACTATGATTATCACTAAAGATCTAATGTTGGGCAAGCTAATGGGGCTAAAGGTAGACAAGTCTCCTGGCCCTGATGGAAGGCATTCCAGGGCATTAAAAGTGGGAGAAATAGCAAATGCACTAGTGGTAATTTACCAAAATTCACTGCATTCTGGAGAGGTTCCCTCAGATTGGAAAATAGCAAACGGGAGGTCACTCTTTAAAAAAGGAGGTAGACAAAAGGCGGGTAACTATAGGCTGGTTAGCTTGATTTCTATAGTAGGGAAAGTGCTTGAATCTATCATCAAGAAAGAAATAGCAAGACATCTGGATATCAATTGTCCAATTGGAAAGAAGGAGCATGAGTTCAGGAAGGGTAGGTCATGTTTGACTTATTTGGTGGAATTACATGGAGAACATTACATGCACAGTGAACAATGGGGAATCTGTGAATGTGGTGTATCTGGATTTTCAGATGGCATTTAACAAAACACCAAAGGCTGCTGCATAAGATAAAGGTAATTAGTGTTATGCATTATTAACATGAATAGAGGTTTGGTTAACTAATAGAAAGCAAAGAGTGAGGGTAAATGGTTGTTGATCAGTGTGCCTCAGAAATCAGTGTTGGGCCTGCAATTGTTTACGATTTATATCGATGATTTGGAGTTGGGGACCAAGTGTAGTATATCAAAATTTACAGATGACACTAAAATGCATGACAGAGCAAAGTGCAGAGGACGCTGAAAGTCTGCAAAGGGATATAGATAGTCTAAGTGAGAGGGCAAGGGTCTGGCAGATGGAGTACAATGTTGGTAAATGTGAGGTCACTATTTTGGAAGGAATAACAGCAAAATGGATTATTATTTAAATGGTAAAAAATTGCAGCATGCTGCTGTGCAGAGGGACCTGGATGTCCTTGTGCATGAATCACAAAAAGTTGGTTTGCATGTGCAGCAAGTAATCAAAGCAGCAAATGGAATTTTGTTCTTCACTGCTAGAGGGATGGAATTTAAAAACAGCAAGGTTATGTTGCAGTTGTATGAGGTGCTGGTGAGGCCACACCTGGAATACTGTGTATTTGAGAAAGGATACACTGGCACTGGAGGGGATACAAAGGAGATTCACTCGGTTGATTCCAGAGTTGAGAGGGTTGGCTTACGAGGAGAGACTGAGTAGTCTGAGGCTATACTCATTGGAATTGGAGGGGAGATCTTATTGAGACATTTAAGATTATGAAGAGAATAGATAAGATAGAAGCCTGGAAGTTGTTTCCTCTGGCAGGTGAAACTAGAACTAGGGGGCACAGCCTCAAAATAAGGGGAAGCAGGTTTAGGACTGAGTTGAGGAGGAACTTCTTCTTACAAAGGGTTGTAAATCTGTGGAACTCCCTGCCCAGTGAAGCAGTTGAGGCTGCCTCATTGAATGTTTTTAAAGCAAGGATAGATAAATTTTTGAACAGTAGAAGAATTAAGGGTTATGGTGAGCGGGCGGGTGTGAGAGACTGGAGCAGAAAATTAGCTGCACCTCAAGAAGAGTGTGAGAAGAGGACATCCAGACAGCAGCCACCCACCCAAAACTTCTGATCTCCAATTGGAAGACCTTGCCTGTCAGGTACCATCACCTGTGTACGTGGTAATGTCTGATCAGTTGGAGACAAGTACTCAGAATCAATACAAAACTATTATTGATCATAATCGAGACTGTGTGTAGCCTGGTTCGGGGACTGAGAATGTTATACAAGTTTCCTATGCTCATTCTATTTTCACTATGTATGCTGCAAGAATAATGATGTATGGGTAGAACAGCTTATTCGGAAACATCTTGCCACATTTGCTACCACTGAGAATGACTGTGAAAGAATGACAAGGGTGGAGTCTATAAATGGGCATCCTCATCTCTTTTTTAAACGGTATACAAGCCTAAGAGAACCATCCCAATTCAAAATAAATAATTTAGTCTTTAGTTGATCAGGGCATTGTAGGCAAGGCATTTTCAAGATCAATTAATCAATCTTGTATGTTTATCGACTCATTAAAGAACAAAGAAAATTATAGCACAGGAACAGGCCCTTCAGCCCTCCAAGCCTGCACTGACCATGCTGTCTGACTTAACTAAAACTCCCTATCCTTCCAGGGGCTATATCCCTCTATTCCCATCCTATTCATTTACTTGTCAAGACACCCCTTAAAAGTATCCACTTCCACTACCTCCCCTGGCACGAGTTCCAGGCACCCGCCACTCTCCGTGTAAAAAATCTGCCTCGTACATCTCCTTTAAACCTTGCCCCTTGCACCTTAAACCTATACCCCCTAGTATTTAACTCTTCCACCCTGGGAAAAAGCTTCCTACTCTGTCCATGCCTCTCATAATCCTGTAGACTTCTAACAGGTCTCCCCTCAACCTTTGTTGCTCCAGTGAGAACAAACCAAGTTTCTCCAACTTTTCCTCATAGCTAATGCCCTCCATAGGAGAGAATTAGAAAGCATAGGTTGGACTAGGAGATTACAGGGACTGGGAACGTCCGAAATGTGGAGTTTTTTCAAGGAGCAGCTACTGCGAGTCCGTGATAGGTATGTCCCTGTCAGGCAAGGAGGAATTGGTAGGGCTAGGGAACCGTGGTGCACTAAAAAAGTTGATTCGTTGGTTAAAAAGAAAAAGGAGGCTTATGTTTGGATGAGACTTGAGGGCTCAGGTAGTGCACTAGAAAGCTTTAGATTGGCTAGGAGGGAGTTGAAGAGTGAGTTAAGAAGGGCTAAAAGAGGACATGAGAAGACTTTGGCTGATAGGATTAAAGAGAATCCTAAGGCGTTCTATAGATATGTCAAGAACAGAAGGTTGGTTAGGGCAAGATTAGGGCCAGTTACAGACAGCAGAGGGAAGTTGTGTGTGGAACTGGAAGAGTTTGGAGAGGCATTGAACTAATATTTCTCTTCAGTGTTCACGCAGGGGGACATGAATATAGCTGAGGAGGACACTGGGGTGCAGGGGTGTGAAATAGACAGTATTGCAGTTGATAAGGGGGATGTGCTGGATATTCTTGAGGGTTTGAAAATAGATAAGTCCCCTGGTCTGGATGGGATTTACCCTAGGATTCTCTGGGAGGCAAGAAAGGTGATTGCAGAGCCTCTGGCTCTGATCTTCAGGTCGTCGTTGGTCTCTGGTATAGTACCGGAAGATTGGAGGATAGCGAACGTTGTCCCATTGTTTAAGAAGGGGAACAGAGACTTCCCCGGGAATTATAGACGGTGAGTCTTACTTCTGTTGTGGGCAAGGTTTTAGAAAAAATTATTAGGGATAGGATTTATAGTTATTTGGAGAGTAATGAATTGATTGGAGATAGTCAGCATGGTTTTGTAGCGGGTAGGTCGTGCCTTACTAACCTTATTGAGTTTTTTGAGAAAGTGACCAAAGAGGTGGATGGGGGTAAGGCAGTTAACGTGGTATATATGGATTTTAGTAAGGCGTTTGATAAGGTTCACCATGGTAGGCTTCTGCAGAAAATGCAGATGTATGGGATTGAGGGTAATCTAGGAAATTGGATCAGGAATTGGTTAGCAGATAGGAGACAGAGGGTGGTGGTTGATGGTAAATATTCGTCATGGAGTTCGGTTACGAGTGGTGTGCCTCAGGGATCTGTTTTGGGGCCACTGCTGTTTGTAATCTTTATTAATGAACCGGATGAGGGTATAGTTGGGTGGATTAGTAAATTTGCTGATGACATCAAAGTTGGAGGTGTGATAGAACATAGAACATTACAGCACAAACAGGCCCTTCGGCCCTCGAGTTGCGCCGATCGCATCAACCCCACCAATCTATAGACCTATCTATAACCCCCAATCCCATTAAACCCCATATACTCATCCAGAAGTCTTTTAAAAGACCCCAGCGAGTTCGCCTCCACCACCGACGACGGCAGCCGATTCCAATCACTCACTACCCTCTGAGTGAAAAACTTACCCCTAACATCACCTCTGTACTTCCCTCCCCGCACCTTAAATCTGTGTCCTCTCGTAGCGACCATTTCAACCCGGGGAAATAGCCTCTGAGAGTCCACCCTATCTATTCCTCTCAACATTTTATAAACTTCTATCAGGTCGCCTCTCAACCTTCGCCTCTCCAGGGAAAAGAGTCCCAGCTCCCTCAACCTATCTTCATAAGGCATGCCTCCCAGTCCAGGCAACATCCTTGTAAATCTCCTCTGCACCCTTTCAATAGCTTCTACGTCTTTCCTATAGTGAGGCGACCAGAACTGCGCACAGTACTCCAAATGAGGCCTGACGAGGGTCCTGTAAAGTTGCAGCATTACCTCCCGACTCCTAAACTCCTAAATGAAGGCCAGTACACCATACGCCTTCTTGACCACCTCCTCCACCTGCGAGGCCGATTTAAGAGTTAGATTGTGAGGAAGGGTGTCATAGTTTGCAGGGAGACTTAGACAGGTTGCAGAGCTGGGCCAAGAGGTGGCGGATGGAGTTTAATGCGGAGAAGTGTGAGATAATTCACTTTGGTAGGAATAACAGATGTGTCGAGTATAGGGCTAACGGGAGGACTTTGAATAGTGTGGATGAACAGAGGGATCTAGTGTACATAGATCCCTGAAAGTTGGGAATCAAGTAGATAAGGTTGTTAAGAAGGCATACGGTGTCTTGGTGTTTATTGGTAGGGGGATTGAATTTAGGAGTCGCAGCCTCATGCTGCAACTGTACACAACTCTGGTGCGGCCGCACTTGGAGTACTGTGTGCAGTGCTGGTCCCCACATTACAGGAAGGATGTGGAGGCTTTGGAGAGGGTGCAGAGGAGGTTTACCAGGATGTTGCCTGGTATGGAGGGGAGGTCCTATGAGGAGAGACTGAGGGGTTTGGGGTTGTTTTCGCTAGAAAGAAGGCGGCTAAGAGGGGATCTTATTGAAACATATAAGATGATTAGAGGTTTAGATAGGTTGGACAGTGATAGCCTTTTTCCTCGGATGGAGAAAGCTAGCACGAGGGGGCATGGCTTTAAATTAAGGGGGGGTAGTTATAGGACGGATGTCAGGAGTAGGTTCTTTACCCAGAGGGTGGTGAGGGATTGGAATGCCCTGCCTGCTGCAGTTGTAAATGCGCCTAGTTTGGGGGCGTTTAAGAGATCCGTGGATAGGTTTATGGACGAAAAGGGATTGGTTTAGGCTAGTGGGTCATTGTTTTTTAACTGGTCAGCACAACATTGTGGGTCGAAGGGCCTGTTCTGCGCTGTAATGTTCTAGGTTCCATGTTCTATGTTCTATACCAAGCAACATCCTGGTAAATCTTTTCTGTACCCTCTCCAAAAACTCCACATCCTTCTGGTAGTGTGGCGACCAGAATTGAAGACTATATTCCAAGTGTGGCCTAACTAAGGTTCTATAAAGCTGCAACATGACTTGCCAATTTTTAAACCCCAGCCGATGAAGGCAAGCATGCCGTATGCCTTCTTGACTACCTTCTCCACCTGTGTTGCCACTTTCAGTGACCTGTGTACCTGTGCACCCAGATCCCTTTGCCTATCAATACTCTTAAGGGCTCTGCCATTTACTGTATATTTCCTATCTGTATTAGACCTTCCAAAATGCATTATTTCACTTTTGTCCAGATTAACCTTCATCTGCCATCTCTCCACCCAAGTTTCCAACTGATTTATATCCTGCTGTATCCTCTGATGGTCCTCATCACTATCTGCAAATCCACCAACCTTTGTGTTGTCCGCAAACTTACTATTCAATCCAGTTACATTTTCCTCCAAATCATTTATATATTACAAACAGCAAAGGTCCCAGCACTGATCCCTGAGTAACACCACTTATCACAGCCCCCCATTCAGAAACACACCCTTCCATTCCTACTACCCTCTGTCTTCTTTAACTGAGCCAGTTTTGTATCCACCTTGCCAACTCCCCTCTGATCCCATGCGACTCCACCTTCTGCACCAGTCTGCCATGAGGGACCTTGTCAAAGGCCTTACTGAAGTCCATTTAGACAACATCCATTTCCCTACCCTCATCAATCATCTTCTTCACTTCCTTGAAAAACTCAAGTTCACGAGACACGACCTCCCCTTCACAAAATCATGTTGCCTCTCACTATTACGTCCGCTCATTTCCAAGTGGGAATAAATCCTGTCTCAAAGAATCCCCTCCAGTAATTTCCCTACCACTGATGTAAGGCTCACTGGCCTGTAATTACCTGGGTTATTCTTGCTGCCCTTCTTAAACAAAGGAAAAGCATTGGCTATTCTCCAATCCTCTGGGACCTCCTCTGTATGGGTAAGGTGTTGTCAGACTTTTTACTGTGACCTCCTCTGTAGCCAGTGAGGATACAAAAATTTTTCTCAAGGTCCCAGCAATTTCCTCCCTTGTCTCTTTCAACATTCTGGGGTAAATCCCATCAGGCTCTAGGGATTTGTCTACCTTAATGTTTCTCAAGAACCCCAATACCACCTTCCTTTTAGTTTGTTGTTAGTCTGTATACTAGGATTGTGTAAACTCTTTGACCAGCTGGCCTTACCATTGTATATCACAGAGAAACTGTGCGTAGGGGAAAATTTCATGTAATAACTTGCAGTGAATACAGACCAGTCTGACTAACTAACAGTTCAAATCCTGACTCTGCTCTACAGAGTCAGGAAATTCTCTACATGGAGGGAATGGGTTAAAATTGGTGTTTTTCAATATTTTACTTTCTTTCTTATTTCTTTTGGCCACACACTGGCATACATTGCAGCTTAATGTACTCAATTTTTTTGCCATGTTTTCTTAGCTGGTAACATTTGCAACAGCCTCCTTGAACCAAGTAAAGGTATTTTGGAGGTGGATTTGTTCAACAGATTCCGGTAAGTTTATCATTAAATCCGACCATGTACCTTTTTCCATATAAAGCTCCGAATCTTCTGAATTATTACTACAAATTTTATGCCTTTACGTTCCCTGTGTTTTAAACTATGTCGCATTTTTGAGAATCAACAAGTTCCTCCTCGCACCTTTATCGTTTTGTCACAAATCAAGTCACCATTCAGGCACTGTTCTCATGCTGACTGATATACTAAATAGAGTAAATATGCTTCTAAAATTTTAACATCAGATAGTTTTGAAATATTGCTGGACATAAGAATGACAGTGAGTGAAGGATCAAACAGTATGTTGGCAAAATGTACTTGGAATGACCGATCCATGTGAACCTTTTGGTTTCAATCCAAGTTCCAGCTGTATATTTGAGTTAGCAACCATGTTCACATTTTACAAAGTGCTGTGAAGAAAATACCTTTGCTTGAATAGCACCTGGAGCACTATTCATTATCAGTGCTGCAGCACACATACATTCATCAAGCTCATTGTTTAAGAGTGCTTCAGATATTCTGTTACTGTATCTGAACCAAATGATCTCAGTTCAGACCAGTAACTTGTTCAGATCTGCCATCATACTTTCCTCCTGTTTGGGTAAATCACAGAGATTTAAAGATCTGAATGACTGCAGATTTTCACTACCTGAATTTTTTAAATCTGGTGGATGCTTGGTTTTGAAATTCAAGCTTTGAAAACATAGAAAACTAATCAATCCTTTCAGACATAACTTTGCTTTAAGTTGTACCAGTAACAACTGTTTTATTCCAGAGGGTTGGTTAATGAAGGATAGCAGTGAAACTAATCTTTCCTCAATCTTACGTTTACTTAGAGCTGAACATCACAAACATACACCTCTTACAGTTTCAATATTAGTCAGTTGATGTGTGCTCAGGTGTAACCTCAGTAACTTACCACCTGAATACAATTAACAAATTCCCAAAAAATAGTCAGCACAAACATTTCGAACTGTGTTAAATAAAACAAACTCCACATTTTGTACAAGGCATTACATTGCAAAGGCCCCTCACTGATTTATTTGTACAAGCATTTTTGTAAAACTATCAGACAGTTGATGACCTGCATCCACCCATTTAACTTTAGAGACTTTCTTTTCCTCCAGCGTTTGTTTCAAGACAGCAATGTCAGTTTGTAACATTTTCTCACTCACAGTTTTTGTAGAGTGTATGTTATCGCACAATGAATGATTGTGTAGGTATATGGTCTTCAGCATGCACCTGTATAGAATTTCACTTCAAATATTTTTGACAAATAGAATTCCATATCCTCTGCCTCCACAAGAGTCAGTGTTTCAGCACCCAGGGCTAAAAGCCAACAACTCCCATTTTTACCCAGAAGATATATTATGAAACCAGCTGTACTTTAATACCCATCAGGAAGGCTAGCATGTGAAGTATCACTAAAGTTACAATTTTCATGCTATTTGAATCATCTAAGGATGGGAACCTGCATATGCATTTCATCAGATCTTTTTTAATGTAATCCAATTTCACAATCATAAGGATTTTTGCTTCTAGTTTTGTTCAGAGACTGTTCTGTGGCCTTCATTGTCTGTCATATTCAAGCTACAGCCTTTATTTTTACTTTACTATCCATCAGGAGTATGACTGGGAGGTTTCCCTGTCAAACTATCAAAGGATCTTCCTTCAGTCCATAATCATTTCTGAAGCAAGACACTTCCAGTCGCACTATCAGAACTTGCACTGCAGTTTTGTCCTCTCCATTCTTCCAGCCCATTCTGCCAGTTGATAGAGATCACTAATTGGTTATCATCCTGAATCAACATTTAAATTTGTCAGTAGTTTTTCCTTCAGGTCCCACAATTGTCACATCCTCCCAATCTCTTTAGCTGTGTGGAATATATGTCACTTGAGTACACAATCTGGACTATTTGTCCTCTCACATATACACTAACCTCTGATGAATCAGCCGCATCTACATCCTTTAGCAGGATTTTTAACCTTTGAGAAGAAGGATAAGTGGATTGTTTGTGTTGTTATCTTTTGCTTTTTTTCCCCTCTATGAGTCTTATCATCGGAAACCATTAACATTCTGATTAGAACCATCAGGGCCTGGGTTTTCAGGATGGTGGAGGCTCAGCAATTAAGTGTAGCCTCAGTTGGTACCTACCACCCACATATAGTTAATGTATAATTAACAAATCCCTTTCCCTCTCTCTCTTTAAATAAATATAGAATTAGCACAACCATCTCAAAACGTACTAAAAAGAACAAACTCCACATTTTGTATAATGCCGGCGGCATTATAGGCCGGCGGAGGACATCATAGGGCCAGGAGGGAAAGTGTGATCCAATTCAGGAGGGGTCTTCTGATAAAGGTGCCTACCCTCTTCCCAGCTGAAATTGAATTTACTTTATTTCGTATCCTCCCCGACCTGAAGCTGTCATCTGCCTAGGGATCGGGATAAGGGCAACCTTCCCATCCTTGGCCCTTCAGTGTACATGTTTTGATAAGATCTCCCCTCATTGTTTTGAATTCCAATGAGTATAATCCCAATCTACTCAGTCTCTCCTCATAAACCAGTCCTTTCAACTCCGGAATCAACTCATGTATTTCCTCTGTACCTCCTCCAGTGCCAGTATATCCTTTCTCAAATAGGGAGACCAAAACTGTACACAGTACTCCAGGTGTGGCCTCACCAGCACCTTATACAGCTGCAACATAATCTCACTGTTTTTAACCTCCATCCCTCTAGCAATGAAGGACAAAATTCCATTTGCCTTCTTAATTACCTGCAGCACTTGCAACGCAACCTAATCTCACCATCAATTCATATCTTATTTTAAAATTTAGAAATAGAACATTCTTAACAGCTAGCTGCTTTCTCTATAGTAGAGAACGAACCAATTCCTACAGGTCTCTTAACGCCATCACTCACCTAATTCTCAGCACTCTTGTTCAAAGATGCATTCTTGTGCTAGTTCACATTTACAGGCCTGTATTAAATGTGTGAAACCAGTTCAGCTTCAGGTATAGAAAAAACAATTTGAGTTAGTTTCCTTAATTAACTAATTTCAACTGTCTCAAGCAGAAAAATTATGCTTGCATGAAATTGAGAATTTAGAAAGTAAAGTGATTGGGGTGTTTGGGGTGTGATAGTGGAGTCGGACACTTTAGGAATTTTCAAGTGGTTATTGGATAGGCACATGGAGCACACCAGAATGATAGGAAGTGGGATAGCTTGATCTTAGTTTTGGACAAAGCTCGGCACAACATCAAGGACCGAAGGGCCTGTACTGTGCTGTACTCTTCTATGTGCTATGTTTTTAAATTCCAGTGGATTTTCGAAAGAGACTAAGATTCCTTCACTCACCCAACTCTCAACACTCTTGTATAGTCACACTCCTCCTGTCTTGCAGAGTGGCAAATGTGGCACTCCTATAAAGTCACCCCTAGTAATTACAGGCTGATCAGCTCAACATCAGTGGTGGGTAAGTGTAGGGATTTGGATTCTTTACTAAATGCAGAGTAAGAAAATGCTTGTCGAGGTATACCTTATTGGCAAAAAGGAAAATCATTAATTTAGACTGCAAATGTGGAGGCCAGGTCATTGAATGTGTTTGTGATTGATAAGCAGGTCAAAGGTAACAGAGGAAGGTGGGAGAATGGGGTTGAGAAATTTATCAGCCATGATTGAATGGCTGAGCAGACACAATGGGCTAAATGGCCTAGTTCTGCTCCTATATCTTCCGATCTTATTTGGACAACAAAGATTAATATTTAATATTGCAGTAATTGAGGGATCGCACATTACTAAGTTTAATGTGTATCGGTCTTCATGTGATTCTGGGACATTTATGGTCTTTCCTTCTGAACTTGGTCACTTAACTCATGACACTCTTCAAGATTTCAGCTTAACTCTAACATACAAATAAATGCCCTTGCAGCTTTAAGACACATTTCTAGTTTCCCAGTCGACTATAACTGCTCTATTTTTAAGTCCACCTTAAATGCTGAAGAAGCACATTTCACAGCTGTTTGATGAATGTTTCTCTCTCTCTTTCATGCTACATTTTACAGCTACTTCAGAGTGTTTCTTTCTCAAGCTGACAAACAACTTCCGAACAAGACTATTTACTTTCTCTTAAGGCAATTATCTTTTGTCTAATACTGGATTCTAATACTGATCTCTTAGAGCAATCCTCAACCTGTGACATTAATTTTAATTTCTTCCAGGATCTTGTGAAAAACCTCAATCCACGATGATGACCTGTCAACTGGCAATGTTCCATACAAGTGCTGACTTCCTACTGAGTGATCTGTGGCTAACTCTTCCCTTTCAACCAAATGCTTCCTAGTGCAAAGACACAAGTTTTTGGAGAGGCAGGAGAGCCAGAAGGGGTCTTGAAAAGGCCTTGGCAGGCAGGATTAAGGAAAACCCCAAGGCGTTCTACAAGTATGTGAAGAGCAAGAAGATAAGACGTGAATGAATAGGATGTATCAAGTGTGATGGTGGGAAAGTTTGTATGGAACCGGAAGAAATAGCAGAGGTACTTAATGAATACTTTACTTCAGTATTCACTGTGGAAAAGGATCTTGGCGATTGTAGTGCAGACTTGCAGCAGACTGAAAAGCTTGACCATGTAGATATTAAGAAAGAGGATGTGTTGGAGCTTTTGAAAAGCTTCAAGTTAGATAAGTCGCCAGGACCAGATGGGATGTACCCCAAGCTCCTGTGGAAGGTGAGGGAGTAGATTGCTGAGTCTCTGGTGATGATCTTTGCATCGTCAATGGAGACGGGAGAGGTTCCGGAGGATTGGAGGATTGTGGATGTTGTTCCTTTATTCAAGAAAAGGAGTAGAGATAGCCCTGGAAATTATAGACCAGTCAGTCTAACCTCAGTGGTTGGTAAGTTGATGGAGAAGATCCTGAGAGACAGGATTTATGAACATTTGCAGAGATATGATATGATTAAGAATTGTCAGCATGGCTTTGTCAAAGGCAGATCATGCCTTACAAGCCTGATTGAATTTTTTGAAAATGTGACTAAACACATTGATGAAAGAAGAACAGTAGGTGTAGTTTATATGGACTTCAGCAAGGCATTTGATAAAGTGCCCCATGCAAGGCTTATTGAGAAAGTGAGGGGGCATGGGATCCAAGGGGACATTGCTTTGTGGATCAGAACTGGCTCGCCTACAGAAGGCAAAGAGTGGTTATAGATGGGTCATATTCTGCATGGAGGTCAGTCACCAGTGGAGTGCCCCAGGGATTTGTTCTGGGACCCTTACTGTTTGTGATTTTTATAAATGACCTGCATGAGGCAGTGGAGGGATGGGTTGGTAAGTTTGCTGATGACACAAAGGTTGGAGGTGTTGTGGATAGTGTGGATGGATGGCAGAAGTTGCAGAGCGACACTGATAGGATGCAAGGCTGGGCAGAGAAGTGGCAGATGGAGTTCAACCCAGTTAAGTAAAAGTGGTTCATTTTGGCAGGTCAAATAGGATGGCAGAATATAATACATATGGTAGGACTCTTGGCAGTGTGGAAGGTCAGAAGAATCTTGGGGTCCGAGTTCATAGGATGCTCAAAGCAGCTGTGCAGGTTGAAGCTCTGGTTAAAAAGGCGTATGGTGTACTGACCTTCATCAATCAAGGAATTGAGTTTAGGAGTCGGGAGATAATGTTGCAGCTTTATAAGACCCTGGTCAGACCCCACTTGGAGTATTGTGCTCAGTTCTGGTCGCCTCATTACAGGAAGGATGTGAAAGTCATAGAAAAGGTGCAGAGGAGGTTTACAAGGATGTTGCCTGGATTGGGGAGCATGTCTTATGAGAAATGTATTAAAAACAGAGTTGTCGTGATGGGAGACTTCAATTTCCCAAACATCGACTGGAATATCCCTAGAGTAAGGGGTTCGGCTGGAGAGGAGTTTGTTAGGTGTGTTCAGGAAGGTTTCCTGACACAGTATGTGGACAAGCCTACGAGGGGTGAGGCAGTACTTGACCTGGTACTGGCGAATGAACCAGGGCAGGTGATGGATCTCTCGGTAGGAGAGCATCTTGGGAATGGTGATCATAATTCTATCTCCTTCACAATTGCATTGGAACGAGATAGGATCAGACAGGCTAGGAAGGTGTTTGTCTGGAGTAAGGGGAGATACGAAGAAGTCAGGAAGTTACTTGGACAAATAAACTGGAAGGAGGCATTCTTAGGGAAGAGTACTGAAGGAAGGTGGCGGATATTCAAGGAATGTTTGTCTGGCGCTCTGCATGACAATGTTCCGATAAGGCAAGGGGGTTTTGGTAGGTCGCGGGAACCGTGGTGCACGAAGGCTGTGTTGAACCTAGTCAGGAGGAAAAGGAAGGTATACAAAAGGTTCAGGGAACTAGGAGAGGTTAAGGATCTTGAAGAATATAAGGACTGTAGAAAGGAGGTTAAAAGGGAAATTAGGAGAGCCAGAAGGGATCATGAGAAGACCTTGGCGGGTAAGATTAAAGAAAATCCCAAGGCCTTCTATAAGTATGTGAAAGGTAAAAGGGTGAGAAGGGAAAGGATAGGACCTATAAAAGATGAAGGGGGAAAGGTCTGTGTAGAACCAGAAGAAATGGCGGAGGTGCTTAATGAGTACTTTGCATCAGTATTCACAGTGGAAGCTGATTTGGGAGATCTTGCTATGGACTTGCAGCAGGTGGAAAAGATTGAGTACGTGGACATTAAAGAGGAGGATGTGTTAGAACTTTTGAATTCTATCAAGGTAGATAAGTCGCCGGGACCAGATGGGATGTACCCTAGGATACTGTGGGAGGCCAGGGAAGTGATTGCAGAGCCCTTGGCGATGATCTTTGCGTCGTCAATGGAGACGGGAGAGGTTCCGGAAGATTGGAGGATTGCGGATGTAGTCCCTATTTTCAAGAAAGGGAACAGAGATAGCCCGGGAAATTACCGCCCGGTGAGTCTGACCTCAGTGGTTGGTAAGCTGATGGAGAGGCTTCTGAGGGACAAGATTTACGACCATTTGGAGAGGTTTGACATGATCAGGAATAGTCAGCATGGATTTGTCAAGGGCAGGTCGTGCCTTACGAGCCTAGTTGAGTTCTTCGATAATGTGACTGAACACATTGACGAAGGAAGTGCCGTGGACGTAGTGTACATGGACTTCAGCAAGGCTTTTGATAAGGTCCCCCATGCAAGACTTCTTGAGAAGGTGAGAGGGCATGGGATCCAAGGGCCTTTGGCCTTGTGGATCCAGAACTGGCTTGCCTGCAGAAGGCAGAGAGTGGTTGTGGATGGGTCTTTTTCGGAATGGAGGTCAGTCACCAGTGGGGTGCCCCAGGGATCTGTTCTGGGACCCTTGTTGTTTGTCATTTTCATAAATGACCTGGATGAGGAAGTGGAGGGATGGGTTAGCAAGTTCGCTGATGACACGAAGGTCGGCGGTGTTGTGGATGGTCTGGAAGGATGTCAAAAGTTGCAGCAGGACATAGATAGGATGCAGGAATGGGCGGAGAAGTGGCAGATGGACTTCAACGCGGATAAATGTGTAGTAGTCCATTTCGGCAGAACCAACGGGATGAACGAGTACACTATTAAGGGCAGGGGTCTTAGTAGCGTTGAAGAGCAGAAGGATCTCGGGGTCCGGGTTCACAGGACTCTTAAATCGGCCTCGCAGGTGGAGGAGGTGGTCAAGAAGGCGTATGGTGTACTGGCCTTCATTAATCGAGGGATTGAGTTTAGGAGTCGGGAGGTAATGCTGCAACTTTACAGGACCCTCGTCAGGCCTCATTTGGAGTACTGTGCGCAGTTCTGGTCGCCTCACTATAGGAAAGACGTAGAAGCTATTGAAAGGGTGCAGAGGAGATTTACAAGGATGTTGCCTGGACTGGGAGGCATGCCTTATGAAGATAGGTTGAGGGAGCTGGGACTCTTTTCCCTGGAGAGGCGAAGGTTGAGAAGCGACCTGATAGAAGTTTATAAAATGTTGAGAGGAATAGATAGGGTGGACTCTCAGAGGCTATTTCCCCGGGTTGAAATGGTCGCTACGAGAGGACACAGATTTAAGGTGCGGGGAGGGAAGTACAGAGGTGATATTAGGGGTAAGTTTTTCACTCAGAGGGTAGTGAGTGATTGGAATCAGCTGCCGTCGTCGGTGGTGGAGGCGAACTCGCTGGGGTCTTTTAAAAGACTTCTGGATGAGTATATGGGGTTTAATGGGATTGGGGGTTATAGATAGGTCTATAGATTGGTGGGGTTGATGCGATCGGCGCAACTCGAGGGCCGAAGGGCCTGTTTGTGCTGTAATATTCTATGTTCTATGTTCTATGATAGGCTGAGGGAGCTTGGCCTTTTCTCCTTGGAGAGGTGAAGAATGAGGAGTGACCTGATAGAGGTGTATAAGATGTTGAGAGGTATTGATCGAGTGGATAGTCAGAGGCTTTTTCCCAGGACTGAAATGGTTGCCACAAGAGGACACAGGTTTAAAGTGCTGGGGAGTAGGTACAGAGGAGATGTCAGGGTGGGTGCGTGGAATGAGCAGCCGGCAATGGTGGTGGAAGCAGATTCAATAGGGTCTTTTAAGAGACTTTTAGATAAGTACATGGACCTTAGTAAGATAGAGAGTTATAGGTAAGCCTAGTAATCTCTAAGGTAGGGACATGTTCAGCACAACTTTTTGAGCTGAAGGGCCTGTATTGTGCTGTAGTTTTTCTATGTTTCTATGTTATGCCTTTGTTTAAAAAGGGCTGCAGCGAAAAGCCTGTGAACTGCAGGCCAGTGAGCCTCACATCTGTGGTGGGTAAATTGGTGGAAGGTATTTTGAGAGACAGGATCTACAGGCATTTAGAGACGCAAGGACTGATTAGGGACAATCAGCAAGGCTTTGGGAATGGAAAATCATGTCTTACAAATTTGAAGGGGTACCAAGAAGGTAGATGAGAATAGTGCAGCTTATGTTGTCTACATGGACTTTAGCAAGGCCTTTGACATGTTACTGCATGGTAGGTTGTTGCATAAGGTTAAATCTCACAGGATCCAGAGTGAGGTAGCTAAATGGATACAAAATTGGCTTGATGACAGAAATCAGAGGGTGGTTGTACAGGGTTGTTTTTCAAACTGGAGACCTGTGACCAGTGGTGTGCCTCTAGGATCAGTGCTGGGTCCACTATTATTTGTCATTTATATTAATGATTTGGATGAGAATATGGTTAGGAGGTTTGCAGATAAACAAAGATAGGTGGCGTAGAAGACAGTGAAGAAGGTTATCTCAGTTTGCAGCGGGATCTTGATCTATTAGACCAGTAGGCTGATGAATGGCAGATGGAGTTTAATTTAGATAATGCAAGGTGATGCATTTTGGTAGATTGAACCATGGCAGGACTTACTCAGTTAATGTAGGGCACTGGGGAGAGTTACAGAACAAAGAGATCTAGGGATACAGGTTCATAACTACTTGTAGGTAGAATCACAGGTGAACAGAGCCGTGAAGAAGGCATTCAGCATGTTTGGTTTCACTGGTCAGAACATTGAATATAAGACTTGGGACGTCTTGTTGAAGTTGTGCAAGACAATGGTAAGGCCACACTTGGAATACTGTGTATAGTTCTGGTCACCCTATTATAGAAAGGATATTATTAAACTAGAAATAGTGCAGAAGAGATTCACTTGGATGCTACCAGGACTTGATGGTTTGAGTTATAAGGAGAGACTAGATAGACTGGGATAGACTTTTTTCTCTGGAGCATAGGAGGCTGGGGGCGATTTTATAGAAGTCTGTAAAATAATGAGGGGCATAGATCAGCTAGATAGTCAATATCCTTTCCCGAAGTATGGGAGTCTAAAACTAGAGGGCATAGGTTTAAGGTGAGAGGGGAGAAATACAAAAGTGTCCAGAGGGACAATTTTTTCACACAGAGGGTGGTGAGTGTCTGGAACAAGCTGCCAGAGGTAGTAATAGAGATGGATACAATTTTGTCTTTTATAAAACATTTAAACAGTTGTATGGGTATAGAGGAATATGGGCCAAATGTGAGCAATTGGGACTAACTTAGGGGTTTAAGAGAAAAAGGGCAGCATGGATAAGTTGGGCCAAAGTTTCTGATTCCATGCTGAAATCCTCTATGATGCTATGACACTCTATTCCCTTCTTGCAGATCATTTTTGCATCACCCACCCTACATTTGTGCACCTGCTTCAACACAAATAGTAATTTCTAACCAAATATTTGCAATTCTTGGCCAATGGGAAGTATGATTTTGGATTCCCGACAACAAACGCACCTTAGCTTAGCCCTATTTTTACAATTTTAGCCCTTTGGCCATCCTAGCCAATCAACATTTAAGGTGGACTTCTGCTAACTTCTAATGTTGGCCTCACTGGAAGCAAAACGTGCAAATGTTCCTAGCTATAACTCAAGGATTGGCAGGGGAGGTGATTCTTCAGGAGACTCAAGCGGAGGCCATTTAGATCCCCCCCGACTGGGCACCATGGTCTCCGCGAGTGTCCGGCCTTCAGAGTTCTGGCACTGTCAGCTCCATGCCAGAAATCAGCATTGTATTGTTTATTTAAATCATGATTTCAATCTAATTAATGGGGGAGAAGGTCCTGCTACCTTCCCCCCACCCCATCGCCACCAGGTATGTTTCACTCTAGCAGTGTTTACAATAGCTCCCTATTTGCAGGAAGCTGGCAGACTGACCTGCTGGAGTGAAGTGGGTCATGGAGGCCCTCAGGAGTTCGGGGGTAAGAAAGTGTGCCCCTTGAATATTGCCAACTTGACAGTGCCAGCCTGGCTTCCTGGCATTGCCCAAGGAGCAAAGTGCCAATGCCCAAGGAGGCATTTTGGCATTGCCCACCAGGCATAGGGCAGTGCTTATGGGGGAGACCTTTGCGGGATTGGATGGAGAGATTGGGGAAGGTGTCAGGTCAAGGCTGGCCCAGAGGTGAGCCAGCGCTCGGGGCATGCGGGATTGCATGGTCAGTGTTGCGGGGTCGAGGGGCTGGCCAGCGATCGGGAGGCTAGCAGTGCGGGGCTGCTATACATGCACCGATCTCCACTCTGATAGATCGGCGCATGCACAGTGACCTGCTCAGCGCTATGGCTTCCAGCCTCTCCAGCAGAAATAGGCCACTGATTTTTAGAATGATTCACACTAGAGCGCTTTGCAGTGAAATTCATTTTGAAAATCCCGATGAAAAATCCAATGGGATATACTCCGGTTTTTATGTGAATTCAACACTTAGAATATTTTTGCAAGAATCCCACCCCACGTCTTCTTTCTTAAAGTCACACCACAGTATTTTGGCACTTAAAGAAGTGCCACCTTCAAGACTCCTCAACATTCCAGTAATACATTCAAATTAAGGTTTCTCATCATTAAGCTGATCTAAAGTACAATTTAAAGCCATATTAATTACACAGATATGACAATGATGTGAAGTCATATTAATTACATACATTAATTACATTAATTACATATTAATGTTACTGGTCACATTAATTACATATTAATTACACAGATGTGACAATGATGTGAAGTCATATTAATTACATACATTAATTACATTAATTACATATTAATGTTACTGGTCACATTAATTACATATTAATTACACAGATGTGACAATGATGTGAAGTCATATTAATTACATACATTAATTACATTAATTACATATTAATGTTACTGGTCACATTAATTACATATTAATTACACAGATGTGACAATGATGTGAAGTTTAAAAATAAGGTTTTAGAAATAATAATCAGGGGAAAAATATCAACAGGCACTTGGAGCGGTTTGAGTTTTTGATTTATTATTGTCACATGTTAGAATACAGTGAAAATATTGTTTATTGCATGGTATACATACAGACAAAGCAGACCAAGGAAAGGAGAAGGTAAGGAATGTAGTGTTACAGTCATAACTAGGGTAACATAATGTGAGATAGGCCCATTCAAAAGTCTGATGGCAGCAGGGAAGAAGCTGTTCTTGAGTCAGTTGTGTACATGACCTCAGACTTTTGTATCTTTTTTCTGACGGAAGAAGATGGAAATTAAGGAGAGCCAGAATGGATTTGCAATCGACAGATCATGCTTGACTAATCTAACTGAATATTTTGATGAAGTAACAGGGAAAGTTGATGAAGGGAATACTGTGGATATTGTCAATATAGATCTCAATAAAATGTTTGACAAAGTACCATATTAAAGACTGTTTAACAAAATTGAATATCACAAAACAGTGATAACTTGAGCAAAAGTTTTGGGACAGAAAGACAGTTGTGAAAGCTGGTTGTTTTTCAGACTGGATAATGGTTGTCATTACATAGAACATTGAACATTACAGTGCAGTACAGGCCCTTCAGCCCTCAATGTTGCGCCGACCAGTGGAACTAATCTAATGACCCTCTAACCTAAACTATTCCAATGTTATCCATATGCCTATCCTATCCACTGACCATTTGAATGCCCTTAAAGTTGGCGAGTCCACAAACTGCTGCAGGCAGGGCATTCCATGCCCTTACTACCCTCCGAGTAAAGAACCTACCTCTGACATCCCTCCTATAATTATCACTCCTCAATTTAAAGTTATGTCCCCTTGTGTTAGCCATCATCATCCAAGGAAAAAGGCTCTCACTGTCCACCCTATCTAACCTTCCGATCATCTTGTATGCCTCAATTAGGTCACCTCTTAACCAACTTAACTAACGAAAACAACCTCACGTCCCTCAGCCTTTCCTCATAAGACCTTAAGACCTTTCCTCATAAGTCATTGGTATTTCACTGCATTTTTGATATACATAAATACATAAATACATTTATGTATTTATTCCTTGTATTTTGGAATACAGGGTATAATTTCAGTGAGGGTGATACTGAACTTTGAAGGATAGCCAACAGAGAAAATTATACCAATTGACTTCAACAAGATATCCATAGGCTAGCAAAACGGGCAGATAAGTGGCAAATGGAATTTAACAGAGAGAAATGTGAGATGATGCATTTTGCCAAAAGAAATAAGGAAAGGCAATGTAGATTTAAAGACACAGCTCTAAAGAATATGCAAGGAAAGAGGAACTTGAGGGTTCACATGCATACATCTTTGAAGGTGGCGTTTAGCACAGTGAGAGAGCAGTTAGCAGTGTATGGGATCTTGGTCTTTATAAATGGAGATATTGAGTACAAAAACAGGAAAGTTATGTTGAACTTTTACAAAGCTTTGGTTAGGCCACAACAGGAGTATCGGATGAATTTTGTGATGGTGGGTGTCCATCAGCATTACAGATTAGAGAACTGGTGGAAGCCCTGTGCTAACCTCCTATCAATGAGAGACCTGACACAGTCAGGCAATACTGTATGGCAAAAGGTTTCTCACTCATTTGAATACCAGTAGGGCAGAAATTCCACCCTTAAGAGCTACCAGACATACTGGTCTCCAACAGGGACTTCACCAGGGACTGTCGCTGTGTCCTTGCTGAAGGTCAAAAGCAACAACATGGGAGACCCAGGAAGGGAATCGCCAGCCAAGGTGAGGTCAGATGCAATGAGCGGGAGATGGCTTTCAATTTGCTACTCTTCTCAATACTGTGTCCCTCGGTTGGGCATTGAATGCCTGTGAAGAGAAAGGTAAATAACCATGGTTAACAAAATAATTAAGTAGTGCATTAGATTAAAGAAAGTGTTTTATAAGGTTGCCAGAAAAAGTCGTAAGCCAAGGATTGAGAGCAATTCAGAATAAAATAAGAGAAACTGATGAAGATAGGGAAAAGGGTACATGAATGCCAATTATTGAGGAATATAAAGACAATGGGAAAAGCTTCTTTAGGTACATGAGAAGGAAAATGTTAGCAAGGACAAATGTGGACACGTTACAGGTAGAGAGTGGAGAATTTATAATGGGAAAAGGCAGAGAAATAAACAGTTTGCCTTCATGGAAGATATTGCAGTACATCACTCAGAAATGCTGGGATGTAATTTTCCGGCTGTTCCCACTGGCAAGATCTTCTGGTCCCACCGATGCTGAACCTCACTGTGGCGGAAAGCATTAATGAGTGCATACAATGGGAAACCCTGTTGATAGTGGCAGAACCAAAATATCCCACTGCTGACCAATGGTGGGTCACCTTTGCTGCCGTGAAACATGTTAGGTGGGGCGCAGAAAATCTCGCCCGAGGTGACTAGGGAAATCATGAAACTAATGAACTAACAGTAATTAGTATTAGTAAAGCAGTAGCATTTGAAATGTTAATTGTGTTGAAGGATGTGAATACCCTGGACCATCCCATCCCAGAGTGTTAAATGTGCTGGCTATAAAGATAATGGATACACTGGTGATTATCTTTCAAAATTCTATAGACCCTGGAAAGATTCCTGCAGATTGGAAAATAGTAAATATAACCTCACTATTTTAGAAGGGAAGGAAAGGGTGAATGAAGAACTACAGACCTGTTAGTTCGATGTCGCTAGAAGTGAAAATGTTAGATCTATTATGAAAGATGTGATAACTGGATTGTGGTAATGAGATTTATTGCCCCTTTCTCCTGCCAATCAGCTGGTGCGCAGGCCAGTGCTGTGCTAAGTTGGCGAAGAGTCTGTCAATATCTCAGTGTGTGTTCCCAATAAAGTTTATGTTTATTTGCAACAAACTGTCTCCCGCCTCAAGATATCACATGGATATTTTGATAAGAATTATAAAATTGGGCAGAGTCAACATGAATTTATGAAAGGAAAATCGTGTTTGATAAACTTGTCGGAGTTTTTTGAGGATTTGAATTGATTTGATTTATTATTGTCATATGTATTAAATGCAGTGAAAAGTATTGTTGCTTGCACGCTATACAGACAAAACATACCGTTCATAGAGAAGGAAACAAGAGTGCAGAATGTGGTGTTACAATCATAGCCAGGGTGTAGAGAAAAATCAACTTAATGCAAGGTAAGTCCATTCAAAAGTGTGACAGCAGCAGGGAAGAAGCTGTTCTTGAGTCAGTTGGTACGTGACCTCAGACTTTTGTATCTTTTTCCCGAAGGAAGAAGGTGGAAGAGAGAATGTCCCAGGTGCGTGCGGTTAATAATGCTGGCTGCATTGCCAAGGCAGCAGGAAGTGTAGACAGAGTCCCAGTGGATGGGAGACTGGTTTGCATGATGGATTGGGCTACATTCACGACCTTTTGTAGTTCCTTGCAGTCTTGGGCAGACCAGGAGCCATACCAAGCTATAATACAACCAGAAAGAATGCATTCTATGGTATATCTGTAAAAGTTGGTGAGAGTCGTAGCTAACGTGCCAAATTTCCTTAGTTTTCTGAGAAAATAGAGGTGTTGGTGGGCTTTCTTAACTACAGTGTCTGCATGTCCAGACCACCAGGTTGTTGGTGGTCTGGACACGTAAAAACTAAAAGCTCTCAGCTCTTTCTACTTCATTCCCATTGACACAGACAGAGGCATGTTCTCCTTTATGCTTTCTGAACTCGATGACTAACCCCTTCGATTTGTTGACATTGACGGAGAGATTATTGTCGCTGCACCAGTTCACCAGGTTCTCTATCTCATTCCTGTACTCTGTCTCGTCATTGTTTGAGATCTGACCCACTGCAGTGGTGTAGTCAGCAAACTTGAAAATCAGATTGGAGGGGAATATGGCTGCACAGTCACTGGTGGATAAGGAGTATAATAGAGGGCTGAGAACACAGTTTTGTGGAGCGCCAGTGTTGAGGATGATCATGGAGGAGGTGTTTTGCCTAACCTTACTGATTGTGGTCTGTGAGTTAGGAAGTTCAGGGTCCAGTCACAGAGGGAGGTGTTGAGGCCCAAGTCACAGAGTTTGGAAATGAGTTTTGTGGGAATAATGGTGTTGAATACTGAGTTGTAGTCAATAAATAGGAGTCTGACATTGGTGTCTTTGTTATCTGGGTGTTCCAGGGTTGAGTACAGGGTCAGACAGATAGTGTCTGCTGTGGACCTCTTGCAGTGGTAGGCAAACTGTAATGGATTCACGTAGTCCTGGAGGTTGGAATTGATTCATGCCATGACTAACCTTTTGAAGCACTTCATAATGATGGATGTCAGAGCTGCTAGCCGATAATCATTAAGGCATGCTGCTTGGTCATCTTCTTGAAGCAGGTAAGGACCTCAGGTTGTTGTAAAGAGAGGTTGAAGATGTCTGTGAATACCTCTGCCAGCTGATCCATGCAGGACTTGAGTGCACGTCCGGGTACCCCATCTGGGCCAGTTGCTTTCCATGGATTGACATCGGCAATGGTGACCCCAGATACAGGTTCATCCAGGGTGGAGGCATCAATGTTACTTGTAGTGTGAATAAAGGACAACTAGTGGATGTGGTACATTCAGATTTTCAGAAGGCACCTGATAAAATCCCACACAAAAGGTCAGTAAATAAAATTAGATTGCACAGAATTGGGATAACTTATGGGTACAGATTGAGAATTGATTAACAGAAAGCAGAGAGTAGCAGTAATCGGGTCATTCTCAGAATGGTAGGCTGTTACTTGTGGGGTACCATGGGATCTATGCTGTGGTGACAGCCATTCACGATCTATAGGAATGAATTGGATGTGGGGACCAAATGCAATATTTCCAAATTTTCTGATGACACCAAACTGGTTGGGAATGTGAGTTGTGAGGAGGATGCAGGGAAGCTTCAATAGGATTTGGATAATGAATGGGCTGGAATATGGAATATAATGTCAATAAATGTGAAGTTATACATTTTGGCAGAGATACAGACTATTTCTGAAATGGTGAGAGGTTTGGAAGTGAAGGTGTCCAAATTGACCTGGAGGTTCTTGTTTATGAGTTAATAAAAGCTGGCATGCAGGTGCAGCATGAAATTAAGAAAACAAATGGTATATTGGCCCTCATCACAAGGAAATTTGACTACAGGAATAAGGAAGTCTTGCTGCAACCATATAGAGCCTTGTTGGGATCTCATTTGAAGTTTCTGTGCAGTTTTGGGCTTCTTATCTAAGGAAGGATATACTTGTCATTGCAGGGATGCAATAGAGGTTCACCAGACTGATTGCTGGGACGGTGGGATTGTCTTATGAGGAGTGACTAAGGAGACTGGGCCTGTACTTCCTAGAGTTTCGAAGAATGAGGGCTGACCTCATTGAAACAACATTCTTACAGGGAATGACAGGCTGACTGGTGATTCAGGAGAAATAATCTCAGACCTTCAAAAAAATCTGCAATGATGACCCCAGATACAGGTTCCCCAGGGCATCCAGGGTGGAGGGCATCCTCTCAATGTTACTTGTAGTGTGAATAAAGGAGAAGTAGTGGATGTGGTGCATTTGTTAGGGCATTTTAAGAGACTTCTGGATGAGTACATGGGACTTAATAGGATTGAGGGTTATAGGTGAGCCTAGTAAGTAGAGATAAGATTGGCACAACTTGTGAGCCGAAGGGCCTGTTTGTGCTGTAGTTTTTCTACGATTCTATGATTCTAATAAGGGCCATTTAAGACTGAGACAAGGAGGAATTTCTTCAATAAGAGGATGGTGAATCTTTGGAATTCCCTACCCCAGAGGGCCGTGGAAGATAGATTTTTGAGCATGTTCAAGACAGAAATTGATAAGTTTTTGAATACTAATGACATCAATGGATAGGGAGATAAGAAAGATGCATTGAGGTGGCTGATCAGCTGTGATCTCATTGACTAGTGGAGCAAGCTTAATGGGCTGAATGGCCCACTCCTGTTCCAATGTTCCTATGAAAGACAAAGAAAATGTGTTCCCATTAGCTGATGGTAGAATGACTAGGAGACTGATTTAAATTTTTGGGCATGACCTTTCTTCACAACAAAGATAATGATCTGGAATTTGCTGCCTTTGAATGATTTCAAAAGGAAATTGGATGAATACTTTGAGGGCTGTGGGGATAGAGATGGAGTAGGGGGGAAGGGTGGGGGAGAATGTTGGGGTGGAGCGGTTAAAATGGGACTGATTGGATTACTCCAGAAAGCTGGCAAAGGCTCAGTGTGTCAAATTGCCTCCTCCTGTACAATAATACTTCTATGACTAATTCAACAATGTTTTCACATTCCAAATTCATGTTTCTTCAAATATATTTATTCCTAACCTCTTGTTTTTTTTTGGATTGTCTTAAATTGTGCATCGATATCCTCTCGCTGACCAATCCATTGTTGATTATCTCAGACAACCATTCAAAATTTCCAAATTGGCCTCCAGGCTATTACTTGCATATTCTTTTCTCCACTCCAAAAAGACTGCCTTTGTGGTTTAAACATAAATAAATCTACTTGTTTGAACTGCTGCTTGCTGTTTTCATGGTCTATTCATAAAGTAACCTTAAAACCTTTTGAATTTTCCACTACAAGCGTCACATGCAAAACCAGACATGATTCAAACATACTGTCATGCTTTTTATCCTCACAGGTACCATTACCTCAGTCTAATTTCCACATGACTTTCTGTTGGATTTTTATGTGGGTGAGCTGCTTATATGGATAGAACATGATAATACATTAGTTCAGTTTTTTAAAAAAGGAGGAAGGGAAATATTTTTGACAAAGCAATATTTTCTAATTTCAGCTGAGGCAGTCTTAGCAAGTATGTATCTGAATTAATTGCAGAAACATGCACAATGAAATGACAGCACCAGTCAAACTGGATGAGTGAAGATCTCCAAGTTTTTTAAAACCACAGCTCATAATTGTAATTATTATGTGTTTTTTAAAACCACAGCTCATAACCCATCATTGGGAGAATTGCAATGTGATTTTATGCTGGTGAGTTTTTGGCTCCTGCCAGATTCACTATGCCCATCCATCACCAAATCCGCTGTGGACTGGTTGGAAAATTCCACCCATCAAGTGTGCTGTGACCAGCTTTCTGGCAACTCCATGTTGGGATCCACCCAATTGGTTGATCCCTTACCACAGAACTGATACTCCCTTATCACCATCACAAATGACATCCTCTGGAACTGCAACTCTCCTCATCCTTCTCAACCTATCTACAACTTTGAACAAGGTTGACCACACCATCCTCCTCCCTCACCGCTCCTCCATCATAGGTGGGGCTATAGTCAGAGAAAGACCTTTAATGATTTCCATCATTCCACCATTTCCACCATTATCCTTGGAGATTCTCAAGGATTGAACATTTTCCCCTGTTCTATTTCCTAACCACAAAAGAGGTGGTGGAGTAGCATTGTTAATCAAGGATAGTTTAATGGCTGCTGAAAAGCATTTCGAGGGCAATCTGCCTACTGAGGTAATGTGGGCTGAAGTTAGAAATAGGAAAGGATTGGTCACATTGTTAGGAGTTTTCTATAAGCTCCCAAATAGTAATAGAGATGTGGAGGAGGAAATGGCAAAGCAGATTATGGATACGTGTGGAGGTCTTGGGTGACTTTAACTTTCCAAATATTGATTGGAACCTTTATAGGTCAAATAGTTTGGATGGGACACTTTTTGTACAGTGTGTGCAGGAGAGTTTTCTGACACAATATGTGGAGAAGAGGTGGGGCCACATTGGAGTTGGTACTGGGTAATGAACTGGGACAATTATTAGATTTGTTTGTGGGAAAGCACTTTGGAGATAGTGACCACAATTTGGTGTCCTTCAGTATTGCAATGGAGAGGGTCACATGACAGGGCAAGGTCTATAATTGGGGCAGGGGTAATTATGATGCAATTAGGCATGAATTAGGGAGCATAAGATGGGAACAGAAACTGTCAGTTATGGGCACAAATGAAAAATGGAGCTTTTTCAAGGAACAAATACTGCGTGTCCTTGATAGGTATGTCCCTGTCAGGCAGGGAGGAAATGGCCGAGTGAGGAAACATGATTCACAAAGGAGGTTGAATGTCTTGTCAAGAGGAAAAAGGAAGCGTACGTAAGGATGAGAAAACAAAGTTCAGTTGGGTTGCTTGAGTGTTACAAGATGGCTAGGAATGAGTTAAAGAAAGAGCTTAGGAGAGCTAGGAGGGGGCATGAGAAGTCCTTGGCAGGTCAGATCAAGGAAAACTCCAAGGCTTTTTACTCTTATGAGAGAAATGAAAGAATGACCAGGGTGAGGTTAGGGCCAGTCAAGGATAGTAGTGGGAACTTGTGCATGGAGTCAGAAGAGATTGGTGAGGTGTTGAATGAATACTTTACTTCAGTGCTCACAAAGGAGAGGGGCCATGTTTTTGAGGATGAGTGTGTGATACAGGCTGATAGGATGGAGGAGGTAGATGTTCTGAGGGAAGATGTATTAGCAATTTTGAAAAACCTTAGGGTCGATAAGTCTCCTGGGCCAGATGGGATACATCCTAGGATACTTTGGGAGGCAAGGGAAGAGATTGCGGAGCCTTTAGCTTTGATCTTTGGGTCCTCACTGTCCACAGGGGTAGTGCCAGTTATGGAGAGTGGCAAACATTGTTCCTTTTTTCAAGAAAGGAAATAGGAATGACCCTGGTAATTATAGGCCGGTTAGTCTTACTTCGGTGGTCGGTAAGTTAATGGAAAGGGTCCTGAGAGATAGGATTTATGACCATTTGGAAAGATTCAGTTTAATCCGGGATAGTCAGCACGGTTTTGTGAGGGGTGAGTCCTGCCTCACAAATTTGATTGAATTCTTTGAGGAGGTAACTAAGTGTATGGACGAAAGTAGAGCAGTTGATGTCGTTAACATGGATTTTAGTAAGGCATTTGATAAAGTTCCCCATGGTAGGCTTATGAAGAAGATAAGGAGGTGTGGGATAGAAGGAAATTTGGCCAACTGGATTGGTAATTGGCTGTATCATAGAAGATTGAGGGTGGTGAAGTGAAAATTTTCAGACTGGAGGCCAGTTACCAGCGGTGTACCACAGGGATCAGTGCTGGGTCCTCTGCTATTTGAAATTTTTATCAAGACTTGGAAGAAGGGGCTGAAGGGTGGGTCAGTAAATTTGCTGATGACACCAAGATTGGTGGAGTAGTGGATGAGGTGGTGGGCTCTTGCAGGCTGCAAAGAGACATTGATAGGATGCAGAGCTGGGCCAAAAAGTGGCAGATGGCGTTTAACCCTGATAAGTGTGAGGTGATTCATTTTGGTAGGACAAACTTGAATGCAGATTATAGGGTCAACGGCAGGGTACTAAAGAATGTGAAGGAACAGAGAGATCTTGGGGTTCATATTCACAGATCTCTGAAGGTTGCCAATCAAGTGGATAGAGCTATGAAGAAGGCTTATAGTGTGTTAGTGTTTATTAACAGGGGGTTTGAGTTTAAGAACCATGGGGTTATGCTGCAACTATACCGGACATTAGTGAGACCACATTTGGAATAAAGTGTTCAGTTCTGGTCACCTCATTATAAGAAAGATGTGGAAGCATTGGAGAGAGTGCAGAGGAGATTTACCAGGATGCTGCCTGGTTTTTGGAGAGTAGGTCTTATGAGGAAAGGTTGAGGGAGCTGGGTCTTTTCTCTTTGGAGCGGAGGAGGGTGAGAGGTGACTTAACAGAGGTTTATAAGATGATGAGAGGAATAGATAGAGTGGATGTGCAGAGACTATTTCCTCGGGTGGATGTAGGTGTTACTATGGGGCATAATTATAAGGTTCATGGTGGAAGATATAGGAGGGATGTCCGAGGTAGATTCTTTACTCAGAGAGTGGTTGGGGTGTGGAATAGACTGCCTGCTGTGATAGTGAAGTCGGACACTTTAGGATCTTTCAAGCGGTAATTGGATAGGCACATGGAGCACTCCAGAATTATAGGGAGGGGGATAGCTTGATCTTGGGATTGGACATAGCCCGGCACAACATTGAGGGCCCAAGGGCCCATACTGTGCTGTAATGTTCTATGTTTCTATGTATATTGGCCCTTGCTGGTAGGTTCCACATGAAAGCTGACAGCATTCAGCTGTGCTTCACCAGAATCACTCTTGACTTTCCACCATCTCGACTTTAAGACACTGTGTATCCGACATCTAAACTAAATGAGCAAAAATTTCCTTCAACTAAATATTTAGAAAATTGAAGTTACTGACTTTGATCCCCACCGTAAACTATATCCTCTAGCTACTAAATCCATCTCTTTTCCTGGAAACTCAGACTTAATGATGGTGTTGTATTTGATCCTGAATAAGCTTCCCAATGCAAATTGGTTCCATTACTAAAATTACTTCCACATCTGTAGCAACAACTGATTCCAAGGCTGCCTGCTTCATTTGCTTCAGAAAGCTCCAAGCTGTGCCTTTGCTACATCCCAATTGAATATTCCAAGGCTCTCCTACTGGCCTTGGACCTTCTATGCTGCATAAACCACAACATACCTAAAGCTCTGCTGCTCATTACTTAAATTGCACTAGGTCCCATCACCCATCACCCCTCTGCCCGTGGATCTACATTGGCTCCAGGTCTAGTAGTGCCTTGATTCTGAAGTTTTCACCCATTTTCCAAATCCCTCCGTGGTATCAGTTCTTTTTATCTTTGCAATTTAATCCAGTCCTACAAACTTTATGAGATCTCTGGGTATACCTACACTACACAGACTGCAGCATTTCAAGAAGATAGTTCACCACCACTCTTTCAAGGCTGGTCAGAGATGGGCAACAAATGCTGACCCAGCCAGCAACACTCACATCCTGTGAAAGGATAAAATAAATTGACGAATCCTCAATTTTGATTGCTCCACTATTGGCAGTCACATCTTCACTACCTAGGTCCCAAGATTTGGAATTCCCTTCTAATATAGCGCAAGGTATCACAACAAGGAAGCCTTGAATCAAACAGTAATTTATTGAAGGAAAGTTAAAGTTATGTGCAAATAAGCTCAATGCAGATACAGGTCTAGTCCCATTGACTTGCAGTTTCGCACTAAAGCTGACCGGCACGGTAGCACAGTGGTTAACACTGCTGCTTCACAGCTCTAGGGACCTGGGTTCGATTCCCGGCTCGGGTCACTGCCTGTGTGGAGTTTGCACATTCTCCTCGTGTCTGTGTGGGTTTCCTTCCACAGTCCAAAGATGTGTGGGTTAAGTTGATTGGCCATGCTAAAATTGCCCCTTAGTGTTCTGAGGTGCATAGTGTTTGGCCATTTGGTGAAGCCTGGCAACAAAAGTAGAAACTGCCTCCCCTGTGTCCCTAATTACTGAGTGGAATTTATAATTGAGGATCGGAGATTGAAATGATTCCTTACCAGTGTGACTAGCTGGTCGAAGGATTTTGTATCTGGTGTCTCCAGAGAGGTGAGACTTCTTATGACATTATAAACTTGAGGGCAGGAAACTGTGAGTAAAATAACTTTTGCCTTTCTTCAAGATGTTATTTCATTGGTTGCAAAAAAAGTATTGAAGTCTTTCAATATACCAGCTTCAATTTTTAACCTCCAGATCAAATGGAATCAATTTTCCCAGACAGTGGCATAGCTACTTGACTATGATAGGCACAACAACTTTTTACCTTCCTTGCAGGCTTTGTGGAGATTCACCCTTTCCCCCCAGATGTCGATGACTAAGCGAATGTAGGATGATTGATTATCATCGCCAAAGATGATAACATAACAAGGAAGCCTTGAATCATAACAGTGATTTATGGAAGGAAAATTAAACTATACACAAACAAGCACAATGCAGATACAAGTCAATTACCACCAGCACCCATTAAAGGTTCCCTCCTACCAGGACCCTAACCTGATAGACCCCAGGAGAATCATGTGACCCACGAACAACTACTCCTACACCTTCCTAAATCTCTCCAACTTTCCACCTCTCAATCTTTTAAAACCTTTGACCAAGCTTTTGGTTACCTGTTTAATATCATGTTATATAGCTTGGTTTCAAATTCTGTTTGATAAAGCTCCTGTGAAGCATCTTGCAATATTTTAGTTTATTAACAGCATTATACAAGTGTTAGTTGTTGATAGTTAATTGGTGAAAGATAGAGGAATAGGGTGGACACAGAGGATAAAGATTATTGCTTGTGCGGAGAGATAAGCAGCCTGTATTGTTGCAGTATTTTGGTGCGTGTCTCAATTACATTCAATTAATTAAAATGACATTAAACACAAATTGAGATCCTGAGATCTTGTGTGCTAATTTGGAATGGATCAGCCCCGTCCAGAACACTGTGTGAGTTAATCACCACTGTCAGTGTCAGTGTGAGTTAATCACCACTGACAGCTTTCATCATCAGTACTGACTTGCAAGCCTTTGGGGAGAACCAAAGGATGTGATCTCACCACCGCGCCCTGCCAACCAATGGGTGGAATGAGTCAGTAAGGTTGCACGAGAGCTGAGGAATTAGGTTCAAGGCTGATTTCTCGCCTCTCACGACCTTACCGGTACCAGATATCTGGTGAGGTCAGCCTAACGCCCATTTCTTGCACAAGGGTGAATAAATTATTTAAATCATATTTCCATATAATTTAGATGAAATTAGCGAGCCAGAGACTCAATCGTCTAGGCTCACTTGCCTCTGTGGCTTCACTGGGAGAGGCTCTCCCTGTGGAGGAAAACAGCTGGTTGCCACGAACAGATGGCCTCACCGGTAGAACTGGAGACAACTGAAACCCCTGCAGGGAGGTTGGGGACCTGGCACCTTGGCACTGCCCACTGGGCACCCTGACACTGTCTACTGCACACCAGGCAGTGCAAAGGGATGTGGCCCAAGGGGGCAGGGTCTTCAGGGGGAGGGGCCTACTGGGGTTGGTTGGTGGGTGGGCGCTGTGCACTCTGCAGTTACAATCGGTGAGGAGGGTGTGCCCACTTCCACTCTGCAGGCAATCAGTGAGGGAGGGAGTTTGTGGGGGGGAGGGAAAGGCGGAGGCAATATTTCTGGACTGTACGGGACCCCATAGCTGGGGGGTGGGGAGGAGCTGGGTTGAGGCTGATTGCAGCAGCAAAGATCTGACAGATCTCTCTTTCTCAGGCCTATCAGGCCTCTGATGACTGCCATTCAACATGTGCAGGGGTCTGCCGTTACAGCAGGCTTGCTGGTCATTTACATCCCGCCCCCTTCTCCCACAGCCCCCTTCTCCCACAGCCAAGCCCATTTTTTCATGCACTAAGTGCATAAGATTCTGGATTTGAACTTGCCCCAAAAGGGTGAGAAACTCTTCTGTTTTCCCGCCTGTCCTAGACTTAGAATTGCTTTGGTAAGATCGTCCCCTAAAAGTTAAGTTGCCTTTCCTGGGCATTGGGACAAAGCATGTTTGGAAAGTGTTTGAATGTATTTTTATAAAAGTTATCTATGAAACTGACTACTGTACCCCCAGATAAATAATAAACAGTTCGGTATAACTTTTATATCATTTTCAGCGATTTAAAATCAGATTACCCATGGATGGTGAATTGATACTATGATTTACAAAAAAAATGCTATTTGTAATGAATATTTGGAAATTTAATGTAGTTTTATTCATTCTTAAAAATGTAGAAGAATATTTATTTAAATTATTTAAAAATTATGTTTTGTAGCAATGCCTGATTGCTCTTACTCATGGCTGATTTTGTGTTTACTGATATGCAAATAAATCTCATGGAAAATTGAGAAAAAAGCTCTTAAAACTGGTGCAAATTTGGGTCACCGATTGCATCCAAAGTAGAAACTCAACTTCATTATACTTTCTTATTAAGATGGAAATATGTAACAGTTTGGAAAAGATAGTGGCTGAATTTTATTTGCGTAAAAGAATCTATTTTTGTTAGATTTATTGACCTATTCTTTGGCCAAGGTTTTATTAAAATTGTAAAAATTGAACTAAGAAAAGAAACTGTACTTAATAAAGTTTAAAAAGTTAACACTGAAGCCAAATTTTCCATCTGGTTCTGGTGGCAAATGCCAAGCAGTTATACCATCGCTGACAGGCTATTAGATTCAACAAAGCTAAAATAAATCACAAAACAGGCACATAAATTTCAGGAGGTGTCTGGATGTAAACGAAACTGCTTACATGGAAGGAATGAGCTCACAAATAAATGGAAAATGCAAATCCATGGATTGTTTATTCAGTAAAAAGTCTGACAACACCAGGTTTTAGTCCAACCTATTTATTTGATAATATAAGTAAGTATATTATCAAATAAATAGGTTGGACTAAAACCTGGTGTTGTCAGACTATTTACTGTGTTTACGCCAGTCCAACGCCGGCATACCCACATTATTGTTTATTCAGTACTAGGGTTTTTAGTGTATGGTACCAGGGATGAGCAATAAAAGCAGGTCTAGCCAGGGATGCTCCATCCCAAGAATGAACAAACAAAATAAAATGCGAACAAGGATGACTGTGCAGTCTGGAATGCAAAAATGACTCGATGGGGAATAGTTGATGGGGGAAAGGTGGGGCATAGCAACATGTGGAAGTAGAGACATCAGTCTGAAATTTTGCTTCTGACACTAGTGCACAAGTTGGGGAATTTCCTGACTCACCAACCCTGTCTCCAAAGAAACTGCTCCAAGTTATAGGGGTTTCACGCTGGATGGGTGGTGACCAAATGTTCTGCCTTTAGATCAGTCTAAATAGGAAGTCATTGTTGTAGAGTAAGAGACGGGAGGTTCAAGACAGAGATAATGAGCAGCTACAGAGCTACAGAGGGTTGTGAATCTATAGAACTCACTGCCCCTGAGGACAATGGATGTAGAATCAATCAATTCAAGAAAGAGGTAGATAAATATTTGATCAAAAGCATGAAAAAGAGCTATGGGGAAAAGGCAGGGAAATGGAGTTAGGATGAGATGGAGATTAACCATGATCATATAGAATGGCAGAGCAGGCTCAAAGGGCTGAATTGCTGACTCTCGCTCCTAATTCCTATGTTCCTGCTGTGGCTGGGGGAGACCTGAGATATGGTTGAACCATGAAGGACAAATGGGCAGAAGAGGAAGAAGTGCGAAGTCAAGATTTTTTTTCAGAAAGTGGCGTTTGTTCTGCTCAGGAATTATATTTCTGGGGAGAAGTGGATACCAGCTGCCATTGTTGCACAAACAGGACTCTTGTCCTACAGAATACAGATCAGGAATGAGCTGGTTTGGAGAGGACATGTGGACCAGTTGGTCGTAGCACCACATCAAAGGTGGGAATCCCCACAAACGATGATTTGCCTGAGCCTAGTATTTCAGAGTCAGGGTCAGTCACCCCAAGGGAGGAAAAAGTATCAGTGGGACCAGCCACCTGCAATCTTGTCAGAGAAGGACCTCATGCTGAGCAGCAGGATCTTCCAGAATCCCAGGAGACTACAGTGGAAGAGGTTCCTGAAATAATGAAACAGCCTCTATAAAACCACCTGATAGATTCATAGGGTGGGATTTTACAGCCTCGCTCATCCTGAAAGTGTAATATTCTGCCCAAAGTCAACAGACCTTTCCATGTTCCGCTCCTCATCCGCTCCAATTCCTGTGGTGGGGCGGGGCAGTAAAATTATGGCTATTATGTCCACGTGAACTGTTTGAAGGGACTTTATGCTGGGGAATGTGGTAGCTTGCAATGCTGTGTAAAATAGTAGTCATCGTTATCTGCATATATGTTTCTTCCTTGTTTGTGTATATGCTTTCAGTTGGGGAAGTTTTGGATTTTAGAGGGAGAGGTGTGATTTAGAACCATAAAAATGTGCAGAAGAAGGCCATTCAGCCTATCATGTCCATGTCAGCCCAAAGACACCCAATAGCCCTTTCTAATCCCACCTTCCTGCACCTAGCCCAATGTCCTGTAACTAGCAGCACTTAAGATGCAGATCCATGTACCTTTTAAAAGAGTTTAGGGTCTTTACCTTCTCCACAAACTCGGGCAATGAATTCCAGACACCCACCACCCTCTGCAAGAAAAAGTCTCCCTCATGTCCCCAGTACACCTGCTACCACTTATCTTGAATCTATGTCCCTGATTCTAGAATTCTCCACCAAGAGGAACAATTTTATCCTGTCCACTCACGCTTGCCCTCATAATTTTGTACACCTCTATCAAGTTACCCTTCAGCCTTCCTTGTTCCAAGGAGAGTAACCCCAATCTATCCAATCTCTCCTCAAGCTACATTTTTCTAGCATGGTAACATTCTTGTAAATAGCGCTTGACTTGGAGTCAAAAGTTGGTGCTGAATTCTCCGATCTCACCACAGCTGGGATTCTCTGGTCTTGGGTGCAGTGAATGGAGATTTGGCTGAGTGCCAAATTCTCTGTTCTGGCTGACAGTGGCAGTGGGGTGTAAATGGCTGGAGAATTCTGGCAGTGGTGAATGCAAGACTCATGTCAGAGACTTGAGCACAAATTCTAGACTGATGCTTCAGTGAATTTTATGAGATGAGCCAGAGCCATAAACTAGATTATGGGCTAACAATTCAGAAATCTCAAGTTCAAATCCCCTCCTATTAGTTTGAGTATTTGAATTCAAATTTTAAAAATCAGAAATGAAAGAAGTGGTATCAGTAAAGGCAAGCAGAATGTCATTGGACTGTTGTGAAATAAAAATTGCTTCTGCAATATCTTTCATGGAAGGAAACCTGTAGTCTGCTGGTCTGGCATATTAATGATTCCGAGCCACAGAAGGGTCAATTCAGTCGCTTATAGAACATAGAACATTACAGCGCAGAACAGGCCCACGATGTTGCGCCGACCAGTTACAAAACAATGACCCACTAACCTAAACCAATTCCTTTTCGTCCATAAACCTATCCACGGATCTCTTAAATGCCCCCAAACTAGGCGCATTTACAACTGCAGCAGACAGGGCATTCCAATCCCTCACCACCCTCTGGGTAAAGAACCTACCCCTGACATCCTTCCTATAATTACCCCCCCTTAATTTAAAGCCATGCCCCCTCGTGCTAGATTTCTCCATCAGAGGAAAAAGGCTATCACTATCTACCCTATCTAAACCTCTAATCATCTTATATGTTTCAATTAGATCCCCTCTTAGCCGCCTTCTTTCCAGCGAAAACAACCCCAAATCCCTCAGCCTCTCCTCATAGGACCTCCCCTCCATACCAGGCAACATCCTGGTAAACCTCCTCTGCACCCTCTCCAAAGCCTCCACATTCTTCCTGTGATGTGGGGACCAGAACTGCAAACAGTACTTCAAGTGCGGCCGTACCAGAGTAGTGTACAGTTGCAACATGACGTTGCGACTCCTAAATTCAATCTCCCTACCAATAAACGCCAAGACACCGTATGCCTTCTTAACAACCTTATCTACTTGATTCCCAACTTTCAGGGCTCTATGTACACATACACCTAGATCCCTCTGCTTGGGTTTGTTCTGCCGTAAAATTAGGTTTTGACTGATCTGTACTTAATCTGAGATCTCTGGAAGAGACACATCATGGGGGTTGGCTAGGGCCTTTGCATCTTACAGCACTGAGAATATTCAAGATGTCAGTGTTTTCCTATCTCATGCTCCTTTGCAAATCCCATCTCCATGTGAAGTGAACAGTAACGGTAGCTTCGGGTTAAAATGAACCAAGTTTCAGACTTCTGCAAAGAATCTTTGACATCCTTGCATGTTTTCTCACATTCTGTTATCCAGTCCCATGAAATTATGCAATGGCTTCAATAATGTAGCTAAGTTAGGAACAGATTTGTTACAATAATTTACTAACCCTTAACAGGACCTCAAAAGCATCACATTCATTGGACATGGTGCTTCTAAAATAGCTTACATCTTGTTGGATGCTTTATGTAGGCCTTTACAACCAATAACATGGCCCAAATACTGGACTGCTGTCTGGAAAAAGTTAGCACTTTCTTTCTTGATACTTAGACCATGTGCTTGAAGATGTGTTGCTTTGAAATTATGCACGTGCTCCTGTTCACTGGACCCTGTAATTAGAATATCATCCAGGTAACATTGTACACCATAGAGACCACTTAAAATCTCATCCATCAATCACACTCAACCCTGGAGTACCTGGATTACAAAGACTTATGTCAAACTGTCATCAATTTTTACAGATGCGTCATAGAAAGCATCTCTTCTGGATGTATCACAGCTTGGTATGACTCCTGCTCTGACTTAATATTTATCCAGTCCATAAGAAACTACAAAGATTTGTGAACATAGCCCAGTCCATCACACAAACCAGCCTCCTATCCATTCAGTCCATCTACACCTCCCACTGCCTTGGAAAAGCAGCTACCATAATCAGGACCCCACGCACCCTGGACATACTCTCTTCCACCTGCTTCTGACAGGGAAAAGGTACAAAAGTCTAAGATCGCATATCAACTGACTGAAGAATAGTTACTTACATGCTGCCATCAGATTTTTGAATGGACCTACCATATATTAAGCTCATCTTTCTCCACACCCTAGCTCTGACTGTAACACTGTATTTCTGCACCCTCTCCTTCCCTTCTCCCCCATTTACTCAATGAATGGTATGTTTTGTCTGTATAATATGCAAGAAACAACGCTTTTCACTCTATCTCAATATATGTAACAATAATAAATCAAAACAAATCAAATATGGTACTTCTCTTGCTTTGAATCTTTTTGGTTGACTGATAGGCTTTATCTTGAGTTTCATGGACTCCCTTCATTGAGGGAGTGTCACTTCAAATATTTAATTTAATTTTATTTATTCAGAAGGTGCTATAAGTTTGTTCTGGTATCGACTAATTTGTTGACACAGCTCCAGTTAATCTTTATCTTCTCTAAGCATGATCTCTCAAATGGAGTTGGAAAATTACCATAAACCACATGGAGAGCAACTCCGCTGCTTTTCCATGATGAAACATTTTAGCGGCACAATCTAATTTCCACGTATGCCCTTAAAATTATGTTGCTGGGTTTAAAGGAACATGTTTCAGCTTTTGTTGGTATGTAGTCTCAGGCTCATTTTGGCACATCTGTGATTTGCTTGTTACTATTTTGACTTCAATGAGGCTTTGTAGATCTTCATTTCTGCACCAAATTGTGAAGCCTCTTTGCCAACCAGTTCCATCAACACTGTGATTTCTATTGCTATCTACAGAGACAAAACATGTTCAATAATCTAAAAACAAATTACTACGGATGCTGAATCTGAATCAAAAACAGAAAATGCTGACCCAGACTCATAACATTACCTCTGTTCTGTCTTCACAGATGCTGTCATGCTCAGTAAATGATCTTCTTTGGGTATACTAATTTTGGAGACAACAGACTAGAAAATCTCAGAGTATTTCCTAATGACTCTCCAACACAATATTGTGTCAGCCTTGTTAAGGCTGTCATATAGACACACAGGTCGCCTCTGTGTGTCTATACTCCTGATGGTTCTGCCATTTATTGTATAGCTCCCCCCTACATTAGATCTACCAATTTATATTTAAATACTTCGCATTTATCTGGATTAAACTGCATCTGCCATTTCTCCGCCCCATTTTAAGAACATAAGAACATAAGAACATAAGAAATAGGAGCAGGAGTAGGCCATCTGGCCCTTCGAGCCTGCCCCGCCATTCAATAAGATCATGGCTGATCTGTCGTGACTCAGCTCCACCTTCCCGCCCTCTCCCCATAACCCTTAATCCCTTCTCTTATCAAAAACCCATCAACCCGTTTCTTAAAAATATTTAGCGAGGCAGCCTCCACCACTTCAACGGGCAGAGAATTCCAGAGATTCACCACCCTTTGAGTGAAGAAGTTCCTCCTCAACTCTGTTCTAAACCGCCCCCCCTTTATCTTGAGGCTGTGCCCCCTAGTCCTACTGTCTTTTTTGAGCGGGAAGAGTCTCTCCACCTCTATCCTATCCATCCCATTCATCATCTTATACGTCTCAATGAGATCTCCCCTCATTCTTCTAAACTCTAACGAGTACAAGCCTAGTTTATTCAGCCTCTCCTCATAGCTCAATCCCCTCAACTTCGGTATCAGCCGAGTAAACCTCCTCTGTACTCCCTCCAGGGCCAAAATATCCTTGCGCAGGTGCAGCGCCCAAAACTGCACACAGTACTCCAGCTGCGGCCTCACCAATGCCCTATACAGCTGCAGCAAGACCTCCCTACTTTTATATTCAATCCCCCTCGCTATGAAGGCCAGCATCCCATTCGCCTTCCTGACCACCTGCTGCACCTGCAAGCTGGGTTTTTGCGACTCATGCACAAGGACCCCGAGGTCCCTCTGCACCGTCGCCTGCTGCAGTTTTTCGCCCCGTAAGTAATAGTCCTTCCTACCATTCCTCCTATCAAAGTGGACCACCTCACACTTGCCAACATTAAATTCCATTTGCCATTTCCTGGCCCATTCGCCCAGCCTATCTAGATCCTTCTGCAGACTCTCCACACCCTCCGCACAATTTGCCTTTCCCCCAATCTTGGTGTCATCAGCAAATTTCGACACCCTGCACTCGGTTCCCTCCTCCAGATCATCTATATAAATGGTAAATAGCTGAGGCCCCAGCACCGACCCCTGGGGCACCCCACTAGTCACCAACCGCCAATCCGAATAGCATCCATTGACCCCCACTCTCTGCCTCCTATTTGACAACCAATCCTCTATCCACGCTAACACCCTACCCCCAACTCCATGTCCCCTGACCTTCTGCAATAACCTCTTGTGAGGTACCTTGTCAAACGCCTTCTGAAAATCCAGGAAGACCACATCCACCGGCTCTCCTCCATCCACTGCCCTAGACACATCCTCATAGAACTCCAGTAAATTTGTCAGACACGACTTCCCTTTAATGAAACCGTGTTGCGTCCGCCCTATCAAGCAATTCCCCTCAAGATGCCTCGCTATTTCCTCCTTAATGACGGTTTCTAACATTTTACCTACCACAGACGTTAAACTAACCGGCCTATAATTCCCCGCCTCTTAAACAACGGCGTAACATTAGCCATTTTCCAATCTTCCGGCACTTCCCCGGAATCCAGCGACGTCTGGAAAATAACCACCAAGGCATCCACTATCACCTCCGCCGTTTCTTTCAGAACCCTCGGATACATTCCATCCGGTCCTGGGGACTTGTCCACAATCAGCCCCTCCAGTCTGTCGAGCACCACCTCTCTAGTAACAGTAATGTCATTAAGACCCTCCATTCCTACCACCTTTCCATCGCTAACACCCGGCAAATTATTCACGTCCTCCTCCGTGAAGACAGAAACAAAGAAGTTATTCAAGACCTTAGCCATATCCCTATCCCCTACCACTAGCTCCCCTTTCTCATCCTCTAAAGGACCAACGTTTACCCTAGCCAGCCTCTTCCTTTTTATATATTTATAAAAACTCTTGCTATCCTTTTTTATATTAAGTGCTAGCCCAGCCTCATAGCTTCTCCTACCCTCCTTTATCAATTTCTTTGTCAATCTTTGTTGACATTTAAACCTTTCCCAATCCTCTTCTCGCCCACTGCTCTTAGCTACTCTAAACTCCTCCGCTTTTAATTTAACACCTTCCTTCACCTCCTTCGTTATCCACAGCTTATTACCTCTCCTCCTACTGTCCTTTTTAACCATCGGAATAAATTTCTGCTGAGCACCAAGAAAGATCTCCTTACAGATCCTCCACTGCTCCTCAGCAGACCTACCTTCCAACGCATTCCCCCAGTCCACATTCGCCAATTCTTCTCTCATCCTACCATACTCCCCTCTATTCAAACAAAGGACGCGTGTCTGGGAACCCACTTTCTCCTCCTCCATCTGCACCAGAAACTCCACCATACAATGATCACTCTCTCCAAGAGGATCCTTCACCGCAAGGTCCCTAATTCTACCCGCCTCATTACATAGCACCAGATCCAAGATAGCTCGCTCCCTCATCGGCTCCAACACACACTGTTCAAGGAAATTATCCCGGCAGCATTCCAAGAACTCCTCCTCGAGCCCACCTCGTCCAACATGGGTCGACCAATCAATATGCAGATTGAAATCTCCCATAATTACTGCCGTCCCATTCCTGCACGCTGCACTTATTTGCGCGTTAACAGCCCGCCCCACCTCCAGATCATTATTCGGGGGCCTATAGATGACACCCACTAGCGTCTTCCTCCCTTTTCTGTTCCTAATCTCCACCCACAACGATTCCACTTTCTGCTCCTTGGCTCCGATATCATCCCTTGCTACCACCTTGATACTATCCTTAATCAGCAGAGCTACGCCACCCCCTCTTTCCTCCTGCCTATCCTTCCTAAACACTTGATAACCCTGTACATTCATCTCCCAGTCCCTGTCACCTTGCAGCCACGTCTCTGTAATGGCCACCAGATCGTATCCATTTGTGTCGATCTGCGCCATCAGCTCATCCACTTTATTCCGAATGCTTCGTGCATTCAGATAAAGCGCTTTCATCCCAGCCTTCACCTGGACCCTACTTGCCGTAACGCCACCAATTGGGACATCCTTGGCCTCTTCCCTTACCTGTACCCTATCCTTAACTTTAGACCTCATAGCGTCACCTACCCTCGCATCCTCCCCCCCCCTAATTAGTTTAAAGCCCTGTCTACAGTCCTCTTTACTCGATTCGCCAGCACTCTGGTCCCAGCATGATTCAGACCAACCCCATCCTGCCCGAACAGGTCCCACCTACCCCAATACTGGTGCCAATGCCCCATAAATTCGAACCCATTCCTCCCACACCAATCCCTGAGCCACCCATTTACTTCATTTATCCTATCAACCCTACGCCCGTCTGCCCTCGGTTCAGGCAGTAGCCCAGAGATAACCACCTTGTCGGTTCTACTTTTTAATTCCATTCCCAGCTTCTCATACTCCCTTCCCAGATTCTCAGTCCGCATTTTGCCTACGTCGCCGGCACCCACATGTACTATAACGAACGGGTTCTCACCCTCCCACTCCAGATTCCTCTGCAGCCCAGCTGCAACATCCTGTACCCGAGCACCAGGCAGACAACACACCCTTCTGTGCACTTTGTCATTGTGACAAAGGACAGTGTCAATACCCTTCACCCCACTATCGCCAATCACTACTACGTTCCTTTTCCCCTTCTCTTTGCCTATGTCCTGCTGCATCACTGTACCGTGTGCAGTTTGCTCACCAACCTCTCTTGCCTCGTCCTCTTCCAGACTGGAAGCAAGTTTTCCAGCCTATCTATATCCTGCTGTATTCTCTGACAATGTTCATCATTATCCGCAACTCCAGCAATCTTTGTGACATCCGCAAACTTACTGATCACACCAGCTACATCTTCTTCCAAATCATTTATATATATCTCAAACAGCAGAGGTCCCAGTACTGAGCCCTGCGGAACACCACTAGTCACAGACCTCCAACCAGAAAAAGACCCCTCCACGGCTACCCTCTGTCTACTGTGGCCAAATCAGTTCTCCACCCATCTAGCTAGCTCATCTTTTATCCCGTGAGATTTAACCTTTTGCACCAGCCTGCCATGAGAGACCTTGTCAAATGCTTGTCAATCCATATAAACGACATCCACAGCCCTTCCATTGTCAATCATTTTTGTCACCTCCTCAAAAAACTCAACCAAATTTGTGAGGCATGACCTCCCTCATGCTGTCTATTGCTAATGAGATTATGCAGTTCTAAATGTGCATACATCCTATCTAATAACCTTCTCCAAAATTTCCCTACCACTGACGTCAAGCTCACCAGCCTATAATTACCCAGGTTATCCTTGCTACCCTTCTTAAATAACGGGACCACATTTGCTATCCTCTGGGACCTCATCTTTGTCTAGTGAAGAGACAAAGATTTCTGTTAGAGACCTAGCAATTTCATCGCTTGTCTCCTTGAGATACAGGGAGATATGAGAATGTTCATTTTTTATAATCAAATTTGTAATGACATCTATCAAACCTCCTAAAAAATCTCTGCTGGTACAACTCTTAAACAACTTTGTTCTACGAGTTCTCTGTAGCTTCCATTGTCCTTTCCTCCAGGAAGTTTCTATTTGGCTCAATATGTCGTTCTGCTGTAAAAATCTGATAGAGTCAGACTGTATTATAAAAGACAACAAAGGACATCCAATGTAAAGAATACAAATATAGAAAAGAACAACACCCTCACTCTACGCAACAGACATGACCCCTACCTCCTACCGCCAATCCTCCACAGACACAAAATCACTGGCACCTCACCCAGTGACCTCTGGCACCGTTCCCTGCAAAAGGATATTGTTCTACTAATTGCCAAAGGAACTGTTCCCCATTTTAAAAACGTGAGATTACACTACCGGGGTGACCTTTCAACATGGGGGGGGGGGATCTTACAGTGGGAAGGCACGTTAATTAAATAAAATACACTCAAATGAGGTTCTCATCTATGATCATCAAATGGGGTTCTCATCATATAGCGCTATATCGATTCGCAGAAAATTGTGAATATGGAGCCCTGAATGACTAATCAATTCGAGATCACATTGTCATGAAAATCTTAGAGCCACCTTCTGATATTTTGCTGTCACAAAAAGCTTGATTCTATCAAAAATTGTACAGATAGAATCGAAAAACTGAAAAGTTTTAGTTAAGGCAACAAAGAAATCTTATGCAAAAACAGGCTAGTATTTAAAAATTATAGGGCACCTAGCCCCAGAGAAAAAATGAAAAGGGTACAGTAATTTTCATTATTCATTGTTCTAGTTGTGGCAGGAAAAGGCTGCATCGCGGCAAAGAGCCTCTCCTGCAAGTAAGTCATTTTGCCACAGCTAAAAGCTTTTAAACCAAACAAAGAACAAAGAATTTGCATTAGAAAGTTTTAGATTGGCTAGGAGGGAGTTGAAGAGGGAGTTAAGAAGGGCTAAAAGAGGACATGAGATGATTTTGGCTGATAGGATTAAGGAGAATCCTAAGGCGTTTTACAGGTATGTCAAGAACAGAAGGTTGGTTAGGACAAGATTAGGGCCAGTTACAGACAGTAGAGGGAAGTTGTGTGTGGAACCGGAGGAGATTGGAGAGGCATTGAACCAATATTTCTCTTCGGTGTTCACGCAAGGAGACAGGAATGTAGCTGAGGAGGACACTGGGGTGCAGGGGTGTAAAATAGATAGTATTGCAGTTGATACGGGGGATGTGCTGGATATTTTAGAGGGATTGAAAATAGATAAGTCCCCTGGTCCAGATGGGATTTACCCTAGGATTCTTTGGGAGGCAAGAGGGGTGATTGCAGAGCCTCTGGCTCTGATCTTCAGGTCGCCGTTAGTCTCTGGTATAGTACCAGAAGATTGGAGGACAGCAAATGTTGTCCCATTGTTTAAGAAGGGGAGAAGGGACTTCCCTGGGAATTATAGACCGGTGAGTCTTACTTCTGTGGTGGGTAAGGTTTTGGAAAGGATTATTAGAGACAGGATTTATAGTTATTTGGAAATTAATGAGTTGATTAGGGACAGTCAGCATGGTTTTGTAGCGGGTAGGTCATGCCTTACTAACCTTATCGAGTTCTTTGAGAAAGTGACCAAAGAGGTGGATAGGGGTAAGGCAGTTGATGTGGTGTATATGGATTTTAGCAAGGCGTTTGATAAGGTTCACCATGGTAGGCTTCTGCAGAAAATGCAGATGTATGGGATTGGGGGTGAACTAGGTAATTGGATCAGGAATTGGCTCGCAGATAGGAGACAGAGAAAATAGAACATAGAACATAGAACATTACAGCACAAACAGGCCCTTCGGCCCTCGAGTTGCGCCGATCGCATCAACCCCACCAATCTATAGACCTATCTATAACCCCCAATCCCATTAAACCCCATATACTCATCCAGAAGTCTTTTAAAAGACCCCAGCGAGTTCGCCTCCACCACCGACGACGGCAGCCGATTCCATTCACTCACCACCCTCTGAGTGAAAAATTTACCCCTAACATCACCTCTGTACTTCCCTCCCCGCACCTTAAATCTGTGTCCTCTCGTAGCGACCATTTCAACCCGGGGAAATAGCCTCTGAGAGTCCACCCTATCTATTCCTCTCAACATTTTATAAACTTCTATCAGGTCGCCTCTCAACCTTCGCCTCTCCAGGGAAAAGAGTCCCAGCTCCCTCAACCTATCTTCATAAGGCATGCCTCCCAGTCCAGGCAACATCCTTGTAAATCTCCTCTGCCCCTTTCAATAGCTTCTACGTCTTTCCTATAGTGAGGCGACCAGAACTGCGCACAGTACTCTAAATGAGGCCTGACGAGGGTCCTGTAAAGTTGCAGCATTACCTCCCGACTCCTAAACTCAATCCCTCGATTAATGAAGGCCAGTACACCATACGCCTTTTTGACCACCTCCTCCACCTGCGAGGCCGATTTAAGAGTCCTGTGAACCCGGAACCCGAGATCCTTCTGCTCTTCAACGCTACTAAGACCACTGCCCTTAATAGTGTACTCGTTCATCCCGTTGGTTCTGCCGAAATGGACGACTACACATTTATCCGCGTTGAAGTCCATCTGCCACTTCTCCGCCCATTCCTGCATCCTATCTATGTCCTGCTGCAACTTTTGACATCCTTCCAGACCATCCACAACACCGCCGACCTTCGTGTCATCAGCGAACTTGCTAACCCATCCCTCCACTTCCTCATCCAGGTCATTTATGAAAATGACAAACAGCAAGGGTCCCAGAACAGATCCCTGGGGCACCCCACTGGTGACTGACCTCCATTCCGAAAAAGACCCATCCACAACCACTCTCTGCCTTCTGCAGGCAAGCCAGTTCTGGATCCACAAGGCCAAAGGCCCTTGGATCCCATGCCCTCTCACCTTCTCAAGAAGTCTTGCATGGGGGACCTTATCAAAAGCCTTGCTGAAGTCCATGTACACTACGTCCACGGCACTTCCTTCGTCAATGTGTTGAGTCACATTATCGAAGAACTCAACTAGGCTCGTAAGGCACGACCTGCCCTTGACAAATCCATGCTGACTATTCCTGATCATGTCAAACCTCTCCAAATGCTCGTAAATCTTGTCCCTCAGAAGCCTCTCCATCAGCTTACCAACCACTGAGGTCAGACTCACCGGGCGGTAATTTCCCGGGCTATCTCTGTTCCCTTTCTTGAAAATAGGGACTACATCCGCAATCCTCCAATCTTCCGGGACCTCTCCCGTCTCCATTGACGACGCAAAGATCATCGCCAAGGGCTCTGCAATCACTTCCCTGGCCTCCCACAGTATCCTGGGGTACATCCCATCTGGTCCCGGCGACTCATCTACCTTGATAGAATTCAAAAGTTCTAACACATCCTCCTCCTTAATGTCCACGTACTCAATCTTTTCCACCTGCTGCAAGTCCATAGCAAGATCTCCCAAATCAGCTTCCACTGTGAATACTGAGGCAAAGTACTCATTAAGCACCTCCGCCATTTCTTCTGGTTCTACACAGACCTTTCCCCCTTCACCTTTTATAGGTCCTATCCTTTCCCTTCTCACCCTTTTACCTTTCACATACTTATAGAAGGCCTTGGGATTTTCCTTAATCTTACCCGCCAAGGTCTTCTCATGACCCCTTCTGGCTCTCCTAATTTCCCTTTTAACCTCCTTTCTACAGTCCTTATATTCTTCAAGATCCTTAACCTCTCCTAGTTCCCTGAACTAGGTGGTTGATGGGAAATATTCGTCATGGAGTTCGGTTACAAGTGGTGTGCCTCAGGGATCTGTTTTGGGGCCACTGCTGTTTGTAATTTTTATTAATGATCTGGATGAGGGTATAGTTGGGTGGATCAGTAAGTTTGCTGATGACACCAAAGTCGGAGGTGTGGTAGATTGTGAGGAAGGGTGTCATAGTTTGCAGGATGACTTAGAAAGGTTGCAGAGCTGGGCTGAGAGGTGGCGGATGGAGTTTAATGTGGAGAAGTGTGAGGTAATTCATTTCGGTAGGAATAACAGATGTGTTGCGTATAGGGCTAACGGGAGGACTTTGAATAGTGTGGAGGAGCAGAGGGATCTAGGTGTATGTGTACATAGATCCCTGAAAGTTGGGAATCAAGTAGATAAGGTTGTAAAGAAGGCATACGGAGTCTTGGCGTTTATTGGTAGGGGGATTGAATTTAGGAGTCGCAACGTCATGATGCAACTGTACACAACTCTGGTGCGGCCACAGTTGGAGTTTTGTGTGCAGTTCTGGTCCCCACATTACAGGAAGGATGTAGAGGCTTTGGAGAGGGTGCAGAGGAGGTTTACCAGGATGTTGCCTGGTATGGAGGGGAGATCCTATGAGGAGAGACTGAGAGATTTGGGGTTGTTTTCGCTGGAAAGAAGGCAGCTAAGAGGGGATCTCGTTGAAACATATAAGATGATTAGAGGTTTAGACAGGGTAGATAGTGATAGCCTTTTTCCTAGGATGGAGAAAGCTAGCACGAGGGGGCACGATTTTAAATTAAGGGGGGGTAGTTATAGGACAGATGTCAGGGGTAGGTTCTTTACCCAGAGGGTGGTGAGGGACTGGAATGCCCTGCCAGCTGCAGTTGTAAATGCACCTAGTTTGGGGGCATTTAAGAGATCTGTGGATAGGTTTATGGATGAAAAGGGATTGGTTTAGGCTAGTCGGTCATTGTTTTGTAACGGGTCGGCGCAACATCGTGGGCCGAAGGGCCTGTTCTGCGCTGTAATGTTCTATGTTCTATGTTAAGAACAAAGAACAACACAGCATGGGAAACAGGCCATTCGGCCTGTAGGGTTTTATAAGTACCATTCTTGGGAAAAGTCAGAAGATCAAATATAAATTTGAAATGAAAACAGAAAATGCTGTATTAACTCAGCAGGTCTGTTAGCACCTGTGGAGAGAGAAATAGTTTTAATATTTTGAGTCCATATGACAATTCTTCAGAGCTGAAGGGGGGTGGAAATGTGAAGTATTTGAGGGGCATGTGTTGAAGGTAGACCTGATTAGAAGGTCAGGGATGGGGGAGCTCAGGAGAGATTGACAATGATGTCATGGACACAAGACAAAGGGCATTGTAATCATAGTGTTAAAGACAAAAGAAAATGCTAATAGTGGCATGAAAGTAAGATAGCAGAATGTGTTAATAGGAGAATAAAGAAGTGAGCACAGAAACAAGGGTGACAGAAGACCAGTTCAGCATTGAGTTGAGCCCGAAATTCATAAAGGGAATGAAACTGAGTCCTTTGCTGAGCACAGAATGTTTAGCATCAGAAAATGCACAATGAACACAGCAAAAGCAGTAGATGCATCTTCACGTGTTCCTATTGGGAAACCAGAATGGAAAGACAGAAATCCTATCTAAGAGGTAAGTAAATTCAGGCAACTCATTTTTAACAATATTTCCACCAACAACCAAACAGAAGCTGAACAAAATAAGGATTATGCAAAAATAAGAGAATATTGTGAAAACTGACTGCGAGAATATGTTGCTATCAAGATCATCCTACTCAAGCAGTTGCAGGCATCTCAGCATTGTAGACAGCTTATAAATCTACCATGAGAGGCTCGCCATTCCAAGAGTTCTCGGACTTAAAACTTCTAAAGAATACCCCAGGGACTGGCGTCTGTCTGTTCCAGGCCCCCCCCCATTCATACTATCCTCCAGCAATAGTTATGATCGGATATGTCCAACTTGGATGGGTTATGGAAATGGATCCTTTTGCTACTCCACTAGTTTCAGCCTTAAAACCCCATTTATTCCCATTTTCACTCATCTTCAAACCATGATATTTTGATCTCAATTGTATGAGTCCTTACACTGTTAGTAACTTCTTGGTGGCATCTTTTGAACACTTTTTAAATCCTAACACACTACATTCACTTATATCCCCTTATCAATGCTCAGTGCATTATTGCCCATGACCTAAGACTTGACCATACTGCTAAAAATGCCTCTCCTACACTTCCATTTCAACATTTTTGTCAAAGCACATTGAGTGATTATGGTGGGTGATTGCTTTATTAGGAATGGAAAGCTGTTCATTCAAATATTACTACTAAAAGCTGGAAATGTTGCACTGCACCTAATTTCCTAGTCAGGTCCTTAAACCCCAGTACCACCTTAAATGGTCATCAAAAATTGCAGGTCTTATATGGGTGCAGACCTCAGGGCGACATCATATTTGAGGGGTTAGGTGTCCTGTGGCATCACAATAGGAACCATGACAACACAGACACTGCAGGGTTTTATAAAACACAGCAAAGTGATTTGATTTTTATTTGATTTATTACTGTCACATGTATTAACAGGCAGTGAAAAGGATTGTTTCTTGTGCGCTATACAGACAAAACACACCGTTCGTAGAGAAGGAAATGAGAGAGTGCAGAATGTAGTGTTACAGTCATAGCCAGGATGTGGAGAAAAATGAACTTAATGCAGGGTTAAAGTCTGACAGCAGCAGGGAAGAAGCTGTTCTTGAGTCGGTTAGTACATGACTTCAGACTGTTGTACCTTGCAATCTTTTGCAATTTGTGCACTTGTGCATTCAACCAGAAATACGTCAGTGATGATTGACAAAACTCTATCAAGATCACTCAGATCAGAATAGCGAAGCAAACACAACGAAGCTTATTCATTTATGTTCAGCTGCTGTAGAGGAGATGGTTGCTGACACAGAGGAAGAGTCACAAATCTGTCAATCAAAGAGGGGATAGTTTCAGTTGGAGACCATAAGTAACAGGCAGCACTGTATGATAACTTGCAGCAGCTAAAAACTTAACCGGTGGCTGAAGAATGCCTGGGAAGATCACAGGAGCATTGGTTGGAGGCCTGATGCCACACTGTGTGGACCTTTTTATTGCTGTTCACAGACTGCCCTGGAAACCTTTGCGCAATCCTTGCTGTCCAGCTATCTTATGAAGGTACCAGTCTGCAACAGATAGAGGAAGAACAAAGAACAAAGAACAAAATCAGCCCGAGAAACAGGCCCTTCGGCCCAACGAGCCCGCGCCGCCATCTCAACACCACCAGTTCCCCTTTCTACCCACGACCCCTGTCTAATGTTTTATGGCCAGGAGAAGATAGGGGTTTTGAAAACTCTGCATCAACAACTAGTGAACCTCGATGTGCAATATCAACAGATGGTGGACGACAAAGAACAAAGTTAAACAGCCCGGGAAACAGGCCCTTCGGCCCAACGAGCCCACGCCGCTATCTCAACACCACCAGTCCACCTTTCTACCCACGACCCCTGTCTAATGTTTTATGGCCAGGAGAAGATAGGGGTTTTGAAAACTCTGCATCAACAACTAGTGAACCTCGATGTGCAATGTCAACAGATCGTGGACGACAAAGAACAAAATTAAACAGCCCGGGAAACAGGCCCTTCGGCCCAACGAGCCCACGCCGCCATCTCAACATCACCAGTTCACCTTTCTACCCACGACCCCTGTCTAATGTTTTATGGCCAGGAGAAGATAGGGGTTTTGAAAACTCTGCATCAACAACTAGTGAACCTCGATGTGCAATGTCAACAGATCGTGGACGACAAAGAACACAATGAAACAGCCCGGGCCCAACGAGCCTGCGCCGCCATTTTAACATTATGAGTCCCCTCTCCACCCATGACCCTTGTCTATGCTGATGGCATTCCACATTGAGGGAAGACTAATTTAGGGACAATTTGTTACACCAATTAGCCTAAATACCACATCTTTGGGGTGGGAGGAAACTGGAGCACCCGGAGAAAACCCACGCAACCACGGGGAGAATGCGCAAATTCCCACAGACACTGGCCTAAATCCATGTATCTGCACAGCAAACAGTGATAGTCACTGAGCTGTCGTCTTGCCCAGTATCTGGTCCGGTTTAAGCACACACTAACGATGTGAAGTACTAGGCTACTCTCGAAACATCCAAGAGCAGCCCTCGTACAACCCATCATGTGTATGCCCCTTGTTAGACAACAAGGCGGACCGAAGCACCTGTGGATTAAAAGAGAAAATCATCAGTATCATCCACATCCTTATACACACATTCAAGGGAATCCCCAAGTGAAACAAGTGAGCCAGAAAATATGTTGGAAGGTCCATAGGAATCAATTGATTCCCAGGAACATTCCAAGGCTCCTGAACCTTATTTAAAACAGCCTCCTATATCCCTCCATCTCCATCCCACTCATGTGCCTATCTAAGTAACTCTTAAACAACTCCAGCGTGCCTGCCTCCACCACCTTGCTTGGCAGAGCATTCCATACCCCCACTACCCAATATTTAATTGGGTAGTGGGGGTATGGAATAATTGCTGACTTAAGACCCCATGATCAACTGGACAACCAGATGCTTGTGGCCTTTGACAACTTGCCTGATGAACATCTGAGCTTTGCCACCTTGGCTGCACAGTTGGTTGAGGCAATCTTTAGCAGACAATGGCAAAAACTTTAGCAGACAATGGCCAAGTATCATTGATGCGCTGGGGGTTTATTTGCAGCTAATTCCTTACCAGGAGATTAAACTGAGTTCTACGAGGTGTGACAATTTTGATTTCACACAACTCGAAAGCAGCTCACCAGCTCTCCTGCCACATCTGTGATGAGGAGTTTACCGAGGATGTGTGGAGAGCAGTGTCTGAAGACTCAGACTATGCAGTGAAGACCGTAAAGCATCTGGTAAGCTCACTGTCCCATCAGTGGGAACATGTATTCAACTAGTATTTCATTGGTTGCCATCTCTTTTTTTTAATTCATTCGTGGGACATGAGCATCGCTGGCTGGTCAGTATTTATTGCCCATCCCTAGTTGCCCTTGAGAAGGTGATGGTGAGCTGCCTTTTTGAATCACTGCAGTCCATGTTCTGTGGGTTGATCCACAATGCTGTTAGGGAGGGAATTCCAGTGACTGTAAAGGAATGGCGATGTATTTCCAAGTCAGGATGGTGAGTGGCTTGGAGGGGAACTTGCAGGTGGTGGTTGTTCCTATTTTTTATCTGCTGCCCTTGTTCTTCTAGATGGACGTGGTCATGAGTTTGGAAGGTGCGATCAGAGGATCTTTGGTAAATCGCTGCAGTGCATTTTGTAGATAGTACACACTGCTGCTACTAAGCGTCAGTGGTGGAGGGATTGAACATTTGTAGATGTGGTGCCAGTCAAGTGGGATGCTTTGTCCTAGATGGTATCAAGCTTCTTGAGTGTTGTTGGAGCTGCACCCCTCCAGGCAAGTGAAGTGAATTCCATCACACTCCTGACTTGTGCCTGATAGATGGTGGAGAGGCTCTGGGGAGTCAGGAGGTGAGTTACTCACCTCAGTATTCCTAGCTTTTGACCTGCTATTGGAGCCACTGTGTTTATATGGTGAGTCCAGTTGAATTCTTGGTCAATAGTAACCTCAAGAATGTTGATAGTGGGGGATTCAGTGATGGTTATACCACTGAATGTTAAGGGGCAGTGATTAGAATGTCTCTTATTGGTGATGGTCGTTGTCTGGCATTTGTGTGGCATGACTGTTACTTGCAACTTGACAGTCCAAGCCTGGATATTGTCCAGATCTTGTTGCATTTGAACATGGACTGTGTCAGTGACTGAGGAGTCGCAAATGGTGCTGAACATTGTGCAATCATTGGCGAACATCCCCACTTCTGACCTTCTGATGGGGCGAAGGTCATTGATGAAGCAGTTGAAGATTGTTGAGCCTAGGACACTATCCTGAGGGACTCCTGTAGAGATGGAGCTGAGATGACTGATGCTCCATAACCACAACCATCTTCCTATGTACCAGCATGACTCTAACCTGCGCAATGTTTGGCCCCAATACCTTTTGATTCCAGTTTTGCTAGGACTCCTTGATGCCACATTCACACGAATGGGGCTTTGATGTCAAGAGCTGTCACTTTCACCTCATCTCTGGAATTCAGCTCTGTTGTCCATGTTTAACCAAGGCTGAATGAAGGTCAGGAGCTGAGTGACCCTGGCGAAACCCAAACTGGGTGTCACCGAGAAGGTTATTGCTGAGCAGATGCTGCCTGATAGCACTGTTGATGAACCCTTCCATCACTCTACTGCTGATCAAGAGTAGACTGATTGGGTGGTAATTGGCTGGGTTGGATTTGTTCTGCTTTCTGTACAGGACATACCTGGGCAATTTTCCACATTGCTGGGTAGATGGCAGTGTTGTAACTGTACTAGAAGAGCTTGGCTTTGGGGAGCGACAAGTTCTGAAGTACAAGTCTTCAATACTATTGCCAGAATGTGATCAGGGTTCATTGCCTTCGCAGTATCCAGTCCCTCCAACTATTTCTTGATATAATGTGAATTGGTGAGAGATCTGAGATGCTGGAGGCCACTGGAGGAGGCCGAGGTGGATCATCCACTCAGCACTTCCAGCTGAAGATTGCTGCGAATACTTCAGTCTTATCTTTTGCACGATGGGCTTCTCCATCATTGAGGATGGGGATATTTGTGGAGCCTCTTCCTCCAGTGTGCTGTTTAATTGTCCACCACAATTCTCGACTGGATGTAGAAAGACTGCAGAGCTTAGATCTGATCCATTGGTTGTGGATTGTTTAGCTCTGTCTACCATTTGCTGTTTTTGCCATTTGGCACATAAGTAGTCCTGTTTCGTAGTTTCACCAAGTTGACACCTCGTTTTTTAGATATGCCTGGTGCTGCTCCTGGATGCCCTCCTGCACTCTGTGTTGAACCAGGGTTGATCCCCTGGCTTGATGGTAATGGTTGAGGCATCCATCTGTCTAATCCTCTCATTCCTATTCTCCCTCGCATGTGGCACCGGTAGTAGTGCTGAAATTACTACCTTCGAGATCCTCCACATTAGCCTTCTGCTTAACTCTCTATATTCACATCTCAGGATATCATCCCTTTTCCTCTGTTGTTGGTACCAACACGTACAACGACCTCGGGTTGCTCACTCTCCACCTTAAGAACGTCCTTGACCCTGGCACCAGGGGGGCAGCACACCATCCTGGTATAGAACATAGAACATAGAACATTACAGCACAAACAGGCCCTTCGGCCCACGAGTTGCGCTGATCACATCAACACCTATCTATAACTCCCAATCCCATAAAACCCCATATACTCATCCAGAAGTCTTTTAAAAGACCCCAGCGAGTTCGCCTCCACCACCGATGACGGCAGCCGATTCCATTCACTCACCACCCTCTGAGTGAAAAACTTACCCCTAAAATCACCTCTGTACTTTCCTCCCCGCACCTTAAATCTGTGTCCTCTCGTAGCGACCATTTCAACCCGGGGAAATAGCCTCTGAGAGTCCACCCTATCTAGTCCTCTCAACATTTTGTAAACTTCTATCAGGTCGCCTCTCAACCTTCGCCTTTCTAGGGAAAAGAGTCCCAGCTCCCTCAATCTATCTTCATCAGGCATGCCTCCCAGTCCAGGCAATATCCTTGTAAATCTCCTCTGTACCCTCTCAATAGCTTCTACGTCTTTCCTATAGTGAGGCGACCAGAACTGTGCACAGTACTCCAAATGAGGCCTGACAAGGGTCCTGTAAAGTTGCAGCATTACCTCCCGACTCCTAAACTCAATCCCTCGATTAATGAAGGCCAGTACACCATACGCCTTCTTGACCACTTCCTCCACCTGCGAGGCCGATTGTGGCCACAGAAACATCTATCTGTGCCTCCAACTAGTGAGCCCCCTATTACTACTGCTTGCTTGCTCTTTGTCTGACCCTTTCCCACAGCAGAGCCAGTTATGGTGTCACAGGCTTGGCTGCTGCTGGCAGGTAATCCCCCTCAACAGGTAATCCCCCCTGACAGGTAATCCCCCTCAACAGGTAATCCCCCCTGACAGGTAATCCCCCTCAACAGGTAATCCCCCCTGACAGGTAATCCCCCTCAACAGCATCCAAAATGGTATACCTGTTTGAAAGGGGAATAGACACAGGAGACTTCTGCACTACCTGCCTGCCTCCTGGCAGTCACCCATCTACCTGTCTGAACCTGTGGTGTGAGAACCTCCCTGTAACTAGTGTCGATCACACTCTCTGCCTCCTGTATGCTCTGCAGTGCATCCACCTGCAGATGAGCTATTTCCTATGTTAGAGACACACAGTACAGGGGGCCACGGGCTTAGGGTGATGGGGGAGAGGTACAACACGGATATTAGAGGGAGGTTTTTCACACAGAGGGTAGTGGGTGTATGGAATGCTCTGCCAAGTAAGGTGGTGAAGGCAGGTATGCTGGAGTTGTTTAAGAGTTACTTAGACAGATACATGAGTGGGTTGGAGATGGGAGGACATAGGAGACTGTTTTAAATAAGGTTCATTAGCACTGGGGCATCCCTGGTAATGTATAAGGATGTGGAATGATAATAATGTTTTTCTCTTTTAATTCACAGGTTTAAGTCGGTCCACCTTGTTATCCAACGAGGGGCGTACACGCGATGGGTCGTACTTGGGCTGCTCTTGGTTGTTCGAGATTGGCCTAGTGCTTCATGTCGTTGGTGTGTGCCAAAACTGGGCCAGATGCTGGGCAACATGACCGCTCAGTGACTATTGCTGTTTGCTGTGCAGACACATGGATTTGGGCCGGTATCTGTGGGAGTTTGCGCTTTCTCCCCGTGCTTGCGTGGGTTTTCTCCGGGTGCTCCGGTTTCCTACCACACCCCAAAGATGTGCTATTTGGCTGATTGGAGGTAATAAATTGTCCCTAAATTAGTTTCCCTCAATTTGGAATGCCATAAACAAGAGGTAAGAGTCATGGGTGGACTGGTAATGTTAAAATGGTGGCGCGATTCGTTGGGCCGAAGGGCCTGTTTCCCGGGCTGTTTTTGTTCTTTGTACTTTGTTCCAACCGAACAATGTGGTTTGTGAGGAGCTGCAAATGGACACACTTCCTGCAGAAAAGTAAGTTGTCAAGGAGATTAGATTGCTCCCTAATTGCTAATGTTTGGCAGGAGGAGCATGCCACTGCCCTAGCTGCCATATTGCCCTTATAGAGGTAAAAGGACAAAAGAATTACAACTCATCTCTCCCTTGCTTGCTTGATCAAGTTTGGGGGATCCAGTGACTTTCAGCAGCAGATCATGCCAACCTAGTATTTTAGTTGCTGCACGTGGCTGGCAAAGAGTGAGGAAATCATCCGATCTTGCACTTTAACACTCTACAAATCTTCTCTTTCCTTAGATCTGCTAAGGCTTGCTCCCTAATTAAAAGGTATCTGGAGGAGCCTAGCTTCAAGTACCTCGATTTTCGAAAGCGCTGTCCCATCGACTTGTTCAGGACTTCCCAGCATGGTGAATTCCTGTGCCCATGGACTGTGTATCCTTCAACAACGATGGAAATCTCACGTATCACGCACTTGCCTTGTCAACAACCTTCCTCATGAAGCATACAGACTGCTTTGGACTGGCCTGGTGCATCTCCTGGTGTAAACATTTCGTTGTTAATTGCTGCTGTTTGCCACCTGAATGAATCCTCAGCACAACAGCCTGTGAATCTTATCCCAAACCTTAGCTTCATTAACACCAACTGATCTCAGCCAGATCATCCTGAACACACCAGACCCTTCTTTGTAACAAGTGATTGCAGCCAGATAGTCCTGTTTGTAACAGCAACTGAACAGTATTTGTACATATTGTAAATTTTTATTAAAAAACTTAAATATTTAAAACAACTTAAATATTCTTTTTTATTATTTAAAACTTATTATTATTGAATCCCCAAGTTATGTTGCTTTCCCTGATGTATAGACACAGGACACAGACAGACACACATACACACCATACAGGTAGGCAGACATAAACACACAAAATGGAAAAGACAGATGGTGACACAAACAGACAAACACGTGGCATAGTGGTACAGCAGTTATGGACAGCATGGTGGCATAGTGATTAGCACTGCTGCTTCAGTGCCAGGGGTCCAGGATTAATGCCAGCCTCAGATGACAATGTGGAGTTTGCACATTCTCCCTGTGCCATCATGGGTTTCCTCTGGGTTCTCTACTTTCATCTCACATTCCAAAGATGTGTGGGTTCCGTTGAGTGACCATGCTAAATTGACCATTAGTGTCGGGGATCAGCAGGGTAAATACATGGGGTTACAGGGATAGGGCCAGGTTGGGATTGATGTTACAATGTGTTTGATGGGCCGAATGGCCTCTTTCTGCACTGTCGGGATACTATGATGTATAATATATATATAATATAATATAATATATAATATATATGATGGATAGAGGAGAGCCGGTGGATGTGGTCTTTCTAGATTTTCAGAAGGCGTTTGACAAGGTACCTCACAAGAGGTTATCGCAGAAGGTCAGGGGACATGGAGTTGGGGGTAGGGTGTTAGCGTGGATAGAGGATTGGTTGTCAAATAGGAGGCAGAGAGTGGGGGTCAATGGGTGCTATTCGGATTGGCGGATGGTGACTAGTGGAGTGCCCCAGGGGTCGGTGCTGGGGCCTCAGCTTTTTACCATTTATATAGATGATCTGGAGGAGGGAACCGAGTGTAGGGTGTTGAAATTTGCTGATGACACCAAGATTGGGGGAATGGCAAATTGTGCGGAGGGTGTGGAGAGTCTACAGAAGGATCTAGATAGTCTGGGCGAATGGGCCAGGAAATGGCAAATGGAATTTAATGTTGGCAAGTGTGAGGTGGTCCACTTTGGTAGGAAGGGGATTAAGGGTTATGGGGAGAGGGCGGGAAGGTGGAACTGAGCCACGACAGATCAGCCATGATCTTATTGAATGGCGGGGCAGGCTCGAAGGATTAGATGGCCTACTCCTGCTCCTATTTCTTATGTTCTTATGTTCTTATAACACTTTCTCCTCCTTATCCTGTTTTCATGTAAGAAGTACAAGCTGCAGATGGTGTGTCTCTTGCTTTCATCCCACTCTTCCTTCAGCCCAACCCACTCCTCCCCATCTGCATGTATGTTCTCAGTGCCTAGGAATTGCTGTCGGGTGAGTGAATGCAGCCTCGAGAGGAAGTGTAACAGTTAGGCACAAGCACTGAAGGAGCACTATCAACTCAATCTGACAACTCCAACACCAGCTCTGATTCTGGTGCTGCATCTACCTCAGAGGCGAGTGGAAGATTGGGGTCTGCATGTGGTGAGTCACGTTCTGCAGTTGCACCACATCACCTACCTCTTTGTTATGTCTTGATTAACTTATTCTTAAATATTTTATTATTAATAAACATTGCTACTCCCAATAGCTTTTACTACTGCTAGCAAAACTTTACTACAGCTATTAAAATCTTAAAATTAGAAATTCCCAACTTTGAAGAGAATCGAGTAAAATATTCACCACTCACTTATTTGCTTCCCGGTGAAATGCTACTTTGATTTCTCTCAGAATATGATTGCTCCATTTTGGACCCACAGGCACGACTGGATTGGATAACCTTTCCAGTGCTGCCTGCCTCCACTCCATTCTTCTCGTTGCTCCTGACTGCCTCCAGATCCTACTTTAGTCTGCTGTTCCCTGCTATCACACGTCTCAATTCTCGACACAATGGGTGGAGTGGGGGGAGGGGGGGTTCTGCCTCCCTTTTTGTTGAGTAGGAATGATGGAGGGGCTGGAGAATTAAGGGGGTGTACCAAAATGGCTTTTACACTGGGGAGGATTTCCCCACTTGATTGTCCCCGCCAGTGAAATAGCGAGGTTACAGTCAATGCAGGATGGGAGGTCCATTGTGATAAGCAGGGATCCCCACTGTAACATTCCCCTTACATGGGAAGGTCACTCCCACCATCATGTTGATGGTGTTTACAGCAGGTTTTTCAATACGGGGAACTGATGAACAGAACCCGTTGGGGTTACCCAGTTAAGTACAGCTCCCAGGGGTGAGAGGATCTGGGCGCTGACACTGCCCTGGTACTTCCCCCAGCACTGCCCTCTGGTACTAACCGGACCAGTGGCGGGTATGGGGAGTGTTTCTGTGTCCTTCCTGGGGGTTCTGTGCTGGAGGTCCTTGGGGAGGGGAGTTCTGTGTTCGGGTCAGTGGGGGTATTATGTCCGGCGGTATGATTGAATGTTTTTATTTTTTTACCTCGGTCACCCTGATCTCTCAGCAGCCTCAGTTGCTGGCCATTTGGGCTCTGGTGTGGATATGCCAGCGTTAGACTGGGGTAAACACAGTAAGAATCTGACAAAACCAGCTTAAAGTCCAACCAATTTATTTGATCGTAAATTCACAAGCTTTTGGGGTTTGCCCCTTCGTCACATGAATGGAGAGTTCTGGCCTCAGACTTGAACAGCAGGTTAGGTGTAAAGATTTGCATTCTAATCAGTAATAGAACATAGAACATAGAACATTACAGCACAAACAGGCCCTTCGGCCTCGAGTTTATAGAACCCTACAGTGCAGGAACAGGCCCTTCGGCCCATCGAGTCTGCACCGAACACAATCCCACCCAGACCCTATCCCCACATCCCTACACATTTACCTGCTAATCCCTCTAACCTACACATCCCAGGACACTGAGGGGCAATTTTAGCATAGCCAATGAACCTAACCTGCACATCTTTGGACTGTGGGAGGAAACCGGAGCACCCGGAGAAAACCCACACAGACACGAGGAGAATGTGCAAACTCCACACAGGCAGTGACCCGAGCCGGGAATCGAACCCAGGACCCTGGAGCTGTGAAGCAGCAGTGCTAACCACTGTGCTACCGTGCCGCGCCGATCACATCAACCCCACCAATCTATAGACCTATCTATAACCCCCAATCCCATTAAACCCCATATATTCATCCAGAAGTCTTTTAAAAGACCCCAGCGAGTTCGCCTCCACCACCGACGACGGCAGCCGATTCCAATCACTCACTACCCTCTGAGTGAAAAACTTACCCCTAACATCACCTCTGTACTTCCCTCCCCGCACCTTAAATCTGTGTCCTCTCGTAGCGACCATTTCAACCCGGGGAAATAGCCTCTGAGAGTCCACCCTATCTATTCCTCTCAACATTTTATGAACTTCTATCAGGTCGCCTCTCAAATCTGTAAACTGTCTGTGCTTTATATGCTCTGTCTGAGGCCAGAACTCTCCATTCACCTGACGAAGGGGCAAACCCCGAAAGCTTGTGAGTTTACTATCAAATAAATTGGTTGGACTTTAAGCTGGTGTTGTCAGACTTCTTACTGCGCTTGGGCTCTCCCAGCACTATGTTCTTAGCACTCGTCACCTGGTTTAAAAATCTAGCAGGGAAAGCTGACAGCGCAGTGGGCGGGCTACACGCTTTTCCCAGCCAAGTTAACACTTTGGAAAAAAAGGGGAAAACTCAGTTTCACCTTGCAGATGTCTGTGCTCAAAGTGGCTTGTAGACTCTTACAGTCATCCAGTCATCAAAACAGATGGGTAGAATGGAGGAGGACATAGAAAGGAGTTATAAGGAGATAGTTACTCCTAGAAATGAGTCTTGGGTCACTGCCAGGAAGAGGGGAAAGAAGCAGTTGGGGGGTCAATCCCCTGGGGCTGTTCCCCTCCAAAATAGGTTTTCGGTCCTGGAGGCTACAGTTGAGGAGGAATCAACTGGGGATAGCCAAAGGGAGCAGACTCTGGGGGTGAGCCTATTGGGAAATCTCAGGTGGTTCGGGGTAAGAGGTTGGGCCTCGTGATTGGGGACTCCACGGTTAAGGGGACGGATAGGAGAGTTGGAGGTAAGGGTAGGGACTCAGGGCTGGTTTGTTGCCTACCTGGGGCTGGGGTCCGGGATGTATCGGACAGGGTATTCAGGACTCTTAGGGGAGAGGGAGATCAACCCCAAGTTATAGTTCATGTGGGGACACATGACATAGGGAGATTAAGGGAAAGGGAAATTAAACAAAGATTTATGGAGTTGGGGTGGAAACTAAAGGCCAAGTCTGGAAGAATAGTTATATCCGGACTCTTGCCTGTGCCACGGGATAGTTTAGAGAGGAATGGAGAGAGGGAAAGTTTGAACTCGTGGCTGAGGGGATGGTGCAGGAGGGAGGGGTTCAGGTACTTAAGCAATTGGGGCTCATTCTGGGGAAGGCGGGACCTCTATATGAGTGATGGTTTACACCTGAACCAGAGGGGAATCAATATCCTGGGGGGTAAATTTGCAAAGGCTATGCGGGGAGGTTTAAACTGATTTGGGGGGGGTTGGGATATTGAGTAGAGGGGGTGTAAGGGAGGGGGGCATAGATGGGGAATGCAAGGCACGGCGTAGTGGGGGTGGGGCGGAGCAGGGTTTGAAATGCATGTGCTTTAATACTTTAAAGGTAGGGGAGGACCGCAGGAAACATGGGAGGGAGGTTAGACAGGAGGTGGAGAAGGGAAATGCCCAGACTGAGGGGCTGAAGTGTGTATATTTTAATGCAAGGAGTATAGTAAATAAGGTAGATGAGCTTAGGGCGTGGATAGCTGCTTGGGAATGTGATGTGGTGGCCATTACGGAGACTTGGATGTCTCAGGGACAGGACTGGGTACTTCAGGTGCCAGGTTTCAGATGTTTCAGGAAGGACAGGGAGGCTGGCAGAAGAGGTGGTGGAGTGGCACTGTTAATAAGGGACAGTGTCATGGCTGCAGAGAAAGAGGATGCCGTGGAGGGACTTTCTACAGAGTCTCTTCCACCCAGAGTGGGTGGAAGTTACGAACAGCAAAGGGTCGAAAACTTTGCTGGGTGTATTCTATATGCCGCCCAATAGTGACAGGGAAGTTGAAGTGCAGATAGGGAACCAGATTCTGGAGAAATGTATTAAAAACAGAGTTGTCGTGATGGGAGACTTCAATTTCCCAAACATCGACTGGAATATCCCTAGAGTAAGGGGTTCGGCTGGAGAGGAGTTTGTTAGGTGTGTTCAGGAAGGTTTCCTGACACAGTATGTGGACAAGCCTACGAGGGGAGAGGCAGTACTTGACCTGGTACTGGCGAATGAACCAGGGCAGGTGATGGATCTCTCGGTAGGAGAGCATCTTGGGAATGGTGACCATAATTCTATCTCCTTCACAATTGCATTGGAACGAGATAGGATCAGACAGGCTAGGAAGGTGTTTGTCTGGAGTAAGGGGAGATACGAAGAAGTCAGGAAGTTACTTGGACAAATAAACTGGAAGGAGGCATTCTTAGGGAAGAGTACTGAAGGAAGGTGGCGGATATTCAAGGAATGTTTGTCTGGCGCTCTGCATGACAATGTTCCGATAAGGCAAGGGGGTTTTGGTAGGTCGCGGGAACCGTGGTGCACGAAGGCTGTGTTGAACCTAGTCAGGAGGAAGAGGAAGGTGTACAAAAGGTTCAGGGAACTAGGAGAGGTTAAGGATCTTGAAGAATATAAGGACTGTAGAAAGGAGGTTAAAAGGGAAATTAGGAGAGCCAGAAGGGGTCATGAGAAGACCTTGGCGGGTAAGATTAAGGAAAATCCCAAGGCCTTCTATAAGTATGTGAAAGGTAAAAGGGTGAGAAGGGAAAGGATAGGACCTATAAAAGATGAAGGGGGAAAGGTCTGTGTGGAACCAGAAGAAATGGCGGAGGTGCTTAATGAGTACTTTGCCTCAGTATTCACAGTGGAAGCTGATTTGGGAGATCTTGCTATGGACTTGCAGCAGGTGGAAAAGATTGAGTACGTGGACATTAAGGAGGAGGATGTGTTAGAACTTTTGAATTCTATCAAGGTAGATAAGTCGCCGGGACCAGATGGGATGTTTCCCAGGATACTGTGGGAGGCCAGGGAAGTGATTGCAGAGCCCTTGGCGATGATCTTTGCGTCGTCAATGGAGACGGGAGAGGTTCCGGAAGATTGGAGGATTGCGGATGTAGTCCCTATTTTCAAGAAAGGGAACAGAGATAGCCCGGGAAATTACCGCCCGGTGAGTCTGACCTCAGTGGTTGGTAAGCTGATGGAGAGGCTTCTGAGGGACAAGATTTACGACCATTTGGAGAGGTTTGACATGATCAGGAATAGTCAGCATGGATTTGTCAAGGGCAGGTCGTGCCTTACGAGCCTAGTTGAGTTCTTCGATAATGTGACTGAACACATTGACGAAGGAAGTGCTGTGGACGTAGTGTACATGGACTTCAGCAAGGCTTTTGATAAGGTCCCCCATGCAAGACTTCTTGAGAAGGTGAGAGGGCATGGGATCCAAGGGCCTTTGGCCTTGTGGATCCAGAACTGGCTTGCCTGCAGAAGGCAGAGAGTGGTTGTGGATGGGTCCTTTTCGGAATGGAGGTCAGTCACCAGTGGGGTGCCCCAGGGATCTGTTCTGGGACCCTTGTTGTTTGTCATTTTCATAAATGACCTGGATGAGGAAGTGGAGGGATGGGTTAGCAAGTTCGCTGATGACACGAAGGTCGGCGGTGTTGTGGATGGTCTGGAAGGATGTCAAAAGTTGCAGCAGGACATAGATAGGATGCAGGAATGGGCGGAGAAGTGGCAGATGGACTTCAACGCGGATAAATGTGTAGTAGTCCATTTCGGCAGAACCAACGGGATGAACGAGTACACTATTAAGGGCAGGGGTCTTAGTAGCGTTGTAGAGCAGAAGGATCTCGGGGTCCGGGTTCACAGGACTCTTAAATCGGCCTCGCAGGTGGAGGAGGTGGTCAAGAAGGCGTATGGTGTACTGGCCTTCATTAATCGAGGGATTGAGTTTAGGAGTCGGGAGGTAATGCTGCAACTTTACAGGACCCTCGTCAGGCCTCATTTGGAGTACTGTGCGCAGTTCTGGTCGCCTCACTATAGGAAAGACGTAGAAGCTATTGAAAGGGTGCAGAGGAGATTTACAAGGATGTTGCCTGGACTGGGAGGCATGCCTTATGAAGATAGGTTGAGGGAGCTGGGACTCTTTTCCCTGGAGAGGCGAAGGTTGAGAGGCGACCTGATAGAAGTTTATAAAATGTTGAGAGGAATAGATAGGGTGGACTCTCAGAGGCTATTTCCCCGGGTTGAAATGGTCGCTACGAGAGGACACAGATTTAAGGTGCGGGGAGGGAAGTACAGAGGTGATGTTAGGGGTAAGTTTTTCACTCAGAGGGTAGTGAGTGATTGGAATTGGCTGCCGTCGTCGGTGGTGGAGGCGAACTCGCTGGGGTCTTTTAAAAGACTTCTGGATGAGTATATGGGGTTTAATGGGATTGGGGGTTATAGATAGGTCTATAGATTGGTGGGGTTGATGTGATCGGTGCAACTCGAGGGCCGAAGGGCCTGTTTGTGCTGTAATGTTCTATGTTCTATGTTCTATAATTGCTGAGGAACCAGTATGGCTGAGTGCCTGTGACTCTATATTGAACTAAACTCTATTTCCTCTCAGTATGACAGCATTCACACACTTAACACTGTCACTCCGACAGTGCTCGTGCTGTTGTCACTTAAGTTGCCTCAAAGGTCATTTGCTTTCACTTAAAGTCAGCAGCCTTTCAGCAACCAAGCTACGACTGCGAGCATAATGCTATGTTGGAGCACGAGACTAAGGAGACCATTATGAACTCAGACACGCGTTCTAGTGAGTAACAGGGAATGTGGGTTGGCAGGGTGTTACTTCTGTGGTTCAGGCAGTGGAACTGTTTGTTGCAAACTGATTTGTTCCATGATGTTCCAGTTTGCTGCGAGTGTCTTGTACACATGACAGAGAGGAATCATTAGTAAGGCAAATAGCGTGTACCCCTTACCATTCAGCAATTAGTCTCCGCTTCTTTGTGATGGTGAAAAAGTGGAGGATATATTTGAATGCCACAGAATGAAGGAGCCATTGCCACTACCAGAATAGTAGCCATTCACTGAAATGATCTTCTGATTAATTCTCACTAACTGGATATTGTTTAAGTGGTAGCCCTCACAGTTAGACCATCTCCCAATTAACATTTGGTGCCCACAGAGCCACATGCGTGCAGTTAGTTACTCACTGTACCATTGGAAATCCCACCAGCTTGATATCTCCTTGTGCTGTCTCCTCCTGCTTCCCTCCACCTGACTGATGAAGGAACAGCGTTCCGAAAGCTTGTGGTGTTTACTATCCGATAAACCCGTTGGACTTTAACCTGGTGTTGTGAGGCTTCTTACTGTATCCCTCCACGTCTACAGGGGCTCTGTGACTTCCCTGATGCAGTGATGGATAACAAACTGAGCGAGGGGGATTCAATATAAAAGTAGGGAGGTCTTGCTGCAGCTGTATAGGGCATTGGTGAGGCCGCAGCTGGAGTACTGTGTGCAGTTTTGGGCGCGCACTTACGCAAGGATATTTTGGCCTTGGAGGGAGTGCAGAGGAGGTTTACTAGGCTGATGCCGGAGTTGAGGAGGTTGAACTATGAGGAGAGGCTGAATAAACTGGACTTGTACTCGTTGGAGTTTAGAAGAATGAGGGGAGATCATATTGAGACGTATAAGATGATGAATGGGATGGATAGGATAGAGGTGGAGAGACTCTTCCCGCTCAAAAAAGACAGTAGGACCAGGGGGCACAGCCTCAAGATAAAGGGGGGGGGCGGTTTAGAACGGAGTTGAGGAGGAACTTCTTCACTCAAAGGGTGGTGAATCTCTGGAATTCTCTGCCCGTTGAAGTGGTGGAGGCTGCCTCGCTAAATATTTTTAAGACGCGGGTTGATGGGTTTTTGATAAGAGAGGGGATTAAGGGTTATGGGGAGAGGGCGGGAAGGTGGAACTGAGCCACGACAGATCAGCCATGATCTTATTGAATAGCCCGGCAGGCTCGAATGGCTAGATGGCCTACTCCTGCTCCTATTTCTTATGCTTCTAATGTTGCCTTCTGGACAGATCCACTGTAGAAGAAATTCAAGGTGACGGTGACCCTGACAGCCATTTTCATCCAGCTGTGATGTTGTAGCTGTGGTTGTTGGAGATGGTACAATTGAGTGACTACCTTCTTGTTAAAATACAGGCACCTCCGCACTGCTCCTGCCTGAGTTTGAGGTTAGCAATGCACTTTGTAAAAACGATTCTATTGACAGCCCTCCTTCTCCACCTGCTGTGTGTTGCTTTCCCTTTATCCGGCTTATAGTCTATTTCAATATCATCTTGTAGCCCAGGAGATATTGTGACCATAGCATCCAGGAATAGAACGTCCTTTCTCCTGACTGACCAAACTGCAGTCTGCAGGTGCAGCAGGTGGTCAAGAAGGCGAATGGGATGCTGGCCTTTATAGCGAGGGGGATTGAATATGAAAGTAGGGAGGTCTTGCTGCGACTGTACAGGGTACTGGTGAGGCCGCAGCTGGAGTACTGTGTGCAGTTTTGGCTGCTGCACTTGCGCAAGGATATATTGGCCTTGGAGGGAGTGCAGAGGAGGTTCACTAGGCTGATACCGGAGATGAGGGGGTTGGACTATGAAGAGAGATTAAATAGACTGGGTAATGCTCTGTAGACCTGGGTTCAAATCCCGTCACAGCAGTTGGTGGAATTTGAATTCAATAAAAAATATCTGGAATTACGAATCTACTAATGACCATGGAAGCATCGTCTATTGTCAGAAAAAGCCATCTGGTTCACTGATAACCTTTAGGGGAGGAAATCTGCCATCCTTACCTGGTCTGGCCTACATGTGATTCCAGAGTCACAGCAATTTAGTTGACTTTCAACTACCCACAGGCAACTAGGGATGGGTAATAAATGCTGGCCAGCCAGTGACACCCATGTCCCTGAATGAATAAAAAATTATTGTCCTTGAGAAGTTGGTGATTGATTTCTTTCTTGAACTGCTGCATTCCATGTCATGTATAGATGCCAATCAAATGGGATAGTGTTGAGATTCTTAAGTGTTGATGGAACTGCAGTCATCCAAACAAGTGGAGAGTATTCCATCACACTCCTATCTTCGGCCTTGTTGATGCTGGACAGACTTTAGGAGGGTCAGGAGGTGCCCCAGCCTCAGACTTGTTCTTTTATATAGCTTGACCACTTCTGTTTATGGTCAATGGTAATTCCCACGATGTTGATAATCGAGATTCAGCAGTGGTAATACCATTAAATGTCCAGGGGAGATGGTTAGATTCTGTCTTGTTGGGGTAGGTCTGAGTATTGTCCTTGTGGCATATGGACGCTGTATCTGAGGAATTGTGAGTGCTGCTGGGTATCAGGCAATCATCAACAAACCTCTGACCTCATGATGGAGGGAAGGTCATTGATGAAGGAGCTGAAGATATAATTAAGTGATTAACAAGCCTGCTTCTGACAGGGAAAAGGTACAAAAGTCTAAGATCGCATATCAACTGACTGAAGAATAGTTACTTACATGCTGCCATCAGATTTTTGAATGGACCTACCATATATTAAGCTAATCTTTCTCCACACCCTAGCTCTGACTGTAACACTGTATTTCTGCATCCTCTCCTTCCCTTCTCCCCCATTTACTCAATGAATGGTATGTTTTGTCTGTATAATATGCAAGAAACAACGCTTTTCACTCTATCTCAATATATGTAACAATAATAAATCAAAACAAATCAAATATGGTACTTCTCTTGCTTTGAATCTTTTTGGTTGACTGATAGGCTTTATCTTGAGTTTCATGGACTCCCTTCATTGAGGGAGTGTCACTTCAAATAGTTTATTTAATTTTATTTATTCAGAAGGTGCTATATGTTTGTTCTGGTATCGACTAATTTGTTGACACAGCTCCAGTTAATCTTTATCTTCTCTAAGCATGATCTCTCAAATGGAGTTGGAAAATTACCATAAACCACATGGAGAGCAACTCTGCTGCTTTTCCATGATGAAACATTTTAGCGGCACAATCTAATTTCCACGTATGCCCTTAAAATTATGTTGCTGGGTTTAAAGGAACATATTTCAGCTTTTGTTGGTATGTAGTCTCAGGCTCATTTTGGCACATCAGTGATTTGCTTGTTACTATTTTGACTTCAATGAGGCTTTGTAGATCTTCATTTCTGCACCAAATTGTGAAGCCTCTTTACCAACCAGTTCCATCAACACTGTGATTTCTACTGCTATCTACAGAGACAAAATATGTTCAATAATCTAAAAACAAATTACTACGGATGCTGAATCTGAATCAAAAACAGAAAATGCTGACCCAGACTCATAACATTACCTCTGTTCTGTCTTCACAGATGCTGTCATGCTCAGTAAATGATCTTCTTTGGGTAGACTAATTTTGGAGACAACAGACTAGAAAATCTCAGAGTATTTCCTAATGACTCTCCAACACAATATTGTGTCAGCCTTGTTAAGGCTGTCATATAGACACACAGGCCGCCTCTGTGTGTCTATACTCCTGATGTTTCTGCCATTTATTGTATAGCTCCCCCCTACATTAGATCTACCAATTTATATTTAAATACTTCGCATTTATCTGGATTAAACTGCATCTGCCATTTCTCCGCCCCATTTTAAGAACATAAGAACATAAGAAATAGGAGCAGGAGTAGGCCATCTGGCCCTTTGAGCCTGCACGCCATTCAATAAGATCATGGCTGATCTGTCGTGACTCAGCTCCACCTTCCCGCCCTCTCCCCATAACCCTTAATCCCTTCTCTTATCAAAAACCCATCAACTCGTTTCTTAAAAATATTTAGCGAGGCAGCCTCCACCACTTCAACGGGCAGAGAATTCCAGAGATTCACCACCCTTTGAGTGAAGAAGTTCCTCCTCAACTCTGTTCTAAACCGCCCCCCCTTTATCTTGAGGCTGTGCCCCCTAGTCCTACTGTCTTTTTTGAGCGGGAAGAGTCTCTCCACCTCTATCCTATCCATCCCATTCATCATCTTATACGTCTCAATGAGATCTCCCCTCATTCTTCTAAACTCTAACGAGTACAAGCCTAGTTTATTCAGCCTCTCCTCATAGCTCAATCCCCTCAACTTCGGTATCAGCCGAGTAAACCTCCTCTGCACTCCCTCCAGGGCCAAAATATCCTTGCGCAGGTGCGGCGCCCAAAACTACACACAGTACTCCAGCTGCGGCCTCACCAATGCCCTATACAGCTGCAGCAAGACCTCCCTACTGTTATATTCAATCCCCCTCGCTATGAAGGCCAGCATCCCATTCGCCTTCCTGACCACCTGCTGCACCTGCATGCTGGGTTTTTGCGAGTCATGCACAAGGACCCCGAGGTCCCTCTGCACCGTCGCCTGCTACAGTTTTTCGCCCCGTAAGTAATAGTCCTTCCTACCATTCCTCCTACCAAAGTGGACCACCTCACACTTGCCAACATTAAATTCCATTTGCCATTTCCTGGCCCATTCGCCCAGCCTATCTAGATCCTTCTGCAGACTCTCCACACCCTCCGCACAATTTGCTTTTCCCCCAATCTTGGTGTCATCAGCAAATTTCGACACCCTGCACTTGGTTCCCTCCTCCAGATCATCTATATAAATGGTAAATAGCTGAGGCCCCAGCACCGACCCCTGGGGCACCCCACTAGTCACCAACCGCCAATCCGAATAGCATCCATTGACCCCCACTCTCTGCCTCCTATTTGACAACCAATCCTGTATCCACGCTAACACCCTACCCCCAACTCCATGTCCCCTGACCTTCTGCAATAACCTCTTGTGAGGTACCTTGTCAAACGCCTTCTGAAAATCCAGAAAGACCACATCCACCGGCTCTCCTCTATCCACTGCCCTAGACACATCGTCTTAGAACTCCAGTAAATTTGTCAGACACGACTTCCCTTTAATGAAACCGTGTTGCGTCCGCCCTATCAAGCAATTCCCCTCAAGATGCCTCGCTATTTCCTCCTTAATGACGGTTTCTAACATTTTACCTACCACCGACGTTAAACTAACCGGCCTATAATTCCCCGCCTTTTGCCTGGCACCCTTCTTAAACAACGGCGTAACATTAGCCGTTTTCCAATCTTCCGGCACTTCCCCGGAATCCAGCGAAGTCTGGAAAATAACCACCAAGGCATCCACTATCACCTCCGCCGTTTCTTTCAGAACCCTCGGATGCATTCCATCCGGTCCTGGGGACTTGTCCACAATCAGCCCCTCCAGTCTGTCGAGCACCACCTCTCTAGTAACAGTAATGTCATTAAGACCCTCCATTCCTACCACCTTTCCATCGCTAACACCCGGCAAATTATTCACGTCCTCCTCCGTGAAGACAGAAACAAAGAAGTTATTCAAGACCTTAGCCATATCCCTATCCCCTACCACTAGCTCCCCTTTCTCATCCTCTAAAGGACCAACGTTTACCCTAGCCAGCCTCTTCCTTTTTATATATTTATAAAAACTCTTGCTATCCTTTTTTATATTAAGTGCTAGCCCAGCCTCATAGCTTCTCCTACCCTCCTTTATCAATTTCTTTGTCAATCTTTGTTGACATTTAAACCTTTCCCAATCCTCTTCTCGCCCACTGCTCTTAGCTACTCTAAACTCCTCCGCTTTTAATTTAACACTTTCCTTCACCTCCTTCGTTATCCACGGCTTATTACCTCTCCTCCTACTGTCCTTTTTAACCATCGGAATAAATTTCTGCTGAGCACCAAGAAAGATCTCCTTAAAGATCCTCCACTGCTCCTCAGCAGACCTACCTTCCAACGCGTTCCCCCAGTCCACATTCGCCAATTCTTCTCTCATCCTACCATACTCCCCTCTATTCAAACAAAGGACGCGTGTCTGGGAACCCACTTTCTCCTCCTCCATCTGCACCAGAAACTCCACCATACAATGATCACTCTCTCCAAGAGGATCCTTCACCGCAAGGTCCCTAATTCTACCCGCCTCATTACATAGCACCAGATCCAAGATAGCTCGCTCCCTCATCGGCTCCAACACACACTGTTCAAGGAAATTATCCCGGCAGCATTCCAAGAACTCCTCCTCGAGCCCACCTCGTCCAACATGGGTCGACCAATCAATATGCAGATTGAAATCTCCCATAACTCGTGCCGTCCCATTCCTGCACGCTGCACTTATTTGCGCGTTAACAGCCCGCCCCACCTCCAGATCATTATTCGGGGGCCTATAGACGACACCCACTAGCGTCTTCCTCCCTTTTCTGTTCCTAATCTCCACCCACAACGATTCCACTTTCTGCTCCCTGGCTCCGATATCATCCCTTGCTACCACCTTGATACTATCCTTAATCAGCAGAGCTACGCCACCCCCTCTTTCCTCCTACCTATCCTTCCTAAACACTTGATAACCCTGTACATTCATCTCCCAGTCCCTGTCACCTTGCAGCCACGTCTCTGTAATGGCCACCAGATCGTATCCATTTGTGTCGATCTGCGCCACCAGCTCATCCACTTTATTCCGAATGCTTCGTGCATTCAGATACAGCGCTTTCATCCCAGCCTTCACCTGGACCCTACTTGCCGTAACGCCACCAATTGGGACATCCTTGGCCTCTTCCCTTACCTGTACCCTATCCTTAACTTTAGACCTCATAGCGTCACGTACCCTCGCACACTCCCCCCCCCTAATTAGTTTAAAGCCCTGTCTACAGTCCTCTTTACTCGATTCGCCAGCACTCTGGTCCCAGCATGATTCAGACCAACCCCATCCTGCCCGAACAGGTCCCACCTACCCCAATACTGGTGCCAATGCCCCATAAATTCGAACCCATTCCTCCCACACCAATCCCTGAGTCACCCATTTACTTCCTTTATCCTATCAACCCTACGCCCGTCTGCCCTCGGTTCAGGCAGTAGCCCAGAGATAACCACCTTGTCGGTTCTACTTTTTAATTCCATTCCCAGCTTCTCATACTCCCTTCCCAGATTCTCAGTCCACATTTTGCCTACATCGCCGGCACCCACATGTACTATAACGACTGGGTTCTCACCCTCCCACTCCAGATTCCTCTGCAGCCCAGCTGCGACATCCTGTACCCGAGCACCAGGCAGACAACACACCCTTCTGTGCACTTTGTCATTGTGACAAAGGACAGTGTCAATACCCTTCACCCCACTATCGCCAATCACTACTACGTTCCTTTTCCCCTTCTCTTTGCCTATGTCCTGCTGCATCACTGTACCGTGTGCAGTTTGCTCACCAACCTCTCTTGCCTCGTCCTCTTCCAGACTGGAAGCAAGTTTTCCAGCCTATCTATATCCTGCTGTATTCTCTGACAATGTTCATCATTATCCGCAACTCCAGCAATCTTTGTGACATCCGCAAACTTACTGATCACACCAGCTACATCTTCTTCCAAATCATTTATATATATCTCAAACAGCAGAGGTCCCAGTACTGAGCCCTGCGGAACACCACTAGTCACAGACCTCCAACCAGAAAAAGACCCCTCCACGGCTACCCTCTGTCTACTGTGGCCAAATCAGTTCTCCACCCATCTAGCTAGCTCATCTTTTATCCCGTGAGATTTAACCTTTTGCACCAGCCTGCCATGAGAGACCTTGTCAAATGCTTGTCAATCCATATAAACGACATCCACAGCCCTTCCATTGTCAATCATTTTTGTCACCTCCTCAAAAAACTCAACCAAATTTGTGAGGCATGACCTCCCTCATGCTGTCTATTGCTAATGAGATTATGCAGTTCTAAATGTGCATACATCCTATCTAATAACCTTCTCCAAAATTTCCCTACCACTGACGTCAAGCTCACCAGCCTATAATTACCCAGGTTATCCTTGCTACCCTTCTTAAATAACGGGACCACATTTGCTATCCTCTGGGACCTCATCTTTGTCTAGTGAAGAGACAAAGATTTCTGTTAGAGACCTAGCAATTACATCGCTTGTCTCCTTGAGATACAGGGAGATATGAGAATGTTCATTTTTTATAATCAAATTTGTAATGACTTCTATCAAACCTCCTAAAAAATCTCTGCTGGTACAACTCTTAAACAACTTTGTTCTACGAGTTCTCTGTAGCTTCCATTGTCCTTTCCTCCAGGAAGTTTCTATTTGGCTCAATATGTCGTTCTGCTGTAAAAATCTGATAGAGTCAGACTGTATTATAAAAGACAACAAAGGACATCCAATGTAAAGAATACAAATATAGAAAAGAACAACACCCTCACTCTACGCAACAGACATGACCCCTACCTCCTACCGCCAATCCTCCACAGACACAAAATCACTGGCACCTCATCCAGTGACCTCTGGCACCGTTCCCTGCAAAAGGATATTGTTCTACTAATTGCCAAAGGAACTGTTCCCCATTTTAAAAACGTGAGATTACACTACCGGGGTGACCTTTCAACATGGGGGGGAGGGGGATCTTACAGTGGGAAGGCACGTTAATTAAATAAAATACACTCAAAAGGGGTTCTCATCTATGATCATCAAATGGGGTTCTCATCATATAGCGCTATATCGATTCGCAGAAAATTGTGAATATGGAGCCCTGAATGACTAATCAATTCGAGATCACATTGTCATGAAAATCTTAGAGCCACCTTCTGATATTTTGCTGTCACAAAAAGCTTGATTCTATCAAAAATTGTACAGATAGAATTGAAAAACAGAGAAGTTTTAGTTAAGGCAACAAAGAAATCTTATGCAAAAACAGGCTAGTATTTAAAAATTATAGGGCACCTAGCCCCAGAGAAAAAATGAAAAGGGTACAGTAATTTTCATTATTCATTGTTCTAGTTGTGGCAGGAAAAGGCTGCATCGCGGCAAAGAGCCTCTCCTGCAACTAAATCATTTTGCCATAGCTAAAAGCTTTTAAACCAAACAAAGAACAAAGAAGAACAAAGAAGAACACAGCATGGGAAACAGGCCATTCGGCCTGTAGGGTTTTATAAGTACCATTCTTGGGAAAAGTCAGAAGATCAAATATAAATTTGAAATGAAAACAGAAAATGCTGTATTAACTCAGCAGGTCTGTTAGCACCTGTGGAGAGAGAAATAGTTTTAATATTTTGAGTCCATATGACAATTCTTCAGAGCTGAAGGGGGGTGGAAATGTGAAGTATTTGAGGGGCATGTATTGAAGGTAGACCTGATTAGAAGGTCAGGGATGGGGGAGCTCAGGAGAGATTGACAATGATGTCATGGACACAAGACAAAGGGCATTGTAATCATAGTGTTAAAGACAAAAGAAAATGCTAATAGTGGCATGAAAGTAAGATAGCAGAATGTGTTAATAGGAGAATAAAGAAGTGAGCACGGAAACAAGGGTGACAGAAGACCAGTTCAGCATTGAGTTGAGCCCGAAATTCATAAAGGGAATGAAACTGAGTCCTTTGCTGAGCACATAATGTTTAGCATCAGAAAATGCACAATGAACACAGCAAAAGCAGTAGATGCATCTTCACGTGTTCCTATTGGGAAACCAGAATGGAAAGACAGAAATCCTATCTAAGAGGTAAGTAAATTCAGGCAACTCATTTTTAACAATATTTCCACCAACAACCAAACAGAAGCTGAACAAAATAAGGATTATGCAAAAATAAGAGAATATTGTGAAAACTGACTGCGAGAATATGTTGCTATCAAGATCATCCTACTCAAGCAGTTGCAGGCATCTCAACATTGTAGACAGCTTATAAATCTACTATGAGAGGCTCGCCATTCCAAGAGTTCTCGGACTTAAAACTTCTAAAGAATACCCCAGGGACTGGCGTCTGTCTGTTCCAGGGCCCCCATTCATACTATCCTCCAGCAATAGTTATGATCGGATATGTACAACTTGGATGGGTTATGGAAATGGATCCTTTTGCTACTCCACTAGTTTCAGCCTTAAAACCCCATTTATTCCCATTTTCACTCATCTTCAAACCATGATATTTTGATCTCAATTGTATGAGTCCTTACACTGTTAGTAACTTCTTGGTGGCATCTTTTGAACACTTTTTAAATCCTAACACACTACATTCACTTATATCCCCTTATCTATGCTCAGTGCATTATTGCCCATGACCTAAGACTTGATCATACTGCTAAAAATGCCTCTCCTACACTTCCATTTCAACATTTTTGTCAAAGCACATTGAGTGATTATGGTGGGTGATTGCTTTATTAGGAATGGAAAGCTGTTCATTCAAATATTACTACTAAAGGCTGGAAATGTTGCACTGCACCTAATTTCCTAGTCAGGTCCTTAAACCCCAGTACCACCTTAAATGGTCATCAAAAATTGCAGGTCTTATATGGGTGCAGACCTCAGGGCGACATCATATTTGAGGGGTTAGGTGTCCTGTGGCATCACAATAGGAACCATGACAACACAGACACTGCAGGGTTTTATAAAACACAGCAAAGTGATTTGATTTTTATTTGATTTATTACTGTCACATGTATTAACAGGCAGTGAAAAGGATTGTTTCTTGTGCGCTATACAGACAAAACACACCGTTCGTAGAGAAGGAAATGAGAGAGTGCAGAATGTAGTGTTACAGTCATAGCCAGGGTGTGGAGAAAAATGAACTTAATGCAGGGTTAAAGTCTGACAGCAGCAGGGAAGAAGCTGTTCTTGAGTCGGTTAGTACATGACTTCAGACTGTTGTACCTTGCAATCTTTTGCAATTTGTGCACTTGTGCATTCAACCACAGCTAGAAATACGTCAGTGATGATTGACAAAACTCTATCAAGATCACTCATATCAGAATGGTGAAGCAAACACAACGAAGCTTATTCATTTATGTTCAGCTGCTGTAGAGGAGATGGTTGCTGACACAGAGGAAGAGTCACAAATCTGTCAATCAAAGAGGGGATAGTTTCAGTTGGAGACCATAAGTAACAGGCAGCACTGTATGATAACTTGCAGCAGCTAAAAACTTAACCGGTGGCTGAAGAATGCCTGGGAAGATCACAGGAGCATTGGTTGGAGGCCTGATGCCACACTGTGTGGACCTTTTTATTGCTGTTCACAGACTGCCCTGGAAACCTTTGTGCAATCCTTGCCGTCCAGATATCTTATGAAGGTACCAGTCTGCAACAGATAGAGGAAGAACAAAGAACAAAGAACAAAATCAGCCCGGGAAACAGGCCCTTCGGCCCAACGAGCCCGCGCCGCCATCTCAACACCACCAGTTCACCTTTCTACCCACGACCCCTGTCTAATGTTTTATGGCCAGGAGAAGATAGGGGTTTTGAAAACTCTGCATCAACAACTAGTGAACCTCGATGTGCAATGTCAACAGATCGTGGACGACAAAGAACAAAGTTAAACAGCCCGGGAAACAGGCCCTTCGGCCCAACGAGCCCACGCCACCATCTCAACACCACCAGTTCACCTTTCTACCCACGACCCCTGTCTAATGTTTTATGGCCAGGAGAAGATAGGGGTTTTGAAAACTCTGCATCAACAACTAGTGAACCTCGATGTGCAATGTCAACAGATCGTGGACGACAAAGAACAAAGTTAAACAGCCCGGGAAACAGGCCCTTCGGCCCAACGAGCCCACGCCACCATCTCAACACCACCAGTTCACCTTTCTACCCACGACCCCTGTCTAATGTTTTATGGCCAGGAGAAGATAGGGGTTTTGAAAACTCTGCATCAACAACTAGTGAACCTCGATGTGCAATGTCAACAGATCGTGGACGACAAAGAACAAAATTAAACAGCCCGGGAAACAGGCCCTTCGGCCCAACGAGCCCACGCCGCCATCTCAACATCACCAGTTCACCTTTCTACCCACGACCCCTGTCTAATGTTTTATGGCCAGGAGAAGATAGGGGTTTTGAAAACTCTGCATCAACAACTAGTGAACCTCGATGTGCAATGTCAACAGATCGTGGACGACAAAGAACAAAATGAAACAGCCCGGGCCCAACGAGCCTGCGCCGCCATTTTAACATTATGAGTCCCCTCTCCACCCATGACCCTTGTCTATGCTGATGGCATTCCACATTGAGGGAAGACTAATTTAGGGACAATTTGTTACACCAATTAGCCTAAATACCACATCTTTGGGGTGGGAGGAAACTGGAGCACCCGGAGAAAACCCACGCAACCACGGGGAGAATGCGCAAATTCCCACAGACACTGGCCCAAATCCATGTATCTGCACAGCAAACAGTGATAGTCACTGAGCTGTCGTCTTGCCCAGTATCTGGTCCGGTTTAAGCACACACTAACGATGTGAAGTACTAGGCTACTCTCGAAACATCCAAGAGCAGCCCTCGTACAACCCATCATGTGTATGCCCCTTGTTAGACAACAAGGCGGACCGAAGTACCTGTGGATTAAAAGAGAAAATCATCAGTATCATCCACATCCTTATACACACATTCAAGGGAATCCCCAAGTGAATCAAGTGAGCCAGAAAATATGTTGGAAGGTCCATAGGAATCAATTGATTCCCAGGAACATTCCAAGGCTCCTGAACCTTATTTAAAACAGCCTCCTATATCCCTCCATCTCCATCCCACTCATGTGCCTATCTAAGTAACTCTTAAACAACTCCAGCGTGCCTGCCTCCACCACCTTGCTTGGCAGAGCATTCCATACCCCCACTACCCAATATTTAATTGGGTAGTGGGGGTATGGAATAATTGCTGACTTAAGACCCCATGATCAACTGGACAACCAGATGCTTGTGGCCTTTGACAACTTGCCTGATGAACATCTGAGCTTTGCCACCTTGGCTGCACAGTTGGTTGAGGCAATCTTTAGCAGACAATGGCAAAAACTTTAGCAGACAATGGCCAAGTATCATTGATGCGCTGGGGGTCCATTTGCAGCTAATTCCTTACCAGGAGATGAAACAGTGAGTTCTACGAGGTGTGACAATTTTGATTTCACACAACTCGAAAGCAGCTCACCAGCTCTCCTGCCACATCTATGATGAGGAGTTCACCGAGGATGTGTGGAGAGCAGTGTCTGAAGACTCAGACTATGCAGTGAAGACCGTAAAGCATCTGGTAAGCTCACTGTCCCATCAGTGGGAACATGTATTCAACTAGTATTTCATTGGTTGCCATCTCTTTTTTTTAATTCATTCGTGGGACATGAGCATCGCTGGCTGGTCAGTATTTATTGCCCATCCCTAGTTGCCCTTGAGAAGGTGATGGTGAGCTGCCTTTTTGAATCACTGCAGTCCATGTTCTGTGGGTTGATCCACAATGCTGTTAGGGAGGGAATTCCAGTGACTGTAAAGGAATGGCGATGTATTTCCAAGTCAGGATGGTGAGTGGCTTGGAGGGGAACTTGCAGGTGGTGGTTGTTCCTATTTTTTATCTGCTGCCCTTGTTCTTCTAGATGGAAGTGGTCATGGGTTTGGAAGGTGCGATCAGAGGATCTTTGGCAAATCGTTGCAGTGCATTTTGTAGATAGTAAACACTGCTGCTACTAAGCGTCAGTGGTGGAGGGATTGAACATTTGTAGATGTGGTGCCAGTCAAGTGGGATGCTTTGTCCTAGATGGTATCAAGCTTCTTGAGTGTTGTTGGAGCTGCACCCCTCCAGGCAAGTGAAGTGAAGTCCATCACACTCCTTATAGATGGTGGAGAGGCTCTGGGGAGTCAGGAGGTGAGTTACTCACCTCAGTATTCCTAGCTTTTGACCTGCTATTGTTGCCACTGTGTTTATATGGTGAGTCCAGTTGAATTCTTGGTCAATAGTAACCTCAAGAATGTTGATAGTGGGGGATTCAGTGATGGTTATACCACTGAATGTTAAGGGGCAGTGATTAGAATGTCTCTTATTGGTGATGGTTGTCGTCTGGCATTTGTGTGGCGTGACTGTTACTTGCCACTTGACAGTCCAAGCCTGGATATTGTCCAGATCTTGTTGCATTTGAACATGGACTGTGTCAGTATCTGAGGAGTCGCAAATGGTGCTGAACATTGTGCAGTCATTGGCGAATGATTGCAGATTGTGCTGGAGTACAATTTCGCTGCTATTGATGGCCCATTGCACCTCCTGGATGTTCAGTCTTGAGTTGCTAAATCAGTTCGAAGTCTGTCCCATTTAGTGCGGTGATAGTGCCCCACCACACACGATGGAGGTTATTCTCAATGTGAAGGCGGGACTTTGTCTCCCCAAGAACTGTGCAGTGATGCATTCCCTGATCAAAAGTGCAACTCCACCACCACCCCCCTCTCTTACGTCCTGTTCTATTTTTCCTGTATCATCTGTACTCTGGAACATTGAGCTGCCAGTCCTGTCCCTCCCTTAGCCATGTTTCAGTAATTGCGATAATATCCCAGTCCCACATCCATGCCCTGAGTTCACCTGCCTTGCCCATCAGGCCTCTTACATTGAAATAAATGTAGTTTAATCTGGACTCCCCTTGCTCTCTGCTGTGTTTATGCCTGATCTGTCTGGCATTAGGATTACTGACACTGTCTTTATGAATTAATGTGATCTCTTTAACTTCCGTGCTGTCCTCAAACTTCCCTTCTGTCTCCCTACTGCTTCGAATCCCACACCCCCTACCAAACTAGTTTAAACCCTCCCGAGTGGCTGCAGCAAATTTTGCCACCAGGATGTTAGTCCTGCTCCAGTTCAAATGTAACCCATCCCTCTTCAACAGATCAACCCTTCCCCAGAAAAGATCCCAATGATCCAAAAATTTAAATCCCTGCCCCCTGCTCCAGCTCTCAAGCCAGGCATCCATCTGTCTAATCCTCTCATTCCTATTCTCCCTCGCATGTGGCACCGGTAGTAGTCCTGAAATTACTACCTTCGAGATCCTCCACATTAGCCTTCTGCTTAACTCTCTATATTCACATCTCAGGACATCATCCCTTTTCCTCTGTTGTTGGTACCAACACGTACAACGACCTTGGGTTGCTCACTCTCCCCCTTAAGAACGTCCTTGACCCTGGCACCAGGGGGGCAGCACACCATCCTGGTATAGAACATAGAACATTACAGCACAAACAGGCCCTTCGGCCCACGAGTTGCGCCGATCGCATCAACACCTATCTATAACCCCCAATCCCATAAAACCCCATATACTCATCCAGAAGTCTTTTAAAAGACCCCAGCGAGTTCGCCTCCACCACCGATGACGGCAGCCGATTCCATTCACTCACCACCCTCTGAGTGAAAAACTTACCCCTAACATCACCTCTGTACTTCCCTCCAGGCACCTTAAATCTGTGTCCTCTCGTAGCGACCATTTCAACCCGGGGAAATAGCCTCTGAGAGTCCACCCTATCTATTCCTCTCAACATTTTATAAACTTCTATCAGGTCGCCTCTCAACCTTCGCCTCTCCAGGGAAAAGAGTCCCAGCTCCCTCAACCTATCTTCATAAGGCATGCCTCCCAGTCCAGGCAACATCCTTGTAAATCTCCTCTGTACCCTTCAATAGCTTCTACGTCTTTCCTATAGTGAGGCGCCCAGAACTGCGCACAGTACTCCCAATGAGGCCTGACAAGGATCTTGTAAAGTTGCAGCATTACCTCCCGACTCCTAAACTCAATCCCTCGATTAATGAAGGCCAGTACACCATACGCCTTCTTGACCACCTCCTCCACCTGCGAGGCCGATTGTGGCCACAGAAACATCTATCTGTGCCTCCAACTAGTGAGCCCCCTATTACTACTGCTTGCTTGCTCTTTGTAATTGTTATGGGGGACTTTAACTTTACTCATGTAGATTGGAATTGCTACAGCTCTGGCTCATTAGAGGGGTCAGTTTTTGTTCAAAGTGTGAAAGAAGGTTTTTTGACTCAGTATGTAGATAGGCCGACGAGAGGTGAGGCTATATTGGATTTGGTGCTCGGTAATGAGCCAGACCAGGTGCTAGACTTGGAAGTTGGTGTACAGTTTGGGGATAGTGATCACAATTCGATTACGTTCACCTTAGTGATGGAAAGGGATAGGCATGAACCTCGGGTCAGTAGTTTCAGCTGGGGGAAGGGTAATTATGAGGCTATTAGGAGAGAATTAGGAAGCATTGGTTGGAATGGGAGATTACAGGGACTGGGAACATCCGAGATGTGGAGATTTTTCAAGGAGCAGCTATTGCGGGTCTGTGATAAGTATATCCCTGTCAGGCAAGGAGGATTTGGTAGGCCCAGGGAACCGTGGTGCACCAAAAAAGTTGATTCGTTGGTTAGGAAGAAAAAGGAGGCTTATGTTCGGATGAGGCTTGAGGGCTCAGGTAGTGCATTAGAAAGTTTTAGATTGGCTAGGAGGGAGTTGAAGAGGGAGTTAAGAAGGGCTAAAAGAGGGCATGAGATGATTTTGGCTGATAGGATTAAGGAGAACCCTAAGGCGTTTTACAGGTATGTCAAGAACAGAAGGTTGGTTAGGACAAGATTAGGGCCAGTTACAGACAGTAGAGGGAAGTTTGTGTGTGGAACCGGAGGAGATTGGAGAGGCGTTGAACCAATATTTCTCTTCGGTGTTCACGCAAGGGGACAGGAATGTAGCTGAGGAGGACACTGGGGTGCAGGGGTGTGTAATAGATAGTATTACAGTTGATACGGGGGATGTGCTGGATATTTTAGAGGGATTGAAAATAGATAAGTTCCCTGGTCCAGATGGGATTTACCCTAGGATTCTTTGGGAGGCAAGAGGGGTGATTGCGGAGCCTCTGGCTCTGATCTTCAGGTCGTCGTTAGTCTCTGGTATAGTACCAGAAGATTGGAGGACAGCAAATGTTGTCCCATTGTTTAAGAAGGGGAGAAGGGACTTCCCTGGGAATTATAGACCGGTGAGTCTTACTTCTGTGGTGGGTAAGGTTTTGGAAAGGATTATTAGAGACAGGATTTATAGTTATTTGGAAAGTAATGAGTTGATTAGAGACAGTCAGCATGGTTTTGTAGCGGGTAGGTCATGCCTTACTAACCTTATCGAGTTCTTTGAGAAAGTGACCAAAGAGGTGGATAGGGGTAAGGCAGTTGATGTGGTGTATATGGATTTTAGCAAGGCGTTTGATAAGGTTCACCATGGTAGGCTTCTGCAGAAAATGCAGATGTATGGGATTGGGGGTGATCTAGGTAATTGGATCAGGAATTGGCTAGCAGATAGGAGACAGAGAGTGGTGGTTGATGGGAAATATTCGTCATGGAGTTCGGTTACAAGTGGTGTGCCTCAGGGATCTGTTTTGGGGCCACTGCTGTTTGTAATTTTTATTAATGATCTGGATGAGGGTATAGTTGGGTGGATTAGTAAGTTTGCTGATGACACCAAAGTCGGAGGTGTGGTAGATTGTGAGGAAGGGTGTCATAGTTTGCAGGATGACTTAGATAGGTTGCAGAGCTGGGCTGAGAGGTGGCGGATGGAGTTTAATGTGGAGAAGTGTGAGGTAATTCATTTCGGTAGGAATAACAGATGTGTTGAGTATAGGGCTAACGGGAGGACTTTGAATATTGTGGAGGAGCAGAGGGATCTAGGTGTATGTGTACATAGATCCCTGAAAGTTGGGAATCAAGTGGATAAGGTTGTCAAGAAGGCATACGGAGTTTTGGCGTTTATTGGTAGGGGGATTGAATTTAGGAGTCGCAGCGTCATGATGCAACTGTACACATCTCTGGTGCGGCCGCACTTGGAGTTTTGTGTGCAGTTCTGGTCCCCACATTACAGGAAGGATGTGGAGGCTTTGGAGAGGGTGCAGAGGAGGTTTACCAGGATGTTGCCTGGTATGGAGGGGAGATCCTATGAGGAGAGATTGAGAGATTTGGGGTTGTTTTCGCTGGAAAGAAGGCGGCTAAGAGGGGATCTCATTGAAACATATAAGATGATTAGTGGCTTAGACAGGGTAGATAGTGATAGCCTTTTTCCTAGGATGGAGAAAGCTAGCACGAGGGGGCACGATTTTAAATTAAGGGGGGGTAGTTATAGGACAGATGTCAGGGGTAGGTTCTTTACCCAGAGGGTGGTGAGGGACTGGAATGCCCTGCCAGCTGCAGTTGTAAATGCACCTAGTTTGGGGGCGTTTAAAAGATCTGTGGATAGGTTTATGGATGAAAAGGGATTGGTTTAGGCTAGTGGGTCATTGTTTTGTAACTGGTCGGTGCAACATCATGGGCCGAAGGGCCTGTTCTGCGCTGTAATGTTCTATGTTCTAATGTTCTATGGTGTCACAGGCTTGGCTGCTGCTGGTATCTCCCCCTGACAGGTAATCCCCCTCAACAGCATCCAAAATGGTATACCTGTTTGAAAGGGGAATAGACACAGGAGACTCCTGCACTATCTGCCTGCCTCCTGGCAGTCACCCATCTACCTGTCTGAACCTGTGGTGTGAGAACCTCCCTGTAACTAGTGTCGATCACACTCTCTGCCTCCTGTATGCTCTGCAGTGCATCCACCTGCAGATGAGCTATTTCCTATGTTAGAGACACACAGTACAGGGGGCCACGGGCTTAGGGTGATGGGGGAGAGGTATAACACGGATATTAGAGGGAGGTTTTTCACACAGAGGGTAGTGGGTGTATGGAATGCTCTGCCAAGTAAGGTGGTGGAGGCAGGTATGCTGGAGTTGTTTAAGAGTTACTTAGACAGATACATGAGTGGGTTGGAGATGGGAGGATATAGGAGATTGTTTTAAATAAGGTTCATTAGCACTGGGGCATCCCTGGTAATGTATAAGGATGTGGAATGGTAATGATGTTTTTCTCTTTTAATTCACAGGTTTAAGTCGGTCCACCTTGTTATCCAACGAAGGGCGTACACGCGATGGGTCGTACTTGGGCTGCTCTTGGTTGTTCGAGATTGGCCTAGTGCTTCATGTCGTTGGTGTGTGCCTAAACTGGGCCAGATGCTGGGCAACATGACCGCTCAGTGACTATTGCTGTTTGCTGTGCAGACACATGGATTTGGGCCGGTGTCTGTGGGAGTTTGCGCTTTCTCCCCGTGCTTGCGTGGGTTTTCTCCGGGTGCTCCGGTTTCCTACCACACCCCAAAGATGTGCTATTTGGCTGATTGGAGGTAATAAATTGTCCCTCAATTAGTTTCCCTCAATTTGGAATGCCATAAACAAGAGGTAAGAGTCATGGGTGGACTGGTAATGTTAAAATGGTGGCGCGATTCGTTGGGCCGAAGGGCCTGTTTCCCGGGCTGTTTTTGTTCTTTGTACTTTGTTCCAACCGAACAAAGTGGTTTGTGAGGAGCTGCAAATGGACACACTTCCTGCAGAAAAGTAAGTTGTCAAGGAGATTAGATTGCTCCCTAATTGCTAATGTTTGGCAGGAGGAGCATGCCACTGCCCTAGCTGCCATATTGCCCTTATAGAGGTAAAAGGACAAAAGAATTACAACTCATCTCTCCCTTGCTTGCTTGATCAAGTTTGGGGGATCCAGTGACTTTCAGCAGCAGATCATGCCAACCTAGTATTTTTGTTGCTGCACGTGGCTGGCAAAGAGTGAGGAAATCATCCGATCTTGCACTTTAACACTCTACAAATCTTCTCTCTCCTTAGATCTGCTAAGGCTTGCTCCCTAATTAAAAGGTATCTGGAGGAGCCTAGCTTCAAGTACCTCGATTTTCGAAAGCGCTGTCCCATCGACTTGTTCAGGACTTCCCAGCATGGTGAATTCCTGTGCCATGGACTGTGTATCCTTCAACAACGATGGAAATCTCACGAATCACGCACTTGCCTTGTCAACAACCTTCCTCATGAAGCATACAGACTGCTTTGGACTGGCCTGGTGCATCTCCTGGTGTAAACATTTCGTTGTTAATTGCTGCTGTTTGCCACCTGAATGAATCCTTAGCACAACAGCCTGTGAATCTTATCCCAAACCTTAGCTTCATTAACACCAACTGATCTCAGCCAGATCATCCTGAACACACCAGACCCTTCTTTGTAACAAGTGATTGCAGCCAGATAGTCCTGTTTGTAACAGCAACTGAACAGTATTTGTACATATTGTAAATTTTTATTAAAAAACTTAAATATTTAAAACAACTTAAATATTCTTTTTTATTATTTAAAACTTATTATTATTGAATCCCCAAGTTATGTTGCTTTCCCTGATGTATAGACACAGGACACAGACAGACACACATACACACCATACAGGTAGGCAGACATAAACACACAAAATGGAAAAGACAGATAGTGACACAAACAAACACGTGGCATAGTGGCACAGCAGTTATGGACAGCATGGTGGCATAGTGATTAGCACTGCTGCTTCAGTGCCAGGGGTCCAGGATTAATGCCAGCCTCAGATGACAATGTGGAGTTTGCACATTCTCCCTGTGCCATCATGGGTTTCCTCTGGGTTCTCTACTTTCATCTCACATTCCAAAGATGTGTGGGTTCCGTTGAGTGACCATGCTAAATTGACCATTAGTGTCGGGGATCAGCAGGGTAAATGCATGGGGTTACAGGGATAGGGCCAGGTTGGGATTGTTGTTACAATGTGTTTGATGGGCCGAATGGCCTCTTTCTGCACTGTCGGGATACTATGATGTATAATATATATATAATATAATATATAATATAATATATAATATATATGATGGATAGAGGAGAGCCAGTGGATGTGGTCTTTCTAGATTTTCAGAAGGCGTTTGACAAAGTACCTCACAAGAGGTTATCGCAGAAGGTCGAGGGACATGGAGATGGGTGTAGGGTGTTAGCGTGGATAGAGGATTGGTTGTCAAATAGGAGGCAGAGAGTGGGGGTCAACGGGTGCTATTCGGATTGGCGGATGGTGACTAGTGGAGTGCCCCAGGGGTCGGTGCTGGGGCCTCAGCTTTTTACCATTTATATAGATGATCTGGAGGAGGGAACCGAGTGTAGGGTGTTGAAATTTGTGATGACACCAAGATTGGGGGAATGGCAAATTGTGCGGAGGGTGTGGAGAGTCTACAAGAAGGATCTAGATAGGCTGGGCGAATGGGCCAGGAAATGGCAAATGGAATTTAATGTTGGCAAGTGTGAGGTGGTCCACTTTGGTAGGAAGGGGATTAAAGATTATGGGGAGAGGGCGGGAAGGTGGAACTGAGCCACGACAGATCAGCCATGATCTTATTGAATGGCGGGGCAGGCTCGAAGGTCGAGATGGCCTATTCCTGCTCCTATTTCTTATGTTCTTATAACCCTTTCTCCTCCTTATCCTGTTTTCATGTAAGAAGTACAAGCTGCAGATGGTGTGTCTCTTGCTTTCATCCCAGTCTTCCTTCAGCCCAACCCACTCCTCCCCATCTGCATGTATGTTCTCAGTGCCTAGGAATTGCTGTCGGGTGAGTGAATGCAGCCTCGAGAGGAAGTGTAACAGTTAGGCACAAGCACTGAAGGAGCACTATCAACTCAATCTGACAACTCCAACACCAGCTCTGATTCTGGTGCTGCATCTACCTCAGAGGCGAGTGGAAGATTGGGGTCTGCATGTGGTGAGTCACGTTCTGCAGTTGCACCACATCACCTACCTCTTTGTTATGTCTTGATTAACTTATTCTTAAATATTTTATTATTAATAAACATTGCTACTCCCAATAGCTTTTACTACTGCGAGCAAAACTTTACTACAGCTATTAAAATCTTAAAATTATAAATTCCCAACTTTGAAGAGAATCGAGTAAAATATTCACCACTCACTTATTTGCTTCCCGGTGAAATGCTACTTTGATTTCTCTCAGAATATGATTGCTCCACTTTGGACCCACAGGCACGACTGGATTGGATAACCTTTCCAGTGCTGCCTGCCTCCACTCCATTCTTCTCGTTGCTCCTGACTGCCTCCAGATCCTACTTTAGTCTGCTGTTCCCTGCTATCACACGTCTCAATTCTCGACACAATGGGTGGAGTGGGGGAGGGGGGGTTCTGCCTCCCTTTTTGTTGAGTAGGAATGATGGAGGGGCTGGAGAATTAAGGGGGTGTACCAAAATGGCTTTTACACTGGGGAGGATTTCCCCACTTGATTGTCCCCGCCAGTGAAATAGCGAGGTTACAGTCAATGCAGGATGGGAGGTCCATTGTGATAAGCAGGGATCCCCACTGTAACATTCCCCTTACATGGGAAGGTCACTCCCACCATCATGTTGATGGTGTTTACAGCAGGTTTTTCAATACAGGGAACTGATGAACAGAACCCGTTGGGGTTACCCAGTTAAGTACAGCTCCCAGGGGTGAGAGGATCTGGGCGCTGACACTGCCCTGGTACTTCCCCCAGCACTGCCCTCTGGTACTAACCGGGCCAGTGGCGGGTATGGGGAGTGTTTCTGTGTCCTTCCTGGGGGTTCTGTGCTGGAGGTCCTTGGGGAGGGGAGTTCTGTGTTCGGGTCAGTGGGGGGTATTATGTCCGGCGGTATGATTGAATGTTTTTATTTTTTTACCTCGGTCACCCTGATCTCTCAGCAGCCTCAGTTGCTGGCCATTTGGGCTCTGGTGTGGATATGCCAGCGTTAGACTGGGGTAAACACAGTAAGAAGTCTGACAAAACCAGCTTAAAGTCCAACCAGTTTATTTGATCGTAAATTCACAAGCTTTTGGGGTTTGCCCCTTCGTCACATGAATGGAGAGTTCTGGCCTCAGACTTGAACAGCAGGTTAGGTGTAAAAATTCACATTCTAATCAGTAATCTGTAAACTGTCTGTGCTTTATATGCTCTGTCTGAGGCCAGAACTCTCCATTCACCTGACGAAGGGGCAAACCCCGAAAGCTTGTGTGTTTACAACAAATAAATTAGTTGGACTTTAAGCTGGTGTTGTCAGACTTCTTACTGCGCTTGGGCTCTCCCAGCACTATGTTCTTAGCACTCGTCACCTGGTTTAAAAATCCAGCAGGGAAAGCTGACAGCTCAGTGGGCGGGCTACACGCTTTTCCCAGCCAAGTTAACACTTTGGAAAAAAAGGGGAAAACTCAGTTTCACCTTGCAGATGTCTGTGCTCAAAGTGGCTTGTAGACTCTTACAGTCATCCAGTCATCAAAACAGATGGTTAGAATTGCTGAGGAACCAGTATGGCTGAGTGCCTGTGACTCTATATTGAACTAAACTCTATTTCCTCTCAGCATGACAGCATTCACACACTTAACACTGTCACTCCGACAGTGCTCGTGCTGTTGTCACTTAAGTTGCCTCAAAGGTCATTTGCTTTCACTTAAAGTCAGCAGCCTTTCAGCAACCAAGCTACGACTGCTAGCATAATGCTATGTTGGAGCACGAGACTAAGGAGACCATTATGAACTCAGACACGCGTTCTAGTGAGTAACAGGGAATGTGGGTTGGCAGGGTGTTACTTCTGTGGTTCAGGCAGTGGAACTGTTTGTTGCAAACTGATTTGTTCCATGATGTTCCAGTTTGCTGCGAGTGTCTTGTACACATGACAGAGAGGAATCATTAGTAAGGCAAATAGCGTGTACCCCTTATCATTCAGCAATTAGTCTCCGCTTCTTTGTGATGGTGAAAAAGTGGAGGATATATTTGAATGCCACAGAATGAAGGAGCCATTGCCACTACCAGAATAGTAGCCATTCACTGAAATGATCTTCTGATTAATTCTCACTAACTGGATATTGTTTAAGTGGTAGCCCTCACAGTTAGACCATCTCCCAATTAACATTTGGTGCCCACAGAGCCACATGTGTGCAGTTAGTTACTCACTGTACCATTGGAAATCCCACCAGCTTGATATCTCCTTGTGCTGTCTCCTCCTGCTTCCCTCCACCTGACTCACCTGATGAAGGAACAGCGTTCCGAAAGCTTGTGGTGTTTACTATCCGATAAACCCGTTGGACTTTAACCTGGTGTTGTGAGGCTTCTTACTGTATCCCTCCACCTCTACAGGGGCTCTGTGACTTCCCTGATGCAGTGATGGATAACAAACTGAGTGAGGGGGATTGAATATAAAAGTAGGGAGGTCTTGCTGCAGCTGTATAGGGCATTGGTGAGGCCGCAGCTGGAGTACTGTGTGCAGTTTTGGTCGCTGCACTTACGCAAGGATATTTTGGCCTTGGTGGGAGTGCAGAGGAGGTTTACTAGGCTGATACCGGAGTTGAGGGGGTTGAGCTATGAGGAGAGGCTGAATAAACTAGGCTTGTACTCGTTGGAGTTTAGAAGAATGAGGGGAGATCTCATTGAGACGTATAAGATGATGAATGGGATGGATAGGACAGACGTCCTACAGGCAGAGAGTGAACTATCTTTTAGAACATTTGAGTAGATCAAGTGTAGTTTGTTAGTGTTGATCAAGTGTAGGGTCGACATGCTGCACTTGCTTGAAGTCATTGGGTTGTAATTCAGCTTCATTTGAAGCAATTTTTAAAACGGCATCTCAGCCTTTTGGCTAAGATGCAAATTAGATCAAGCCCTGGAGGAGGAGCTACACCTACTCCAGTCAGCTTGGATCATGTAGATCAAGCCCAAGACAGGAGACCTGTCTTGTCAGCTTGGATTGGGAATGTCCCAACTTGTTGGGACTCTGAATTGGGTTTAATCTGACTTGATTAGATTGGAATAAAGGTGTAAAAAAAAAATTTGAGTAGTTACAATCGCTTTCTTTTGTGGGCGGCACGGTAGCACAGTGGTTAGCACTGCTGCTTCACAGCTCCAGGGTCCTGGGTTCGATTCCCGGCTCGGGTCACTGCCTGTGTGGAGTTTGCACATTCTCCTCGTGTCTGCGTGGGTTTTCTCCGGGTGCTCCGGTTTCCTCCCACAGTCCAAAGATGTGCGGGTTAGGTTCATTGGCTATGCTAAAATTGCCCCTTAGTGTCCTGGGATGTGTAGGTTAGAGGGATTAACAGGTAAATGTGTAGGGATATGGGGATAGGGTCTGGGTGGGATTGTGTTCGGTGCAGACTCGATGGGCCGAAGGGCCTGTTTCTGCACTGTAGGGTTCTATGTCTATGGTTCTATGTCTAGGTGGAGAGACTCTTCCCGCTCAAAAAAGACAGTAGGACAAGGGGGCACAGCCTCAAGATAAAGGGGGGGGGGCGGTTTAGAACGGAGTTGAGGAGGAACTTCTTCACTCAAAGGGTGGTGAATCTCTGGAATTCTCTGCCCGTTGAAGTGGTGGAGGCTGCCTCGCTAAATATTTTTAAGACGCGGGTTGATGGGTTTTTGATAAGAGAGGGGATTAAGGGTTATGGGGAGAGGGCGGGAAGGTGGAACTGAGCCACGACAGATCAGCCATGATCTTATTGAGGAGCAGGGCAGGCTCGAAGGGCTAGATGGCCTACTCCTGCTCCTATTTCTTATGCTTCTAATGTTGCCTTCTGGACAGATCCACTGTAGAAGAAATTCAAGGTGACGGTGACCCTGACAGCCATTTTCATCCAGCTGTGATGTTGTAGCTGTGGTTGTTGGAGATGGTACAATTGAGTGACTACCTTCTTGTTAAAATACAGGCACCTCCGCACTGCTCCTGCCTGAGTTTGAGGTTAGCAATGCACTTTGTAAAAACGATTCTATTGACAGCCCTCCTTCTCCACCTGCTGTGTGTTGCTTTCCCTTTATCCGGCTTATAGTCTATTTCAATATCATCTTGTAGCCCAGGAGATATTGTGACCGTAGCATCCAGGAATAGAACGTCCTTTCTCCTGACTGACCAAACTGCAGTCTGCAGGTGCAGCAGGTGGTCAAGAAGGCGAATGGGATGCTGGCCTTCATAGCGAGGGGGATAGAATATAAAAGTAGTGAGGTCTTGCTGCGACTGTACAGGGCACTGGTGAGGCCGCAGCTGGAGTACTGTGTGCAGTTTTGGCTGCTGCACTTGCGCAAGGATATATTGGCCTTGGAGGGAGTGCAGAGGAGGTTCACTAGGCTGATACTGGAGATGAGGGGGTTGGACTATGAAGAGAGACTGAATAGACTGGGTCTGTACTCGTTGGAGTTTAGAAGGATGAGGGGCGATCTTATAGAGACATATAAGATAATGAAGGGGATGGTTAGGGTAGAAGTAGAGAGATTCTTCCCGCTTAGAAAGGATAGCAGGTCTAGAGGGCACAGCCTCAAGATAAGGGGGGGACAGTTTAGACCAGAGTTGAGGAGGAACTTCTTCACTCAAAGGGTGGTGAATCTCTGGAATTCTCTGCCCGTTGAAGTGGTGGAGGCTACCTCGCTAAATATATTTAAGTCACGGGCAGATAGGTTTTTGATAGACAAGGGAATTAAGGGTTATGGGGAGAAAGCGGGAAAGTGGAACTGATCCACTTCAGATCAGCCATGATCTTATTGAATGGTGGGGCAGGCTCGAGGGGCTAGATGGCCTACTCCTGTTCCTATTTCTTATGTTCTTATGTTCAAACAGCTCTTCTTTTCTTCTCCTCCTTATCCTCCTCTTTGAAATTGTCTAAAGAGGCTTTGTGCTCTCACCTTGGGAGCAATTTTTCCTCACAGCTTCAGTGCTCTCAACTGGTGCTGTGTTCCTGCCCTGGGTTCATGTGCAAGTTCCAGGGTGCCAAAGAAATCCACAGACTCTCTAGTGTTAAATTGCAAAGTCATGACAGAACTTTCTTTATTCCTTCATGGGATATGGGCATCAGTGGAAAGACTAGTATTTATTTCCCATGCCTGGCAATGACCTAGCGGTATTATTGCTAGACTATTAACCCAGAAACTCAGGTAATGCTCTATAGACCTGGGTTCAAATCCCGTCACAGCAGTTGGTGGAATTTGAATTCAATAAAAAATATCTGGAATTACGAATCTACTAATGACCATGGAAGCATCGTCGATTGTCAGAAAAAGCCATCTGGTTCACTGATAACCTTTAGGGGAGGAAATCTGCCATCCTTACCTGGTCTGGCCTACATGTGATTCCAGAGTCACAGCAATTTGGTTGACTTTCAACTACCCACAGGCAACTAGGGATGGGTAATAAATGCTGGCCAGCCAGTGACACCCATGTCCCTGAATGAATAAAAAATTATTGTCCTTGAGAAGTTGGTGATTGATTTCTTTCTTGAACTGCTGCATTCCATGTCATGTATAGATGCCAATCAAATGGGATAGTGTTGAGATTCTTAAGTGTTGATGGAACAGCAGTCATTCAAACAAGTGGAGAGTATTCCATCACACTCCTGTCTTCGGCCTTGTAGATGCTGGACAGACTTTAGGAGGGTCAGGAGGTGCCCCAGCCTCAGACTTGTTCTTTTATATAGCTTGACCACTTCTGTTTATGGTCAATGGTAATTCCCACGATGTTGATAATCGAGATTCAGCAATGGTAATACCATTGTTTGTCCAGGGGAGATGGTTAGATTCTGTCTTGTTGGGGTAGGTCTGAGTATTGTCCTTGTGGCATATGGACGCTGTATCTGAGGAATTGTGAGTGCTGCTGGGCATCAGGCAATCATCAACAAACCTCTGACCTCATGATGGAGGGAAGGTCATTGATGAAGGAGCTGAAGATATAATTAAGTGATTAACAAGTTGAAATTTTACATTTATCACCTGTCTTTTCCTAGGGATGGAACTTGTAGTCAACATGTTGCCAGGGAAGGTGGTGGAAGCAGATACGATAGTGACTTTTAAGGGGTGTCTGGACAAATACATGAACAGGATGAGAATGGAGGGATACGGTCCCTGGAAGGGTCGGAGTTTTAGTTCAGTTGGGCAGCATGGTCGGTGCAGGCTTGGAGGGCTGAAGGGCCTGTTCCTGTGCTGTCATTTTCTTTGTTCTTTTACACTGGAATTAAATGGAAAATTTGATGGGTTGGATTGGGTTTCCTGACGTGATTGCATTATCTAAGAACTTCCTAATCCCTCCTCACTCATCAGCTCTTCTATTAAAGTGCTTAACTATATTGAACATCCCCCCTATTGTCATTTCTGATTCATCATGGCTGAGTCAGAATTCCCACCGCTGATTGTGGGAATCAGATTCCATCAACCATGACCTTATTGAATAGCAGAGCAGGCTCAAGGGGCCAAATGGCCTACTTCTGCTCCTAATTCATACGTGTTTAATGCCATCTCCACAGGGAGAGTTCAAGGAGAAGGCCTCCATCTATCTTCTCAAAGCAACCGCTGGTGGGCGATAAATGTGGTCCTGTCACCAAAGCCGATTCCATTCACTCACCACCCTCTGAGTGAAAAACTTACCCCTAACATCATGTCAGAGACTTGAGCACAAATTCTAGACTGATGCTTCAGTGAATTTTATGAGATGAGCCAGAGCCATAAACTAGATTATGGGCTAACAATTCAGAAATCTCAAGTTCAAATCCCCTCCTATTAGTTTGAGTATTTGAATTCAAATTTTAAAATTCAGAAATGAAAGAAGTGGTATCAGTAAAGGCAAGCAGAATGTCATTGGACTGTTGTGAAATAAAAATTGCTTCTGTAATATCTTTCATGGAAGGAAACCTGTAGTCTGCTGGTCTGGCATATTAATGATTCCGAGCCACAGAAGGGTCAATTCAGTCACTTATAGAACATAGAACATTACAGCGCAGAACAGGCCCTTCAGCCCATCGAGTCTGCACCGAACACAATCCCACCCTGACCCTATCCCCATATCCCTACACATTTACCTGCTAATTCCTCTAACCTACACATCCCAGGACACTAAGGGGCAATTTTAGCATAGCCAATGAACCTAACCCGCACATAGAACATAGAACATAGAACATTACAGCGCAGAACAGGCCCTTCGGCCCACGATGTTGCGCCGACCAGTTACAAAACAATGACCCACTAGCCTATACCAATCCCTTTTCATCCATAAACCTATCCACAGATCTTTTAAACGCCCCCAAACTAGGTGCATTTACAACTGCAGCTGGCAGGGCATTCCAGTCCCTCACCACCCTCTGGGTAAAGAACCTACCCCTGACATCTGTCCTATAACTACCCCCCCTTAATTTAAAATCGTGCCCCCTCGTGCTAGCTTTCTCCATCCTAGGAAAAAGGCTATCACTATCTACCCTATCTAAACCTCTAATCATCTTATATGTTTCAATGAGATCCCCTCTTAGCCGCCTTCTTTCCAGCGAAAACAACCCCAAATCTCTCAATCTCTCCTCATAGGATCTCCCCTCCATACCAGGCAACATCCTGGTAAACCTCCTCTGCACCCTCTCCAAAGCCTCTACATCCTTCCTGTAATGTGGGGACCAGAACTGCACACAAAACTCCAAGTGCGGCCGCACCAGAGATGTGTACAGTTGCATCATGACGCTGCGACTCCTAAATTCAATCCCCCTACCAATAAACGGCAAAACTCCGTATGCCTTCTTAACAACCTTATCTACTTGATTCCCAACTTTCAGGGATCTATGTACACATACACCTAGATCCCTCTGCTCCTCCACACTATTCAAAGTCCTCCCGTTAGCCCTATACTCAACACATCTGTTATTCCTACCGAAATGAATTACCTCACACTTTAGTTTGCTGATGACACCAAGATGGCAGGGTTGGCGGGTACGGAACTGGATTGTCAGGTGATACAACAGGATATAGATAGGTTGGTGCAGTGGGCAGATAGGTGGCAGATGGCATTTAATCCTGACAAATGCGAGGTGATGCATTTTGGACGGAATAATGCAGAGAGGAGCTATGAGATTAAAGGGAGGCCGATTAGGAGTATTGACATACAGAGGGACCTGGGAGTGCAGGTTCACAAATCCATGAAGGTTGCATCACAAGTGGAGAAGGTCGTTAGGAAGGCTTATGGGATGTTGGCCTTTATAGGAAGGGGCATAGAGTATAAAAGCTGCTGTCTAATGCTTCAGTTGTACAGAACGTTGGTTAGACCGCATTTGGAGTACTGCGTCCAGTTCTGGTCACCTTACTACCGGAAGGACGTGGAGTCTCTGGAAAGGGTGCAGAGGAGGTTTACCAGGATGTTGCCTGGCATGGGGGGACTGGGTTACGAGGAGAGGTTGAAGAAACTGGGACTATTCTCCTTGGAAAGGCGGAGATTGAGAGGGGACATGATAGAAGTATATAAGATAATGAAGGGAATGGATAGAGTTAATAGTGAGAGACTGCTCCCTAGACTGGATACAAACACGAGAGGTCATCATTTAAGGGTGAGGGGGGAGAGGTATAATTTGGAGGTGAGAGGAAGGTTCTTTACGCAGAGAGTTGTAGGGGTCTGGAACGCGCTACCGAGTAGGGTGGTGGAGGCAGGAACATTGGACTCTTTTAAGATGCAGTTAGATAGGCACATGAGTGAAACGAGAATGGAGGGATATGGTAGGGGATATTAAATAGGGTTAAACCTCGGGAGACACCGGAAAGGCAGGCTGTAAGATTAATATTTTGACTTTATTCCACAGGTGGAGGTCCACCTCGTGTCAAACGAGGGGCATTCACACGGCGGGTCGTGCCTGGGCTGCTCTTGGAAGTTCCAGGAGTGGCCTAGAACTTCGTGTCGGTGTGTGTGCTTGATCCTGGACCGGTAGATGGGCGCCGCAACAGCTCAGTGACTAGCACTGCTGGCTGTGCAGGCACATGGATTTGGGCCTGTGTCTGTGGGAGTTTGCTCATTCTCCCTGTGGTTGCATGGGTTTCCTCCGGGCGCTCCGGTTTCCTCCCACACCCCCAAAAATGTGCTCTCAGGCTAATCGGTTTTTACCAAATCGACACTATTTCTTCCCTGAATCTGACTGAGTAGGGTTCCATTCGTAGCCATGCAGGGTAGAATAGGTGTAGGGTGATGTGGCGGCGCGGGCTCGTTGGGCCGAAGGGCCTGTTTCCCGTGCTGGATTGTTCTTTGTTCTTTGTTCTTTGTTCTTTGTTCTCCACATTAAACTCCATCCGCCACCTCTCAGCCCAGCTCTGCAACCTTTCTAAGTCATCCTGCAAACTATGACACCCTTCCTCACAATCTACCACACCTCCGACTTTCGTGTCATCAGCAAACTTACTAATCCACCCAACTATACCCTCATCCAGATCATTAATAAAAATTACAAACAGAATTGCAACATCTTTGGACTGTGGGAGGAAACCGGAGCACCCGGAGAAAACCCATGCAGACACGAGGAGAATGTGCAAACTCCACACAGGCAGTGACCCGAGCCGGGAATCGAACCCAGGATCCTGGAGCTGTGAAGCAGCAGTGCTAACCACTGTGCTACCGTGCCGCCCAACTGTGCTACCGTGCCGCCCACAGCGCAGCGCAGAACAGGCCCTTCGGCCCACGATGTTGCGCCGACCAGTTACAAAACAATGACCCACTAACCTAAACCAATCCCTTTTCGTCCATAAACCTATCCACAGATCTCTTAAACGCCCCCAAACTAGGTGCATTTACAACTGCAGCAGGCAGGGCATTCCAGTCCCTCACCACCCTCTGGGTAAAGAACATCCTTCCTATAACTACATCCTTCCTATAACTACCCCCCCTTAATTTAAAGCCATGCCCCCTCGTGCTGCATTTCTCCATCAGAGGAAAAAGGCTATCACTATCTACCCTATCTAAACCTCTAATCATCTTATGTGTTTCAATTAGATCCCCTCTTAGCCACCTTCTTTCCAGCGAAAACAACCCCAAATCCCTCAGCCTCTCCTCATAGGACCTCCCCTCCATACCAGGCAACATCCTGGTAAACCTCCTCTGCACCCTCTCCAAAGCCTCCACATCCTTCCTGTAATGTGGGGACCAGAACTGCACACAGTACTCCAAGTGCAGCCGCACCAGAGTTGTGTACAGTTGCAACATGATGCTGCGACTCCTAAATTCAATCCCCCTACCAATAAACGCCAAGACACCGTATGCCTTCTTAACAACCTTATCTACTTGATTCCCAACTTTCAGGGCTCTATGTACACATACACCTAGATCCCTCTGCTTGGGTTTGTTCTGCCGTAAAATTAGGTTATGACTGATCTGTACTTAATCTGAGATCTCTGGAAGAGACTGTACTCCACATCATGGGGGTTGGCTAGGGACTTTGCATCTTACAGCACTGAGAATATTCAAGATGTCAGTGTTTTCCTATCTCATGCTCCTTTGCAAATCCCATCTCCATGTGAAGTGAACAGTAACGGTAGCTTCGGGTTAAAATGAACCAATTTTCAGACTTCTGCAAAGAATCTTTGATATCCTTGCATGTTTTCTCACATTCTGTTATCCAGTCCCATGAAATTATGCAATGGCTTCAATAATGTAGCTAAGTTAGGAACAGATTTGTTACAATAATTTACTAACCCTTAACAGGACCTCAAAAGCATCACATTCATTGGACATGGTGCTTCTAAAATAGCTTACATCTTGTTGGATGCTTTATGTAGGCCTTTACAACCAATAACATGGCCCAAATACTGGACTGCTGTCTGGAAAAAGTTAGCACTTTCTTTCTTGATACTTAGACCATGTGCTTGAAGATGTGTTGCTTTGAAATTATGCACGTGCTCCTGTTCACTGGACCCTGTAATTAGAATATCATCCAGGTAACATTGTACACCATAGAGACCACTTAAAATCTCATCCATCAATCACACTCAACCCTGGAGTACCTGGATTACAAAGACTTATGTCAAACTGTCATCAATTTTTACAGATGCATCATAGAAAGCATCTCTTCTGGATGTATCACAGCTTGGTATGACTCCTGCTCTGACTTAATATTTATCCAGTCCATAAGAAACTACAAAGATTTGTGAACATAGCCCAGTCCATCACACAAACCAGCCTCCTATCCATTCAGTCCATCTACAACTCCCACTGCCTTGGAAAAGCAGCTACCATAATCAGGACCCCACGCACCCTGGACATACTCTCTTCCACCTGCTTCTGACAGGGAAAAGATACAAAAGTCTAAGATCGCATATCAACTGACTGAAGAATAGTTACTTACATGCTGCCATCAGATTTTTGAATGGACCTACCATATATTAAGCTAATCTTTCTCCACACCCTAGCTCTGACTGTAACACTGTATTTCTGCACCCTCTCCTTCCCTTCTCCCCCATTTACTCAATGAATGGTATGTTTTGTCTGTATAATATGCAAGAAACAACGCTTTTCACTCTATCTCAGTATATGTAACAATAATAAATCAAAACAAATCAAATATGGTACTTCTCTTGCTTTGAATCTTTTTGATTGACTGATAGGCTTTATCTTGAGTTTCATGGACTCCCTTCATTGAGGGAGTGTCACTTCAAATATTTTATTTAATTTTATTTATTCAGAAGGTGCTATAAGTTTGTTCTGGTATCGACTAATTTGTTGACACAGCTCCAGTTAATCTTTATCTTCTCTAAGCATGATCTCTCAAATGGAGTTGGAAAATTACCATAAACCACATGGAGAGCAACTCCGCTGCTTTTCCATGATGAAACATTTTAGCGGCACAATCTAATTTACACATATGCCCTTAAAATTATGTTGCTGGGTTTAAAGGAACATATTTCAGCTTTTGTTGGTATGTAGTCTCAGGCTCATTTTGGCACATCTGTGATTTGCTTGTTACTATTTTGACTTCAATGAGGCTTTGTAGATCTTCATTTCTGCACCAAATTGTGAAGCCTCTTTGCCAACCAGTTCCATCAACACTGTGATTTCTACTGCTATCTACAGAGACAAAACATGTTCAATAATCTAAAAACAAATTACTATGGATGCTGAATCTGAATCAAAAACAGAAAATGCTGACCCAGACTCATAACATTACCTCTGTTCTGTCTTCACAGATGCTGTCATGCTCAGCAAATGATCTTCTTTGGGTACACTAATTTTGGAGACAACAGACTAGAAAATCTCAGAGTATTTCCTAATGACTCTCCAACACAATATTGTGTCAGACTTGTTAAGGCTGTCATATAGACACACAGGCCGCCTCTGTGTGTCTATACTCCTGATGTTTCTGCCATTTATTGTATAGCTCCCCCCTACATTAGATCTACCAATTTATATTTAAATACTTCGCATTTATCTGGATTAAACTGCATCTGCCATTTCTCCGCCCCATTTTAAGAACATAAGAACATAAGAAATAGGAGCAGGAGTAGGCCATCTGGCCCTTCGAGCCTGCCCCGCCATTCAATAAGATCATGGCTGATCTGTCGTGACTCAGCTCCACCTTCCCGCCCTCTCCCCATAACCCTTAATCCCTTCTCTTATCAAAAACCCATCAACCCGTTTCTTAAAAATATTTAGCGAGGCAGCCTCCACCACTTCAACGGGCAGAGAATTCCAGAGATTCACCACCCTTTGAGTGAAGAAGTTCCTCCTCAACTCTGTTCTAAACCGCCCCCCCTTTATCTTGAGGCTGTGCCCCCTAGTCCTACTGTCTTTTTTGAGCGGGAACAGTCTCTCCACCTCTATCCTATCCATCCCATTCATCATCTTATACGTCTCAATGAGATCTCCCCTCATTCTTCTAAACTCTAACGAGTACAAGCCTAGTTTATTCAGCCTCTCCTCATAGCTCAATCCCCTCAACTCCGGTATCAGCCGAGTAAACCTCCTCTGCACTCCCTCCAGGGCCAAAATATCCTTGCGCAGGTGCGGCGCCCAAAACTGCACACAGTACTCCAGCTGCGGCTTCACCAATGCCCTATACAGCTGCAGCAAGACCTCCCTACTTTTATATTCAATCCCCCTCGCTATGAAGGCCAGCATCCCATTCGCCTTCCTGACCACCTGCTGCACCTGCAAGCTGGGTTTTTGCGACTCATGCACAAGGACCCCGAGGTCCCTCTGCACCGTCGCCTGCTGCAGTTTTTCGCCCCGTAAGTAATAGTCCTTCCTACCATTCCTCCTACCAAAGTGGACCACCTCACACTTGCCAACATTAAATTCCATTTGCCATTTCCTGGCCCATTCGCCCAGCCTATCTAAATCCTTCTGCAGACTCTCCACACCCTCCGCACAATTTGCCTTTCCCCCAATCTTGGTGTCATCAGCAAATTTCGACACCCTGCACTCGGTTCCCTCCTCCAGATCATCTATATAAATGGTAAATAGCTGAGGCCCCAGCACCGACCCCTGGGGCACCCCACTAATCACCAACCGCCAATCCGAATAGCATCCATTGACCCCCACTCTCTGCCTCCTATTTGACAACCAATCCTCTATCCACGCTAACACCCTACCCCCAACTCCATGTCCCCTGACCTTCTGCAATAACCTCTTGTGAGGTACCTTGTCAAACGCCTTCTGAAAATCCAGAAAGACCACATCCACCGGCTCTCCTCTATCCACTGCCCTAGACACATCGTCTTAGAACTCCAGTAAATTTGTCAGACACGACTTCCCTTTAATGAAACCGTGTTGCGTCCGCCCTATCAAGCAATTCCCCTCAAGATGCCTCGCTATTTCCTCCTTAATGACGGTTTCTAACATTTTACCTACCACAGACGTTAAACTAACCGGCCTATAATTCCCCGCCTTTTGCCTGGCACCCTTCTTAAACAACGGCGTAACATTAGCTGTTTTCCAATCTTTCGGCACTTCCCCGGAATCCAGCGAAGTCTGGAAAATAACCACCAAGGCATCCACTATCACCTCCGCCGTTTCTTTCAGAACCCTCGGATGCATTCCATCCGGTCCTGGGGACTTGTCCACAATCAGCCCCTCCAGTCTGTCGAGCACCACCTCTCTAGTAACAGTAATGTCATTAAGACCCTCCATTCCTACCACCTTTCCATCGCTAACACCCGGCAAATTATTCACGTCCTCCTCCGTGAAGACAGAAACAAAGAAGTTATTCAAGACCTTAGCCATATCCCTATCCCCTACCACTAGCTCCCCTTTCTCATCCTCTAAAGGACCAACGTTTACCCTAGCCAGCCTCTTCCTTTTTATATATTTATAAAAACTCTTGCTATCCTTTTTTATATTAAGTGCTAGCCCAGCCTCATAGCTTCTCCTACCCTCCTTTATCAATTTCTTTGTCAATCTTTGTTGACATTTAAACCTTTCCCAATCCTCTTCTCGCCCACTGCTCTTAGCTACTCTAAACTCCTCCGCTTTTAATTTAACACTTTCCTTCACCTCCTTCGTTATCCACGGCTTATTACCTCTCCTCCTACTGTCCTTTTTAACCATCGGAATAAATTTCTGCTGAGCACCAAGAAAGATCTCCTTAAAGATCCTCCACTGCTCCTCAGCAGACCTACCTTCCAACGCGTTCCCCCAGTCCACATTCGCCAATTCTTCTCTCATCCTACCATACTCCCCTCTATTCAAACAAAGGACGCGTGTCTGGGAACCCACTTTCTCCTCCTCCATCTGCACCAGAAACTCCACCATACAATGATCACTCTCTCCAAGAGGATCCTTCACCGCAAGGTCCCTAATTCTACCCGCCTCATTACATAGCACCAGATCCAAGATAGCTCGCTCCCTCATCGGCTCCAACACACACTGTTCAAGGAAATTATCCCGGCAGCATTCCAAGAACTCCTCCTCGAGCCCACCTCGTCCAACATGGGTCGACCAATCAATATGCAGATTGAAATCTCCCATAACTAGTGCCATCCCATTCCTGCACGCTGCACTTATTTGCGCGTTAACAGCCCGCCCCACCTCCAGATCATTATTCGGGGGCCTATAGACGACACCCACTAGCGTCTTCCTCCCTTTTCTGTTCCTAATCTCCACCCACAACGATTCCACTTTCTGCTCCCTGGCTCCGATATCATCCCTTGCTACCACCTTGATACTATCCTTAATCAGCAGAGCTACGCCACCCCCTCTTTCCTCCTACCTATCCTTCCTAAACACTTGATAACCCTGTACATTCATCTCCCAGTCCCTGTCACCTTGCAGCCACGTCTCTGTAATGGCCACCAGATCGTATCCATTTGTGTCGATCTGCGCCACCAGCTCATCCACTTTATTCCGAATGCTTCGTGCATTCAGATACAGCGCTTTCATCCCAGCCTTCACCTGGACCCTACTTGCCGTAACGCCACCAATTGGGACATCCTTGGCCTCTTCCCTTACCTGTACCCTATCCTTAACTTTAGACCTCATAGCGTCACGTACCCTCGCACACTCCCCCCCCCCCTAATTAGTTTAAAGCCCTGTCTACAGTCCTCTTTACTCGATTCGCCAGCACTCTGGTCCCAGCACGATTCAGACCAACCCCATCCTGCCCGAACAGGTCCCACCTACTGGTGCCAATGCCCCATAAATTCGAACCCATTCCTCCCACACCAATCCCTGAGCCACCCATTTACTTCCTTTATCCTATCAACCCTACGCCCGTCTGCCCTCGGTTCAGGCAGTAGCCCAGAGATAACCACCTTGTCGGTTCTACTTTTTAATTCCATTCCCAGCTTCTCATACTCCCTTCCCAGATTCTCAGTCCGCATTTTGCCTACGTCGCCGGCACCCACATGTACTATAACGACCGGGTTCTCACCCTCCCACTCCAGATTCCTCTGCAGCCCAGCTGCGACATCCTGTACCCGAGCACCAGGCAGACAACACACCCTTCTGTGCACTTTGTCATTGTGACAAAGGACAGTGTCAATCCCCTTCACCCCACTATCCCCAATCACTACTACGTTCCTTTACACCTTCTCTTTGCCTATGTCCTGCTGCATCACTGTACCGTGTGCAGTTTGCTCACCAACCTCTCTTGCCTCGTCCTCTTCCAGACTGGAAGCAAGTTTTCCAGCCTATCTATATCATGCTGTATTCTCTGACAATGTTACAATGTTCATCATTATCCGCAACTCCAGCAATCTTTGTGACATCCGCAAACTTACTGATCACACCAGTTACATCTTCTTCCAAATCATTTATATATATCTCAAACAAGCAGGGGTCCCAGTACTGAGCCCTGCGGAACACCACTAGTCACAGACCTCCAACCAGAAAAAGACCCCTCCACGGCTACCCTCTGTCTTCTGTGGCCAAGTCAGTTCTCCACCCATCTAGCTAGCTCATCTTTTATCCCGTGAGATTTAACCTTTTGCACCAGCCTGCCATGAGAGACCTTGTCAAATGCTTGTCAATCCATATAAACGACATCCACAGCCCTTCCTTTGTCAAGCATTTTTGTCACCTCCTCAAAAAACTCAACCAAATTTGTGAGGCATGACCTCCCTCATGCTGTCTATTGCTAATGAGATTATGCAGTTCTAAATGTGCATACATCCTATCTAATAACCTTCTCCAAAATTTCCCTACCACTGACGTCAAGCTCACCAGCCTATAATTACCCAGGTTATCCTTGCTACCCTTCTTAAATAACGGGACCACATTTGCTATCCTCTGGGACCTCATCTTTGTCTAGTGAAGAGACAAAGATTTCTGTTAGAGACCTAGCAATTACATCGCTTGTCTCCTTGAGATACAAGGAGATATGAGAATGTTCATTTTTTATAATCAAATTTGTAATGACATCTATCAAACCTCCTAAAAAATCTCTGCTGGTACAACTCTTAAACAACTTTGTTCTACGAGTTCTCTGTAGCTTCCATTGTCCTTTCCTCCAGGAAGTTTCTATTTGGCTCAATATGTCGTTCTGCTGTAAAAATCTGATAGAGTCAGACTGTATTATAAAAGACAACAAAGGACATCCAATGTAAAGAATACAAATATAGAAAAGAACAACACCCTCACTCTACGCAACAGACATGACCCCTACCTCCTACCGCCAATCCTCCACTAGACACAAAATCACTGGCACCTCACCCAGTGACCTCTGGCACCGTTCCCTGCAAAAGGATATTGTTCTACTAATTGCCAAAGGAACTGTTCCCCATTTTAAAAACGTGAGATTACACTACCGGGGTGACCTTTCAACATGGGGGGGGGGGGGATCTTACAGTGGGAAGGCACGTTAATTAAATAAAATACACTCAAATGGGGTTCTCATCTATGATCATCAAATGGGGTTCTCATCATATAGCGCTATATCGATTCGCAGAAAATTGTGAATATGGAGCCCTGAATGACTAATCAATTCGAGATCACATTGTCATGAAAATCTTAGAGCCACCTTCTGATATTTTGCTGTCACAAAAAGCTTGATTCTATCAAAAATTGTACAGATGGAATCGAAAAACAGAAAAGTTTTAGTTAAGGCAACAAAGAAATCTTATGCAAAAACAGGCTAGTATTTAAAAATTATAGGGCACCTAGCCCCAGAGAAAAAATGAAAAGGGTACAGTAATTTTCATTATTCATTGTTCTAGTTGTGGCAGGAAAAGGCTGCATCGCGGCAAAGAGCCTCTCCTGCAAGTAAATCATTTTGCCATAGCTAAAAGCTTTTAAACCAAACAAAGAACAAAGAAGAACAAAGAAGAACACAGCATGGGAAACAGGCCATTCGGCCTGTAGGATTTTATAAGTACCATTCTTGGGAAAAGTCAGAAGATCAAATATAAATTTGAAATGAAAACAGAAAATGCTGTATTAACTCAGCAGGTCTGTTAGCACCTGTGGAGAGAGAAATAGTTTTAATTTTTGAGTCCATATGACAATTCTTCAGAACTGAAGGGGGGTGGAAATGTGAAGTATTTGAGGGGCATGTGTTGAAGGTAGACCTGATTAGAAGGTCAGGGATGGGGGAGCTCAGGAGAGATTGACAATGATGTCATGGACACAAGACAAAGGGCATTGTAATCATAGTGTTAAAGACAAAAGAAAATGCTAATAGTGGCATGAAAGTAAGATAGCAGAATGTGTTAATAGGAGAATAAAGAAGTGAGCATGGAAACAAGGGTGACAGAAGACCAGTTCAGCATTGAGTTGAGCCCGAAATTCATAAAGGGAATGAAACTGAGTCCTTTGCTGAGCACAGAATGTTTAGCATCAGAAAATGCACAATGAACACAGCAAAAGCAGTAGATGCATCTTCACGCGTTCCTATTGGGAAACCAGAATGGAAAGACAGAAATCCTATCTAAGAGGTAAATTCAGGCAACTCATTTTTAACAATATTTCCACCAACAACCAAACAGAAGCTGAACAAAATAAGGATTATGCAAAAATAAGAGAATATTGTGAAAACTGACTGCGAGAATATGTTGCTGTCAAGATCATCCTACTCAAGCAGTTGCAGGCATCTCAGCATTGTAGACAGCTTATAAATCTACCATGAGAGGCTCGCCATTCCAAGAGTTCTCGGACTTAAAACTTCTAAAGAATACCCCAGGGGCTGGCGTCTGTCTGTTCCAGGGCCCCCATTCATACTATCCTCCAGCAATAGTTATGATCGGATATGTACAACTTGGATGGGTTATGGAAATGGATCCTTTTGCTACTCCACTAGTTTCAGCCTTAAAACCCCATTTATTCCCATTTTCACTCATCTTCAAACCATGATATTTTGATCTCAATTGTATGAGTCCTTACACTGTTAGTAACTTCTTGGTGGCATCTTTTGAACACTTTTTAAATCCTAACACACTACATTCACTTATATCCCCTTATCTATGCTCAGTGCATTATTGCCCATGACCTAAGACTTGATCATACTGCTAAAAATGCCTCTCCTACACTTCCATTTCAACATTTTTGTCAAAGCACATTGAGTGATTATGGTGGGTGATTGCTTTATTAGGAATGGAAAGCTGTTCATTCAAATATTACTACTAAAGGCTGGAAATGTTCCACTGCACCTAATTTCCTAGTCAGGTCCTTAAACCCCAGTACCACCTTAAATGGTCATCAAAAATTGCAGGTCTTATATGGGTGCAGACCTCAGGGCGACATCATATTTGAGGGGTTAGGTGTCCTGTGGCATCACAATAGGAACCATGACAACACAGACACTGCAGGGTTTTATAAAACACAGCAAAGTGATTTGATTTTTATTTGATTTATTACTGTCACATGTATTAACAGGCAGTGAAAAGGATTGTTTCTTGTGCGCTATACAGACAAAACACACCGTTCGTAGAGAAGGAAATGAGAGAGTGCAGAATGTAGTGTTACAGTCATAGCCAGGGTGTGGAGAAAAATGAACTTAATGCAGGGTTAAAGTCTGACAGCAGCAGGGAAGAAGCTGTTCTTGAGTCGGTTAGGACATGACTTCAGACTGTTGTACCTTGCAATCTTTTGCAATTTGTGCACTTGTGCATTCAACCAGAAATACGTCAGTGATGATTGACAAAACTCTATCAAGATCACTCAGATCAGAATAGCGAAGCAAACACAACGAAGCTTATTCATTTATGTTCAGCTGCTGTAGAGGAGATGGTTGCTGACACAGAGGAAGAGTCACAATCTGTCAATCAAAGAGGGGATAGTTTCAGTTGGAGACCATAAGTAACAGGCAGCACTGTATGATAACTTGCAGCAGCTAAAAACTTAACCGGTGGCTGAAGAATGCCTGGGAAGATCACAGGAGCATTGGTTGGAGGCCTGATGCCACACTGTGTGGACCTTTTTATTGCTGTTCAGCAGACTGCCCTGGAAACCTTTGTGCAATCCTTGCTGTCCCAGCTATCTTATGAAGGTACCAGTCTGCAACAGATAGAGAAGAACAAAGAACAAGAACAAAATCAGCCCGGGAAACAGGCCCTTCGGCCCAACGAGCCGGCGCCACCATCTCAACACCACCAGTCCACCTTTCTACCCACGACCCCTGTCTAATGTTTTATGGCCAGGAGAAGATAGGGGTTTTGAAAACTCTGCATCAACAACTAGTGAACCTCGATGTGCAATGTCAACAGATCGTGGACGACAAAGAACAAAATGAAAGAGTCCGGGAAATAGGCCCTTCGGCCCAACGCGCCCGAGCCGCCATCTCAACACCACCAGTCCACCTTTATACCCACGACCCCTGTCTAATGTTTTATGGCCAGGAGAAGATAGGGGTTTTGAAAACTCTGCATCAACAACTAGTGAACCTCGATGTGCAATGTCAACAGATCGTGGACGACAAAGAACAAAATGAAACAGCCCGGGCCCAACGAGCCTGCGCCGCCATTTTAACATTATGAGTCCCCTCTCCACCCATGACCCTTGTCTATGCTGATGGCATTCCAATTTGAGGGAAGACTAATTTAGGGACAATTTGTTACACCAATTAGCCTCAATACCACATCTTTGGGGTGGGAGGAAACTGGAGCACCCGGAGAAAACCCACGCAACCACGGGGAGAATGCGCAAACTCCCACAGGCTCTGGCCCACATCCATGTATCTGCACAGCAAACAGTGATAGTCACTGAGCTGTTGTCTTGCCCAGTATCTGGTCCAGTTTAAGCACACACTAACGATGTGAAGTACTAGGCTACTCTCGAAACATCCAAGAGCAGCCCTCGTACGACCCAGTGCGTGTATGCCCCTTGTTAGACAACAAGGCGGACCGAAGCACCTGTGGATTAAAAGAGAAAATCATCAGTATCATCCACATCCTTATACAAACATTCAAGGGAATCCCCAAGTGAAACAAGTGAGCCAGAAAATATGTTGGAAGGTCCATAGGAATCAATTGATTCCCAGGAACATTCCAAGGCTCCTGAACCTTATTTAAAACAGCCTCCTATATCCCTCCATCTCCATCCCACTCATGTGCCTATCTAAGTAACTCTTAAACAACTCCAGGGTGCCTGCCTCCACCACCTTGCTTGGCAGAGCATTCCATACCCCCACTACCCAATATTTAATTGGGTAGTGGGGGTATGGAATAATTGCTGACTTAAGACCCCATGATCAACTGGACAACCAGATGCTTGTGGCCTTTGACAACTTGCCTGATGAACATCTGAGCTTTGCCACCTTGGCTGCACAGTTGGTTGAGGCAATCTTTAGCAGACAATGGCAAAAACTTTAGCAGACAATGGCCAAGTATCATTGATGCGCTGGGGGTTCATTTGCAGCTAATTCCTTACCAGGAGATTAAACAGTGAGTTCTACGAGGTGTGACAATTTTGATTGAGAGCGGTGTCTGAAGACTCAGACTATGCAGTGAAGACCGTAAAGCATCTGGTAAGCTCACTGTCCCATCAGTGGGAACATGTATTCAACTAGTATTTCATTGGTTGCCATCTCTTTTTTTTCATTCATTCGTGGGACATGAGCATCGCTGGCTGGTCAGTATTTATTGCCCATCCCTAGTTGCCCTTGAGACGGTGATGGTGAGCTGCCTTTTTGTATCACTGCAGTCCATGTTCTGTGGGTTGATCCACAATGCTGTTAGGGAGGGAATTCCAGTGACTGTAAAGGAATGGCGATGTATTTCCAAGTCAGGATGGTGCGTGGCTTGGAGGGGAACTTGCAGGTGGTGGTTGTTCCTATTTTTTATCTGCTGCCCTTGTTCTTCTAGATGGAAGTGGTCATGGGTTTGGAAGGTGCGATCAGAGGATCTTTGGCAAATCGTTGCAGTGCATTTTGTGGATAGTACACACTGCTGCTACTAAGCGTCAGTGGTGGAGGGATTGAACATTTGTAGATGTGGTGCCAGTCAAGTGGGATGCTTTGTCCTAGATGGTATCAAGCTTCTTGAGTGTTGTTGGAGCTGCACCCCTCCAGGCAAGTGAAGTGAAGTCCATCACACTCCTTATAGATGGTGGAGAGGCTCTGGGGAGTCAGGAGGTGAGTTACTCACCTCAGTATTCCTAGCTTTTGACCTGCTATTGTAGCCACTGTGTTTATATGGTGAGTCCAGTTGAATTCTTGGTCAATAGTAACCTCAAGAATGTTTTTAGTGGGGGATTCAGTGATGGTTATACCACTGAATGTTAAGGGGCAGTGATTAGAATGTCTCTTATTGGTGATGGTTGTCGTCTGGCATTTGTGTGGCATGACTGTTACTTGCCACTTGACAGTCCAAGCCTGGATATTGTCCAGATCTTGTTGCATTTGAACATGGACTGTGTCAGTGACTGAGGAGTCGCAAATGGTGCTGAACATTGTGCAGTCATTGGCGAATGATTGCAGATTGTGCTGGAGTACAATTTCGCTGCTATTGATGGCCCATTGCACCTCCTGGATGTCCAGTCTTGAGTTGCTAAATCAGTTCGAAGTCTGTCCCATTTAGTGCGGTGATAGTGCCCCACCACACACGATGGAGGTTATTCTCAATGTGAAGGCGGGACTTTGTCTCCCCAAGAACTGTGCAGTGATGCATTCCCTGATCAAAAGTGCAACTCCACCACCACCCCCCCTCTCTTACGTCCTGTTCTATTTTTCCTGTATCATCTGTACTCTGGAACATTGAGCTGCCAGTCCTGTCCCTCCCTTAGCCATGTTTCAGTAATTGCGATAATATCCCAGTCCCACATCCATGCCCTGAGTTCACCTGCCTTGCCTGTCAGGCCTCTTACATTGAAATAAATGTAGTTTAATCTGGACTCCCCTTGCTCTCTGCTGTGTTTATGCCTGATCTGTCTGGCATTAGGATTACTGACACTGTCTTTATGAATTAATGTGATCTCTTTAACTTCCGTGCTGTCCTCAAACTTCCCTTCTGTCTCCCTACTGCTTCGAATCCCACACCCCCTACCAAACTAGTTTAAACCCTCCCGAGTGGCTGCAGCAAATTTTGCCACCAGGATGTTAGTCCTGCTCCAGTTCAAATGTAACCCATCCCTCTTCAACAGATCAACCCTTCCCCAGAAAAGATCCCAATGATCCAAAAATTTAAATCCCTGGCCCCCTGCTCCAGCTCTCAAGCCAGGCATCCATCTGTCTAATCCTCTCATTCCTATTCTCCCTCGCATGTGGCACCGGTAGTAGTCCTGAAATTACTACCTTCGAGATCCTCCACATTAGCCTTCTGCTTAACTCTCTATATTCACATCTCAGGACATCATCCCTTTTCCTCTGTTGTTGGTACCAACACGTACAACGACCTTGGGTTGCTCACTCTCCCCCTTAAGAACGTCCTTGACCCTGGCACCAGGGGGGCAGCACACCATCCTGGTATAGAACATAGAACATTACAGCACAAACAGGCCCTTCGGCCCACGAGTTGCGCCGATCGCATCAACACCTATCTATAACCCCCAATCCCATAAAACCCCATATACTCATCCAGAAGTCTTTTAAAAGACCCCAGCGAGTTCGCCTCCACCACCACTGACGGCAGCCGATTCCATTCACTCACCACCCTCTGAGTGAAAAACTTACCCCTAACATCACCTCTGTACTTCCCTCCAGGCACCTTAAATCTGTGTCCTCTCGTAGCGACCATTTCAACCCGGGGAAATAGCCTCTGAGAGTCCACCCTATCTATTCCTCTCAACATTTTATAAACTTCTATCAGGTCGCCTCTCAACCTTCGCCTCTCCAGGGAAAAGAGTCCCAGCTCCCTCAACCTATCTTCATAAGGCATGCCTCCCAGTCCAGGCAACATCCTTGTAAATCTCCTCTGTACCCTTCAATAGCTTCTACGTCTTTCCTATAGTGAGGCGCCCAGAACTGCGCACAGTACTCCCAATGAGGCCTGACAAGGATCCTGTAAAGTTGCAGCATTACCTCCCGACTCCTAAACTCAATCCCTCGATTAATGAAGGCCAGTACACCATACGCCTTCTTGACCACCTCCTCCACCTGCGAGGCCGATTGTGGCCACAGAAACATCTATCTGTGCCTCCAACTAGTGAGCCCCCTATTACTACTGCTTGCTTGCTCTTTGTAATTGTTATGGGGGACTTTAACTTTACTCATGTAGATTGGAATTGCTACAGCTCTGGCTCGTTAGAGGGGTCAGTTTTTGTTCAAAGTGTGCAAGAAGGTTTTTTGACTCAGTATGTAGATAGGCCGACGAGAGGTGAGGCTATATTGGATTTGGTGCTTGGTAATGAGCCAGACCAGGTGCTAGACTTGGAAGTTGGTGTACAGTTTGGGGATAGTGATCACAATTCGATTACGTTCACCTTAGTGATGGAAAGGGATAGGCATGAACCTCGGGTCAGTAGTTTCAGCTGGGGGAAGGGTAATTATGAGGCTATTAGGAGAGAATTAGGAAGCATTGGTTGGAATGGGAGATTACAGGGACTGGGAACATCCGAGATGTGGAGATTTTTCAAGGAGCAGCTATTGCGGGTCTGTGATAAGTATATCCCTGTCAGGCAAGGAGGATTTGGTAGGCCCAGGGAACCGTGGTGCACCAAAAAAGTTGATTCGTTGGTTAGGAAGAAAAAGGAGGCTTATGTTCGGATGAGGCTTGAGGGCTCAGGTAGTGCATTAGAAAGTTTTAGATTGGCTAGGAGGGAGTTGAAGAGGGAGTTAAGAAGGGCTAAAAGAGGGCATGAGATGATTTTGGCTGATAGGATTAAGGAGAACCCTAAGGCGTTTTACAGGTATGTCAAGAACAGAAGGTTGGTTAGGACAAGATTAGGGCCAGTTACAGACAGTAGAGGGAAGTTGTGTGTGGAACCGGAGGAGATTGGAGAGGCGTTGAACCAATATTTCTCTTCGGTGTTCACGCAAGGGGACAGGAATGTAGCTGAGGAGGACACTGGGGTGCAGGGGTGTGTAATAGATAGTATTACAGTTGATACGGGGGATGTGCTGGATATTTTAGAGGGATTGAAAATAGATAAGTCCCCTGGTCCAGATGGGATTTACCCTAGGATTCTTTGGGAGGCAAGAGGGGTGATTGCGGAGCCTCTGGCTCTGATCTTCAGGTCGTCGTTAGTCTCTGGTATAGTACCAGAAGATTGGAGGACAGCAAATGTTGTCCCATTGTTTAAGAAGGGGAGAAGGGACTTCCCTGGGAATTATAGACCGGTGAGTCTTACTTCTGTGGTGGGTAAGGTTTTGGAAAGGATTATTAGAGACAGGATTTATAGTTATTTGGAAAGTAATGAGTTGATTAGAGACAGTCAGCATGGTTTTGTAGCGGGTAGGTCATGCCTTACTAACCTTATCGAGTTCTTTGAGAAAGTGACCAAAGAGGTGGATAGGGGTAAGGCAGTTGATGTGGTGTATATGGATTTTAGCAAGGCGTTTGATAAGGTTCACCATGGTAGGCTTCTGCAGAAAATGCAGATGTATGGGATTGGGGGTGATCTAGGTAATTGGATCAGGAATTGGCTAGCAGATAGGAGACAGAGAGTGGTGGTTGATGGGAAATATTCGTCATGGAGTTCGGTTACAAGTGGTGTGCCTCAGGGATCTGTTTTGGGGCCACTGCTGTTTGTAATTTTTATTAATGATCTGGATGAGGGTATAGTTGGGTGGATTAGTAAGTTTGCTGATGACACCAAAGTCGGAGGTGTGGTAGATTGTGAGGAAGGGTGTCATAGTTTGCAGGATGACTTAGATAGGTTGCAGAGCTGGGCTGAGAGGTGGCGGATGGAGTTTAATGTGGAGAAGTGTGAGGTAATTCATTTCGGTAGGAATAACAGATGTGTTGAGTATAGGGCTAACGGGAGGACTTTGAATAGTGTGGAGGAGCAGAGGGATCTAGGTGTATGTGTACATAGATCCCTGAAAGTTGGGAATCAAGTGGATAAGGTTGTTAAGAAGGCATACGGAGTTTTGGCGTTTATTGGTAGGGGGATTGAATTTAGGAGTCGCAGCGTCATGATGCAACTGTATACATCTCTGGTGCGGCCGCACTTGGAGTTTTGTGTGCAGTTCTGGTCCCCACATTACAGGAAGGATGTGGAGGCTTTGGAGAGGGTGCAGAGGAGGTTTACCAGGATGTTGCCTGGTATGGAGGGGAGATCCTATGAGGAGAGATTGAGAGATTTGGGGTTGTTTTCGCTGGAAAGAAGGCGGCTAAGAGGAGATCTCATTGAAACATATAAGATGATTAGAGGCTTAGACAGGGTAGATAGTGATAGCCTTTTTCCTAGGATGGAGAAAGCTAGCACGAGGGGGCACGATTTTAAATTAAGGGGGGGTAGTTATAGGACAGATGTCAGGGGTAGGTTCTTTACCCAGAGGGTGGTGAGGGACTGGAATGCCCTGCCAGCTGCAGTTGTAAATGCACCTAGTTTGGGGGCGTTTAAAAGATCTGTGGATAGGTTTATGGATGAAAAGGGATTGGTTTAGGCTAGTGGGTCATTGTTTTGTAACTGGTCGGTGCAACATCATGGGCCGAAGGGCCTGTTCTGCGCTGTAATGTTCTATGTTCTAATGTTCTATGGTGTCACAGGCTTGGCTGCTGCTGGTATCTCCCCCTGACAGGTAATCCCCCTCAACAGCATCCAAAATGGTATACCTGTTTGAAAGGGGAATAGACACAGGAGACTCCTGCACTATCTGCCTGCCTCCTGGCAGTCACCCATCTACCTGTCTGAACCTGTGGTGTGAGAACTCCCTGTAACTAGTGTCGATCACACTCTCTGCCTCCTGTATGCTCTGCAGTGCATCCACCTGCAGATGAGCTATTTCCTATGTTAGAGACACACAGTACAGGGGGCCACGGGCTTAGGGTGATGGGGGAGAGGTATAACACGGATATTAGAGGGAGGTTTTTCACACAGAGGGTAGTGGGTGTATGGAATGCTCTGCCAAGTAAGGTGGTGGAGGCAGGTATGCTGGAGTTGTTTAAGAGTTACTTAGACAGATACATGAGTGGGTTGGAGATGGGAGGATATAGGAGATTGTTTTAAATAAGGTTCATTAGCACTGGGGCATCCCTGGTAATGTATAAGGATGTGGAATGGTAATGATGTTTTTCTCTTTTAATTCACAGGTTTAAGTCAGTCCACCTTGTTATCCAACGAAGGGCGTACACGCGATGGGTCGTACTTGGGCTGCTCTTGGTTGTTCGAGATTGGCCTAGTGCTTCATGTCGTTAGTGTGTGCCTAAACTGGGCCAGATGCTGGGCAACATGACCGCTCAGTGACTATTGCTGTTTGCTGTGCAGACACATGGATTTGGGCCGGTGTCTGTGGGAGTTTGCGCTTTCTCCCTGTGCTTGCGTGGGTTTTCTCCGGGTGCTCCGGTTTCCTACCACACCCCAAAGATGTGCTATTTGGCTGATTGGAGGTAATAAATTGTCCCTAAATTAGTTTCCCTCAATTTGGAATGCCATAAACAAGAGGTAAGAGTCATGGGTGGACTGGTAATGTTAAAATGGTGGCGCGATTCGTTGGGCCGAAGGGCCTGTTTCCCGGGCTGTTTTTGTTCTTTGTACTTTGTTCCAACCGAACAAAGTGGTTTGTGAGGAGCTGCAAATGGACACACTTCCTGCAGAAAAGTAAGTTGTCAAGGAGATTAGATTGCTCCCTAATTGCTAATGTTTGGCAGGAGGAGCATGCCACTGCCCTAGCTGCCATATTGCCCTTATAGAGGTAAAAGGACAAAAGAATTACAACTCATCTCTCCCTTGCTTGCTTGATCAAGTTTGGGGGATCCAGTGACTTTCAGCAGCAGATCATGCCAACCTAGTATTTTTGTTGCTGCACGTGGCTGGCAAAGAGTGAGGAAATCATCCGATCTTGCACTTTAACACTCTACAAATCTTCTCTCTCCTTAGATCTGCTAAGGCTTGCTCCCTAATTAAAAGGTATCTGGAGGAGCCTAGCTTCAAGTACCTCGATTTTCGAAAGCGCTGTCCCATCGACTTGTTCAGGACTTCCCAGCATGGTGAATTCCTGTGCCATGGACTGTGTATCCTTCAACAACGATGGAAATCTCACGAATCACGCACTTGCCTTGTCAACAACCTTCCTCATGAAGCATACAGACTGCTTTGGACTGGCCTGGTGCATCTCCTGGTGTAAACATTTCGTTGTTAATTGCTGCTGTTTGCCACCTGAATGAATCCTTAGCACAACAGCCTGTGAATCTTATCCCAAACCTTAGCTTCATTAACACCAACTGATCTCAGCCAGATCATCCTGAACACACCAGACCCTTCTTTGTAACAAGTGATTGCAGCCAGATAGTCCTGTTTGTAACAGCAACTGAACAGTATTTGTACATATTGTAAATTTTTATTAAAAAACTTAAATATTTAAAACAACTTAAATATTCGTTTTTATTATTTAAAACTTATTATTATTGAATCCCCAAGTTATGTTGCTTTCCCTGATGTATGGACACAGGACACAGACAGACACACATACACACCATACAGGTAGGCAGACATAAACACACAAAATGGAAAAGACAGATGGTGACACAAACAAACACGTGGCATAGTGGCACAGCAGTTATGGACAGCATGGTGGCATAGTGATTAGCACTGCTGCTTCAGTGCCAGGGGTCCAGGATTAATGCCAGCCTCAGATGACAATGTGGAGTTTGCACATTCTCCCTGTGCCATCATGGGTTTCCTCTGGGTTCTCTACTTTCATCTCACATTCCAAAGATGTGTGGGTTCCGTTGAGTGACCATGCTAAATTGACCATTAGTGTCGGGGATCAGCAGGGTAAATGCATGGGGTTACAGGGATAGGGCCAGGTTGGGATTGTTGTTACAATGTGTTTGATGGGCCGAATGGCCTCTTTCTGCACTGTCGGGATACTATGATGTATAATATATATATAATATAATATATAATATAATATATAATATATATGATGGATAGAGGAGAGCCGGTGGATGTGGTCTTTCTAGATTTTCAGAAGGCGTTTGACAAAGTACCTCACAAGAGGTTATCGCAGAAGGTCGAGGGACATGGAGATGGGGGTAGGGTGTTAGCGTGGATAGAGGATTGGTTGTCAAATAGGAGGCAGAGAGTGGGGGTCAACGGGTGCTATTCGGATTGGCGGATGGTGACTAGTGGAGTGCCCCAGGGGTCGGTGCTGGGGCCTCAGCTTTTTACCATTTATATAGATGATCTGGAGGAGGGAACCGAGTGTAGGGTGTTGAAATTTGTGATGACACCAAGATTGGGGGAATGGCAAATTGTGCGGAGGGTGTGGAGAGTCTACAAGAAGGATCTAGATAGGCTGGGCGAATGGGCCAGGAAATGGCAAATGGAATTTAATGTTGGCAAGTGTGAGGTGGTCCACTTTGGTAGGAAGGGGATTAAAGATTATGGGGAGAGGGCGGGAAGGTGGAACTGAGCTACGACAGATCAGCCATGATCTTATTGAATGGCGGGGCAGGCTCGAAGGTCGAGATGGCCTATTCCTGCTCCTATTTCTTATGTTCTTATAACCCTTTCTCCTCCTTATCCTGTTTTCATGTAAGAAGTACAAGCTGCAGATGGTGTGTCTCTTGCTTTCATCCCAGTCTTCCTTCAGCCCAACCCACTCCTCCCCATCTGCATGTATGTTCTCAGTGCCTAGGAATTGCTGTCGGGTGAGTGAATGCAGCCTCGAGAGGAAGTGTAACAGTTAGGCACAAGCACTGAAGGAGCACTATCAACTCAATCTGACAACTCCAACACCAGCTCTGATTCTGGTGCTGCATCTACCTCAGAGGCGAGTGGAAGATTGGGGTCTGCATGTGGTGAGTCACGTTCTGCAGTTGCACCACATCACCTACCTCTTTGTTATGTCTTGATTAACTTATTCTTAAATATTTTATTATTAATAAACATTGCTACTCCCAATAGCTTTTACTACTGCTAGCAAAACTTTACTACAGCTATTAAAATCTTAAAATTATAAATTCCCAACTTTGAAGAGAATCGAGTAAAATATTCACCAGTCACTTATTTGCTTACCTGTGAAATGCTACTTTGATTTCTCTCAGAATATGATTGCTCCACTTTGGACCCACAGGCACGACTGGATTGGATAACCTTTCCAGTGCTGCCTGCCTCCACTCCATTCTTCTCGTTGCTCCTGACTGCCTCCAGATCCTACTTTAGTCTGCTGTTCCCTGCTATCACACGTCTCAATTCTCGACACAATGGGTGGAGTGGGGGAGGGGGGGTTCTGCCTCCCTTTTTGTTGAGTAGGAATGATGGAGGGGCTGGAGAATTAAGGGGGTGTACCAAAATGGCTTTTACACTGGGGAGGATTTCCCCACTTGATTGTCCCCGCCAGTGAAATAGCGAGGTTACAGTCAATGCAGGATGGGAGGTCCATTGTGATAAGCAGGGATCCCCACTGTAACATTCCCCTTACATGGGAAGGTCACTCCCACCATCATGTTGATGGTGTTTACAGCAGGTTTTTCAATACGGGGAACTGATGAACAGAACCCGTTGGGGTTACCCAGTTAAGTACAGCTCCCAGGGGTGAGAGGATCTGGGCGCTGACACTGCCCTGGTACTTCCCCCAGCACTGCCCTCTGGTACTAACCGGGCCAGTGGTGGGTATGGGGAGTGTTTCTGTGTCCTTCCTGGGGGTTCTGTGCTGGAGGTCCTTGGGGAGGGTAGTTCTGTGTTCGGGTCAGTGGGGGGTATTATGTCCGGCGGTATGATTGAATGTTTTTATTTTTTTACCTCGGTCACCCTGATCTCTCAGCAGCCTCAGTTGCTGGCCATTTGGGCTCTGGTGTGGATATGCCAGCGTTAGACTGGGGTAAACACAGTAAGAAGTCTGACAAAAGCAGCTTAAAGTCCAACCAATTTATTTGGTCGTAAATTCACAAGCTTTTGGGGTTTGCCCCTTCGTCACATGAATGGAGAGTTCTGGCCTCAGACTTGAACAGCAGGTTAGGTGTAAAGATTCGCATTCTAATCAGTAATCTGTAAACTGTCTGTGCTTTATATGCTCTGTCTGAGGCCAGAACTCTCCATTCACCTGACGAAGGGGCAAACCCCAAAAGCTTGTGTGTTTACAACAAATAAATTGGTTGGACTTTAAGCTGGTGTTGTCAGACTTCTTACTGCGCTTGGGCTCTCCCAGCACTATGTTCTTAGCACTCGTCACCTGGTTTAAAAATCCAGCAGGGAAAGCTGACAGCGCAGTGGGCGGGCTACACGCTTTTCCCAGCCAAGTTAACACTTTGGAAAAAAAGGGGAAAACTCAGTTTCACCTTGCAGATGTCTGTGCTCAAAGTGGCTTGTAGACTCTTACAGTCATCCAGTCATCAAAACAGATGGTTAGAATTGCTGAGGAACCAGTATGGCTGAGTGCCTGTGACTCTATATTGAACTAAACTCTATTTCCTCTCAGCATGACAGCATTCACACACTTAACACTGTCACTCCGACAGTGCTCGTGCTGTTGTCACTTAAGTTGCCTCAAAGGTCATTTGCTTTCACTTAAAGTCAGCAGCCTTTCAGCAACCAAGCTGCGACTGCTAGCATAATGCTATGTTGGAGCACGAGACTAAGGAGACCATTATGAACTCAGACACGCGTTCTAGTGAGTAACAGGGAATGTGGGTTGGCAGGGTGTTACTTCTGTGGTTCAGGCAGTGGAACTGTTTGTTCAAACTGATTTGTTCCATGATGTTCCAGTTTGCTGCGAGTGTCTTGTACACCTGACAGAGAGGAATCATTAGTAAGGCAAATAGCGTGTACCCCTTATCATTCAGCAATTAGTCTCCGCTTCTTTGTGATGGTGAAAAAGTGGAGGATATATTTGAATGCCACAGAATGAAGGAGCCATTGCCACTACCAGAATAGTAGCCATTCACTGAAATGATCTTCTGATTAATTCTCACTAACTGGATATTGTTTAAGTGGTAGCCCTCACAGTTAGACCATCTCCCAATTAACATTTGGTGCCCACAGAGCCACATGTGTGCAGTTAGTTACTCACTGTACCATTGAAAATCCCACCAGCTTGATATCTCCTTGTGCTGTCTCCTCCTGCTTCCCTCCACCTTACTCACCTGATGAAGGAACAGCGTTCCGAAAGCTTGTGGTGTTTACTATCCGATAAACCCATTGGACTTTAACCTGGTGTTGTGAGGCTTCTTACTGTATCCCTCCACCTCTACAGGGGCTCTGTGACTTCCCTGATGCAGTGATGGATAACAAACTGAGCGAGGGGGATTGAATATAAAAGTAGGGAGGTCTTGCTGCAGCTGTATAGGGCATTGGTGAGGCCGCAGCTGGAGTACTGTGTGCAGTTTTGGGCGCCGCACTTACGCATGAATATTTTGGCCTTGGAAGGAGTGCAGAGGAGGTTTACTAGGCCGATACCGGAGTTGAGGGGGTTGAACTATGAGGAGAGGCTGAATAAACTGGACTTGTACTCGTTGGAGTTTAGAAGAATGAGGGGAGATCATATTGAGACGTATAAGATGATGAATGGGATGGATAGGATAGAGGTGGAGAGACCCTTCCTGCTCAAAAAAGACAGTAGGACTAGGGGGCACAGCCTCAAGATAAAGGGGGGGCGGTTTAGAACGGAGTTGAGGAGGAACTTCTTCACTCAAAGGGTGGTGAATCTCTGGAATTCTCTGCCCGTTGAAGTGGTGGAGGCTGCCTCGCTAAATATTTTTAAGACGCGGGTTGATGGGTTTTTGATAAGAGAGGGGATTAAGGGTTATGGGGAGAGGGCGGGAAGGTGGAACTGAGCCACGACAGATCAGCCATGATCTTTTTGAATAGCAGGGCAGGCTCGAAGGGCTAGATGGCCTACTCCTGCTCCTATTTCTTATGCTTCTAATGTTGCCTTCTGGACAGATCCACTGTAGAAGAAATTCAAGGTGACGGTGACCCTGACAGCCATTTTCATCCAGCTGTGATGTTGTAGCTGTGGTTGTTGGAGATGGTACAATTGAGTGACTACCTTCTTGTTAAAATACAGGCACCTCCGCACTGCTCCTGCCTGAGTTTGAGGTTAGCAATGCACTTTGTAAAAACGATTCTATTGACAGCCCTCCTTCTCCACCTGCTGTGTGTTGCTTTACCTTTATCCGGCTTATAGTCTATTTCAATATCATCTTGTAGCCCAGGAGATATTGTGACCATAGCATCCAGGAATAGAACGTCCTTTCTCCTGACTGACCAAACTGCAGTCTTCAGGTGCAGCAGGTGGTCAAGAAGGCGAATGGGATGCTGGCCTTTATAGCGAGGGGGATTGAATATAAAAGTAGGGAGGTCTTGCTGCGACTGTACAGGGTACTGGTGAGGCCGCAGCTGGAGTACTGTGTGCAGTTTTGGCTGCTGCACTTGCGGAAGGATATATTGGCCTTGGAGGGAGTGCAGAGGAGGTTCACTAGGCTGATACCGGAGATGAGGGGGTTGGACTATGAAGAGAGACTAAATAGACTGGGTCTGTACTCGTTGGAGTTTAGAAGGATGAGGGGCGATCTTATAGAGACATATAAGATAATGAAGGGGATGGTTAGGGTAGAAGTAGAGAGATTCTTCCCGCTTAGAAAGGATAGCAGGTCTAGAGGGCACAGCCTCAATATAAGGGGGGGACAGTTTAGACCAGAGTTGAGGAGGAACTTCTTCACTCAAAAGGTGGTGAATCTCTGGAATTCTCTGCCCGTTGAATTGGTGGAGGCTACCTCGCTAAATATATTTAAGTCACGGGCAGATAGGTTTTTGATAGACAAGCCAATTAAGGGTTATGGGGAGAAAGCGGGAAAGTGGAACTGATCCACTTCAGATCAGCCATGATCTTATTGAATGGTGGGGCAGGCTCGAGGGGCTAGATGGCCTACTCCTGTTCCTATTTCTTATGTTCTTATGTTCAAACAGCTCTTCTTTTCTTCTCCTCCTTATCCTCCTCTTTGAAATTGTCTGAAGAGGCTTTGTGCTCTCACCTTGGGAGCAATTTTTCCTCACAGCTTCAGTGCTCTCAACTGGTGCTGTGTTCCTGCCCTGGGTTCATGTGCAAGTTCCAGGGTGCCAAAGAAATCCACAGACTCTCTAGTGTTAAATTGCAAAGTCATGACAGAACTTTCTTTATTCCTTCATGGGATATGGGCATCAGTGGAAAGACTAGTATTTATTTCCCATGCCTGGCAATGACCTAGCGGGATTATTGCTAGACTATTAACCCAGAAACTCAGGTAATGCTCTGTAGACCTGGGTTCAAATCCCGTCACAGCAGTTGGTGGAATTTGAATTCAATAAAAAATATCTGGAATTACGAATCTACTAATGACCATGGAAGCATCGTCGATTGTCAGAAAAAGCCATCTGGTTCACTGATAACCTTTAGGGGAGGAAATCTGCCATCCTTACCTGGTCTGGCCTACATGTGATTCCAGAGTACAGCAATTTGGTTGACTTTCAACTACCCACAGGCAACTAGGGATGGGTAATAAATGCTGGCCAGCCAGTGACACCCATGTCCCTGAATGAATAAAAAATTATTGTCCTTGAGAAGTTGGTGATTGATTTCTTTCTTGAACTGCTGCATTCCATGTCATGTATAGATGCCAATCAAATGGGATAGTGTTGAGATTCTTAAGTGTTGATGGAACTGCAGTCATCCAAACAAGTGGAGAGTATTCCATCACACTCCTGTCTTCGGCCTTGTAGATGCTGGACAGACTTTAGAAGGGTCAGGAGGTGCCCCAGCCTCAGACTTGTTCTTTTATATAGCTTGACCACTTCTGTTTATGGTCAATGGTAATTCCCACGATGTTGATAATCGAGATTCAGCAATGGTAATACCATTGAATGTCCAGGGGAGATGGTTAGATTCTGTCTTGTTGGGGTAGGTCTGAGTATTGTCCTTGTGGCATATGGACGCTGTATCTGAGGAATTGTGAGTGCTGCTGGGCATCAGGCAATCATCAACAAACCTCTGACCTCATGATGGAGGGAAGGTCATTGATGAAGGAGCTGAAGATATAATTAAGTGATTAACAAGTTGAAATTTTACATTTATCACCTGTCTTTTCCTAGGGATGGAACTTGTAGTCAACATGTTGCCAGGGAAGGTGGTGGAAGCAGATACGATAGTGACTTTTAAGGGGTGTCTGGACAAATACATGAACAGGATGAGAATGGAGGGATACGGTCCCTGGAAGGGTAGGAGTTTTAGTTCAGTTGGGCAGCATGGTCGGTGCAGGCTTGGAGGGCTGAAGGGCCTGTTCCTGTGCTGTAATTTTCTTTGTTCTTTTACACTGGAACTAAATGGAAAATTTGATGGGTTGGATTGGGTTTCCTGACGTGATTGCATTATCTAAGAACTTCCTAATCCCTCCTCACTCATCAGCTCTTCTATTAAAGTGCTTAACTATATTGAACATCCCCCCTATTGTCATTTCTGATTCATCATGGCTGAGTCAGAATTCCCACCGCTGATTGTGGGAATCAGATTCCATCAACCATGACCTTATTGAATAGCAGAGCAGGCTCAAGGGGCCAAATGGCCTACTTCTGCTCCTAATTCATACGTGTTTAATGCCATCTCCACAGGGAGAGTTCAAGGAGAAGGCCTACATCTATCTTCTCAAAGCAACCGCTGGTGGGCGATAAATGTGGTCCTGTCACCAAAGCCGATTCCATTCACTCACCACCCTCTGAGTGAAAAACTTACCCCTAACATCATGTCAGAGACTTGAGCACAAATTCTAGACTGATGCTTCAGTGAATTTTATGAGATGAGCCAGAGCCATAAACTAGATTATGGGCTAACAATTCAGAAATCTCAAGTTCAAATCCCCTCCTATTAGTTTGAGTATTTGAATTCAAATTTTAAAATTCAGAAATGAAAGAAGTGGTATCAGTAAAGGCAAGCAGAATGTCATTGGACTGTTGTGAAATAAAAATTGCTTCTGTAATATCTTTCATGGAAGGAAACCTGTAGTCTGCTGGTCTGGCATATTAATGATTCCGAGCCACAGAAGGGTCAATTCAGTCGCTTATAGAACATAGAACATTACAGCGCAGAACAGGCCCTTCAGCCCATCGAGTCTGCACCGAACACAATCCCACCCTGACCCTATCCCCATATCCCTACACATTTACCTGCTAATTCCTCTAACCTACACATCCCAGGACACTAAGGGGCAATTTTAGCATAGCCAATGAACCTAACCCGCACATAGAACATAGAACATAGAACATTACAGCGCAGAACAGGCCCTTCGGCCCACGATGTTGCGCCGACCAGTTACAAAACAATGACCCACTAGCCTATACCAATCCCTTTTCATCCATAAACCTATCCACAGATCTTTTAAACGCCCCCAAACTAGGTGCATTTACAACTGCAGCTGGCAGGGCATTCCAGTCCCTCACCACCCTCTGGGTAAAGAACCTACCCCTGACATCTGTCCTATAACTACCCCCCCTTAATTTAAAATCGTGCCCCCTCGTGCTAGCTTTCTCCATCCTAGGAAAAAGGCTATCACTATCTACCCTATCTAAACCTCTAATCATCTTATATGTTTCAATGAGATCCCCTCTTAGCCGCCTTCTTTCCAGCGAAAACAACCCCAAATCTCTCAATCTCTCCTCATAGGATCTCCCCTCCATACCAGGCAACATCCTGGTAAACCTCCTCTGCACCCTCTCCAAAGCCTCTACATCCTTCCTGTAATGTGGGGACCAGAACTGCACACAAAACTCCAAGTGCGGCCGCACCAGAGATGTGTACAGTTGCATCATGACGCTGCGACTCCTAAATTCAATCCCCCTACCAATAAACGGCAAAACTCTGTATGCCTTCTTAACAACCTTATCTACTTGATTCCCAACTTTCAGGGATCTATGTACACATACACCTAGATCCCTCTGCTCCTCCACACTATTCAAAGTCCTCCCGTTAGCCCTATACTCAACACATCTGTTATTCCTACCGAAATGAATTACCTCACACTTCTCCACATTAAACTCCATCCGCCACCTCTCAGCCCAGCTCTGCAACCTTTCTAAGTCATCCTGCAAACTATGACACCCTTCCTCACAATCTACCACACCTCTGACTTTCGTGTCATCAGCAAACTTACTAATCCACCCAACTATACCCTCATCCAGATCATTAATAAAAATTACAAACAGAATTGCAACATCTTTGGACTGTGGGAGGAAACCGGAGCATCCGGAGAAAACCCATGCAGACACGAGGAGAATGTGCAAACTCCACACAGGCAGTGACCCGAGCCGGGAATCGAACCCAGGATCCTGGAGCTGTGAAGCAGCAGTGCTAACCACTGTGCTACCGTGCCGCCCAACTGTGCTACCGTGCCGCCCACAGCGCAGCGCAGAACAGGCCCTTCGGCCCACGATGTTGCGCCGACCAGTTACAAAACAATGACCCACTAACCTAAACCAATCCCTTTTCGTCCATAAACCTATCCACAGATCTCTTAAACGCCCCCAAACTAGGTGCATTTATAACTGCAGCAGGCAGGGCATTCCAGTCCCTCACCACCCTCTGGGTAAAGAACCTACCCCTGACATCCTTCCTATAACTACCCCCCCTTAATTTAAAGCCATGCCCCCTCGTGCTGGATTTCTCCATCAGAGGAAAAAGGCTATCACTATCTACCCTATCTAAACCTCTAATCATCTTATGTGTTTCAATTAGATCCCCTCTTAGCCACCTTCTTTCCAGCGAAAACAACCCCAAATCCCTCAGCCTCTCCTCATAGGACCTCCCCTCCATACCAGGCAACATCCTGGTAAACCTCCTCTGCACCCTCTCCAAAGCCTCCACATCCTTCCTGTAATGTGGGGACCAGAACTGCACACAGTACTCCAAGTGCAGCCGCACCAGAGTTGTGTACAGTTGCAACATGATGCTGCGACTCCTAAATTCAATCCCCCTACCAATAAACGCCAAGACACCGTATGCCTTCTTAACAACCTTATCTACTTGATTCCCAACTTTCAGGGCTCTATGTACACATACACCTAGATCCCTCTGCTTGGGTTTGTTCTGCCGTAAAATTAGGTTATGACTGATCTGTACTTAATCTGAGATCTCTGGAAGAGACTGTACTCCACATCATGGGGGTTGGCTAGGGACTTTGCATCTTACAGCACTGAGAATATTCAAGATGTCAGTGTTTTCCTATCTCATGCTCCTTTGCAAATCCCATCTCCATGTGAAGTGAACAGTAACGGTAGCTTCGGGTTAAAATGAACCAATTTTCAGACTTCTGCAAAGAATCTTTGACATCCTTGCATGTTTTCTCACATTCTGTTATCCAGTCCCATGAAATTATGCAATGGCTTCAATAATGTAGCTAAGTTAGGAACAGATTTGTTACAATAATTTACTAACCCTTAACAGGACCTCAAAAGCATCACATTCATTGGACATGGTGCTTCTAAAATAGCTTACATCTTGTTGGATGCTTTATGTAGGCCTTTACAACCAATAACATGGCCCAAATACTGGACTGCTGTCTGGAAAAAGTTAGCACTTTCTTTCTTGATACTTAGACCATGTGCTTGAAGATGTGTTGCTTTGAAATTATGCACGTGCTCCTGTTCACTGGACCCTGTAATTAGAATATCATCCAGGTAACATTGTACACCATAGAGACCACTTAAAATCTCATCCATCAATCACACTCAACCCTGGAGTACCTGGATTACAAAGACTTATGTCAAACTGTCATCAATTTTTACAGATGCGTCATAGAAAGCATCTCTTCTGGATGTATCACAGCTTGGTATGACTCCTGCTCTGACTTAATATTTATCCAGTCCATAAGAAACTACAAAGATTTGTGAACATAGCCCAGTCCATCACACAAACCAGCCTCCTATCCATTCAGTCCATCTACACCTCCCACTGCCTTGGAAAAGCAGCTACCATAATCAGGACCCCACGCACCCTGGACATACTCTCTTCCACCTGCTTCTGACAGGGAAAAGGTACAAAAGTCTAAGATCGCATATCAACTGACTGAAGAATAGTTACTTACATGCTGCCATCAGATTTTTGAATGGACCTACCATATATTAAGCTAATCTTTCTCCACACCCTAGCTCTGACTGTAACACTGTATTTCTGCACCCTCTCCTTCCCTTCTCCCCCATTTACTCAATGAATGGTATGTTTTGTCTGTATAATATGCAAGAAACAACGCTTTTCACTCTATCTCAATATATGTAACAATAATAAATCAAAACAAATCAAATATGGTACTTCTCTTGCTTTGAATCTTTTTGGTTGACTGATAGGCTTTATCTTGAGTTTCATGGACTCCCTTCATTGAGGGAGTGTCACTTCAAATATTTTATTTAATTTTATTTATTCAGAAGGTGCTATAAGTTTGTTCTGGTATCGACTAATTTGTTGACACAGCTCCAGTTAATCTTTATCTTCTCTAAGCATGATCTCTCAAATGGAGTTGGAAAATTACCATAAACCACATGGAGAGCAACTCCGCTGCTTTTCCATGATGAAACATTTTAGAGGCACAATCTAATTTCCACGTATGCCCTTAAAATTATGTTGCTGGGTTTAAAGGAACATATTTCAGCTTTTGTTGGTATGTAGTCTCAGGCTCATTTTGGCACATCTGTGATTTGCTTGTTACTATTTTGACTTCAATGAGGCTTTGTAGATCTTCATTTCTGCACCAAATTGTGAAGCCTCTTTACCAACCAGTTCCATCAACACTGTGATTTCTACTGCTATCTACAGAGACAAAATATGTTCAATAATCCAAAAACAAATTACTACGGATGCTGAATCTGAATCAAAAACAGAAAATGCTGACCCAGACTCATAACATTACCTCTGTTCTGTCTTCACAGATGCTGTCATGCTCAGTAAATGATCTTCTTTGGGTAGACTAATTTTGGAGACAACAGACTAGAAAATCTCAGAGTATTTCCTAATGACTCTCCAACACAATATTGTGTCAGACTTGTTAAGGCTGTCATATAGACACACAGGTCGCCTCTGTGTGTCTATACTCCTGATGTTTCTGCCATTTATTGTATAGCTCCCCCCTACATTAGATCTACCAATTTATATTTAAATACTTCACATTTATCTGGATTAAACTGCATCTGCCATTTCTCCGCCCCATTTTAAGAACATAAGAACATAAGAACATAAGAAATAGGAGCAGGAGTAGGCCATCTGGCCCTTCGAGCCTGCCCCGCCATTCAATAAGATCATGGCTGATCTGTCGTGACTCAGCTCCACCTTCCCGCCCTCTCCCCATAACCCTTAATCCCTTCTCTTATCAAAAACCCATCAACCCGTTTCTTAAAAATATTTAGCGAGGCAGCCTCCACCACTTCAACGGGCAGAGAATTCCAGAGATTCACCACCCTTTGAGTGAAGAAGTTCCTCCTCAACTCTGTTCTAAACCGCCCCCCCTTTATCTTGAGGCTGTGCCCCCTAGTCCTACTGTCTTTTTTGAGCGGGAAGAGTCTCTCCACCTCTATCCTATCCATCCCATTCATCATCTTATACGTCTCAATGAGATCTCCCCTCATTCTTCTAAACTCTAACGAGTACAAGCCTAGTTTATTCAGCCTCTCCTCATAGCTCAATCCCCTCAACTCCGGCATCAGCCGAGTAAACCTCCTCTGCACTCCCTCCAGGGCCAAAATATCCTTGCGCAGGTGCGGCGCCCAAAACTGCACACAGTACTCCAGCTGCGGCCTCACCAATGCCCTATACAGCTGCAGCAAGACCTCCCTACTTTTATATTCAATCCCCTTCGCTATGAAGGCCAGCATCCCATTCGCCTTCCTGACCACCTGCTGCACCTGCAAGCTGGGTTTTTGCGACTCATGCACAAGGACCCCGAGGTCCCTCTGCACTGTCGCCTGCTGCAGTTTTTCACCCCGTAAGTAATAGTCCTTCCTACCATTCCTCCTACCAAAGTGGACCACCTCACACTTGCCAACATTAAATTCCATTTGCCATTTCCTGGCCCATTCGCCCAGCCTATCTAGATCCTTCTGCAGACTCTCCACACCCTCCGCACAATTTGCCTTTCCCCCAATCTTGGTGTCATCAGCAAATTTCGACACCCTGCACTCGGTTCCCTCCTCCAGATCATCTATATAAATGGTAAATAGCTGAGGCCCCAGCACCGACCCCTGGGGCACCCCACTAATCACCAACCGCCAATCCGAATAGCATCCATTGACCCCCACTCTCTGCCTCCTATTTGACAACCAATACTCTATCCACGCTAACACCCTACCCCCAACTCCATGTCCCCTGACCTTCTGCAATAACCTCTTGTGAGGTACCTTGTCAAACGCCTTGTGAAAATCCAGAAAGACCACATCCACCGGCTCTCCTCTATCCACTGCCCTAGACACATCCTCATAGAACTCCAGTAAATTTGTCAGACACGACTTCCCTTTAATGAAACCGTGTTGCGTCCGCCCTATCAAGCAATTCCCCTCAAGATGCCTCGCTATTTCCTCCTTAATGACGGTTTCTAACATTTTACCTACCACAGACGTTAAACTAACCAGCCTATAATTCCCCGCCTTTTGCCTGGCACCCTTCTTAAACAACGGCGTAACATTAGCCGTTTTCCAATCTTCCGGCACTTCCCCGGAATCCAGCGACGTCTGGAAAATAACCACCAAGGCATCCACTATCATCTCCGCCATTTCTTTCAGACCCTCGGATGCATTCCATCCGGTCCTGGGGACTTGTCCACAATCAGCCCCTCCAGTCTGTCGAGCACCACCTCTCTAGTAACAGTAATGTCATTAAGACCCTCCATTTCTACCACTTTTCCATCGCTAACACCCGGCAAATTATTCACGTCCTCCTCCGTGAAGACAGAAACAAAGAAGTTATTCAAGACCTTAGCCATATCCCTATCCCCTACCACTAGCTCCCCTTTCTCATCCTCTAAAGGACCAACGTTTACCCTAGCCAGCCTCTTCCTTTTTATATATTTATAAAAACTCTTGCTATCCTTTTTTATATTAAGTGCTAGCCCAGCCTCATAGCTTCTCCTACCCTCCTTTATCAATTTCTTTGTCAATCTTTGTTGACATTTAAACCTTTCCCAATCCTCTTCTCGCCCACTGCTCTTAGCTACTCTAAACTCCTCTGCTTTTAATTTAACACTTTCCTTCATCTCCTTCGTTATCCACGGCTTATTACCTCTCCTCCTACTGTCCTTTTTAACCATCGGAATAAATTTCTGCTGAGCACCAAGAAAGATCTCCTTAAAGATCCTCCACTGCTCCTCAGCAGACCTACCTTCCAACGCGTTCCCCCAGTCCACATTCGCCAATTCTTCTCTCATCCTACTATACTCCCCTCTATTCAAACAAAGGACGCGTGTCTGGGAACCCACTTTCTCCTCCTCCATCTGCACCAGAAACTCCACCATACAATGATCACTCTCTCCAAGAGGATCCTTCACCGCAAGGTCCCTAATTCTACCCGCCTCATTACATAGCACCAGATCCAAGATAGCTCGCTCCCTCGTCGGCTCCAACACACACTGTTCAAGGAAATTATCCCGGCAGCATTCCAAGAACTCCTCCTCGAGCCCACCTCGTCCAACATGGGTCGACCAATCAATATGCAGATTGAAATCTCCCATAACTACTGCCGTCCCATTCCTGCACGCTGCACTTATTTGCGCGTTAACAGCCCGCCCCACCTCCAGATCATTATTCGGGGGCCTATAGACGACACCCACTAGCGTCTTCCTCCCTTTTCTGTTCCTAATCTCCACCCACAACGATTCCACTTTCTGCTCCTTGGCTCCGATATCATCCCTTGCTACCACCTTGATACTATCCTTAATCAGCAGAGCTACGCCACCCCCTCTTTCCTCCTGCCTATCCTTCCTAAACACTTGATAACCCTGTACATTCATCTCCCAGTCCCTGTCACCTTGCAGCCACGTCTCTGTAATGGCCACCAGATCGTATCCATTTGTGTCGATCTGCGCCATCAGCTCATCCACTTTATTCCGAATGCTTCGTGCATTCAGATAAAGCGCTTTCATCCCAGCCTTCACCTGGACCCTACTTGCCGTAACGCCACCAACTGGGACATCCTTGGCCTCTTCCCTTACCTGTACCCTATCCTTAACTTTAGACCTCATAGCGTCACGTACCCTCGCACACTCCCCCCCCCTAATTAGTTTAAAGCCCTGTCTACAGTCCTCTTTACTCGATTCGCCAGCACTCTGGTCCCAGCATGATTCAGACCAACCCCATCCTGCCCGAACAGGTCCCACCTACCCCAATACTGGTGCCAATGCCCCATAAATTCGAACCCATTCCTCCCACACCAATCCCTGAGCCACCCATTTACTTCCTTTATCCTATCAACCCTACGCCCGTCTGCCCTCGGTTCAGGCAGTAGCCCAGAGATAACCACCTTGTCGGTTCTACTTTTTAATTCCATTCCCAGCTTCTCATACTCCCTTCCCAGATTCTCAGTCCGCATTTTGCCTACGTCGCCGGCACCCACATGTACTATAACGACTGGGTTCTCACCCTCCCACTCCAGATTCCTCTGCAGCCCAGCTGCGACATCCTGTACCCGAGCACCAGGCAGACAACACACCCTTCTGTGCACTTTGTCATTGTGACAAAGGACAGTGTCAATACCCTTCACCCCACTATCGCCAATCACTACTACGTTCCTTTTCCCCTTCTCTTTGCCTGTGTCCTGCTGCATCACTGTACCGTGTGCAGTTTGCTCACCAACCTCTCTTGCCTCGTCCTCTTCCAGACTGGAAGCAAGTTTTCCAGCCTATCTATATCCTGCTGTATTCTCTGACAATGTTCATCATTATCCGCAACTCCAGCAATCTTTGTGACATCCGCAAACTTACTGATCACACCAGCTACATCTTCTTCCAAATCATTTATATATATCTCAAACAGCAGAGGTCCCAGTACTGAGCCCTGCGGAACACCACTAGTCACAGACCTCCAACCAGAAAAAGACCCCTCCACGGCTACCCTCTGTCTACTGTGGCCAAATCAGTTCTCCACCCATCTAGCTAGCTCATCTTTTATCCCGTGAGATTTAACCTTTTGCACCAGCCTGCCATGAGAGACCTTGTCAAATGCTTGTCAATCCATACAAACGACATCCACAGCCCTTCCATTGTCAATCATTTTTGTCACCTCCTCAAAAAACTCAACCAAATTTGTGAGGCATGACCTCCCTCATGCTGTCTATTGCTAATGAGATTATGCAGTTCTAAATGTGCATACATCCTATCTAATAACCTTCTCCAAAATTTCCCTACCACTGACGTCAAGCTCACCAGCCTATAATTACCCAGGTTATCCTTGCTATCCTTCTTAAATAACGGGACCACATTTGCTATCCTCTGGGACCTCATCTTTGTCTAGTGAAGAGACAAAGATTTCTGTTAGAGACCTAGCAATTTCATCGCTTGTCTCCTTGAGATACAGGGAGATATGAGAATGTTCATTTTTTATAATCAAATTTGTAATGAC